>MU376940.1:699818-1399637 GCA_022495195.1 Xylaria digitata | reverse complement strand
TACACCCCCCGGATTTTATTTTTTCTTGGTCATAATTACTATCCCCCCCCCCCCCCCCCCCACTCGTCTCTTTATTAGATCATGGCTAGATACCCCCTCTACACGATCGAGGACTTTATCGGAGAAATTAATAGGGAATAATACATACAATTTTATCAAAGAATAAATTTCATTAAATCTTGTTTATGAATCGTGAGCCGTAGGTTGACGTTTATAAAGCGCACTCTCTTGCCTACTAACTATGGAAAGCAAAGTTTCAAGCTAACCGTTTTGTTGGGAGTACATCGATTATATCTTTTAACCCCGAGTTAGCTAATTCTACTTAAATAATAACCCTAAGAGTCGCGCTGCCAATTAAACGGTCATATCCGCTAGAGTTCTCACTCGTTTAGATCGCCAGATAACCCTGAGCCACAGTCCCACCATCACTAGGGTCAATCTTACTGCTATAACCACATAAATCTAAATCTTAGAGGAGACCAAACCCTAACCCTAACCATCCAAACCTCAGTCACTCAGCCCCGATGGCCATGGCCATGACCCTTATCATGCGAAGAAGAAGAAAAAGAAGAAGAAGTGGTAACAATCCCAGTGTGATTAACCGTCTTGCGGTCCTCGACCCACGCAAAGATAGCCGGGAAGTCGTTGTACTGATGTTCATAACCCCATCCACTACTTCCGGGGTCGCCTTCGTGTACGAACTCCAGAGTCCTATCGCCGCTGCACGTAATAGCCTGCTGGAGGTAATCCCAGCAGTGGCCAAGATGTCCAGGTCCCTGTTCCACATCCTCTGGGTTGCCCGCCGCAGCGACGAAGTAGCCTGTGCGAATCATTCGCTAGTTGGTTTTGAGAAGAATTAGCAAACACCCTATGAGATGACCTTTCATATTGTTTCATTACATGAATATGTGTGTATGGGAGAGAAAGAGAGAGCGTGGGTGCGAGAGCGGTTGAGAGGCGGAGGGCTCCTAGGGGGGGGAAGGCTTTCAATATCTACTATAACAAGAAAATAAACAAGGGAAAAGCTAGTCAGTCTCTTACCAGGCAATGAAGCTGGTGGAAAACGGAGACCACGGCACGACGCTCGGAACCCACTACATCTGAAGGAATAGATACATCGTTGGCTAGGTCGACAAATCCTCCGCCCACTGTTCGCGGCCCAATTAGTATATAGCTAATCATATACAGCAAAACAATGGACAGAGGAAAAGCCCTCGGTTAGAGAAACCTAGAATAGAGAGAGAGAGACCATACCAGGAAAAAGGCTATCCCACACCTTTTCAGACTCGTCGTCCGGATCGATAGCGAACTGATCCTTCGGCCAGAAGACCTTATTTACCTGATTCTGCAGGGGCATCCACGAGAGCTGCGGGTCGTGCTCGTTAGCGCTCTGTTTTCGTGACACCACTACCGCGAACATGGACCCCAGCCCGGCGACGACGAGCGTGAGGAGGGCCACGACGACCCGCAGCCGGCTGTAGCGCTTCTTGTAGTAGCTCGCCTGAGCGGATAGGGAGGCGGCCGTCGAGCCGTCGCCCATGAGGCCGGCCTGCTCTTCGTTTTCCTCTCGCCAGGCGAATAGAGACATTGTTTGTGAGAGATCTGGGACGAAGATAAATATCAAGACGAAGATGAGGGATGCTGTTCGTGGTGGTGTGTGGGTGTGTCGTTTGCTCTGCTACCTGGGTAGCTAACTAGTGAGTGTCCAGAGAGGAGTTTTGTGGAGTCTCTTGGAAGTAGTGAGAAGAGTGGCTCATTTCGGGCTGGCTCTCTTCAAGTCGTTCGAAAATGAGAGGCGAGTGGGCAAAGGCGCTGCGTCCATCAGGACTGCCACTTTGTGTACTCCAATGGCCACCGATCCCGCGGAGAAGCAATCATCACGACGTCAAAACTTGCGCTCACAATCTACTGGCAGTGACAACGTTCCTGATTTCAGTATCATGGTCGGCAATGCGACCCTGGCTGAATTGAGAGCCCCGACAAGTATCACAAGAGGGCTCCGATGAGTGTGTTGTGATACTATTGCGGCGCATTACTGACAAGAGGCTGTATCGGTCTGTCTTGCTCTGACACCACATATGCCCCGGATCTCCCGTTCGCCTGTCGCCGGTGAAGCACACCGCCATCGAGATGTTTATGTGATATCAATGCGGTTGCTGTGGTCTACCTACGTCCCGCTTCTTTGTACTACCCGGGTCACGCTTCTTATCTCGCTGGGCTATAGTAGCAACCTAGTGATGACACCTTAGTTTTCACGCGCCAATTGCAGAATGTTGTTCATAGTATTGTAGGCCAGATGTTCTTAGCGGCAGGAAAGGCTCACTTGACGCATATTCTAATCACAGCTTGTAATCTCTGTATGCTACATGTAGAGCCCCCGACATTCCGTTCGTATCCCGCAGCCTTGTGCTCCTTCATCTTGTTCCGAACGGCAGCCTGCATTTTCTGCGCTAGTGATGACCGTTGCGATTCGCTGACCTGTACAAATTGGGGAGCGGCAAACGGATATAGCGTCTGCATACACTGCTGAGCGTAGCCGAAGGGTTGGGGCAAAGGTTTGCCGGCCACGCGATGGCCGGTCCAAACTCCCCATTGTGCTACCGTCTCACGCCAACCGAACTATGTAGAAAGGAGCGTTAATAATAATATCCTTTAGTACTCTTCTAGGGCGCGTATAGTGAGTGCAGTGATGCAAGATGTGGAAATGAACAAGTCGCAAAACTGACCTGGGCCCCTGCAATGTCAACTGCCATCTGTTCGCCGGACTTGAGTGTTGCGCACAGCACGACGTGCTGGTTGTACATAGTGTTGTGGGCTGTGTCATGTCTCATGTCGCAGGTGGGACGGTAAGCATTCCGGGGCATGATTTCGACTTCTTGGAGTGTTTCGCAAAGCGCTGTGAAGCCTCTTGTTAGCCTTGACTTATATTGGAACACAGCCTTGAGAAAGGGTTTCTCTCACGCAACAAGAGCAGCTTCACAAGACCTTGACATGTACACAGGAGCTGCTGGCACTCGCTATCGAACAGAACTGCGAGGGCATGCTGTTAGGATGGAGCTATGCCGGACGGAAAGTGCCGAACAAAAAGTTTCCCTTGGAATGCCCAGCCGTCCGGCTGGTCGTGGATAATGTTGGTGATACCCTGCTTCTCGGTAATGCCAGTAATTTGTTTATCAATCCAAGCCTTGTTTTGGAACATGACGAAGAGATCGTAGATTAAGGATACGGCGCGGCAAACCTTTCTTCTTCCCAGACACTGCGATTTGTGCTCTTCCCAGTGCTGAGTTTGGCAAACCTTGTTGCAGTATGCCGTCTTCATGACAACGTGAGAGTCTAGCTTGACTAGACAGCCACCGCATGCGGCCTCGGTGTCGGGCTTCGCGCAGTTAGCACATATTTAAGAATCGGTCAGCTTATCAGGAAGGAAGGCATGACCGCCCTTAGGCAAGTCAACCGGTTGTCCCTCGGAACATTCCTTGCTCTTGAAGGGCTACTCTTCGTCCTTACGCCCCTAGGAAATCCACGCGTGATACTTCAGCTGCTGAGACTTTGCCGAGTCGTCGTTGGGAATTTGGGGCTTGTCAAGGGCGAACCGGCCAAGCTCACTGCGCAGCGTTGCATAATCTTGAGTCTCCAAAAAGGATTTGGCCCATTTTGCAAAGAACTCACGGACCGGATCATGAGATTTGGAAGGACGGAAGGACATGAGAGCCCGGCTGAAATGAGACAGGTCCCATGTGCCATGCAGATCCAGGGCGGTCCGATCAGCCGCGGGACTCGGGAGGTCTCTACAGAGCTTCTCGATGGGATCCATGATCGAAACCTATCCCTAATAACAATCGATAGTAATGTAATAGAAAAGAAAGTAGGGCAGGTAGAAGGGGTGCTAGATATCCCGCACAGAGACGTTCTCTCTCAGCAGGCACTTGAGATGCTTGAACTACCTATGTTGGCCGCCGCACAGATGAGTAACTTCCAAGTTAGGTACAAGGCAAGGCACGCATCATATGTTATCCCAGGTTCCCATAGCAACAGCTGTCACCTGAGTGAAAGGGAAACTACACGTGCTGCACGAGAGGTAAGTAAGTACCTAGGTACTTAAGGTACCGAAGTCTGAGGGGTATCTGCCTTATGAGCCGCAAATTCATGTGTTTGCTTGCTTAGGTACTTAGGTAGTTAACGGCAACCCTTGGCCTCATAGAAATGCCCGTGGCATGAACAACAACCTCTCAAGTAATTGCAGCATGCAGCATGTGATTCACCTACTGCCTGTGTACCTAGATAGTTACCAACTTGGTTATCATGGCTGAAGATGGGAGGGTTAAATGAAGGTCTTGTTTGCAAGGCCACTGCGCAAAGAATTATGAACTCAATGGATGTCCTTATAATACAACATCGCACTTGAACACTAGTATGAAAAAAGAAGATTGTTACGGGCGTTTATCAGTTGGTTTATTATGTGTGCTGCCGAGTAGGGCATGTACTGGAAACCAATAATGGCTCCAAAGCTCTACGACGCCCCCTCTCGCCCGACGTCGGCTTCGTAGGTGGAAGCAGGGACGGCTTCCATTTATTTAAACCCCAGTCTTTGCCGTTTACTATTTGCCGCCTTTGTTTTTCAGTTCTTTTATTTTTAGGTAGGGACAACATCCAATGAGTCTGGACTCAGGAGCTCTCTATTGCATTGTTACCATATCAGGCACAAGCCGACCCCCCAACGTAGTTGAGTATCATTATGTACTCTAGCTAGGTCTGCCAAGATTACCAAGTCGTGAATTGACATCTGGCTTTAAGGCCTTGTGTTTGAGCTATTAACCCAAAAGGGAATAAACTAGCTAAGATGTTTTTCGACTGAATACTATTTGCCACAGTCTCAACTGTAGATTTCAATGAGAGATTAGTTTAGTATACATCTTTTACGGCATACTTGATTGTATTAGATTCCAAAACTGAGAAAGTGGCTGTCCGAATTCCCGACATAGATTATATTAGTCGGATTCTAATTGCCCCGTTCAGCGCCGGGGGCATTATGCCTCATCGGCAAATTCTTAATCCTTAATATGCCAACATTTCACCCCTATGCACGTACTTCGAAGATAAGCCCAAGGCCATGCTAACCTAAAATCATTCTGTAATTAAACCCTCGATATCGTCAGGACGATGTGAATGAAAGAACCTTAATCGAGCCCCCGAGTGCCGTCGTAGCGAAATTAAAAATCGCAAACCTGTACCCGAGGAACCAGGCAAAGCTAGTATACAGCTCGTACGCGCCGCCGAGTTGTACCCACGAATCCCCATCAACACTATAAAAGAAAATTGCCGTGCGCGCGCCATCCGGCCGCACGTCCATGTCGATCCTGAACCAGAGATCCTCGACGCCGTTCGGCACTGGCGCCGTGGCCACGATTGATCCAAGGTCGATCGTCGGCCCGCCGTACTCGTCCGTTGTCTGATTGAACGCCGCCACGATCTGAGGGGTGCCACCACTGGATAAATGCACCCCGATGTACGCGCTGCGGTCCCGGAACGCGGCAAGCCCGAATCGGTCCCCTGCCGCCGCGCCTGCGAAGTTGATGTGTACGATGCCTCGCGGCCGCTCGCCGTGTGTCCGGTGCGTCAGCGTGTTGCGTGCGTCGTAGATGTCGTCCGTAACTGTTGCCGTGCGCAGCGTCAGGCCTCCTCTACCCAGGGCGAAACTGTTCACATCTGGGTTGTGGTTCCACTCCCACTGCGGGCCGAGTGACGAGCCGGCGAATGTGTCAGTGCCGGTCCAGTTGGTCAGGACGCGCGCTGAGAGCCCCGCCGGCCAAGGGTAGGATGATGCCCAGCCGCCGGACGAACCCGTGACCAACGACGGGAATCCGTCCGAGCCCCAGGTGATCGGCGCCAGAACCGGTAGTCGGCCCGCGGGGAAGGCCCATGTGAAGGACATAAAGTACCACTGGCCATCGTCCGTCTCGATTAGGCTCCCTTGGCACGGTGAGCTGCCGCCCGGCAGCGGAGGGCCAATGTTCCGGATGAGTAACTTCGACTCGAACGGGCCGGTGGGACTGGTGGATTTCCAGATGTAAGTGGCCCCCGACGGATCGTCGTTCAGGATGTAATAGGTGCCGTTGATCTGGTAGAAGCGGTTCCCCTCGATAGCGTCGACGCCGACGTCTGCCGCTGTGAGCACCTGCTGCGTCGACACTTGGCTCAGCCCGTCCGCCGCCAGCTTCGCGACCGACACCTGCGTATTACCGTACACGACGTACATGTCATCGTTCTCATCGATCAGCAGGCCGCAGTCATAGTAGCACGTGCCCCCTTCGGCAAGCTGCGCGGCCCGGGCCCACGGGCCATCGATAGACGGTGCGGTGAATACCCAGGTGTTCCAGAAATTGGTGCACCCAATCCAGTACCAGGTGCCGGTGCTCTCACGGTACCGCAGTGTCGACGCCCAGGTGCCGGCTCGGTATGCACGGTCGCCACCGGGGGGGAGGTCGTATCCATCACTGTTGAAGTCCAGGCGTGGGATTGAATGGCCGATCGGCTCCCAATTGACTAGATCATATGAGCGCAGGATCGGCGCTCCGGGACTATAGTGGAAATTAGAGGCCGAGAAGTAGTACGCGCCATCCGGCCCCCGCGATACATCGTTGTCAGGATAGTCCTCGTACAGCACAGGGTTCTGGAATGTGCCCTGTCCACGCGCCATGGGGGCCGCCAGGGAGATCCCCAAAAGCCATGACTTGAGCATCTTGAGAGTTGGGCTCTCAAAAGACTTGTGAGTGAACAATCAGGCACAAGCCGCAGGATGCGCTGAAACGACAAAGCTCCAAGGCAGAGGTGTGATAAGTTACCTACTGTGTCTGAAGCAGAAGGGATGAGAAATGCCCCTCTGCTGCCCTACCCAGTACTTGCCTGCATCCCCCCAAATACTGAAGTCTTAGCATATAAATCTAGAGATAGCCATTAGCCTATAGGTGGAAACATATGTGCCGCCATAAGACAGGGTCCGAGCCTCATGCGAGTCGAGGTGACGGACTATTGAACTGAAGTTCCGATTCGGGCGCGGACCCGGACCCTCCATGGTGACTTTAGCGACGTTCATACCGGGTATATTAAATTACCTGACGGTTCCGGGCGGGTTTTTAATTAACGACCATGTGGAAGTTCTTAAATCCACTTTGAAACACCAGGATCCACGTAACTTCACTGGTCAACCGGGTTACCACAAATCAATTACTCCCCACAAGACAATGCTCATGATGACCAATATTTGAATAGTCAGACTACTTAGAGCAAGGCGAATCAAAAAGAATGAATGAAAAAAATTTTATGAAAAGAAACATACAACACCAGGGATTCACTAGTCGTCACCGACCCAACTCCTAATCTGGCGGCCATAGGAACTGGATGTTAAAGCCATATCAACTGTAAAAATGCTGTCGTTCCAGTTGGATTCTGCTATCTAATCTATTGTAGCAGGTATCATAAAGTCCAATCACACCACCTGGGTAAGTGGCTAAACTAGGAACCTGACAATAATAAGCCAAAAAGAATTATTCTCTTAGAATCGTACTACAGAGTATAGACTACAAACCAAGCAGTAACTACCGAGCTAGCACTGTCTCGCACCATCCCTTACCTTATTCCGAGACCTAGCTGTAGGGCCGTCTGGAATGGGTAAGGGAGGTCGGCAACTATCGTCGCCGATTGCCGACTCCTTTGTGTATATAGGTATAGACCTAGAATTCTAGCACCATTTTCAGAGACCCCTGGAATGGTCAAAGGAAGTTCCGGACCCTAGAAGAATTATTGTAATTCGAACCCATCATTCCAAGCCCTTCATACACCCAGTAGAAGCCCTTGTTATAGTACTCCCACAAACCCGCAGTAAGTTAAAGCGGTCCTCTTACCTAAGTCCGAGTAACCGATATGCCATAGAGTACCTAGGTATGACACGTTGATAAGCAGTTCTTGCAAAGCCCGTAATACAATAAACGAATACCACTCGATAAAGTCCACAATCACGTTATCTATTTTTGTACTACAGGCTCAGCATTCCAAGTCTAATCGTTTTGAGGGTGAGTGAAGAAGAAGACAAGAAAAAAAATAAAACAAAAGTTGCGCTATTAGCGCGGTCTCCTATGCCCAGAGGCACTAGGCCTCAATCCTGTTCAAACTTATAACCATTTATTCTTTTGTGGCCCCACACTAGCGTCTAGTAACCCAAAGCTAATCTGGCTGCGCCTTACAAGGTATATATGCCGGCCCTCACCGGCCTATCTATGGAAGAGCAGCCGGGATCCCGAGTTCTCTAGTAGGTATGGTCGTATGTGACAGAGCAGTCGGTTAATACGGTATATGTGTCCTATCTGTGACCGTAGATAGAGCACGGAATACCGGTTTCAACACATCAGGAGACAGAGATCAAAGACGTTAGGAGAGGAAGGTAGAGTAAATGTTCTGGAATAGAAAGAATCCAATCGTTACTGAACTGAAATACTGAATTTGAATAAGGGCCAAGCTTTTATAGCTAGGATGGGGTGTATCAAGCTCTTTGTGCGGGCTTGAACCGGACCCAAAATGGCGGCCTCTCCCAGAATGTCATGAACTTAAAGTCTCTATCAAAAGATACATCATTCTGGCCCGATACGACCTCAAGATCAAATTGCCATAAGACCTTTGCGATTAACAATCGAATTACAGCTGAGGCTATAGCCCCGCCGGGACACTCCCTCGGGCCTTGACTAAAAGGCTTAGACGCCTTTAGGTTGTCATTCTTGAATTTGGGATTGAATCGGGGATGGTCGGGTGGCAACCACCGTTCCGGGCAAAATCTCAGCGGCTCAGTGAAGAAAAGTGAACTCCTAGCTGCAGCGAAATAGCTGATCTGGCAAGTTACCTAGTTTGATCAGGATATTAGTGCGAGTGTGTATATCAGTCTGAACAAGCACGGGATCCTCAAAGTATAGAATCAAAACCTACTCCTCGGGGGATATATGCTCCATCTACGAGAGCACCAGGACTAACGCGCGGCAAACCATCAACCGTATCCTGATGCATCCGAAGATTCTCTTGTACACACGCTTGTAGGTACTTCAACCCCGATATACCTTCCGTGTTAATCGCATCATATTCCGTGAACGTTTACCTCAGTTCCCTCACCAAGGCCGTGTATGCCTCTAGCTCCCCGAGGAGGAAAAGGATCAAGGAGTAAAACTGGTTCGCTAGAGGCTGCCAACTAGCCAAGAGAAGTTGCCCTGCTACATTCTCCAGATGACTAATTCGCTTCTGGTCCTGAGGTAACGGCCCGTCTGCTGGGACGAGTTGCTCGAAATAATCTAGATGGTCTGTTTTACCTCGACGCTCGATGCGCACCCTGACATCTTCGGTGTTCATTCGTATCAGTTTCGGCAGCGTGAACCAGATAGATGGTGGGATAGTAAGGTACATCAGAGGGGTTAAGAAACGGAATTTTCTTGTAATCTGGCTCATTGTTAGGGATAAGTTCAACTTTAGAGTAGAACTGAGAAGTATTGAGTCCGTCACTTCTGCGGATTAGAAAATGCTAGCACGAATTCCAGGATATAATTTACTTACTGTCTCGTATCTGGCCCATCTCACGGCCGTATGTCATGTCCGTGGAGAGATCCAAGGCCAGCCAATCCGACCAACGCTGCAACTGTATTCCTCGCTCTCCTGATCCGAAATCCTTTATTCTATCAACGAAACGGTCTAAGTGCTTCTGAACAGTAGGCTCTTTCGCTTTGAAATTTCTCGTGCTGAAGGCAGGTGCGAGTCTCTTTGCTATTTCACGGTGCTTGACAGGATTTGTCTCTCCCGAGATTCCGCCGTCGCCTGTATCCAAGGCATCATACCCGACCTGCACAAATAGCTCGAGGTTCTTCTGCGCGAGGTATATGTCTGTCCCAGGTGCCCAAATCAGTCTCAAGTGGCTAGAGGTAGAGTTATCACGACAAAGCAGACTGACCTTTTGCTGCCTGTGGTGAAAGGAATACGAGCTCATTAGGAGCAATGCGGACAACATGACCTATCAGACTATCAGATCTACACGATCGGACGGTCGTACGGGAGTTTGAATATTACCATATCGATTGATAACATCCTCTATTATCCACGGATATCTACCCGTTGTACTATAGGGTTTCACTTGTCAATAGATCATGATTAGGCGTTCTTTTGTGAAAGGGGCAGGGGTTATAAATTATAACAAAGGTGGCAAGTGGTGTGCTAGAGTCTGATGTACGCAAGAATCAATATTTATTGTACCTAGCATAAGCCCACCAGATATCGGTCATGGCAGCAAGCCTTGGACCTGGGTATTTCGAAAGTGGGTGGAAATAGAGATTATAGACAACCCGGCTTATGCAGTAGATGAAGGTCTGTATAGAAGAAGGTAAGGCCTATATCCACGATCCCAGGTCATAATGCACGATTAGACTCACCAGCGTACAAACAGCAGCCAGAAGTTGGTTCACGGACACACCGTTGAGTGTTTCATTGAAAATATAGTGGGATAGTGCCATGTTGGAATGTTTGCCATCTTCCTAAGGAAAGATGGGCGGGGAAGAAAGAGAAGATGCGACTCATCGATACCGATCTGCCTAGGTCTTTTAGGTAAGTACCTAGGTTGCCTCAATCAGCTCCATAACAATATATTGATTTAATAGAGGTGTTGTATTTATATAAGCGACGGTCGGCCGTAACTCTCCTTTTTCTCAAGCCTAATTCTGAATCAGTGTCTTGCAATTTTCCTGTTACAGGAACTTAGTGCCACAACGATTATGACAACCAAAAGATACAAGAGAATCCATCAATTAAGGGTTCCATTAGTGTGTTCAACTAATCATATCTGCATGTGTAGAATCTTCACCTGTTATTTTGAAACGACTGTTCTTACATGACCATAGATCAAACGACCATTACTCGCTTGGCAACGCTCTCACGATAGAATCCGCCTAATTGACCAACATCTCAGGCTTCAGCACACATGAGCGTCTATCATAGCCCCAGTCAGAATACGAGATTGCGTAGTTAAGAAGATTAGACCTAGATATACAAACATAGATTGGGTGTATTTTTATAAATTATCATTATAGCATCAAATCGCACTGAAATCGCGTACGCTTAGAACGAATAGAAAGAGGTGCTGAATGGAGACAGCTCAAGGTAAGCAAGCGCATGTTACATTATACTACCAAAACTCCTTACTCCTACCTCTATCCCCCCGTCTATGAATCTGTAGACTTGTATATCGATATTATATATAGCGTCTCAACCAAAAACTCACCTTAGACCCCGCGTTTCTCTCCCTCTCCCTCCTCCTCTTCGAGAATAACAATAGGAACCTCTCCCACACGTCGCGGTACAAACGGCGAAGCAATAAACTGGGCGGGCGAGGGACCCGGCACGATCAAACGCCCGGCGCGCTGCAAACCCGGCCTCACGATCTCAGGCAACGGTCTCTGGGCACCACCCACGTTTTTCGAGATGCGCAGTCTCGGCTTCGCCGGCGTCTCCGTAGCAGGACCCGAGTTCCCTCCCTCGGAACCCGCAATCGGCGGGAACAAAGGGGACATCAGCGACGAAGTCGAGGGAGGCCGAACACTCGGGAAGGGCGAAGGGCAGCGCTGGGTATCGGCTGCATGCACATGAAGCGCACTAACGGTATTCGCGTTCGCGCGTCTCTTCTCCCGCTTGCGGTTCGCCCTGCTATGCCGTGGTCTGTACGTGTATACCGGTTTCGGGACGGCGAGGAACTGCGAGTTAGATTTCTTCAACGGGGTCATGGTGGAGGGACTTGGCATGCTAGACCTATGCGCAAGGTAGCGCAAGAACGCGGCTTCTGACATTACCCTATCCTCCTTCGGGGGCGTCGGTAATGGTACCCGGAACTTACTTAACGGAATAGGGAACTTGACGCCCTTCGGATGTGAGAAATATGAGTATCCATTGTCTGAATCTCGATGTGGTGTCTCAGAACCCGTTGTAGATCCTGAATTAGTGCCCCGGCTATCAGATATCAAGGATTTACCTTCTAGCGAGTCGGACGGCAGAGGGTTATAATAAGACGACGATGAAGATGACGGTGACGAGGCCTCGTCCGTGTTGGGCGAATCCCGGGGGGGCCCGGATTCGTCGTCATGGGATCCAGCCTCCATCTCCGCAGCCATGGCCTCGAGCTTTTCAATAATGGACATCCGCGAAAAAGCAACGCAGTCAGGATCGTAGTCCTCGAGCGCGCCCGCAGGGTGGTGCGAGTAGCCCATTTCCGAGTGGTCTCCATCATTCTCATCAGCGCCGCCGTCTTCTATCTCGCTCAACCACTTCTCAATACTGTACGTGTCGTAACCAATGAGGCCTCGTGCGCGGCTTATAACCCAGCTATTGCTCGCGCTGAAAGGAGGGGGCGTAGGCTCCGAGGGCTTGTCGGATGAAGACATCGTACTGGACTTGGGAAAATGGATTGATATAAATGGAAGAGAAAAGAGGTTATAGAAAAGGGGGAGAAATATGTTAAAAATACTGCACCAGAACTATGCAAGCAAGAGCTTTGGTGATGAATTAATTTGAAATGATTACGTTGACTTTTCAACAGAAGAGATGGAAATGGCGGATGAAAACTGTATTTAAGCACTTCACGAAACTAAGATCAATATGAATGCATGGTACAATCATACGAAGAGTTCCTTCATCTAAGGCCTAGTGAAGGTTTGATAAAGAATATGCCAAAGGCCACTCAACAATACCCTTGTTGGAGACAAAGGTTTACCGCAAAGAACTACGTTAATCACAACCGTGTCAAAGCCTAGAGGAATGGTAAGGGGCTTTGTGGGACTGGTGATCGAGCACGACAAAGATAGGCATATCACGACTAGCAATAGGAGGTAGAAGAAATATTAGCAATCGAGGCAGGCCGAAGTCTCTACCAGTACAATGTCAATGAAAATGGCTGCCGTAATTTACCTCACGTCCAAGCAAAGCACCCAACCATTTTACACGCTTATGCCTGGATATGAAAGTAACTTTTTTTGAGGATTCGGAAAACTGTTGCCCGAGACAGAATGAGTTTTGTAAGAGCTCATACCCAGAATAATTTGGGCTGTCGGTCCAAATAACCAGACTTGTGAGTTTGTTGACGATAAGATGAGGGTTGAGAGCCTCGCGTCGTGTGGACATAACAATGACCCTATACCACACTGTACAGGCCCGACAAAACCTCTCCGTCAATGAGACAGCATCTAAGCGCCTAAGCTAGGGAACGCGTTCTCGTCGCTAGTGTTGATCGAGGCGCTCTCGCGGCCGGCGGGTCGGGGAGCGCGGCCCTCGCCACGGAAGTCACCTCGACCGCCACGGCCACGTCCCTCACCGCGTCCACGACCATCACCACGGGCACCGCCACGGCCGCTACCACCGCGACCGCCACCACGTCCACCACGGGGACGCTCAGGCTCGACGAAACGGTTGTCGATCTCGACGACCTGCTTGGCCTTGCGCTCACGCTCGCGCTTGGTCTTGCCGCCAGTAGCAGCGATGAAATCATCACCTTCCTCCTTGTTCAGAGCCTTGGCGTTGGCCCACTTCTTGTCGACCTTGCTGCCCTCGTTGGGCTTGCGGATATCGAGGTTATCGCCTAGAGCAAGCTTCTTCTCAGCCTGCTGAGCAAGGTAGTCGACATAGGAGACGTGCTTGTCCTCGGGTTCGGCAGGGGTAGCAACGTCCTCGGCATCCTCGGTGGTAGCCTCCTTAAGCTCAGACTGGGCGATCTCCTCTCCGGCCTGCTCGTCCTTAGCCTCAGCACCGCCCTCGGTAGCACCCCAGGACTGAGCTGCCTGCTTCTCCGATCCGCCGCTGTGTCTCAAGTTAGAATGGGACCATTTTGGGCAGCGGTAGGGATATATCTTACGTGGGGAGACCCTTAGTATGCCTGTCGTCACGGTCTCGGGGGTAACGGCCACCACGACCTAAGCCGAACTGTCAGACAACTGCTGGGCGGTGTTATCGTCATTACATAAGGTCACTCACCACCTCGCTCCCGGGCGCCACGACCACCACGTTGGCTGCCTCGGGGAACCTCATCAGTAGACTTGCGCTGGTTGACGTTGGAGCCGGCGTTGCGATCGCGGAAAGCTAAAGAGTAAAGAGGTTCGGTCAGTCTACGCCGTTCTAGATAATAGGAAGCAACCTTAACCAGGTTAAGGTTATCGTTATGGTTATTACCCACCTCCCTCGTTGCCGCCGGGGCCAGCACGACGAGTGCCAGTGGTGCCAGCAGGCTTGACGGGGGCCTGAGGCTCGACGTTACGCTTAGTAGTGCGCGGGAGGGTCTTCTCGACCGTCTTCACAGGGCCGGACGGTTGGTCATCCTCCTCGTCATTGCCTAGATAGATGGGATGCCGAGGTTAGTGGGGTATTTAATGTTTTGATTGTTGCTATTATTATTGTTGGTGGTGGCGATGGTATTGCTGATGATGAAAGAAGAATCTTGACCCGATCGCAGCGGGTGTTAGGCATCGACATAGATGGAGACATACCGAGGAGGGCGAAGAGGTTCTGAGATGACACGATATTAGCTCTCTAGTTGACGAATGAATAGATGGATAAATGGCCAATTGCAAACGGAGCATGGCCTTCAACATGTGATGGGGCGTCGTGGCGATGTCGGTGGCAACAGTGGGAGCTCCCCGGGTCGTCGCAGAGCAAAACCAGACGACGACGATGACGGCGGCGGCAGCGATGAGGGCAAGGGTGAGGACGATGACAGGGACGATGGCGGGGACGGGGACGGGGACGAGGGAAATATACACACCTTTGAGGCGACCGACATGATGTCGCCAATTTATTCGCCTTACAGCAAGGCGTAGCTTTACGGACCTCAGTCAAGCCGGATTTGGCGATGCAGATGTCTCTGTGAGAATAGGATACGGCCTAACAGGTCATATCCCAGTGGAAAAAGTCGTTTGAGGGGGAAATGAGGGCCTCGGGGATTTTGATGGAACGACTCAACGTTGATGTTGTTGATCGAGGGCAAAGAAGGCGAAGGGCAAAAGAGGGCAAAAGCCGAGTGGGTTCGACCAACCCTGTGTGCTTGGTCGTTGTTTTTTTTTCGTTATTTTTTTGGTGCGCACGAACCTTCTGCTGCTGGGCTTCGTGCTTCGTTCTTCGCTGGAATTCTAGCTGTAGTGTGCTAAAATAGCCACTAATTGAGCACTGAACCTCTGAATCTGTACTGGATGTGCACTAAATGTGGGTACCTTGCCGTGTCGCTTAGGTGCAATCGTGGAATCGGAAAATGTTTTGGCAGTGCCGGTTGGTGTGGGGTGGGGCGGGGTTAGGTATCCCTATAAGAGACTATAGTAGTATAGCAAAGACCTATACTAGGTATACTCCGTACTGAAGTGCTATGCTACCTATACCTTAGGATGGTGTACACTACCCAAGGTAGATATATGGGTACACGAGATGGGTGGAGAGATACACAAGATAGACGGAGAGTAACACGAGATGGCCAGGTAACCTACCTTAGGTACTCGAGTAGCTTTTGATCTATCCGTGGTATTTTTTTTCAGTCCTTGTTAGTGCGCGCTACTGCTGACTCATCCACCAGAACCTGAATCGGAGGCGGGGTCTGAGGTTGATAAGCTTCCGAGATAGGCTGCAATAGGATAGGGTTTTTGCACCTTGGAATTCCTGCATCGTTATCTAGCTACTTACATGTTAGATACTTATGTTAAGCTATGGATGCGTGTGAACCGAATTCCCCTTATCTCCACATTACCTCGACGTTATCAGATATTGCAAGTGCTCTCTTCTTTAACAGGTTACTTATCAACTCTTCGGAAGCGGCTGACATAGCGAGGAAACAGATCCCGGGCCTGACAGACACTTATAACTCTTATCCAGTACAATATGATGCACCTCCCTCCTCCAGTATCGCGCCGGCAGTTGAATGGGCAGGGCGGCCTATCTACAATACTATATAGCTATAACGTTGATCGGCACCCCTGCTCACCACCCACTATACTACGTACCTATATAGTACAGCATCGAGATGGGTTCGCATCATGCATCGATTACACTAGGTAGGTAGGTATATGGCCCCCATGAATGACGGCCTTGAAATGGCAGCTTCGTATTTGACCCCTATAGACAGACAGGCATGCGTGTGAGACTAATTGTAAACAAGCATGTCAGGCTAGCCATCAGATGATAGACGATATAAAGACGATATAGATAGACCTTCTTCAGCTCATTCTAGTATATACTATGCCTGAGGGAAACGTCTATACCACAATAAATACTAAAAACCTGATGCTTATTATTTCAATTAGAACTGGAATCAACGCACAATCACTAATCTACCCACTCACATGGCGTGGTTATATATCTATATATGTATCATATTCAGATCAGTCAGTGTGGGCTGCAATGCCGCTAAGCAAGATAAAAGGGAGATCCCCTTAAAATCAATGATTATGACGGGGCTCGTTTCATGAGAACTTGGATAAACGTATTCATATAGTGATAATACATAGAGTTGCCTATAATTACCTGTTGAATATTTGATAACGACTGGCCAAGTGTCGTTTTCCTTTGCAAGTTGCTCGGAGGACTCTACGGTGATCGATAACGATGAGAGAAGATCTAGAATGTGTATTCTAATGATATTGGGAACGTGGAAGGTTAGAGGCTTGTCCATCAATGACTTTGGCACAAATAGAGAGATATCTATGCTCCTTGGAAAAGTATACCAGGTACCTAACCTACTATTAGGTAGCTAGGTTAGGTAGGTAGGTATTGACCTATCTGGTTGTTGTAATAACTTGGACATGCAGGAACCATAAATGACTTGCATATTATCCCATGCAAGCAACCTGGTATCGACTGACTGCACGGGCCAGGGATTGATTACACCCTTCGCCTTCATGGACATTACCCATCTCTCTGCATAGATATCGCAACAGTGACGTATCTATCTATCTCCCTGCGTACTTGGGTGTACCTAAAAGTACACACATGTATATATACCCGCGCCATTCATTACCTGCCTCCTATCAACATGAACGTTGGCCGCATGTATCCCATCACATGTATATGTGGTGGTATGACCCTTACGTACGAGCATACTAGGTAGAAGGCGCAATAACCCCTGCCACAAGACCGATCAAAAAATATATTGATAATAAAAAAGAAGAAGTAGTAGTGTAGACATAGACAATCACATAATCAATACCTAAACCTAAATCGTGGGGTGATGTGACGTCTTGCTTGCACGCGAGGGATTTCAATTTGATTTTTGTTGATAATGAGTATTGCTTATCTCTGATCACCGAATGATATGTTATGTTGGCAAGTCGGGGGGACCACAGAACCAGAGATAAGGACTCCCAGTACAAATACTAGCCAGGCGCCTCTCTCTCGTCATTTGCAATGATGTCTGTATTTTTCCTATTCTGCATTATCGTCTTTCTCGCTATCTCCTTTGTCCAGCTTCGGTTCTCCCATCTTGGGAATGAATGACTGATACAACCCTTACTCCAGTTAAGGGTGGCACATAGTAGTCGAGGGAGTACCCTATGGCCTACCACACTTTTCCTTTCTGTTGGCCCTAAAGCTAGTGCTTTGGGATATACCTGAAGGCTTACCTATACCTATCGATCTGACTACGTTTTGTCATTATGCACTTCGGTCTCCTGGACCAAAACTTTGCAAATCCCGAGTGGGATTGCCAGGAGGCTCATTATCGGTCACGTCAGTAGTTACTCAATAATTACTCACGACTTACGAGACAGTAGTGGTTGATACACGCACTACTCAAGTCACCACCGAGCTGTACATGACGGACTACTCAGCTTGGGGTGTTGCGCTGTTTCAACCGGACAGGCGGTGAAAAGACCAAGGCACTAGCAAAGAAGGATATCCGATCCATCTAACACCAGAACAACGACGAACCGGACAACTGGATACTTCTCGCCAAGTTGGCTCATGTGATCGAAAGGTTACAGTCGCACGGCGTAGTGGGGTGTGAGAAAAAGAACAAGTCAAATGGATGATAGTCGTTGGTCTACTGGTCTAGGATCCATGCTCATTCGCCAAGCCGAATGGTCCGTATTACGCGATGCCACTGAGCTTCCAAGCTTTCCCCCCAAGCTTCTTACAGCACGCACATCATGCGAGTGTACAGTGAGGGGACAAAAATCCTCCGAACCGGCACTGCTCGTTGTACAATACATGAACTCGCCAGTCAACGATGGAAACAGGTCACCCACTCACTAAACAACGCTGCATGGGTAGTACATATGTAGGACGCGAACCCACATACGGCTCTCGGCATTTATACAGTAACCGTCACGATGAGCTAACTGAAAGAGCTTGGACACATGGGATGATCCGTCGGCATGACCGACGTTAGAAAGAGCTTGATGATTTAACCATTTGCTAGTTTCTAGAAACCCGAACAAAAGAAAAAAAGAAGTATGGCATACGATCGGTACCAAGACAATAAACAGTGATATATATATACCGTATATATACTGTATATATACTGTGACCGGTACACGACCAGTCTCCGATCTGGTCCGGGTCTGGGATGGAAGGATCCCGCGTCCAATCCACTTTCTCCTATTTCTCGCCTGTCTGATCTCATTTCCTCTCGCCGAGCGGATCGTCTCGATTAAGAAGGGCACCAACCAAAACCGCAGGACCAAGAATGGTACCAACTAGTCTACCGAAGGGATTGAAAAAAATTTAAAATAAAAAACTGGATAACAAGGTGGAGAAAACGGTTTTGGTGAAACGGTTCGAGAATACCGAAATATGCCACCTAGGTATTCTACGCATGCCTAGGAGATACAAGAGAAATACTTCGAGCCAACCCTCCAATACAATTCTACGGACGGCAATCGGCCCATCTTACATCAAAGCTACTGATGGTTATTGGTGTAGTGTACACAGTGGTACGCTTTTGTCTCGGTGAGAAGTGGCTAAGCTTACTCTTCTCTACACATCATAGCGAAGGTAGCCGAACCCACCCTGCTCGTCTGTCTACTAACCCAAGGAACCCTACACTACAGCTGCAGGGCACGTAATCTTCCCATGCGCCCAGCAAGGTCAATTGAGTCGAGAATAGCCGAAAATGATATCGTTTTCTCCGGGTGCTCAACCATTGGGCGACACCGACGACCATCACGAATATGCAACCGAATGTTTTCACACGCGTAAGGGAAAGAGTGAAGGTGGAATTCAAGCAAAAGGCAGACAAGGGCTCTAGGCGAGGTCCATGTCAACAAGGAGTGTAGCACGATACCGTCGCACATCGCACATCGCACGGCATTTCATCACTCAACTAAGATGGGACGGGACGTGATGAAATTAGAATAAAAGAAGGGCGCGTGACCATCTACTACTTTCGTACTATCTCTCTACGCACTCAAGAAAAAAGCATAGACTGGAATTCCAAAGGGGATTGGGGGTTTGGTTTGGTGGTGATAAGGTGAGGCGAACCGTGAGGGGTACAGCGTATGACATACCTATGCCAGACAATTAAAAAAGGCGAGTGAAAGACGAACTTCGCCTAAGCTCCTCAGGCCACATACAACTGGCCGAGCTTTTCACCGGTTGAGTTTTCTCTACTATCACAACCTATTCTGTACGCGCCGCCGCACTACGGCCCCCACTAACTTGCTCGCTCACTTACTCGCTCACTGCATGCATGCACGCATCTACCTACCTATTCAACACACCCACTAGGTGGAGTAAGGCAAGGCAAGGTTGGCTAGGTATCCAGGTAAGTACACTACATAGGCTGGCCATGCCATCTAAACATCAGGTCCGTTACTCCAAAGGGAGGATTCTGGCCTCTCTCCCTATCTCTATCAACGATGAATATATAAATAAATAAAACAACATCAAACTCTCCATTACCAAAGAGGACTACAATGAAGCCAACCAGCCATCAACTACGTAACACTAGATTACTTAGACCAGGCATTGGCCCAGATGAGCCCAGAACACGGGAATGGAATCACAGCATTACATAGTGAAATAGCTTTCGGACCCAAGTACCCCTACCTCCTGCATAAACTACGCCGGATTGACAACCGTACCATAGATGGCGACCACCCCCCCAACCCATCCCAGCCATCTCAAGTCTCGTTCGAACAAACGACCACGATACCCGCAAACAAAAGATGCCATGTTACAGCTACACTACGTGCACTACGCGCTCGGAATCAGCCGGGGGTGGGTGCACGACGGGAGGCCATTCCATTGGGCATCTAGTATAGTATAGTATACCTTGTCTTATTCCCCTTTCTCAGGTAGTATTTCTGCTTCCCAGCGTTCATCCACACGGGTGTTCCATCCTCCTCCGCGTCCTCATCATCATTGATGGTAGGCTACCATTCTTTCATTATTGATCCCCCACGATATCTCAAGATCCCATAGCTTCCACAGATACTCGACGACGCGAACGAAAGCTAGATAGATATATTCCGACCTCGGAGCGACGTTTTGGAGCTACACTAGAATTCGATCGACCTAAATAACCCATAGCTTCGATACTAAAGTAGAGATGCGGTTGCATAGGTAGGAATGCACTGCAGACCCGGGGATGGACAGGCACAGCGGACCCCGGTTATCGGGCTATGGGCGGGATCTGCGGAATAAAACCAACGAACATGAAAAATTAAAAAAAATTAAAAACCCCCATTCGGGGTAAGATTCACCCGTACAATCCGTGTGATATTTGGCCGCCATCTTTAGGGACCCTAGCCGCGCCTACCATGCTCAACCCGCGTAGGGTAGATGACGCATGGGAACGTACAGATAACAGATAGATAGATGTACATCTGTTTGTTCTCACCAGACCAAACGACAGGTAGGAATGTAGGTAGGTAAAAGCTGTGAAACCATGCACCCCCACTCTCGTCTCGTACGACGCTTCTTCACAACTAAAACTACTATTTAGTATTATCTAAAGTAAGCTAGGTAAATATGTGACTAGGCAAAACCAACCAGCCCCATCCAGAAATCCCGATCCGCCCTCTCTTACTATATATATACTACCTAGTAGAGTAGGTAGGCCTCCATCCATCTTCTCTCATACAAAATGATAAATCCCCTCTCACATACAAAATAGAAAGCCTACTCTCATGAATATCATATTCCCGAGAAGGGTAATAAAAAAAGGACATATAACAAGGGCCTTGACACTGGTATAGAGGATATGATAGCACCAATAAGAGAAGAGGGGGAAAAAAAAGACAGGCGGGGAGTCCATTCAAAAGCGAATTCCTTCCACATTCTCTCTCGTTATGACCAATACCTAACACCGTATATACCCATCCCTCCCATCCCTCCAATCCTAGATTCTGTTCACCAGGAGAAATATAAACAAGAATAACAAGTAGATGACTGGGCATCCGTCATCGGGTAAAAGAAAAAAAAAAAAAGGTTGACGAAGAGGTTAAATGTAGGTAAAGACAAGCAAATATCTTGGCTCTCGCTAGCGCTTGTTATGGTAAGAAAAATAAAACTTTTTTTCGGTTCTCTGCCCAAAACTCCTTTTATGCGGTTTTCCCTCTCTTTTCAAACTGGTAGCCGTAGAGCCCGAATTGATGCCGTTCGAGTTCGTCCACAAATAAATCATAGAAGTCTACCTAACCCATATTATACAGGGTCGGCCTGGTCGTGTCATCGTATCGAATAGTGAAACCGTCTCTGGTATGCCCTATCCGGAACGCCCGGATGTTGCATTGCAGCCCGAACTTAAAACGTAGATAGATGGACGATCTAGCTGTATTCGTAGCTTGACCGCCAACCATGGGTATCAATATCTCACCACTTGCCCTCCAGTGGTGGTGATGGTTTTGGAAAACAATATCGCTCCCCTACCTTATCTTCTTTTTTTCCTTTAAAAACCCCCACTCCCTACTCGGAGTCCCAACCCGCCACTCGTTTGTCGTCTAACGTAAATCGTCGCGGCCTCGCTTCTTCATGCCCAATCGCGAATTAATTCCGACCCAGAATAATTGATTGCCCAATATTTAGGCCATTCGTACGCATGCAACATTACCTCATGTTGCTTGTGTCGAACGAAAATTGGGTCGGAAAAGCCATAGATGCGCTTAAACCAAAAGGATCCCAGTCTAACGCAGGATCGAGCAATTGAGTCATGCTCGGATAATTCTGACCTTGGGTCTGCCCGCCGTGGTCTGCAGTACTCGTTGGCGGCTGTCCGGATGCGGCAGTCGTCGGTGGCTGCATGGGAATGCTGGGTGGAGGAGGAACCGAATAGCCAGACGCATATGGATTCTGAATTGGCCCCTCGGATTCGGCTTCGTCCATCATGTCGGTTGGTGCATCGTACTCCTGTTCTGTACTCACGAGTTAATCCTAGGACGACAAAGCTCCATACAAAACAAATGAAAACGGGCTAACTTGCCGAGCTGTTGGAAATGGCTCTGGAAGGATGAAGTCGGATAGAGTGACGGCGGTCGGGGTCCGGAGGTGGCCTGATGTGTTTGTTGCTGTTGTTGTTGCTGCTGCTGCTGCTGTTGCATTAATTGTTGACGGGAACCAGGTAATATTCCAGGCATTGGTGGCATATGCTGCTTGATCAGTGGAGGCATCACCGTCCGTATATTTCCGTGGTCTGGAGCCGCTGCCGTAGGCGAAGCTGCCGTAACATGGCCACTGTATGGGGGCGTTGGGTTGGTTGGTGAAGCTACGTGAGAGGGAGGTGTAGGCCGAGTCTTCGGCGAGGCTACTGATGGTTGTATGTTGACCTGAGCTGGCACTGACGTGACACCGGGCTCGAGCTTCGGCGCAATGCTCGATGCCGACCTACGCGGGTTATGATGTCTGCTAAGTATGGCCCTCTGAATAGGTGGCGGTTGCATCATATTCTGAGGCATGTGCGTCGGACCAAGGTTGGGGCTCCCGGTTTTGGCCTGAAGCTCAGCTTGAACATCAATGCCTGTTCAAGATATTAGCGGATGATTCAAGGCTAGTTTTGGGGGGGGAGTTAAAATACTATACCTTTCTCAAGAAGGATACGTTCTAGGAGAGAGTTCTTATATCGCAACATCAAACATTCTTCTGCGGCGCTGCGGTGGGCCGCTTGCAAGTTTGTCAGATTCGATTCATGAACCCGGATAGTGTCCTCAAGCTGTTTGATGTATTCAGTGCGCCTCTCTCTGAAGGCCGCCTGGGCTTGGCGGTTCCTCTGTTTCCGTTCTTCCGAAGTCGCATATATCTTGTCTCTGTTGTCAGCATTGGTACAAACTAGTCTCATGTCTGTCGTTTATAATAAATATAAATACACAGATATATGCATATAGATATATACTTGCCGCCCGTCTCTTAAGACTACGCGATGGCAATAATTTGGACATTCTATCCCTCCCATCATAAAATGAGAACTCACGTACAGGTTTTCGGCCACCTTTCCGCTTCACGGGTTGCGTGTCTTGCGGAGCTAGTATGGGCTCTGCGCCATTGTCTGGAGTAGAAGCCGCAGATTCTTCTGAATGCTCTTGAGAATGCTCTTGTTTGTCAATAGACATCTTGTCTGACATGACAATATCGACAGGAGACGATTGCCGATACAGCGGCAAACGCCTCTCAAGGAGAGAGTGATATGCGGCTAGATCGATACAAAAGTCGATACAGTGGTCGACACAGCAAGTTAAGCGGATACCTGCTGCTTAGCCTCTCGTGAAACGGTTAACGACTTGGTAATACCCCTGTCCTTGGTGTAGTGTAGCTCGTCTACCTAACCACGGGATGCGTATATACAAGCCTTAGAGTATGGAACGTACGTATGGGTCTATGTCTGTGTGTGCGCGTGTGTGTGTATTAGGTGTGACGTCCACACAGGCACGAGCAAGAGATAAGGAAGCGGACAATAGTGGGCTTCAATATCGGGGTTTAGGGAAAATAGGGGAGGTAAGTAGCCAAGGCAGGAGATAGTAGTAGTAGCAGTGGTAGTGGTAATAGCGGCAGCAAGAAAGGTGTTGTTCGGTAAGTGAAGCGCGCGGATGCAGCAACACTAACACACTACATAATCCGGGGAACCGGGTCCAACAACGTGGATTATGTTATGTAAGAGGCTTAAGAACGCGAAGGACACAGATGCTGTCGGCGGCAGAGATAAGGGGGCGATCCAGAGTAACTCTCCAAACTTCAATGGGCAAGACGGCGTCGAGACAAATGATAAGGGGGGCGACAAGGCAGTGTCAGGATTGGGGTGAAGTAAGAGGTGAGAAAATGCGCAGCAAGGTTTTATGTAATTGAAATAAAGCAGCTAGCCAGCCAACCAGCCAGCCCGACAGCCGGTGAATGTGGATGCGGGTGTGGATGTGGATGTGGACTTTGGTGGATGTAGTAGTAGGTAGTGAATCTCTCTCCCTCGCCCTCTCTCTCTCTGTGTGTGTGTATGTATGTGTGTGTGGACGAGGCGACCTTTTGCCTGTTGCGTTGCGTCGTTGGTCGTTAGCGTAATACATACATACACTACGTATATGTACACTAGGTATGTCCGTTTTTTTTGTTCCTTTACTGTATACGGATATATATTTATATATACTTCTTCGTCACAGCAAGGATGCGCCAAGGCAAAGTACCCTACAGTTTGGTACTGGTAATTCGAAGCCCAGATGGGGGAAGTGGATGTGTTCTCCCCTCACTCCGTTTCTGTGTGCCCCGATTGTACCGGCCAAGTACCTCACCCACCTTACTTGATGTTGCCCCTCATTCAGGAGGAACAAGGCAGCAGCAAGTATTTTGTCGCTACTTGTGGGCAACTGTCGAAAAATAAGTGGTGAGTGCAGTATTGTTCGGCTTGGTTATTTATTGGCTTTTTTACTGGTAGTTCCAAGCCTTTGCCGCGCACAATTGGTTATCCTGCTGTATGTATTATTCTATATCTTCTATAAATCAATAAGTGCAGTTAGCTAAAGTTACAGCATGGAATTGTCTTTTACTGAATGAAACAAACATGGGTGTTCAGGGACAGCTTGGAACGTGCGTGCATGAGCGTGAGGAAATACTTTTCAGGTACTTGAGTCTAACTGTAGATGGATCGGGTACCTGTGGCCGACTGCCTTTTTTTTTCGTTTACGCTGCTGGCTACAGTGTTGGCTACAGCTTTAAGATGTGCGGGGAGTGAGAAATCTAGGCTCCACTCACCAGAGGTCTGTCTCTGCAGTAGATTCTGTCCAGGTTCTGTCTAGGCTCTAGCGGAAACCGGACAGGCCAAGCTCCAGAATTCCAGTGTAGGTAAGGTTCAGGTAGTGTTGGACACAGTAAAACACCCGTAAGCACACCCACCACTGGAACTACTGGGAATAATGGGCCTAGGTGGACTCGGTGTGTGATGGTTTTGTTGGCAACAATGGTGTATAGTAGTGTAGTCTAGATAGTTGGCCAAGAGACTACTTGGCAAGCAGATCGTCGAGTCGTCGCAGGTTCGTACGATTCGGTAATAGAACCTATACTATTCTATGTAGTGTGGCCGTGGCGGATATTTCGACTATGGAATATTTGAGTACTCCGTACCTCGTAGGTATGTTGGAAGCGACAGGTCAGGCAAGCAAGCGTTCACTCTTTTTTTCAAGGTTGTTGAGTATTATAGTTAAGCCGAGAATCTTTGGATCCTCCCGCTACACTAGCTAGCTAGTGCAGCAAGTGTCCTGAATACAGTCATGGGACAGCTCAATATATCTCTCATGCGAGCTATCTACTATACCTACCTTACCTACTCTTTCTTGGTAATACACTAGGTAGATTTAGTGTCGCAGTGTATTGACCCCAACCAAATGGAGGGCGTCAGGTCTTGAAGCCTCTTCTCAGCTAGCCCGTCAGCTCGACACATATTGACAAGAGAAAGCTAGGCAATGGGATCCTTGGCGACATTATGCATCACCCTTGGCAGGTGTGACATCTGATTTGCCATCGTCTTGTTGCCTTAAGCCGAATATCGCCGCTCTCTTACATAGTAGGATGTCCTCCCATAGCAATAGCAATTCCCTACTCTCTAGTCGACAAGAAAGAAAAGCCCCTCGTAAACTAGCAGGTATTCTTGGCTGTTCGGGTCCACCGTGGACGAGGCTATAGCAAGCAGCGGTATGGGTGGATAGGGTATTAAGATACGGGAACCTACCTACCCTGGAGGTTTTAGAGTACACTATGTATAATGTATAATACCAGTACGGAAATTAAGAGCTGAGATGTGCTTCTTTTTTTTTCTAAAAAAAAGAAAGAAAAGGACTCCGTGGAGAGTATAAAACAGGTAAATAAAATTAAGCATACAATTGCTACTGGATGATTGTATAAGTGTGCAAAGTATCGAGTATAACGCGAGCCGTGCCTGGTATCGCGGGGTTGCTAGTGTAGCTATTGTAGCTCATAATCTAACATGTATATAGCTTCTGCGAGATGCTAGAGATGTTGTACTGTGTTTCGTTTTCCGTCTAGTGGAAAGCAACGCTTCTCTACTCAGTAGAAAAGAGCCGTAAGGAAAACATGGCCCGGGGAATACCAGACGTATGCCGGTGCAAGGTAGAAGTTAGATACAGCATACAGTTTGCGTCATCACGTACACGTACAGAGGCCGTCCAGTTACCATACTGTAGTAGCAGGGCTTGGATACAGTTAGTATCTCCGGTAGGATGGGCCAATAGGGCCTACATCTGCAGACGGGGCTGCAAACTAGTAGTCCGCGCACGCCGAAAACGGACTTCTTTTCGCAGACCTACAGATTTTCACTCGTAGGCTATCGAAGCGCTCCAACATGAATCGCGCATTTTCTAAGGAGGTAGATGTCCGAAAATCGCCGCCTCCGAAATCTTGAAAAATTTGGAAAATTTCTAGGTCAGGTCATCTGCCTCGACAGTGCTCGCAGTGTGTGCGGCATGACGGCCTCTCCGAATTGGTGGTGAGACAACCTGATACCGCGGGTAAGGTATGGTATGCAGGTATGCTATTCCGATTCATGCCGTAAATGCTGACTTCAAAACGGAGATTTGAGATCAAACTCTACCAGTATTCAATCAGTAAGCCACTCCTACCGTAAGACAACGCCTTGCAGGTGTCGGGACAACCGCATACATAACATCATCTCATGAAATGAATCAAGGCCTGTCAACAGCAGTTCGCGGCAGCCTCCGATAACCGTGTCAATACGGGCGTGTACATTGTGCCGAATGTACTAGCGTAGGTACACGACACTAAGTAGGTAGTATCGTGTAGTGTAGCACGATGGATGGAGTGCAGTGGGATGATGGAGGTGTGCATATTCGACCTGCAAGGACCTGAGTGCCGAGATGAGCTCACAGCCTGGGTCCCAGCGTTGCCAGGGATGTGAGGGCCACAACAAGTTCAGTCTAGTCAAAGTCTGGTCGGAATTAAGGAGACCGTTTTTTGCATCTCCGAGGAGACGCATTTACGGTGTAAGGTAATTCTAGACTGCTTACCCAGGCAGAACCTAGAGCCCCTGGCCACCTACCTAAACCGGCCACCTAACTGAAAGGGTTAAAACAGCGGTTAATACCACTACCACTAGCAATACAGGTCTATTTCTCAATACCAAAGGGGTTTATTAGCTATTTTTTAATTGTTACTTGTTTAACATACTTTTGTACATAGCTTGTAATATTTTTTAGTGTTTTTTTTCGAATTAGCTAGCGTAAGCTGTTTTTTACTTTTATACCTGTTTTTCTGCTTAAACTTTAGCTATATAAATTTTTTTAATATTATAAAAAGTTTGTTAAAAGTTCTTTTTAATCTTTTTACGTTTTATAAGCTATAGCTTTTTGTTTTTAGCTTTTAATTTGTTAATTTTTTGCTTTATAATAACTAATTTTATAGCTAAAAGGTTTATACGCTTGCTTATTTTTTGTACAAAAGCATTTGTAACGCTTATAAGTTTTTTTAAAAGCATTTCGAAGCTAAAAAATTAGTTGCAAAAGTTTTAAAACTTTTTTAAAATAATTTAAATTATTTAGCTTATATTATTATTAATTTGCTATAAAGCTTTTTCGGGTGTAATAAGCTTATAAAGCATACTTATTATTTTTTTGTTTTTAAAAAGTTTTTTTTAATTAACTAGCTAAAAGCTTAATTTTTAAAATGCAGCTTTAATAATTTTAAGCTATAAAGTTTTTTTGCGCGCTTTAATGTATGCAGCTAAAAATCTACGCTTATAAACAGGCAAAAAAGCTGAAAAGTAGGCAAAAAGAGCTATTTTTTTACAAAAGTACTGCTTTAGTACAAAAAATATATTTAAATCGGCTAGTTAAGCTATATATAAGCTGTACAAAAGTAAATAAATTATTTTTATTTTGTTAACTTAAGCTTTATATATAAAATTGCTGTTTATATAAATAGCATAACTATTTAAAAATAAAAGCTTTTATTACATAAAATTTATAAGCTGTAACAAACGGGTTCTATTCCGTGTACAAGTGAGCCTTCCACGTAGGTTAGTTTACTTATAGGTGTAAATCGTTGTTTAGTCCGTATAACTAAAGAAAGTGACGCTCGGTAAAGAATGTTACAAAGAATACTGTGCAAAAATAAAATAAGTAATTGTTAAAAGGTTAACTCCTTTATAATATATTCTAAAAACTAAATTATAAGCTTAAATTAAACAGTAAAATAAAGAAAAACTAATACTAATTACAAAAGAACTTTTTACGTTTTTATAGTATTTCCTTTTTTTACATATTTTTTAGATAGCAATAAATAGCTAGCTATTCCAACTATTCTAAATAGCAATAAATAGCTAGCTATTCTAACTATTTTAGATAGCAATAAATAGCTGGCTATTCCAACTATTTTGGATAGCAATAAATAGCTAGCTATTTTAACTATTTATTACATAACCTTTGCGCCTATAATTAGCTATAGCTTGTTTTCTGGTTTAACCCCTTATTTGGTCTATAACCGCGCTAGGTTTTCTTTTTAGGCCGTTTTCTTGTTAATTCGTAATACTATTTTTTTTTTTCTAAAATTATTATCTTTAATAATAAATAATAAGTGTTTATGCCTTTTGCATAATTTCTTTTTTTTTGCTTTATTTTTTATTATAGCTAATCGTATAAAAAAACGTTGCAAAAGATTTTTGTTTAATAAAAAACTTGCAAAGCGTAATTTTTTTTTTTTTGCTGTTATTTTTTGCGCTTTAACTATTATGTTTTTTTTGTGCTTTTATTGCTAACAACGTAGATTTAAATACTTATTTACCAAATCTGAGTCAAGTTGTTGTTTTATTTGTATTTGCAATATACGCTTTTGGTATAATACTAAAAGTTTGTTTGCTAAGCAGCTTAATAAAATTGCTGCACAATATAAGTTATTAAAAAAAAAACTAAAAGTTTTTAAAGAAGCTGCTAAATTAGCGCTCGCTTGTATACGTTGCTTTTATAAACAAAAAAAAATGTAATATAATAAAATAATAAAAGCTGTAGCTTGTAGTATTATAGATTTAAAAAAATTTGAGTTTTTTAAAAAGCGTAAGCGCAAAAAAGAAAGTTGTTAAGTTAATAAAACTACTGCTTTTATAGCCGCTTTATTCATTTTTAACTAAAACGTGCTTAACTTTTTTTCTGCTTAAAAAATAAACTCTGCTTTTTTGGCTTTAGTTAATTAAAGTGCCGTTAGTAAAACGTTATAACTGCTTATATCGCATGCTACAAATGCTTTTTAAGTTTTTAAGTATTTTTTATATATAAATATCTTGTCTATTTAACTAAATACTTTATAGTATGTTTTTTTTAACATAAGTTTAGTATTTTTTTTACTTTATATTTTGCTTGGTTTTTTTTTACTTTAATAAACGTTTTTAGCGTAACGTTATTTAATGCTTTTTTTAATAATAAAATATAAAAAATTAAATGTATTTTTATTTTGTAAAATAATAATAGTTAATAATTAGTTTTTAAAATAACTTTTTTAATTTTAAATAGTTTAATTTGTTTAAAATCTAGTTTGTTGCTAAGTTGTTTAGTTTTAATGTTTTTTTTTAAAAGATATACTTTATTTTTTTTTTTTAAAGTTAGCTCTAACAACTTTGATTTATTGTAATATGCTTTTATATATTGCTAAATAAATGTTAAGTTGTTTTTAAGTTTTTGTTGCATTTTAATAAGTTTGTTTGCTTGTTTTTCTGCCATTAGCGCCGTTGTTCCTAAAATCTACATTTAACTGTTTTTTAAGTCAAACTTATAATTTGCTTTAAATAATAACATCTTTATGTTTTTATTGCTTGAGCTGTTATATGCAAATTTTGCTAAAAATAACAACTTAACCTAGTTATTTTATTGCTTATTAAAATAATACCGTAAGTATTGTTTTAATATTTAGTTTAATTTTTCGGTTTATTTATTTGTTTGTAAGTAATAAGCTGTAGATAGCTAATGCTTAATCCTTAATGCCTTTATTAATAATTGCTAATACTTAAAAGCTATAGTAATGCTTTTATTTGTAATAGCTTTTTTTAAAATGCTATGTTTATTAAAAACATGCTGCATTATTATATACACAAGTTCTTCCGCTATATTTAATTCTTTATATAGTATAAAATGCTTATACTTTATAAGTTTGTTTATAATAACTAAAATCGAATTATATTTAACTTTTATTATTAGTTTTTTTAATTTTAGTAGCTTAATAATAAAATTAAATAATATAACCTTTTATATTTTGTTAAATATTTTAATAAGCTATAATAATTTGTAAAGTTTGTATTTTGCTGCTTTTGCTTTTTTGCAAAAGTTATATTTTTTACATACTGTTTTAAAAATCTGATTCTAGTTCCGTATTACAAAATTGCGTTTAAATTTTTTATAAGTTTTATAAAATCTTTAATATTTATGCAATAATGTTTTATAAAAATGCTAAGCAAATTCCTTTTATAAATTATTAAATATTGCTACTTTTGTTTTATACTTAGGCTATTTATCCTTGTCGATTAGGCTTGGTATTGCATTTAGTGCTAAACGCAATACCGCTTTTTTAATTTGTTTTATTTATTAATCATTAAATAACTGCTTTATATATGCTAATGCTAAAATAAAAGTTTTTTTAAATCTTTTTTAAAATAATATTTAGCTTTTCTTTAGCTAATCCGCTTTATGTCCGTTTTTTTGGCTTAGAATATCCACTTTTCAATTCTTTTTACTTTTAATATAAATAATTTTAAAATTAAATTGCAATAAAAATTCTGCCTATTTAACTTATTATTTGTTTAAAACTTTAGTTGTTATAAACAAAGTTAGGTTTTTATAGTCCAAAAAAACCTTAACTAGTATTAAAGTTCTATTTAAATAATGTTTTTATTTTTTAAATGCTTAAACTATAGCTATAAGCTCTTTATCTAATATTTAATAGTTTATTACTAGTTTTAAGAATTTTTTTAAAAAAAATGCCACCAAGTATAACTTTCTGTTTTTATCTTGTTGTTTTAATTGTTTGCTTATTGCTATATTATATGCGTTAACTTCAACTTTAAATTTTTTATTTAAATTTAGTAATTATATTATTAGTTTTATAAAAATTGTTTTTTTAATCTGTTTAAACGTTTTTTGCTTTTCTGCTTTTTATTTAAACACTGCGTTTTTTTTTATAAAGTTTGTAAATAATACTACATATTTTCCAAATTGCGCAACTAAAAGTTGCACATAGTTAATAAATCTTATAAACAATCTTATATTTTTAATGCTAATTAATATAAGCTATTTTTTTATTGCTTTAATTTTAAATTCCTAAATTTTTATTTTGCTTAAAATTATAATAAATTTTAAAAAGTCTACTTTTTGCATATAAAACTTGCTTTTATTTAAATAAACTTTTAGTTTAGCATTCTATAATACTTTAAATATTTTTTTAACGTGTTTTTTATGCTTTTTTAAGGTTTTTAAATAAATTAAAATGTTATTTAAATAAACTATTATAATTTAATTCAAATAGTTTTATAGCACATTTATAATCATTTTTTAAAAACTTGCTAATATATTAATAAGCCTAAATAGCATTACCTAATATTTATATAGTTTATAAGGTGTTTTGAATGCCGTTTTTTATTCGTTTTTTTTAGCTATTCGTATTTAATAGTAGGCGTTTGGCAAATCTAACGCTATAAACTATTTTGCTTTATAAAATTAATTTTTTAAATTATTAATCTATAGTATTAGTTCTGCAAATTTTTGCGTTATAAAGTTTTTATAGCAGTAATTAACTACTAATTTTTATTTTAGTTTTCCGTTTTTTTTTATTTTTTTTAATACTTATAAGATTAGGTATTTTGCTAAAGATTGTAACAGTTAAATAAATCTTTTTTTTAAATTCTTTTTTAAGTATTAATTTAGCTTTTTTAACTAATTTTAATTTATTTTATATATTAAAAAATGTCTTAGATATTATTCTTTTTTTAAAAGTATATAATAATTCTATTTATTATGTTTTAATAATTCTGTTTCTTTTAGTTGCTTAAATAAGTTAGCAAACTTTGCATACTTTTTTAGTACGTTATTTTTTCGTTTGTTTTTTAATTCTTTAACTACTAAGTATATTGTTATGCCTTTTTTAAATTTGCTTAACATTTTTTTTAGCTTATTAAAAGCTAAATTTCTTTTTAGCATATTTTATTAAAGCTAGCTAATGCTTTAATTTATTTTAAGATTGCTTTTTTTTAACCAAGGTATTTTTAAAATTGTATTAAAACTATGCGTATTAATAATATTAAGCGTAAGTTTTTTTTTATAACTATAAATATTAAAAAGAAGTTCTATAATTTCTTATCTAACTATGCTACCGTTATAAATACTAGAACTTTTATTAACTATTGTAAATAAATAAGAGTTATTTTTAAACTTTGTTAATATTTTTATTTTTTAAACAAATTATAAAAAAATAAAATTTTGTAAAGCTTTTGTATTAAATAAAACCTTTATTTGCTTTTTTTAATAATTTATATTTATTAACACTTATGCTTTTGCACATATGTTTGCTGCATACAAAAACCTTTCGATTAATTAAGACAGTTATTAGTTTATGCTAACTGCTTATTATTGTTTTTTGTTTTTTAGGCTTTTTAATATTGGTTTTTGCTTTTATTTTTGCTATTTTTATTATTTTGGGCCAACATCTTGGATATTATATTAAAAAATATCGCTGCTTGCTGTTTTAGTTTTTTTTTTGTTTGTAAAAATAACTTCTTTTTTTTTTTAAAGGTAAGTTGTTATATACTAGCTTTAGCTTCAGCCTTTTATTTTTTTTAGTAGATTTCCGATTTTTTTGTTGCACATACTTAATACTGGTTATAAATACATAATTTTGATTTTTTTTTATGATTAATATATTTCTAAGTTTGTTTTAAATCCTTTTTAAAAATAATATATTTGTTTAAGTTTTAATGTTTAAATAACAAATGTTTAACTTTGTTAATTTTGTATGGTTTTTTTATTAGGTTTTGGTTAATTTGTTATAAAAACTACTGGTTTTATATTTTGTTTACTATATAGATATAATATTGATATATTATACAGCATGTTTAAAAGATTTTATAATGCATTTTATGTTTTGGCAACAGCTAATTTTTATTTGGCATTATTGTTTTATTGTATTAATAACTTATTGCTATAAGTTGTATAATTGTTTTTAAGTTGTTGGTAGTGTTGGTTTTTGCTTTTACTAACAATTCTGATTCGTTTATTTTTTAGATTTTTGCTAATTTTGGCTACTGTATGCCCGTTAGTTTTTTTTGTAGTACTTTATAAGTAGTTTTAAGATCTTGTTTTTGTTTTATTTAGTTATTTTTAATAGTTTGATAACACGTATTTTTTTGTTGGATTGATTTTGCTATAGCATTTTTAAGCTATTTTAAATTATTTTAGTGATTGCATTATTTATATTTGCAATCTTGTTTTGCTGGGCATTGTTTACCTTTTAGCTAATTGTTATTTATAAAGTCGTTGTTAATACTTGCAGTTTTATGAATAGGAGTTATAATTTTACACTCTTTTTTTTTTTTTATAATTTATTTATTTATGTAAATATAACAGTTGTTACTGTTTTTTTAACAAAAATATTTTATGTTTTGTATATATACAAATTTTTTTGTATATAAGTATATTTTATATTTTTAATATAGCTCTAAACATGTTTTACATTTTTTAATATATTTTATTTGTTATTATTGCTTAATAATCTATTTCGTTTGGATTTTTATTATAAATATCTGCGTTAACTTGGAGTACTTTTTGTTTTATAAGCGCTTAAGCTTTTTGTACTTTTTTACGTAATGCTTTTTTTGTTTGCAATTAAAACACTTAACTTGGTTTTGTTCTTTTTTAAAATGCTTTATAGTAATTACAGCCCTAAGTTTTATTAGTTTTAAGTATATACCTGTTGCTGTTGTTTATATTTTTTAAGTCTGTTTTGTATTAGCTATAAAGTTCAATTTTCGTCCTTTTTTTTATTATTATTTTTTAAACAATTAGTTATCGATTTTAATCGCTTTAACTACATATTTTTCGAAATCTTTTAGTTAATTATTTTTATAAAGTTTATTTTAAACTAGATTTTTTAATCTTTTGCAAAAAATTGCTATTAAAATATTGTTATTATTTTATAAAGTTTATAATACCAGTTTGTAAAACTTTGCTGTATACTTGTATGCCGGTCTAGTTTATTTAATTTCTAGCAGCTGCTGTTTAGCTTGCCGCTTTTTTTCCAGATTTTTATACATATTTGTTAAAGCTTTAACAAATCTATCTATATTTTTGAATACATTTTTAATTTTAACGCTTTAGTTATTTTTTTTTGTTTTTATATACTTTTTTATTTGTAGTTCAAACTATTTTAGCATACTTTTTGCTAAAAATTCTGCTATACAAAAAACTTTTTTTCTTTTATTTTAAAAATCTTTTTTATAATGCTTTATATAAGCTTTAACCTAAGTTAAAAATCTTTTAAAATATTCTTAAAATCTTTTAAACTTGTTTAGTTTGTTAGGTTTGTATCGCTTAATTTTAAGTACATTATTAAGTTAATTTTTAAGTTGCTAGTTTATATATTATATATTATTAACCTGTTTATCAAAATGCTAATTTGTCGCTTTAAGTTAATCGATTCTTGTTTATAACTAATTTAAAGCAGAAGTTACTGCTTTTAGAGTTAGGTTTATAGGTTTCGTTATTTCGTTTTATATTTTTATACAATGTTATATAACACTTAAAAAAGTCAACTGTTTAAAATATAACAAACAAGTTTTATTTTATATACAAGTAAACTTTCTATATAAATTAGTTTACTTATAAGTGTAGATCGTTGTTTAATCTGTATAACTAAGAAGGGTAACGCTTAGTAAAAAATGTTATAAAAAATATTGTGCAAAAATAAAATAAGTAATTGTTAAAAGGTTAACTTTTTTATAATGTATTCCAAAAATTAAACTATAAGCTTAAATTAAACAGTAAAATAAAAAAAAATTAATGCTAATTATAAAAGAACTTTTTATGTTTTTATAATATTTTTTTCTTTTATATATTTTTTAGATAGCAATAAATAGCTAGCTATTCTAACTATTTTGGATAGCAATGGATAGCTGGCTATCCTAACTATTTTGGATAGCAATAAATAGCTGGCTATTCCAACTATCCTGGATAGCAATGGATAGCTAGCTATTTTGACTATTTATTACGTGACCTTTGCGCTTATAATTGGCTGTAGCTTGTCTCCTGGTCCAACCCCTCATCTGGTCCATAACCGCGCTAGGTCTTCCTTTCAGGCCGTCTTCCTGTTGGTTCGTAACATAAGCTTAGTTTTTAATAAGTAAACTTTTTTAAGCTAAAAATAAGCTATTTAATTAACAGTTTATTTATTTGTAATTATTTTGTATTTTTAGCTTAAAAAATTTTTTGCAAACTACTGCTTTTAAAAAGTTTTATTTGTAAAAATAATTGCTAGCATAAAATAACAGCTATTAGCTAATATAGTTTTTAAAATAGTTATTTAATTTGTAGCGTTTAAATACTAACAAAAGCTTTGCTTTATTAGCAATAATTTTATTACTTTGCTATAAAAAAATTCGTTTTTACATAGCTTATATTTATTTATATTAGCAATAAACGCAGCTAAAATTTTATACTTTTGTTATACAGCTTTATAATGCTTAAAAACATATTTAATTTTTTTTAAAAAGTTAAAAATAGCTTTAGCAGCTTTAAAAGCTATTTAAAGCTTAGTTTGTATATTTAAATGCTTTTAAATAAACTAATTAATTTAGTAGCTACTAATTTTTTTAGCTACGCTTTTAGGCCTTTAAAATACATTAAGCAAATTAAACAATTTTTTAATAGTATAAGCTGCAGCTAACGCTTTTAAAATTATAAATCTAATTAATTATTTAACTTTTAATTTTTGCGCTAAATAAACAGTTAATTTTATAAGCTTGTTTGCGCAAAAAACTTTTATAAAGTCGATTAAAAAAGGTGCTAGTAGCTACTTTATATAAGTTAGCTGCAGCTTTTTGCAATTAACCGTTTCTAACTGCTATAATTGCAGCTGTAATTCTTTGTTTAAAATCTGCAGGCATAGCCAATTTAGTAGAAAAAACAGCTATTTTAGTAGCACAATTGGTAAATTGGTAGTAGTAGTAGTGGTATTAACCGCTGTTTTGACCCTTTCAGTTAGGTGGCCGGTTCAGGTAGGTGGCCAGGGGCTCTAGGTACTACTATACCTCAGTTTGTTATGTAGTATGCAATGTAACATGCTGTAGGAGACAGGAGACCCAACCCCGACCATCGGGGAGGTAGTATTGTAGGCTATTACAGTAGGGCTTCTAGAAGTTTGCCGATCAGGGAACAATCAGGGAAGTCCAGGCGAGCGAGTCAACCCGAGCAGTACACTACTAATTAGTGTGCTCCATCCTACAAGGCATCGCAGTTCTCTACCTAGGTAGGTATAGTGGTACGCTACGCTAGCCGATTCTTCTTCTTTGCAGTTGTTGTGCATAAGCTGGTTACATCGTCTGTTTGGGCTATATCATTGGTCACTTTGGGCAATTTTATAACCAAAAATGGAACGTGGAGATGTCGTATAGGGTTAGACTATTCGACCTGGGGTTCGTCGAAGTCGTCGTGCAGGTCAGCTCCACCCCCAACTTTACCCCCAAGGTGCTTTCAGATATGTAGTGTACACGACTTAGGCGTCGGTAGTCTACCGCATACGCAGTATAGTGCGTATATCATAGTGCACGTGAGTGTGGCTTGTAAAAGTGCCCGAGGTCAGTCACCGTAATCTCACTCGCTCATCTCGCCATCGAATGTACAGTAGTGTACATAGTAGACTAGGATAGGCGGCCAACTCTCGCAGCCATCAAAACACGGTACAGCACACTAAATTGCTTTTGGTACGTTACCACAGACTTTGCATGATGCAAGGACAGGCCCATCCATGCCTCTGTCTGGGGTAAAATATGACCCTATTAGAAAACTTAGTAGGGTGCTTATGTATGTCATCATCACCTTCTAGAACGCTTCTAGCGCGGCCCCAAAATCCCCTCACCGGATCCCGCCCTGTCTCAGCTGGGTAACTGTGCTAGTCGCCATGTTTCGAGGAATGGCTTGCTGGGGGGTTGTTTCAGGAGGCGAAATTTTCCGCTCATAATATTAGCCTTATGTCCCATACACTACATTTGGTGATACACACCTATTCTCAGCCCTGTGGCGGGTTGTCGGAAACGTAAACATCCCGCGGGCCTTAGTGTAGTGTACACGGAATCCGCGAACCGTAACCGGAGAGGTACGGTACTCTGCATCATTTTGCCTCGTTGCTTATTGTAGGTCATGTGTGCTTCTTCAAGCTCACTATCAATCGTCCTCGAGACTCGTGCGCTGCGGGAACGTCATCGCCAGTAATAAGCGCCTGTCAAAAGTCCAAGTATTCGAAGTCAGTAAGGCACATGATCGTGCTTATACGTGCGACTTACTGGTGATCATCTTGCAGGGCTCCCGTCTGACTCTCACGATTACAAAATAAGCCTCCATGATTAGGGATTTCATGATTATCGGAATTACCGGTTTAGCCATCGAATGTCGAATACCGCGCAACACAGTTCCCGGATTCTACAACAACCAGCAGTGTACGTGTAGCGTGATGCTGATCTATCCCTAAACCCTCTCAGCGATATACACCCGCGACCACTACTGCTGCTACCTTATGAAAGTATAGATGTAAAGGTAGGGTACCTACTCTCATGTGCCTTCTCATTCGCCTAAATAATGTCGTCCTTATTAGCCTGGAACATGGTTTGTTGCCGTCGCGATCTTAATAGCTCTTACTAATGACCTTAGCAGCTGGGAGACGTTGCAAAACTGTCACAATCCCACGATACCTAGGAACAAAGAAGATTCCCTGTATATAGCAGTAGCGTAGCTACGAGGGTATACCGAAAGTCTCGTGCATCAACAAGTGTCATATTCTCACTCACACTAGTAGCCCTGACAAAAACCGACTATTCCCCAGGATAACCCCCATGACACTCACCACCCTAGCCAATAATAGATGTCTAGTCAATTTACAGCCAGTATTGCTTCTTATTGAGCCCTAGCGCGGACGTAGCCTATCAGTGAAGTCATCTTCACTCTGGGCAAACCCACTAATCTTGTTTCTAGGCCTTGGCGATTGGATGCCAAAACAAAATATTATTGATACGCATAAGCTTGTGTAACTGCCAGCATTAGGATACCATAAATATAGGGTGCTAGCATCAGGTCTAACAACATAGAAAGAAATACTGTCGTAGTTTGTGAGACTTGGTCGTTCCTAAGAAATATTTGTTGCTATTAGTAAAGATCGCACAAGCTGAACCATTATTCCAAGCTAGCAACCCCGCGGCGATTATCTGCCTTATCTCGATGACTTCAGTTGATGGTGTATGCGGTTCTAATGTTTAACAGGGTAGCCCTCTAGAAAGTTGCGAATTCGGACATAGAAGGAACCTAAATATCTAGGTCCAAGCATCCTAACTGAATGACTAAAGACGTGCAAATATTTGTTCCCATATTTTATAATGTGTTTCGCCATCTTTGCATGCCAGAAAGGTTGCTCGCAAAGGACTTGTGGGCGACCCAGAATAATATGGACATAAAAAGTGCTTAAAATATTGCGGGATTTCGACAATTCTCGGGCTGTACCCTTACATTTATGACATCTATTCCGAAGCCTGGGAACGACGTATGCTCCCTCCTACATACTGTCATTACTTCTCTTCGTGGTGATCGAGGCATTTCCCCAACTATCAAAGCATCACTCTAGTTCGCTAAGCCGCTTGGCAGCGCTTTCGATGGCGCGCGCTTATGTAAGTCAATTGTGTGCGAGTTTCAATCCGCACCGTGAACAGGCAACTAGGCGTAATACCCAGGGCTTCTGATCCTGACAATGCTTATTTCGCCTGAGACATCAGCAAACACGTTTATACAACAAGCTCGATAATGGAAAAAATTAGACGAATTTTCCGTTACTTAGCCAACTTAGAGTGGACGGAACGAGTCCAGCGCACGTGTGTATTCTGCGATCGTTCGAATTTTGCCAATATCGTCTACGAAGTAAGCTTTAGACGCACACTCCATGGACCTCCTGTCAGGTGACCCGTTGGGTGATGCCTCAAAGCTGATCGTTGCGAATAATTCAAGGATGATGATATAATAGCTATCGAGAATATACACCTTGCAGGTCAGTTACACTGGCTCATCTTGCCAAAGAACCACACCGTACGTGATATCGAGGCTCTTAACGGCGACCACCTTACTACTCGTAAGCTTCGCCATCCCATTCCCATCCCTCCGCGTCCTCATTAATAACTACCGATATCAAATTTCTAGTGCAGGCGATGGATCGTGTGAAGAAACACTTGATAAAGGAGCATTGTGTCGGCATACCCCGCTCGGCGATCCTCTCAGGCTATCATCGGGGGCGCCGGCCGCTTATAGGAAAGATATACTATCCCGATATCATCTCTATCCATCACCTTCATCTTCATGTTATTGTCCGGCCTAGATTAATATTGCAAATTTTCAAATATCCGGTATGGCTACCTCTTATGTGGAAATCGGATACCAGTGTGTTGCAGGAAGTCCAACGATTGGCATGAAATTTCGCTGCATGGGGCCATTCATTAACTAGTAGGATTTGGATTGTAAGATGAACCAAAGGGTGGCACGTGGTCCTACAATGTGATGGCCCGTCTATCGAAGTAAGGGATAAAGTGATAAAGGGATATATTTGTAACGGAGCAACCAAATCCACTGGGGTGACCTTGGGATTCCCTCTGCCATTTCAGCAAAAGCAGAAGCTCTAGGGCAAGCTAGATATGATGGTCAACTAATACTAAAGCCGCTGGTGAGGCAGCCCGAAGAAACCAAAAACTGCAGCCTACCTCCAGAGCCTTCAAGCTTATAAGCAGCACCTGATGCTCTCAGATTGGCCCCTAGAGCGGATGATGTCCATCAAAGAAATATTACTCGAAATCGAAGAGTCGTCCGGCAAATCGGTATCTATGTCAGAGATCCTCATTATTGTAGGTGATATCGAGAAAACAATTTCGCAACTATAATCGCTTATTGTACGTCTTACACTCATAGTCTGAGATAACTTACTTGAGTCTCGAGATTGTTTTGGGGCGTGGGTACGGGTCAACTGATATGGAGTGATGAGCGAGCTCGACAAATAAAAGAGTTCGTCCCTAGCTCACTTCGATAAATTTCGTGGCTCGGCTATAAACGACACCAGCTTGACACGCCATCAATATTTTCGTGGCGGAAAATTTGGACGGCGCCTGTGACTGGCTTATTCGTGATCAGAAGTTCCGGGATGAATGATTTTTCGGGAGCCATGAGAATAGCACGCTCTTGTGCTGTGGACCTTCACGGGTTGGTAAGCACACAATAGCATATGATACTATTCTGTTCACCTTTGGCTTACACAAGCTAGTGTTGTTAAATCATGGAAAATCGATAATCTTGCTCAAAATAACCATGTGTATGCGTTTTATTATCTCGGGGGTTGATGTGAACTCAGTCGAAAGAGCGGTCCTCAGTCTTCTCAGCTAGCTTTGAAGATTTCATTCTCATGCTATGCTTCACGATAATGATTTACGTTCGTTCAACTCTCGCAGCCCCTTCTCTCATCCTACCGGAAATGGTCCCGCATAAATAATAGACGAAGCTCACGCTAGCGTTTTGACCGAGACGGATCTCTGCTTATATTCCACAAATACTGCCTTATTATTCACGCGAGGCTCACTAAATCCTATTATTACCTTGTATCTTCTCGCAAAACCTCCTTCTGCCTTCTAGGTATTGGTTGACCCGGTTATTGGTGTAGTATTGGGAATCGATGACACGGTTTTCGGCGTGGTTGACGCGTAGGAAAGGAGAAAACGGAGCCTGGGAGGAAGTCGACTTTCGACGCTCTTTTAAGCAGAGTGTGCTTAGCTGGTTGTAGGTTATTCTTGACAGGCTTTGCGGAACCCGATCTTCTGATGCCTTTCGAGTACATATCCCTCCCGGTCCTAAAGTCAGATATCTGCAGCTATATTTAGAATTTCATCTAAATTTGAATGAATGATATACTGGTGGTGTATGTTCAGAGGTTCCCTGACACGTCGCTTAACTAATGCTTCAGTCTTAATATGGTCTGAAATCTTCTAAGAAGCTCCCTCGCACCCACTGTGGCTTTAGCTGCTGCATATACCTTGTAATCATCAATCATACCAGTGTTTGCGTAGTTTCTATATTGTGTATGGCGAGGCAAGGGAAACTTTGGACTCGTGTTTGGCGCTATGGGATTAAAGTTGGTCCCTTACGTTGGGGCATGCTAGGAACCATCTACAAAAGGAAACCATGCTGGAAATATAACTCCGAAAGTACACCTCACTGCGACCTATTCGGCCCTCAGCCTAGCTGATATAACATAGTAAGGGAAAGGGAGCCTGGAATGAGATAGATTGGCTTCTTCATGAGCCAATACCCTACGGCATTCCTATAAGGGAATATTAATAAATAAAGCTGGGCTTTCAAATAAAGGCCCGTGATGGCATTCATGGGTATGTGGGTGGCTTGGAATGTACAGGGGAAATCCATTTCCCCGAATCTCTGGGAGGTATGGCTCTGGGGGCGTCGTACGCCCTAATGCGGGATGACCCTGCGTTGGAAAGTCAATTAGCTGATCGTAATCAGTTATTCAGATTATGGTAACTCAAGCATTATATTTGGAACATTGCGTATGGCTGGACTTGGTATGTGCGTTGAAAATTGTTAGAGGATCAATTCCTAAAAGAGGTGACCCTTTTTGGCCCTGCTGTTGACTCTTCTCCCTCCTTTCCCTCACTTTCCTCTACCCCCTGGAAAACGAAAAGACCGGACAACTTCGAGGGTGACAGCTCTCCCCAGCCTAATGAGCACCACTTCCAGCATGGACACACAATCAATGAGACCACAAGTCCTCGTCAAGCAATCCGCAGTATTGCAACGGCCAGATGTAACCTGGCATATCGCCACTGCGGAAGAAAACGAACTTCGGGAATTAGTTCTCGAGAGGCCACAGCTTCCTTTCTCCTAGCACTAGAAATAAAAATTGCGTACCTGAAGCGCAAGGCACGCACTATGGGAGATTGTTATAGGTACGGCTTAGTACATCGAATTACTAGTGTAACTACACTTTGGTTATTTTGGTAGCAGGTTGCTATAGGTTCATCGCCGTAGGATAATAGGGACACACAAGGAAATTCCGGATAAACACATAAACGAGCGCTCCAGCTTTTAACCTCATAACCAAACTCACTCAGCCACCTATGCCCGTATACATAGGCCCCCAAGATTCATTAGTAAAATCTTCCTCCATACTATTTCCTCCTCCCTACACGATTGGACTAAATCTTGATATCGATCTCCTGAACACCCTAAGACTCACATGTGCTTAGACGTATTGCCAAACCTCGCCTTGATCAGGCGCATACGTTCTGATTTCTGCCTCGGAACAATCCCCGAAAGGGGCGCCGGATGCATAGAGCTGATAAGTGCGATCTAGTAGCGGGCAAATATACCACTTCAGATCGGTAATAAGTAGGTATGTCTCATCGGACTTCACACATTCTTCGTGCGAGAACCCAACCTCGGTAGAACCGGGGGGTATATATGCAGAGTGCGCCTGGGTGAAAGACAACGAGCCATCGGGAGCGACGTAGACTATGGTGGGGTTAGTGGAATTGAGATTAGAACCCTGACTACAGTAAAGCAAATCCAGTGCTCACCTCGTTGACCGCCAGGAACGTCAACCTGCAAAGCCAGTCGGCTATCATAGACCGGATGAAACACAGTTTCCGTTCCGGTGTAATGGGAGCAGTCCACGACACCGCCGGGGCAATAAGTGTGGGTGGGCCGTCCGATGTAGAACTTGCCGCCGCTGGCACTGACCACTGCCTTGGTGATATCGTTGCTCCAGACAGTGGCAACAAACGGCTCGTCGAGTGCCGATAGTCTTGTCTGTTTCTGAGGGAGAAATGCGGCGAGTGCCGCAATGGGGTAGGCGATGAGGGCCAAGGTGAACTTCATTTTGGATGAGTGAGCGTGAGCGGGTTTCGGGCAGAGAAATAAGGGGCTTCAAAGATTGGTAGAATTGGATGCGGCGAGGAAGTAAGTGTTGATGGGAACCACGAGGAGGGAATGAATCATGATGGATATTACGGGACCGCGGACGCGAATATATATTCTGCTATTCCACCCTCCTGGCCAACTCATTGGAACGACTCCGCATGTGTCACGCATTCCATACTGAATGTTACCAATTTGCATGAGATATCTTAGTCTTTCGCATTCGAGACAATTCGGCCCGTGCCGCACTATGAGACAAAACTAACTGTAAGGGGTAAGGAAAGGAAAGTCTGAATTCATAGTCGCCTTTGTCAACGCCATCCTTCCTGGACGCTGTTTAGAAAATCAATCAAAGGGTCTATGGCACCTTGGAAGATTATTCGACATTCCATGTCTTTTCGAAGCTGTGCACAGTAACATTTTCACAACATACGACCCAATTACGACAGAATGTAATTATCGTAACATCGTAGCCGGAAGAGGGGCGTTGAAAAAGCATCAAAACTTTTTCTCGTGTTGGATAGATATATCCGACATCACACCGGATCGGCTTGCTAGGCCGGCCGGATCACCGCAGTCCTAATGTCACGAGGACGTCGATCGAAGAATCGAGACGTAGATTAAGTGTAGAGGGATTGCCGCGAACGGTTCGCCGCTCAGGTATCCAAGCCTGACCCAAGCTGATGAGGTGCATTGAAGCGTTTGGTGATACGAAAAACCCCGATCCTATTGGTCCTATATAGTTCGCAGTCGAACCGACAAAGCACAACGCCATTCGCCTACTAACTACAGCACGGTTTTCCGATCCTGGTTGAAGAAGCAATGGGGTCGCGGCGGCTTACTACATAGATCCATCATTCATGAAGCATTCACGGGAAATAAATGCCGTAATCGTTTGACCAAGAAACAACATATGCTAAAGTCGAAGTACTTGAAGCTGTGCATTGTTAAGCGACGCCATAGATATTCAGCGATCATGTTCCACCACAGCAACGTATGATTGGGACACGACACCGGTTTAGTCAGTTGCGGATATTAGCGCCCTATTGCAGTACGTCCTCCTTCGGACATTTTATTTACACTGTCTTTTATCCGACGCTATTACCCAACGAAAACTGCACCAAACCGCCAAAATACTAAGAAGTATACTCTTTAAATCATCTTACATGAAGAGTCTTCCATTCTACGGAATCTTTCAACGGCTTAGCAATTCCGCGGACCGGATCTTGATTTATGGTTCCTCTCTTCAGTGCAACCAGCAGTGTTTCCCCGAGTGGGCAGCCGATGGCCGTTGCTCGAGCTTCACTCTATGTAGCGGCGGGGTTGAAGATGTTGGCCCGGTCTAGGTTCCCTCGTAAGATCGTCTCTTTTCCGTACGACCTTAGTCGGAGATATCCTCATCGGGTATAAGATATTCAGCTTGCCACTTCTCTTTCTTGCATCTCCGACAGAGCCCGAGGGAGAGAATATACACAAACTATTCACTACAACCCAACTCCTTCGGTGGGCGATTTTTAGTTATATGTCAAAAAAGGAGAATTAGGACATGCAGCCTTAGCCTGTATACGTGGGGTCATGTATTTAATAAAATACAATTAGTATCCCCCAAGCCTTGCCGCAGTCACTTAGTGGAAGAACTAGATGCTCAAGTTTTTTTGCTGTTGAAAACACAAGGTTGAAAATAGTGTTGAATAACACATTTATTGCCGCCCTCGGAGTAAGGCCTTAAGAAGACAATATTCCAAAGGCCAATCGTTAGGCTTGGGTTAATATTTTAAGACCTTGCGTGATCCCAGGCATTAGAATCTCCTGATGCCGACGGGCGGAACCACAGGTCGTCTATAATTGTACTAATAAAACTTAGGTAATGTTAACCCTCTATCCTTTGGCTCTAGGTCCCTGGGCCTCTTGTGGGATATAGCCACTCCTTTGGACACCAGATTGTTTGATTATAGCGGCTCCGCACAGTCTGTATAACAAGGGCTTCTATGTGAAGGGCTTGGAATGTGACTTCGAATTACAATAATCTTCTAGGCTCCAGAATTTCATTTGGCCATTCCTCCCCGAAAATGGTTCTGGAATTCCAATACCGAGATGTCGAATGTGAGACTATTGGAGGCCAATGTATTCCGTGTGATAGCCTGGCGGATGAATTCTAGCTAATTTCTAGGTGAAGTATCGTCTTTATCCAGTTGGATAGGCGTCAGGCGGAGGGTATTGACCTGTATAGACGAACTTGGCGAATTGTAAAAAGCCCCTGAGACTCACATATCCATTGACAACGCAATCCTATAATAATCCTGTCGTGCTGCTACGAACGATACCTTCGAATAAAGGTGAAAATTGAGACAAGAAGCCAGAATAGGGGTAGAGCTCCACCGTTTGAAGAACAATCTTGATGTTCTATCATGAACCTATGGTGTAATATATCCTGTGAAACGATGGTTGACTGACCTTTTATCCTGCCTTTACATGGCATAATTTCGCGCCAAATGGTGCTGTTTCTTGCAAACTTAATAGTAACGGTATGTATGTGAGAGATGAACAGTTTGCTCAAATCGTGATTAAAATCATACCGATAGCACCACTGTATTCTGTCTTTTCTTTTTCATCACTTCTGGAAGATAATTCTAGTGGCGTACTATCATCAAGACGATGCCGAATAATCCGTTGTCGGGTTGAACAGGTCGAGGAAGTTGAAATCGGGAAGTGTGTATTCGCTATCATCCAGGGCAATTCCTGCAACAGGGTGGAACAATTGTTCTTCTGACATACTTGGGAGAGCTGCAAAGTCTGCAGTGGACATATCCGCTATAGTTCCATTAATACAAAGACAATAAGTACAGTGGGATGCTATCTCACTCATGTTAAAAGAGTCACCCGTGGGCGGTGTCGGTATAACCGTTTCCGAGTCTTCGCCATTATGAGTTATGTTTATGTTAGGCGCAGCGCCGGGCAATCGTGTTTCTAGGTGACATTTTCGAACAAACTCAACGGCTATATGTGAAAACCCAGACATGACGTTTGTAGGAATCGAATTGTTTGATGCGAACTGAAGTCTCCCGAAATAGCCGGCAGCCTTATCTAGGAGGGGCAAGTTGCTGTCGGTGTCGTGATGAGAAGGACTGTGAATTATGAAATCAAATAATATCAGCGTAGCGGAGTATGGAATGGCGCCTATCATTCTAGAACACGTTCAGCTCATAAAAGGACACTGGTCATGGATTAACCTTACCATAATGGTGTGGAGGGCTTTAGGTCGATATAAACTGTCTGCTGCAATACTGTTCGCGCCGCATTTAGAAGGGCTAACCTTGCCCGTTCTAACCGAGGATCGCATGTGTCACCTCCTACATGCACCTCAAGTCGACAAAGAGAGATTTCGAGCACACAACGTATGCGACGTAGTCGAAGGGCTGCGAATGACGCCCAGGCATTATTGGTCTCGACATACAAACCGGGTTCTAGTCTTGGGGGAATAGACCCGGCCCACCGGTTTAGATCTTGTCTAATCAGGTCGAATGAATCGAAATATTGCTTGACGGAATTCATCGTGGCCTTGACGGAGAATAATAGTTGTTGCGCTTTAGAAAGTATTCTGCAACCGCGAAGCAATGTAATAAAGGTATTAAACCCTCCCAAATAGGACTCTGGAGTTTCCGGAACCGGACACCCAATGTCGTAGTCGGCCATAACCTAGATGAATCAGCAGATGGTCACATCATCATCATCATTATTTACGTACTGTGGTCTTGCCGTAGAGAAAACAGCTCATATTTTCAATAACATAAACAACCCAGAAAGTTCGGTGGTAGGTTGATTCTGTTCCGCTTGTATGGATAACACGATGGTGACCTAGTCGTATCGCTAATATGGCTGCCTCATTGATCAAAGTCTCTTCAAAACGCATACCAGGTATTGTCATCCCAAATAGAGCCTAAAGGGCAATCGCGGTTGGTTTTAAAAGTGTAAAAGCGGGAGGATCGCTTCACCATTGCTGTGACGGCCTATCTTGAGTTAGAAATACTGACTTTAATGCACATGCAACGGAAGCGTACCTGGAGGCCCGGAAGGGAAGCCGAAGAGACGAGCAAGCTCGGGAGTAGTTCTAGGGCTACCCGGAATAATTCATAACTTGGTCCACTATCCGGACCAAAAGACCGATACTCAAGGTATTGGCATCCCAGCGCCAGTACGGTGTGATAAAGGGCGGAAAATGCGGGTTCGTTAGGTAGTAATTCGATAAATTGAGGACAAGAGACCCTCATTTCAAATTCAATCCGGTCAAGGAAGGGGTAGAGGGGGTGTATGTATTCAAAATATGCATTGATGTACCTTTCTGCATGACTTTCAAAGCGCTTAGCCGGGGGGAGGAGAGTTGAGTTTTCGCGTGAGGATGCCGGATTTGCCGTATGGATCCTAGCAGGACAAGAACGTTCTTGAATAGAACGGAATATCGTGTCAATCAGTTCTCGAACCTGATTATGACCCAAACGCCGTGAGATAAAATGCAGTCTATCTTCAGAGAAAACGGCCAGACTAGAGCTGATTACTTCAACAACCACATAAGCACATGACTGGCCTAGACTAAATTGTGGCTACGTACAGTGGTGGCCGTCGGCCATGCTACCAATTAGCAACACATTATCTTACCGCATATACATAATGTGGGCGGCTCTACCTTGAAAAGACAGTCGTCGTGCATGGCGATGCCCTTGAGTAAAAGGTTGGATAGGATCTGGTCGATGTATAGGGAATGTTCCGGGGAATGTTCATGGGTTGCTGGTCCACCTAGATAAGCAGAGCTCAGTTCAACAGTGAATCCATCAGTCTAGTCTAGCTTACTCTGCATGACAAACGCTAGATGGCAATATTGCTGCTTACTTTGTGTGTTGGCGGTCACGGGCGCTGTTCTGACCAAACGCTTTATCGAGCTGAATTGGCAGGGTATCCGGCGCTTCTGTCCATGTTTCAAGGTAATCAACCAAGGTTAGACGAGGACGGATCTCTTGAGGTGTTCTCTTACAAGGCGGCTGGCACACTGAGCCTCGCCGGCTTGGGCTGTATACGCAATCAGATTTTGGTGTGGATGACGACACGAGATGAACACACCAATGCATCGGATCTTGCGAGCCTTGCACGCATCGCAAGTCCGCGATTGCCGCGTCGACAAGATGCGATCACCGTCGGGCATGACTGTTAGTATACCGTACACGCTCCCGGGGGATATGATATATGTCGTGATTCCTAGCGAGCAGCATCAGACTCTTTCTTGAATTGGTGTAGGTTAGGTGCCTAGCCGCCGTGGGGATTGTCACATGACCCACTGCCTAGTGGCCGATAAACTAGATTACGTCATACTTGTCTGGATTAGTGTACAAAATTGCGACAGACAGATTCAAATAATCGCCACGAAGAAAACCATCATCCTCTGAGAGAATAACACCAAGAGCCCGATAAGAAATACCGTTCCTATACGATATTGCGGCTAGACTCTCAGCAATAAAATGCCCGGTGGACCAATCAGCCTGCAATTGTTGACGAACTGCTGTTCTAGGCACCTACTATACCTAGGTAGGTAACTTGTAACCCCCGTCCAGCAGCAAAGACAGATACCCCTACAGCTCACACAATATTACCGCGGCCCGCGCATCATCCAACGTGCTCCTAGTGTCATCATCATATAACTCGATATGTTAAGAACATATGCGGAAACTCTGCAAGGTTGGCCTAGGCATGCATCATCCTCCTTAGGATGCGGACATTGAAGAAGTGGGAGCACTTTCGACACCAAGGGTTTCGACATAGTTTAATTAATATTTTGCTCTCAACCGAGGCCAATTTCTAGGCTACAGTCAGCGTGCTTGCTTCATAACGTGTCAGGATGTTCGCATGATATTACATGATCGTCACAGCCAATCCGTCGGGTCTTATTTGCCGTTCCACAGCTGTCTCCTAGTGCTTCTAATCTATTTGATGTGTACCCTTTGTTTTGCCACTACTTATCATCACTTGCAAGCCGTTTAAGTCGTATATCCATCCCGTTAGCCGGCTTGATTGTGATTGCACCTCTAGGCACCACATCGGCCTCCAACATGGCTAATTCCCACTCGAAGGACAAGAGTAGAGCGGCAAGGAGACATCGGAGTTCAGCTCGGGCAAATCCTTGCCTAATACAGCTCCGCGGCCCATGCAGGAAGGTAATGAAATGATAGTTGCTGCTAGCACCACCTGTCTGGTTTGGCTTGCCGTCTTCAGAGATCCAGCGAGCGGGTCGAAATTCAGTGCTATCATCGCCCCAGAATTTAGGTGAGCGGTTAATCATCCAAGGCGACACGAGAATAGTCGACCCAGAAGGAATTCTGTGATTTCCCAAGGTCGTGTCACACTAAGCTTGTCGAATGGTAAGAGGAACCGTGGGGTAAAGTCGCAGTGTTTCGTTGATAACGCCGTTCAACAGCGGCATACGCTCCAACGTACTAGCGAGGTCTTCATTCAATGAGCCCAATGACCCTTGCTGGGCCTCCCGACGTACGGCTTCTTGTATACGTGGATGCTTGGTCAGAAGGTAACTCGCCCAACTAAGCTTACCCAGCCGCCAGGAAAGTCAGTAATTGGTCATCCAACTCTGTATTTGTGAAATTGCCTGTTTTGATGAGAAGGGACAAGACGTCGGAATGATGATCAGCATCTTTACGGACAGCTTCCCGCTTATCCACAACCATACTCTCGCAGATCGAAACAAGAGATCTTCGTAGGCTTTTAAAGACTCCGTTCATCCTCCAAGGAAGCAATCTAATTGCCTTGAGGCCGAATAGCATGCTTAGGAGCATGTAAATACCCCTTTCCAATGTAACCTCAGTCAATTCGTCATAGGCTTTGGCCAACGGGTTGTTGAAGTCTTCAATCGTGTTCAATTCACGTCCAAGGCCTTCAATCCCGATAATATCCAAAGTAACTTTGCTAGCCCAGATATTCATATCGATCGAAGTCGTATCCTTTTCAGGTCCTTTCTCCGCTAGTTGTGATGTCAGAGAGGCTATAAATTGGTTAGACTTTCTTCACATCATCGGATACATTCCTTTTATATGGCGGAAACTAAAGGCAGGCAAAGTATTTTTCCGTAAAAACTTGTGCGCATCGCCTTCCAGAGTGACCAAGCCCAGCCCGATGAACTCATTCAACACTTCGGCGATTCCCGGTCGCTTGATAAAGTCGTAGGTATTATGGACAAAAAGATCGGCGAACAGACTAGGATCTGTAACAACGAGGCGGTTCTGGATTGCATCCACAAGAACCAGATCGCTCTCAGGTTAAGCCTCAAGCAACTCGGTGAATGATTTTCCAGGTTCATCATCCACTTTGAGTAAGGAATTTGCCATAAAAGTGACCGCTGTCTGCGATATCATTAATGGGTGTTGTGTCGACTCTAGTAGGATTTGTAACTTTACCTTGGGGCCGGCTAGGTACCGCAAAGGGCTCAGGAAAACGGGGTAAATCAATAGTACATAGACAAAGAACACACTGAGGCATCCGCTGCCAATGACCACAAGAAGTGATATTGGTCTACGATGCCCTAGAACATCAGGGTAATATCTCAAAGTCCATAGATAGGTCACTGTCGCAAAAAGCGCCACGCCTCGAAGGGCGGTAAGCCGGGACATGGCTCTCTGAATTTATTGGAAACCAACAATTCCGGTCACAGAGGTGACAACGTCAAATTCGTAAAGATTAGGGGGGATGAAACCCAGTTAACAGTCAACTAATAATCAATAATGGCCTACTGAGAGGAGGGATAACCAACTCATTTAAGCGAAACTCCTTGTACCTGTTACGGCTGGCACTGGGGCAGGGGACGCTTGACTCGCGTGGATCCCACCAGAACCGAGAGCCGAATACATCGTAACCTGGAATCCGAGCGGCGCTATTAGTGCCCTACCGGGTTGAAATAACCGAAACGGAAACGCGTCGCAAAGTCGATGACGATTAATTGGCATCTCATAATCATCGTAGGCTAAATTTCAGAGTACGTCAGAATGTGTTGCCTTCGGTGTCGAAGCCTTTCTCTGACCACGCCCCGCTCAGCACACCCCAACCTCCAGGTGTGCATAACAGCAATATCTAAATTAAGCGTAATAACTCTCAATATTCTCTCATTCCACTAGCAATGCCCGTTGAGAAAGCGGAAGGATTTTATCCGCAAATGTGATGCGAACGATACTTCAGATGCATCCCACATTGTAAACAACTCTCGAGGGCCAACGTCTTTCAACAAATCTCCAAGCTATCTTCGAAACATCTTCCCATTAAGTCAGCGCCGTCATCCATAAGCTCCGAAGTCTAATTGGTAGCGTATAAATGAAGAATTTCTAGCAATTAACATCATCGAGCAAGATTGTGGTACTTTGAACCCTTCAGAGTGTTATGATGCAGCTGCCTAATACGAATAAAAGGGTGAAAGTAATGTAATTAAAGAATAAAATAAAACTCTTGCGTAGAAGGCAGCCGTACGCAAGACTCAGACTTCATCTCCTATCAAGATACCAACAACATGCGTCGGCTAGCTACTCGTCGCCAAGTCTCCATCAAACTTATTTCGAACTAAATACAGATTCTAGAAGATTATTTGTTTAAGCCATACATTACACCAACTAGAGTTATGATACCATGCCCAATTTTGATTAAGCTTTCCTCATACCCTGTATCTTCTTTTTATACCAGGTCTGTGTCTTTTTTTAGCTTGATTGCACCAGGCCAGACTGATGTGGAAATATAGGGTGTACTCACATTTTCTGCACCTGCGCCCAGGGCTTTCACGCCAATCTTCTTCATCCACCACGAAGGTGAGACTCTGTGGACCTTGATAGTCGCATCAGAGTCTGCAACCTCCTGGTTCAAGAAAAGCTTCTTTGGTACAGTTGGGTTCATGACGGCTGGACGGCCAATACCTATTAGATCACACGCATTCTGTTCCAGTGCCGTTTCCATACCATGGCGAGACCGGAAGCCACCAGTTACGATCAGAGGCAGATGTAGTACCTTCTGCCGTATAGCTTCGGCAAACTCAAGAAAAAAGGCCTCCCGTGCTTTTGTGCTAGCGGGCTTGGTAGCATCGGCAGCCACTCCTAGACTCATCTAATAGAAAAAATTAGCATGATGTCTTAATGGTACTGACTCGGGAATAAGGCCAAAATATCCTTTTTCTCCCCATCTGAATTCCTCGCTTTGCAGGGTTGTACATACAGTAGGGTTTTCATATGTTCCACCACTGATTTCCAAAAAGTCAACACCGGCAGCTGCGACCAGCGTTATCTGTTCGAGGCAGCTCTCGAACTCCTCTGGAGACTGGTGATCAGCCGAGTTCAGCTTAATGCCTATACAGAAGGACTTTGGGACTGAATCACGGATGGCTTCTATGATCTCAATGACGATCTTGGCACGGGCGGCAGGTGAGCCACCATAGTCGTCCGTCCTTTGGTTAGACTTAGCGGAAAGGAATTGAGCCAACAGGTAACCATGGGCCGCATGGATCTCAACGCCGGAGAAACCGGCTTCAGCTGCTAGACGGGCAGTTTTGACGAAGCGGTCGATGATGTCTTGAATATCACCAATCGACATCGCCTTCGGCACCCCAAAGATGACAGAAGTAATGAATCGCGGGATGAAACCAGGGCCAAAATTTAGTCCGATAGCACTGGGGACTATATTCTTTTCAAAAACGCTACGGTTGCCAGCACCCAACGGCGACTGACGTCCCGGGTGGCATATTTGCACAACGGTCGGTGTGCCGTAGCGCTGGCAGGCGCCCGCCCAAGATGTCCATTTCTGTAACGCTTGCTTAGAGTCGACGTTAAAATCCAGTGCTATGTCCCCTGGCGTGCCTAGATACTTCAAGTCGACTTGAACGTTGCCTAACATATGCAATTCAGTTGGTACTGCACAAAGTTGTGGAGGTAGAACGGCACGAACCCGTGATGAGCATGCCCCAACCACCTTGTGACCATTCACCATATGGGTTCTATATTCCGGGACTGGGGATTCCATATCCGTCTGCCATGCACTCGGCCATGGCAGCCTTGACTAAGCGATTGGGCAGCGTGAGACCGCATTTCAACGTGAGAGGTTGGGCTATCCTTAAGTCGATAGTGGGTGATGTGTACTCAATTTGTAGGAATATGGAGAAAATGTAGTGAATGAAAAATACCGTCGAATAACATAAAAAGACACTAACACTCAACTGGGGAGGTCGAGTAGTTTGATTGTGTTCACAGTCGCTCTTAAGAAATGGCGTCGGGAAGCCATATTTCAAGACGCTGCTTGTCGACGGCCTCGCCAAGCAGCCCTTTAAGATCTAATACAGTCATTTCTAAATTGTACGAATTTATATACGAATATTAACGAGAGTTCGCTATTACAAAGCAATCCAAATCGTAGCCCCATAGGTTCGGCCGGGCGGAGTGCTAGTCGAATTCGGGTTTCGGAAACGCTAAGATACACTAGGTTAGAGAAGCATCATTACAGAGCACTGGAGTTGCATTCTGCTTTTGTTCTCGGGGCGCCTTCATTTTTTTTAAAAAAAAAAAAAAAAAAAAGAAAGCAATGTGGTTTGAAATGGAAGAGATAACCTAACGAATCACAGTACTTAGGTATCTATGCATGCCAAAATATACAAGTCCCTACATCTCTGCACGACTTTTTTGGGTTAAAAATAGATATTTTTTGTCACGGCGATAAAAAATATCCTAAGGTACCAGTAGGTAGGCCATAGTCACGAAGTGACTCCAAGTCTCCTCATTTGCCACACCTACTTGTGTTAGTTTGATCTCATTGTATTCCTCTTGTGCTATAGTATAAATTGAAGAGGTCGCCTCTTATGCAGAACTAATTGCGGTCATACTAGCTATTTGTTTGCTAATCCAATCCCGAATCATTTCTTGAAGCCAATTTAGTCAACTTCTAAGCAATGAAATGATCGAGGAGCTACCGGGTATGGCAACCTATCTACCTGTTCCTTTGAGGATCTGGACCAAAATAACACCTGCAACGACTTCACTGGTGAGAAAGACTGTCCTAAATTTCTCCAATTTACGGCTTCTTCAACGATCAAGGGAGCCCGAACGAAGTTGAGGTAGATGGCGGTTGTCGTGGCTACAAAGAATTTATAAATGTGTTTAGGCTCTCTAGTATGCCGCAGCCTTGGAGGCGGCATAATCGGGTTCGCAGGGTAAGCCCTTAGAGAATCATGCCAAGCATGATCTTCTCGCCGATATTACTATGCTATGCCTGAATGACGACGATGATCTCATCTGGCCGTCTCCGGGATTTCAAAGCCGAGATGCACCAGTAGTTCAGCCCATTTGTTGGAGCCCCTATTTAGTGATCGAGTAATACTGAAGAAAAGTGCATCTTGGATAATCTTTAGAACCAATCCTCCAGCGCCCCAAGGCACGGCAGATACTCATACAATATTAGTCAAGCTGGAAGCCAGGAAGTCACTGCGCTATTAGTAACGAGGTAGCCAGGAGGCATTAGAACGTATTGGTTAAGTCTGGGCGAAGAGCTATGTCTATTAATTAAGGAAACGCTATTAGAATGAGTAGAAACCCACCGTAAAATATAGTCGATCCGTTGCCCTATGTGGGCTGCCAGGAGAATGGCATGTTTGCCCCTCGACACCCGACAAACTTTCTGCGTCTTATTTAGGCTGTATCGACTTATGGAAAGGCTTAGTAACATATCCTCGGGTGTCGGATTGCACTCAGGGGCCCGCGATCCCGGGCAGCGACAGATGCTGACATGTGTTTCGCACATAGATATTAGAATAAACATTAAACCGCGGAGTCGGAGTTGCAACTCTTTTCTATGTACTCTCTAAGCCCTTCTCTCTATCTTCTAAGAATGGCTTTCATGCATGACTGCAATTGATCCCCCTCGCGTAGTGCCCCTATCTACCCCATTCTAGGGCAGTCGTCTAGGATAGGAAAGACCGTGAGAAACTCGAGTAGCTAAAGATGTTGCTACCGAAAGCCAAGCCAGACAATCAATCTCATGGCGTCGATATCGTTGTAACGAAGGAGGCAACTGGAGGATGATCCCGCTAATCACCGAGCAGCCAATTATTGGTAATAAAAGATCACACGTACACACAAATATTGTAGGCAATACGAACCTTACCGCCCGCGTATTCTATCATTGGATTTCGATACGGAGATGGAGCAGTATCCACAGCCGAGTCCCTCGGCGAATTTCGATTCCGAAGGGCAACTTCAAGGAGGCTGTTGCGAATTGGAGGAGCTAAGGCGATCCTGATACGCCTCCCCCTTTTCCTTTTCAATGAACTCTAGAAACATATATTAACGGGCTTGTTAGTCCTCATAACACCGCTTACTCCAGCACCACCCGCACCAGGTTAGCAAGGAAGACATTCGGTCTTTTCAATTCTAAATAAGGCTTTCTACATCTTCCATAATATTTACTATAATATTTGTATGGCAATCGGTAGCCATTGTGCAGCCCGCCATGGTGCTTTCAGTGCGAAAGCGACACCGAACTTTTAACGCGAGTTCCGTCGAGCAGACGACTACCTATTTCCGATATATATATATCCCCAGGAACTCGGCGGTAAACAGTGTAAATACAGTCAATGTACTAGGTATGTCGAAGTGTCAATTTCTTAATCTGGGCTTTGATTTACTAGGACGCCGCGCAGTAAGGCGGACGCAATGCACGAACATCGGCAGTCTTAATGTTAGTCCGCTGTAAAGTTGCAGTATCTTGGTGTTTCTATATTATTCGTTATCCCCGCCAGGCTATACTAATATTTTATCTATTGCCACTTTCGCGTCTGCGTGCACACCAATGGAGGGCGGTGCTTTGAGAGCAACTAAAGTCATGGGCTGCCTAGTAGACTAGTGCCCCTAATTGAATATCCTATTATATCAAACTACTATTTACTACATATACCAAAGCAAGCAAGACCTACGTACTATGACGACTGCTAAGAGCATAGTATTCTGGATCACTTATTGTATCTAACCTTCAAAAAAATGTGTTGGCTGAGATAAGGGAGTACTAGAAAAGTTATTCTAGAAGTAGCAAAGCTTGGAGATGAACCCGATGCTAATCCTGTTTGCTATATAGACTAATATAGTTAGGTAGCTCAGGTATGCGGAGTCTGGTATCTCGACTATATAATACTTGTCGACGAGCTGAGAATATGGCAGCCTTTCTCCGCTGTCTAGGGTCGTTGTCGCATACACCAGACTGTAGTGACATAGAGTCGCTGATTCGACCCTGATCCGGAAATATAGGAGTCAGCTGCATTTTGGTGCGGGGAGAGAGGGACACAAGGTATTTATTATATGGGGTAAATACAGAGAAATGAGGAGATAAGTAGAGGAGACCATCTCCACTAAACGTCCCTCAAGCTAGTGTTGCGAAATCTACATAGTAAATGAAACCGGCACGGATAAGCCCTCACATAGTCACCAGGAGGAAGCGAAAATGTAATGATTAGTGAACACTAATAGTGCATTATGATGAGTGGATATGTAAGCCAGGAGATCTAATAGGAAATTTCTCATTTCTTTACTCTCGATCAACTGCGTAGACAGTCCCACCTTGCCTGCGAATCTCATCCATGATCTCCATGACTCGCAGCGTCTCCGACCAAGGCATGACATCGCTCTCCTTCTTACCCGCCAACACATCAAGCGCTGTCGCATCTTGCTCATAGGTATATCCTCTTCCCGGCGTTTCAAAATCGTAGCGTTTACCCGCCCCCCGCACATTGCTTTCCGGGGAATCGCACACCCACTTGGGGTACACTACGAAATATTTCGGGTCGGACGTCGACACTCCCCACACCTCGACCGTTCCCTCGGTTCCCTCAATGCGCGCCGTCATGTCCGGATTACTATGTACTTTAGTTGTCGACGTGATGACGCCTTGGCGGCCTGATGAACCATAATGCAGAATGATACTACTGTTAACCTCAACCCCTACATCGAACGTCTGGGCCGCGAGGATCTTAGGAGTCTCGGAGTTTCTCGGGATATTGGGGTCGAGCGTTGTGAGCCCCCACGTTAGAGAGTATAAGCCCAGATCAAGTAGCGTACCGGCGCCGAGGGCTGTGTCTCGATAGCGCGACGTCGGTGGTAGGTTGGGCACGTCAAACTCCCGACCGAAATCCGACCACATACGAAAGACGTCCCCAATAACCATATCCTCATACAGCATTTTCATTAAAGTCTTGTGCAGAGGACGATGTCGGAGCCACATCGCCTCCGCAATGTAGATACCTTTCTCCTTCGCCGCCGCAAACACTTCCCGGGCTTCGCGCGCATTCATGGTAAACGCTTTCTCGCATAAAACATTTTTCCCGTGAGCAATGGCGTCGAGGCAGTTCTGCTTATGGAAGGAATGGGGAGTGCCAATGTAGACAATATCAACCTCTGGGTCTTTGCACGCAGCTTCATACGAGTCGTAGATTGTGGGCTTGCTATTGGGGCAGTTCTTCGCGACAAACGCCTCCGCCTTTGCCTTAGATGAGGCTCCTATCGCCTGGATAACATGATTCACTGGCGCATCTGGTCGTGGGAGAACGAGATCGTCGACGAACCATACTGAGATTGTACCGGTAGCTGTTTGCAGCATCTGTTAGAGCACCGTCCTAGACGAGAGTTGGTGAAGTCGCGAGATGACCTACCAATGATTGCCCACCGGATAGTTGGAACCTCTGCCATGATTTTTCACCACGAAGTTGATTTAGAATAAATGAGAAAGAAAACTAAATAAATTTCAAACTTTAAAAGACTGTTACGGCTCTCCAAGAATAGCCTGAAGTGTCACCTAGAAATATACGCAGCTGACCTCCAAGAGTGGAGGCGGCGCAATACGCGACGCGACCGAGGCGCCGATTGCCCAATTCGTAGAAGAAGGGAAATTCACAAGAGAGGAAAAAAATCCCGACAGCGTTTATCTCGACGTGGGGTGTGATTATCAGAGCTATGAGATGTATAAGTACGTCGGAGTAGGTCATACAATACATAGAGTCCCAAAGCAGTTGCAGAATCCCGCTCACAATCACCAGCGCGCCAGTTGCTCAACCCAACACTTCTTATTATTTCGGAATACCCGGCAAAATGGCCTCAATCGAAAGCTCAGTGCTCCCAAAGAAGCTCAATGTTGGCGTAGTCGGCATTGGGCGCATCGGCAGAGAACACGCTAGGAACGTCCTTCATAAGGTTCACCGAGCTCGTCTTCTTGTTGCTTGCTCCCCCGCCGAAGAGGATCTGAAATGGGGGGCCGAAGAGCTAAGCCCGTACGGCGTCCAAGTCGTCAAGACGTTCGAAGAATTGATCGAGACTCCCGGGCTCGATGCAATTCTAATTGCTTCCCCGACGAAGCTGCATTCCTCTCAGGCACATGCTGCCATCGATAGGGAGATCCACGTGCTGATCGAGAAGCCTGTTTGTGCCACCATTGACGAAGTACGTGAGCTAAAGACTGTCGCATCCATATACACGATATTGAACAAATAGCATATATATAGGTGATTAAACTCGTAGAGCGGTCGGAGGCCAATCCTAAAACGAAGGTCATGGTAGCATTCGTGCGACGATTCGATGCCGACTACAAAGAAGCCCACGCGGCGATTGAGAAGGGAGCCATCGGAAAACCACTCGTCATCAGGTCGCAAAGCTGTGAAGAGGCCATCCGATCCCCGTGGTACACGAACTACTTGAAAGGGTCAGGTGGTATCTTCGTCGACTCCATCATCCACGACATCGACCTATCGCTCAAGTTCTTAGGCGACGACTCACAGCCCAAGTCTGTTTCGGCCGTGGGCGTATCAGCCGTGCATACAGACCTAGATCAAGTCGGCGACGCAGACAATGCGATAGGTGTCTGCGAGTTCTGGGACGGCAAGATTGCCTACTACTACAACTCCAGAATCACAACCTATGGTTTCGACAATCAGACCGAGATATTCGGCACCGAGGGAAAGATCTCAGTGAACCTGCAGCTTAGACGCAGTGCCGTCGAGATCATGGACAAAGACAAGCAAATAAAATCCGGCATTATTGGAGACCCGTTTCGTAAGTGACATTCGGCAACCCCAGTCTCCTTATTCTTTAGGAGATCTCATTCTCCAAACTAAAGATGGTGAATGATACCCACAGGCACTGATATCCTGTCTAATTGAAACAAAGACTGACTCTGGAAATCACAGTGCGCTACGAGCCAGCGTATCTACAAGAGGTTGTTGAGTGGGTTGACGCTATAATGGATGACAAGCCCGTGCCAGTTGCTCTGAGATCATCGATCACGTCGCTCAGAGTCGCAACCGCTCTTCAGAAGGCACTCGGCACAGGACAGAAGATCTTCTTCGGCAGAGACGGGATACCGAAGGATTCACCGGAAAAGCTGTAGACGCTTAGTGGCTAACAGCTTCAATGTCGACGACATCCGTGGCGGCATGAGACACGATGTTAGGCCGCATGTGGTGCTCAGATTTGTCTACGATTCCACATAGTTTGATAATCATAGAAATACTAACGCATGATCCAAGTAATATTTCGTTGAATTTATGTTTGTTTGATCTCAAAGTGATTAATAGACTAAATACTTGTTCTTGCTCTAATCCAGGGGCGTTGAATCGGCAATTAGTTTTGCTATTAACATTTAAGTGATCTTCAGAAACGAAAACAAATACATTCTTAGGCAGACTCTACCCGACGTTCTCCCGGTAGCCGTACTTGTGAGCCGGGTTGGGATTTTTGTGCCAGTCGCCGTTCCAAACCTACCTATACTCAACAATCAATAAGCGTGGCTAGGGAGATACCAACTCTTAATTGATTTAGGCTAGGTTATACGTAGAACGCCTAAGCTACAGGACAGAGTCGATCTGTGGGAAGTAAGGCGTACATTCGATCGAGGCTTATTACTACTTTATATGAAGGCAGTAATCGTGATTCACCCGCTACAGCTTCCGCACTCGGCGAAGATAGTAACTTGAGCAGTAGCAGGACTCTCATATAAAGTGGTAGTTCTAGTATTTCCTATGGTTATTATGGCGAGGATATGGCCAAATGTAGGGTCGCGTATGTAACGCTGGTATCAACCAGGTAGCGTTTTATGCGGTAAGACAACAGCTTTCCCCCTTTTCGCCTCGTTTGACCCCGTTACAGGCCGACGTAAAAAACGATAGGCAAGCAAAACATGGCCAAGCGAAATCCTTTGAATCCTTGGTTGCATCACTATTGTAACGAACGGTGGTAACTAGGATTGATCAGTTAGTTTCCACTCCCCAGCTGGCGCTTACGCCCCCAGGTTCGACCAATGTACATGCGTCTTAGCCCTATCCAATGAACTGATTCCAATTGACGCCGTCGATGTTCACAGCCCCCCTCAGGGACGATCAAATTCAACCCTAAAGGTTGCATATATTACAGCAAAGACCTTTCTGCCGCCAGGCTGAGATGGGGTTATGTTGACACTCCGCTCCCCCTCCCAGCGCGTAGAAAGTGCATTTTTTGGCTTACAACTGGCATTTACCAAGAGTAATAAAATAAATTACTTTCTTATATATACGGATGTCACTAAATAGAACTACAGCACCAAACCACAACACCACCAAAAGTAGAACGTTCTCAAGTCGGGACTCGACGGTCTGCAGCCACTTACGTACAAGAAACCGTGACAACGGATTCACGTATGATTATCTCATCAATTTCAGAGTCAAACCAAATACCTCAAATCATCATGGACTCTCGAAGGACTGCCTACGTTCCTGTCCAAGGACATTCCATTGCGCAACCTATTGTAGAGGAGGCGACGTCATCCCGTTTGAAACCGGGAGGACGAACAAATAATCGCAGGCAGTACAAGTCGTATATATCCAAACCAAAGAGACCTTTCCAACCTATGTCGGATCTTTCTAGAAACCAAGAACCTCTATTAAATCACTCAGTCTTCAAAGAATCTAAGTCTTCCAAGCCGTCCCAGAAACCCCTAGGGTGGTGGACTACGACGCTATTGTGGTTGGACGAATGGTCGGTATGGGAATCTGCTGGTTTGATAGGCTCAGCTATTGTTTTGGTAGTCATGGCTTACATCCTCCACACGCATAATCTAAAAGAAGTGCCCACATGGCAACGGGTGTCTCTCAACACGGTCGTTTCGTGGTTAAGCACTATTGCCAGACTTCTCCTCTCCATCCCACTCAGCTCAGGTGTCGGCCAGCTCAAATGGGTTTGGATGGCAAAGAAGAGGAGGAATATGGTCGACTTGAGAAAGTTCGATGCCGCCAGTAGAGGTGTACTCGGATCTCTTGGGCTTCTTTTGGACATCGGAGCGAAGTAAGTCGCTCTACAAGTTAGAAGCGAGTCTATTTCCCTAGCTAAAACAGACAGGCATCTCGCTAGTCTTTCTGCAGTGGCGATGGTCCTCATTGTAGGTGTTGAGCCATCCAACCAATTCGTGATCGAATATTACCAGGAAAATATTCGAGACACAAGCCGCGTAGCATACCTCGCAAATGCAACATCTTACAACAGCTATGGGCCGATACCAGCAGGCGCAGAGGGATTCCGTACGTTCAGTTACATTAGAATATCTGAGATCGGGCACTTCTCTGATTAACAGACTGACAGTTCCACCAATTGATCCCATACTGAAAGCCAACGTTTATAATTCGATCTATAACCCAAATTCTTATGAAACCTGGGGTTTACCTGAGTTTGTTTGCGAGTCCGGAAATTGTACCTGGGACCCAATAGCATCCTTAGAGGTCAGAAGTCTTTGCTCTGATATCACTCCCTTTCTACAAAGAAACTGCTCTGTCCTCACTACATACGAAGGTATGGAGTGCAATCTAACGACTCCAGGCTCGGTACCGATAGGATACAGGTATAGTACGTCAGACTCTGGTCATTGGGAGGGCACGGTGGCAGCGCTCAGTCAACAATTTACCCCTCTTGTCTACGCCAATGTTAGTTATGGTAGCGATCCAAATACAGAACACCGCAACCCGACTATCACCGTAATGCAATACATAATGCCTTTAGGTCTCGTGTCTTCCGAGGGAACTGGGAAAATAACGAATAAGACTCAATGGGTCGCAACGGAGTGCGCCTTGGAGGTATTTGTTCGGAGTTCCCAAGCATCCGTTCAAGATTCCACATACCAAGAAACCACTCTTGCATCATGGTCCGACACAGTCACTGCCCCATGGAACACGAGCTTCGATGCCATGTATGTGGGCTTCACCGTGCCGGAAAACATTAGCCTTGGCGTCCATAAGACGGACAGATTCATACTAGGAAGAGGAGCCAAGGCTTCCATGTATTTCGGCCTGCTAGAATGGTTTAATGGAACAGTTATTGGCTCGTACGGGACGCCTTTTACTTTCGATCCTGTTTATGGCAGTAGCGTTGGCACCACCTCGGGCGACATCATGGGGGCTCTCATGCTACAACAATACGCCAACTGCGCTCGACCAGAAGACAAGTTCAAATGCTTCATGTCAAATATAGCCAGTGCCATGTCCAAGACCTTCCGTGACTCGGCATTCAATAACGCCAAGTACACCAACGCTAGTGGTGCGGACAACAACGCCCATAGCAAGGCTAGAATGGCGGTTGGTCAGACTCTAGTCCCGGCAACTTTCGTCAGAATACGCTGGCAATGGATGTCGCTCTCAGTATTTGTTTGGATCTTGTCAGCTATCACTTGGTTCTGGACTATTACTTTCACCCGGCGTGCGAAGCTGCATAAGTGGCGAAATGACATCATTCCCCTGTTATTTCTTTACCGCCCAGAGAGCGTAGATGTAAAGGACGAGCAAGGCGTGAGTAGCCAGTCTTTTGCAATAAGAGCCCAGGATACCCAGGTTGTGTTATCGATTGAGAATAATAAGGCAAAGCTTAGCTAACTTGCCCTTCTTTTGTACTATTTTCATTCTCGTTTTTGAATTTTATCGTATTTAATGACTCAAGTTATTACGGAATAGTGTAAATTAAAAAGAGAAAGACAAAGAAAAAAAGGATGTTTTGGCTCTTAGCATACCCTTTAATCCTTCTGTCATCTTAAAAGGTAAAATTTTTTAACAGCGCCGGGTTTCCTTAAATTTAATCTTCGAAGGTTAAAGGCTACGCCTACAACGAGACTACCTCGGAATGGCTTTAAAACTAGTGTGATTATATATTCCGAGAAAGCCTCAGCACGCCAATCCCTAATGCCTCTCACGCCATCCTGCGAGATCTATGCGTGACCTGGGGAGTCGAACAAGGCAGTCTGCGCAAGGTTACGGGGTGCGATAATCAGTCGAAGACGACTACGCCCCAATGGCACCGAGCGCTCAGAGCTAATCTTCACTATGCAGTAGCTCAAGTCGGGCACTTTGATTTCATACCTGTGAGAATGACTGCGATATTTCCTCCTACTACTACTAAGCATTAAAATAATTCAATCATCAACAAATTCAAGACAATCAGATGATTAACGCGCATTTGAATTTATTCAATGACTATTCCGAACACAAGTTGCGGTATTATAATGAGATGATATGAATAATCTTGTGAAATAGGGGCCGGCTGTGGCCCGAATTAGCTATAACACATTGTATGTGTTCTGTGGTTCTTTAACGCGTTCCCCGCGGGTTTTCAGCTCTAAACATGATGATTCACCGTCACAATTCAAAATGTATATTAATAATACCTAATACTTGACCTACTACGTAACTTTATAGTCCTAACTACGCCGATATGATATACATGACCCAGCCCAAACACCTAATCCATAGCCCCGCGCATTATTAACCCAAGTTCAAGCATATTTCTTGTCTATCGTCAGCTTGTTCTCACCAGGCACGACGGTGCCACCCCTAGTCCCAACGACGAGCTCAAGTTTATCAGAGTCAGAACCCGCCTCGCGCAGCCGGAGCGTCGTCATCCATGTTGCCGAATTATCGATCCCAGCGCCTGAGTTTCTCAACTCATCAGCCGGCGGCGAAGAGACGGCCAACGCGAGGATCTCGCCTATGGTGCCCCAGGATTTACTCGTCCAGCCGGTGGCGCGGCACCAGAACACGAAAGAATAGACGAAGTACGCGACCACGAGCACAACGTGGATTAAGAGCGTAAGGATCGAGAACCAAATCGTCTTGGAGTTCAGGCCGTAGCCCCAGCCGTAGCGCTCGACGGCGTACACGATTTCAGTCTGGTCGGTGAAGGAAGAGAGCGGCATGTTGGCGAATCCGCTGGCGGTCTTCTGGTTAAGCAGGTTGATGGTATCCACATTCCCGTCCTCCGGCCGCGACAACACGGTCGTGAAATTCGTGCCCGCAAGCGCGGTACGCGAAATCCAGTCTGCCACCATCGTGCTGAGGACGATAGCGATACCATTAGCGTAGACCGTCGTCCAGGTCTCCTCGCTATTACTAGATGTGGGGACGAAGCTCAGGAGGTCCGGCTCGTCGTCTGAGAAGGGAGTTACGAATTGTTGCAGGATGAGTTCTATGACACCGCTATTCTCTAAGTCGTTGATGTATCTCGCCCAGTCAAGCGAGATAGAAATAGGCTCGCCGATGTCCCACTTAGATAACGAAGATTTCACGTTGACGTCTTCCGCCGTGAGATTCGCCTTGTCGAGCCAGTCCGTGAGGCCCGTCCTGAGGCCGGGCTCCGTGATATCGAACGACACGTCCGTCGTAGCCCACCGTGCGTCGATCACGCATGGGGTCACGACGCTGCCCTGGTCGTACCCACTCGTGCCGTTAGAACCCATGCGCGACCAGACCGCCGGGACAGTCACGACAGCGGCAAGCGACGAATGCAACGCTTCGCCTTGAGTGCCTTTAACCTCGGAAGTATCGACCCAGGTCACATTGGTCATATTCCAAGGCTGAGGGCGGAAGTAATTCCAGGCCTCATCCGGAACCTGCCATGTCACCCCCGAATACGAATTCGACTCTGATTTCGAAAAACCATCTATCATTGCACCAGTCTCGAAGTTGAGATCCACACCGTTCTTGATCGCGACGCCCAAGCTATAGGACTGACACTGGACTTGCACGAGGGGAATCGATACATTGCTACCCTTAGAGATGATGAACTTGGGCTGCTGGACTTTGTTTATCTTGCCCACGGTATTAGTATTGATGTAGTGCCAGAAAGCATCGGTCAACGCCAACACACTGGAATGCAGCGTCGCGCTCATGGCTATATCCGTCGGGGAGTCTTTCGCGGCCACCAACCCGGTAACGATGTCCCTCTGCGCCTGTCCGGAGAACGAACTCAGCATAGTGGGGTTATAATGCTGGCTATCTGTCACATTATACCAAGATCCCTCCTGTTCTCGCGTCCACGCCCAGTCGATGAGTGCGTTGAACCCTCCCGCAGGGCAGGACAACGAGTTCCAATATTCGTTCGTCAGACAATCGGGATAGATGTCGGTTCCTTTTAATTCCATCGGGTACAGCTCGGAGGGCTCACGGCCGATGTAGCTTTTGAGCGGGAGGCCGTGGAAGGGGTTGCGCATGTGCCACCAGCCGAGGTTCGGGAGGAGGGCTGCGGCCGAAGCAGGGCCAACTAAAAAGCTGTATACGATGGAAGAGCCAAGGGCCAAGGCGACGAAGAACGTCTTGAATTGTTGGTGCCGCAAGCTCTGCACACTATGCCGCAACGGCTTCCAGTAGCTCTTGCTGAACAGGTATTCGGCCGATCCCATCTGGAAGGCTCCCACCATAAGGCCTAGGGGTATACCATTGGAACTAAGAAGCATACGACGGAAAATACTGTAGCAGAGGGAGTTAGTGGTTCCTCCTTAAACATGAGCTATGTGTACCAAATGGAAACTAGATCCATGGGGAGGTTCTCCCATTGCTGCTGAGGAAAGGTTCGAGGGGCTCACTGTAGTACTATAGCAGAAAGCGAGCCCACAATAAGAATCTCGTGGATTTTCGCGGGGAACTGCAGGATGGTTTGCCAATCTTTATAATAGTGGGAGTCATCAGCCCAATAAATCCCACGGAAACTAAGCTGTACAACGCCGGCGGTTGCAATCACGGGTAAGAGATGAACGAGTGGGTGTAGCCAGCTGAGCCGCTTTCTCAGCGCGGCCTTGGGCTGTTCACTCGACGAATGCGGGTATGTGGTAGTGGTCGAGTTTATAAGGGTTCTCTTGTCCTCGTCCTGTTGGTATAGAGAATGATATGACATATCGCTATTCCACGTGCCGTTCCGGCTGGCGTGCGGTCTCTCCATGACGGAGTTCAATAGAATGGAAATTGAGTTAAGAGAGATGGCGAGAAATACACGATGCAAACAAAAGAGATGAAAATATGAAGCAAAAAAAAGGACGGCTTTTACTTAAAGAGAAGGGAAGACGAGAAGGTGGCTGACTGCTTTGAAATAGAAGTCCTGATCCGGCTGATTGATATAGTAATCGTCCACCAGAAGAAAATCCTTCATCCAAGGAACAGGCTTACAGCTAATTAAACTAGGAGTTATCTCTCGGTGAGCTTTATCATCCCTCTCTACAATAGGCTGCTTTCTAATCACGATTATTGAAGAAAGTTCACCAGGATAAGTCCTACATATCTAGAGACTGGGTTTTCCAGCCCCTATGCTGGGATCACCACGGGTGCGTTGCATTATCAGTGAACGATACTGGGGAGGATCCCGGCCCTATAGTAGAAATAACGAGACCCAAACCAGGCGTTGCTATGATCTAAAATTAGTTAGTCATCAGGCTAGCGAGCCATTCTTCACCATTTTGGCCCCCAACACATCCCGGTCCTATACCATGAGGCTGCAGTAGTGCCTAGTACACTATTGTAAAATATTGGACGGGGAAATAAATCCTTGGGAGTGGGATGCGAGACGTTTCTGACAGGCCTGCAGCTGCAAGAGCGAACCATGGTTCAAAAGGAATGGTATGGTGTGTTGTGTATGTTGACTAGGCAGAGCGCGAGATGGTGGGTGGCAGAGGAGCAGATATGTTGGAGATGGAAATTGATAATGGCAAGTCACTGCGAATACAAGCTTTGACCCCTCAACAAGTGACGTGAGGCTCTGCTCGGCTACTTACTATAGTTACGTGCTGATATAAATAGGTAGGCATCACGCTGTATAATCTCCATCCGACTAATTCATAACCAGGAATATCGCCTAGGGTTTCGGGGCCCAGCCCAAATGCCAAGAACCCAAGGCCCAATTGAGCCCATAGGCTTTTTGCCAGAAAACACACGTTAAAAAAAAACCCAAAGCCCAAGGTTGGGGGCCCATGGGCCCCAAATCGAGACCCTAATATCGCCGGTGGTAGGGCAGTCGAACTAGAAGCTATCTACTTCCGGATAAAGCCCCGTATGCAGGTGAACATAGCCCCACCACCATTTCACATTTTTCTCATCTGCACTAGTGTAGATCTAGCCCGGATGCGACTATTAATTAGTATGCGAATCGAGATTCTTAGGTTAAGTCTGTCACAGAGATGAATATATCGCTTCGATTAAGCGTTTCAGGTTTCATCCCATATATCATGGCGAGCATCTATAGGGGGTAGCAGTCCTACATGATCGGAGCGTATCCTAGGATGTAGTTGGTTTGGTAGTGATGGTCTGTTACAAAGATAAAGATGCCACTTCTATTACACAAGATAGTCAGTCCATCGGGCCACGACTTATCTCTGTTACTTAAAAAAAAAAAAAACAAGTGCCTACTGTATACGGTTTAACATAATTAACAGAAATACAATTTACAGGACTGAAATATCATATCATAATGTTGTATCGTAAAAATAATAAAAATTTAAATAAGTGATGCTGCTGATAGGCATATAGTTGATATTTTGCTTTTGATTTCTCTCCCACGTTTGCGGCTGTACTGGAGCTGGTGGATGTGGCGCAACTATCACCAGGATTGGCGTAAATGCCTGCCGAATGTCATCAGGACAGTTATCTGTCGCATGCCGAGAGATAGCCCTGCGATGCTCGCATGAGCAACCCATCTCACATGAATGTCTAATTTACATTTTCTCCATGTAGACCTTATAATCATTGTATCCCTTATTTTTCCGCCGTTTCGTATTCCTCGTTCCAAAGCAAAGGGTATCATGAACTTTTAACATCGTTAGTTACACAGCTTAACAACGGTAGAGTTACCCCAGTGAGGGGTCAATCAAGCCATTGAGCTCATCCGGTCCAATCAGCCTTCTCATCTCAGCTTCGTCTCGAAGCCATTCCTCATCAATACCTGCACCGCCCGTGCTGAATACCTCCATAGCCACGTCAGCCCCAACCCAGAAATCTTGCCCGCCGTAATCCGCCTCCCATTCTGTTATGCCCTGTGCGACGTCTTGGAACGCTGTCGGTAGCTCCGATGTGCTGCCGGGTTCCTCGATGCTGTCGAGAAGAGCTTGCTCTATTTTGTGTTCGCTTTGGATGTGAGCCTCTAGCTCACCGCTGTAGGTGAACTTGAGATGACAGCCTGAAAAGGTACATGGCAGCGTTCTTCGTGATTTTTCGCCGACGCCCGTCAGTTGTTCCAGCATAGTCGGGTCGGCTTGATGTTGTTGCGAAGATGGCTGGGCTCCCGCGTGGTTCGATTCCGGCCTCTCGTGCATTAAATGTACATATCGCACGTGATTCTCCAGGGTTACCTTGATATTGAAGGCTTGCCCGCAACCCTGGGCATTTGACCACGTCGCCAAGTCTTTTGTTTTGCTCAAGTCAAATTCGCCGCACACAAAACGAACGCCCTCATGAGCGCTGCGAATGTGCACGTTCAAGTTGGACGTTCTTGTGAAGGTTTTGGTGCATCCCGACCACGTGCAGGCAACTGTCTTGCGCTCTTCGACAGACTTGACAGACTTGTGGTTGGTATGGTCGGATTCGATATGCCTCTCCAGGTTTTCCCTTCCATCACATGCCTCCCCGCAGAACATACAGTTTATATGAGAATTCTTCATATGAGCCTGTAGAAGGGTAAGTGTGGGAAAACCCACTTTCTTTGGGTTGCCGGTCTCGTCCGCTTGGGTGGCGCATTCATCGCACCAGAAACGGTTCTCTCCGTGGTCCCGTTCCTGGTGTCGCCTTAAAGCGCCAGCAGTGTCAAACCCCTGCCCACAAGATGGGCTCAATTCGGTGTCTCTGTGGGTGCACTGAAATGCTGGCATGTGTTGATGTTCGGTTCGAATGTGACGCTGGAGGGTCTGATGTTTGCGAAAGCTTTGATTGCAAGGAGGAAAATCTCGGCACCTGAATCGCTCCTGGCCTTCATGTACTAGTTGATGTCTTCTAAGACGAGTAGCCGTCATAAATTTCTTCCCACATTCTTCGTGGGTACATATATGGTCTCTCTCGGCTGTATGGGACCCTTTAACATGTTGCTTGAGATGCTTCTCCTCAATGTAGTCTTTGTCACAGTCGGGGTATGGACAAGTAAATGGGCGTTCGTTGTTATGAGATCTAAGATGGGCGGCAAGACGGGCAGGGCGGTTGAAGGTCTTTTCGCAATCGGGATATGTACATTTGATGGTCTTGAGGTCGGAGGGCCATTTTCGAGCGGGACTGAGGGGTGTGAGAGGTGTGTCTGCTGGGAATGCCGATGTAATCTCGGTATATCGAGACCCGTCGTCAGAGATATCGTCGTTTGGCTCGAAATCGAAGTCAACGCTCTCTGGTGAAGAGCCGAATCAGATTATGGCAAGTTACCATGGTACGAGGATTGTGAGGATGGCTTACCCGTGAGAATGGAAGCGTCGACTCGACCCCTCTTAGACAGAGGAGGGCCTTCTAGCGCTGCAACGGCGGCTCTCTTCATATCTAGAGTCGCCCAAATTACATGATATATACAGGAAACCGCTCCGTGAAGAGTGTGTAATAATGCTGGCGTTGAATATTCGAAGCCGAGGCTATCGTCAATTGACAATTCCCACAGGCCATCAAAGAATTTAGTGGGGCCGGGTAGTAAACCGCTAAGTTTAAGTTCGTTTATTGTGCAAGATGTGTGTGGTGGATTCGCAAGCTGGTTGGATAAATCTGTAGGTATCTAAGCGAGGTGAAGCCTTCACTATATGCATATCCATTCATATCTATGCATATTCACCTTTACAGGTACAAGGTACCTCCTCATACCTGCAAGACAGCTCCACCAAGCCACACTTCGAGACCCGCAGCGACCGTCAACCAATTATATGGGATAATAACCCAGTCTAGTCTAGTCCAGCTTCACCTCGAATTTCTTTCAGCCTCTTTCGGGCTTGAAATTTTCCATCCCATTCGTTCATCCAGCCAAGTTCAACAACTCTCGCGCCCGCGCCTCGCTCGACCACCAGTTCGCTACCATCCCAACCGCGCCCATCATTCACTCAACAGATTACTGATCGCCGGCCGCCGACCCCTCTCGCTCCTTGCTATTCGATCTACGCGATATACCATGTCTGACTACGGGGATGACAATGATCTCGGGGGTGGCGATGTCGGCAAGTGAGTTTGCCTCACTCGACATGCCGTATGGCAGTTGTAGTCGCGGCCCCGCTAACGATCTCTTGTTGCAGTGATGAACCTATGTACGAAGAAGAGGAGGACGTCTTTGAAGACGAGTTAGACCCTGAAGTTCACGAAGACAATGATGACGAGTTCAACCGACGCGGCAACGAAGACGACGACAACGTCGTCATTGCGGGCGATCCATCCGCCACTGCCAACAACACACAGAAGGGCCCCTCCGCCAACAAGTCCATCAAAGACAAAAGAATTCCCAACGAGGAACGAACAACCACCCCCTACATGACTAAATACGAGAAGGCGCGCATTCTCGGGACTAGAGCCCTGCAGATCAGGCAAGAGAATACAACTCTCATTGACTAGATGGACAGCGCATGACTGACTGATGTTGGGTGAACAGCATGAATGCGCCAGTTCTTGTCGACTTGGAGGGTGAATCCGACCCTCTACAGATTGCTATCAAGGAGATGAACGAGAAGAAGATTCCTCTAATTGTCCGTCGGTACATGCCCGATGGCTAGTGCGTGTAACCTCTCCGAATTTGCCCATCATCACAAACGCACTAACTAGAGCCCAGCTATGAGGACTGGACCTGCGAAGAACTCCTTCAATAGATGCAAGCCATCATATATCTATCGTCGTCAATATTGGTTATGGAGATCGCCTGTCGAGGAGAGTTGTCTACTTTCCCAGTCCTTCATTAAAGAGAAGGAGTGCCTCGATAGGCAGTCAGCGAGGCAAGAAAAAGTATATAAGCGAGGCGTTGGGGATTGTTTCGCAACATAAACCAAGCTTAGCTCTTAGCTCCTAATGCTAATGATCTCTTGGTAAGCATATCTAGCGCATGGTGCTATCCTTAGGATCCTGCAGTCGTGAATGTGATTAAGCACACGAAGAGAACGATTTCCTCGGTCATTTGCCCTTCCAGAGGTTGACAACGACGGCTCTTGTAACCAATACTTCTCGCTTCATGAGACTTCGATGGCAAGGAAGTATCTACGGATTGCTCCTCTTATGCTATTACCACTTCTACATCGAAGTGCCTATTATGAGGTGCCGAGGAAATTCAAGTCATGATCCTGTTTGTATTGGCAGTTTATGGGTGACGAAGGTAACACCCACAAGGCGTCTTGGGCAAAACTATATCCAACGAGACAAACCCTAACGCAGTTAAGCTTGAGGAGAATATGTAATGAAGCTTAGCTTGAGCTTGTGTGGAAAAGGGTAGCAATGGTATTCGAGGTTACAGGACAACTCGCATATCGATTTAGCTAGCTACGTTGTAATTTGCCAACTGTTCAGCTTCATGCCTCATAGACGACCACCCAAGTCAACATGAATAATATGCAACAGCACTCCAAGCCCTAGTACTCATGGTGTGCGCCGGAGCCAACAGCCCAAAGCCGTGTTTTTGAGTCAAATGACCAGCCCATATTAGTCCTAGATAGGATGTGCGTTCGAAAATCACCCCTATTAGGATTCTCATAACGCACACATTCTCAATCCGCAGGTGAAATGTCTTAAACGCCCCCGCCCCCGTCCTGCGCCTAGTGCCACGTCGGACACTTCAGACTACCTTAGGTAGTGGGCATCGTCACCGACAAAATAGGTAGGCCAACTGCTTGTCTTGCCGTCCCACACTCACGACCGAGGCTGGCAAGGATAGGGAGGTATGACGTAGGGTACCGACAGGGAATAGGACCAATCAGAGGCCGGGGTTATTCGAAGGGATACCCTTATTTGTCCATTCCTGACAACAGTTGTTGAGCTTCTTAATACGAGATGTTACATAGCGGCTGTGATGCTGCATGCGTCAATCTGCGAGATGTCGTGTGAAATATTTCTCCCCTTGTGATGCCTTATTAAAATCTGTGGATTATTTATGCAGGCAGGGTTTACTTTTGGTTAGCTATATGTGGACGAACGATGAGCCTAGAACACAGTACCTTGCGTACCTAAGCCATGATACCAGAATCTTTAACCTAGTACACTAGATGAGCTGATATCTGGACCTACGGTAGAGATACATGTAGTCGGTCTAATTTGTGTGTCGCCAAGACAGAAATCCTCGTTCCCGTATCCCTGGATATATACGTAGTGTTCGGGTGCACACGGCCATCTGAGGTTACCTTGGGATTTCACTGCCGGACAACGGAAACGAGTTCCCCTGGTGACGATCTTCCCCCGATATCACCCAATTCTACGTTGCCATGCCACTTTACGGGGTCATACAGGCGACGATCAAATATAATGTCCTGATACCATGTTCTCGGTGTATTTTGCAACCAATAAACGGGAATATTGTGGGGATTCCGGCATGTCCTCAATTCACCATGAGATACCTAGATACGTCTTGGATGCACAGGCAGTGCACAGGTACGAGCGAAAAGGATGAGCTGTTTAGTTGCTGCATGTGCCTGCACCGGCAGCATCCAGACCAACTTCGGATGCTGCCCATCATCAATCGTCATTGCTTATTCGGGATGTTACACTATTATTATGTTTATTTTTTTAACTTTTTGTTACTATCAGACGTAGGCAGGTGATCACTTCTGCACCTGAGTGTATATATATAATAATTCACCTTCGACAACGTCCATCCCTAGGATCAATTGATCTCGACCATTTATCGTATTCTCTCCCTCGAACCCCCTATACCAAGAACACAGGCCCCTATTCATGTCCCTAGAGCTATTTGCAACAACAAAGAACAACTAGTTAGCTGTGACGTATCACGATACAAAGAAATACATAAACCCGGCCGACTTCGGTTTACGTCCACATCATCGATCGACATCATCGACTACGTACAACACCCAATTCATTCAGGCCACCGTAGCCGACTATAACATCCTTCCCCATCATATGCTGCAATTGCATCTATACACTCAATCCATCGCCAAGATGCAGTTGTCGGGAGTCATCATCACAATCATAGCAGCTGCAGCCTGTGTATCAGCTCTGCCCAAGCCACCAGCAGCCAAGCGAGCAGTCGGCGGTGTAAGTCAATGCGTGCCACCAGCCACTGACGTACCATTCCACACTCCAGCTAACCAAACCCCCCGCGGCGAACAGGTTCTTCTATGCCAAGGAGCCAACGCGACAGGTGTCTGCCACTACGAGGCGTACGCCCTCGACGAGTGCCACGACGTGCCCAAGGATTTATTCCAGAACACGCGGACGTTTGCGCCGGACGGGGATGATTTCTACTGCTGGCCGCGGGTGTAAGCAAACAATTTCCCTTCCCCTCCCCCTCCCGCCATCACGCGGCCGCACCGGGCCGAAAGCACAAGCATACACACAGTAACTAATATGATGCGCAAACAAAACAGCGGGAAATGCTCGAGTATCTGCACGTCGCCGACGGGCTGCACGTTCGGCGGTGCCTTCTACTTCGACAACCCGAACAAATACGACCTGGCCAGCATAAAGTGGGAGAAGAGCCTCGCCTCTTTCGACTGCCACAAGAACATAACCGACGAGGCGTGATTTCCGGTTTCATTTTTTTTTCTCTCCGAAGCACTGATTAGTACTTTTACACTTGCAAGTTTCTAAAAAAAGAAAAAGAAAAACATGTGCTCCCTAACGAGCATTGATCAATCATGCATCCATCCACGACGTGGAATGAGCTCTAGCACTCTGCCTAGGGCGGCGCACTGCAGACCTCGGACGGGATCGGGTAGTAAGTAATACCGACAATGGCTAGGCTGAAGGAGAATAGCGGTTCATTGCGGCATTACTCCTCTCCTTTTCCTACCACGCGCAGCCCGACAGGCTGTCTGGATGGATGGATGGCTGGGTGAGATGAGGTGAAATGATTGATTTCGGTATGGGCATCGCGATACACCAGGCACCAGGCGTTTTGGGGGGGGGGGGGTCAAAGAAATAAGATACCTTAGCACGAGCAAAGCAAATTTCCGGAATAAAAGATACCAAGTTGCCAATTTTCCATTTGATCAAATCCTGGTACTTTAGCCTCCTCCATTTCTCACCTCGACACACACATACATGATGTATACATAGCTTTTTACATGTTTCTTCAAGCACCAATGATTATCTAAACCAACCTCTCACCTTGGGTACCTTGTCGATTTCATCTCATATCTCGGGATTCGGAGTTTCCCCGGAGGTTGAACCCTGCTCGATTTCCCGGCTATGACGCACCGGGTCCTCTTGGCCCGTCGCTCAATGTGGGGTTGTCTGGAGGGGTAAAGAGATAGAGATAGAAAAGAGATACAGCTCTATACTGCGAAGGTCTGTTGTTTTACCATGAAGGATTCAGATAGGCTAGGCTAGAACTGCCGAGTCGGAGAATTGGACATGCCATTGCACCTACACCTACACCTATTGGTGCGCAGAAGGGGGGAGAGGGGGAGCGGACGAAGACGGAGGGCGTCCTGATCCAAGCATATGATTGCTGTGCTGTGCTGTATTACATCTAGAACACCAAATGAATAAATTACGCCATCATTGGTAATAGCAACGTTCAAGTCGCATTGAACCATCCGTGCTCGACAATACCGTAGATACCGTAGTGGTAAGTAGAGAGCAGACTAGAACAGGCTACCAACCTGTACCCCTCTCCAGCTCTATTAATTATCTCCCTCCTCAACCACTACCTATCCCTTGATCCATTCATCTACGCCAATTCGTCTTTGTAACAACGAGAAAACCAGAATAGTAACACCCCCAGGATCAGAACCCAAACCAAGCCAGACCAATCCGAACGAACCGCACACCATGGCCTTCGAAGTGAAAGCAACAATCGCCACCTTCGGCGGGCAACTCCTGAAGCTAAGCCACGAATCCACGAGCACGAAGACATCAATGGCAGTATCAATCTACCTGCCTCCAGCAGCATCAACGCAGAAAGTGCCCGTGCTGATCTTCCTATCGGGACTAACCTGCACGCCGGACAACTGCAGCGAGAAAGGGTTTCTCGCCTCCGCGGCCTCTAAGCACGGAATAGCGATAATATACCCAGACACATCCCCACGGGGCGCGGGTATCGCAGGCGAAGACGAGGCGTACGACTTCGGCACAGGGGCCGGGTTCTACGTGGACGCGACACAGTCGCCCTGGTCTGAGAACTACAACATGTACAGCTACATCACGCGGGAGCTTCCGACTCTCTTCTTCACGGATACGTCCCCGGCGACGAATTTCAGCGCCAAGCTCGACGCCAGCCGGGTCAGCATCACGGGGCACAGCATGGGCGGGCACGGCGCGCTGACGCTGTACCTCAAGAACCCCGGCGCGTACAAGTCCGTCTCCGCCTTCGCGCCCATAAGTAACCCCTCCGCGTGCCCCTGGGGCGACAAGGCGTTCTCCGGGTATCTGGGCCCGGACAAGGAGGCGTGGAAGGCGTACGACGCGACGCATCTCGTCGGCTCGGATGAGTGGAAGGGGAAGGATCTCAAGGCTTTGATCGATGTTGGCACGGGCGATAATTTCTACAAGCAGGGCCAGTTACTGCCCGAGAACTTGGAGAAGGCTATCAAGGACGCCGGTGTGACCGGTGTGACGGTGCGGTACCAGGAGGTGAGTTTTTTTAATTCCTCTTCCCTCCATTTTCTTTTTCTTCTTGGTTGTTTCTCTCGCACCGCGGGCCAGCCTATCTCTATTCCACTCTACCCATAGATCAAGACTCAAGTCCTAACTCGAAAAATCAATCCAATCAGAATTACGACCATTCATACTTTTTCATCTCGACGTTCGCCCAAGACCACGTCGACCACGCCGCCAAATATCTCTTGTAAATGTAAATAAACCACTTGAGTAGTAATTGAATTAATCGAGCCGGACAACTCAAAAAACAGCGCAAAATCTCGCGGGGTATCGTTCAAGCAGCGTTTGGAATGAACGAGTAGCCCATATATCACCAGCTTGCCACCCATGTAAAGGAGCTTGAATAGAATCACGAAACAATGAATCATATTTCTCGTATTTCTCGAATTTCTCATTATTTTGCCTCCTATATATATCATCCATCCATCCACGCCCACATTAGCCCCATGAAAAAAAGGCAAACATATATATAACATAAATATATTTAAACGCCATAATTATGAAGTAGCTGTGTGGGATATCATCGCGCCAACACGAGACAAGACGAAAACGACAGAAAGATGTGCGGCTTGCTAATCATACGATGCGTAAACATGAACATGAAATAACAGTGAAATCAAATCATCTATCATTATTAGCTTATCCTCTTACCCACCTCAGTGTGGATTCCCTCCTTCTCCAACTTGATCCTCATCTCTGAGTCGGCTTCTCGCCGTATGCGGTGGAAGGCGAGCTTCTGGTACCGGCTGAGGCCTTTCCACCAGTGTTGTCCGGCCTCATGGTCGGCGACGCGCTCCAGGAGCTCCGACGTCTTGATTCGGACGTCTCGATCTTTGTGGAAGAGCCCAAGCGCTAGGTAAAACAGACCGGCATGGGATTCGGGCGCGACTGTTAATAGTAGACATATTTCATCGTATGACCAAACTGATTTGGCGAAAGAGAGGTATATCTCTCGACTCTGGTCAGAGCTGAGTCGTTGCGTGCGCAAGCGATCATGCATATGGTGTAGATCAAGGCCCTTTAGGGGTCGGATGGTATATAGCTGACCAAGGTCCTGTACAAAAGTCAATAACACACAAGTCGGAGTAGGAGGCTGGCCGGGTTGGGACGCACCTGGATAAAGCTATAGTAACTCCTCGTGTTCCTCCAACCCTCGATCCTATACACATTACCGGCAAGTTCTTTCTGTTTAGCTGTGTCGTCCGCCCAGACGAAACCGTGCCCACCAGTGATTTGCTCGTGCTCTTCCCCCCCAATGTACAGCGCGCTTGCGCCATACACACTCTCCTCGAAAGCGGCAGCTATGCGAGTAAACCTAACAACCCAGTCCCGCCACTTAGCTCGGATTACCCGTTCGCCAAGCCTCGCTGCTATGCTCTTGAGGATATCATTCATGAACACTACGTCCCCCGTTAGGTCTGTAGACGTATTGGCGCCGCTAAGCTGATTGGCAAAAGATGGGTTCTGTTGTTGGAAATAGACCAGGCCTTCCGTGATGGGGGCTTGCTCGATCTTGTTACTAATCTTCATTCGTCCACTTGGAAGGTCGCACAAAAGATCCCACCACTCTGGATGCATCTCAAACGTAGGATTCGTCACACCAGCGATAAAACCGGGAACTTTCAGCAGATCATCGATTTTGGTCAGGTCGGTATAGGGAAATGCGAAGCGAGTGAAGCCCCTCAGCAAGCCACCAGAGGCAAGGGCGCAGGCTGCCAGCACAGCTTCCGCCACCTCGCCAGAGGGCATATTGTGGCCGAGAAAGATGATTCTCTTTTGCGTTAGTAGAGCGTTAGCTAGAACCATAATAGGATGTGTACTGGGGCCATTTGTAGTCAGGTGAGGATGCAATGTAAACGGTTGCATAGACTTGGCATGTGACTCAGAAAAGTTCTGTATCAATTTCACGAGAGAGAAATCCCCGACAGTCTCTGGCATGGTAGCTGTGGGAATTTTGACGGGGATAGGTATGCCCTTGTACATAACCTTGCTCTCGAATTCGTGGGTATCCCGTGGTACGGAGTAGGCAGTCTGACCTTCAAGGTATGCTTTGGTTCCGGCCCGGGATATACTTTGTGGTTTCGGCGGGCTTCTACTGGCGTCAAAGGGCTCACCAACATGATCAGTTCTAGACTCAGCAATCCGCTTCTGAACCATGCGCTCGAACTTTTCGACAAAAAGATCTTTATTGTCGCTAGACTGCAGGAGATATTTCTCTAGTAGGCTTAGCTTTGGCATGAGAGAGAGATCCATCTCATTGACCGCGTCGTAAAGCATAGACAAGGTTTCTGGCACCGGGGATTTGAAGTACTCCTCGAGGGCCAATAGGAGCAGAGGCTAAGGAAGGTTAGTTTATGTTGCCCGATCAAGTTGATTGCCATCCCTGCAGGAAGACGCTGCTGACGAACCTTATAGATATGCAGGAATGGGTGCCGAGTACATATAGCCATAGCCTTGACCACCGCTCCTCTCTTAACCGTCTTATCATGTTTTGTGTACACCAAGTTCAAGACATAAATTAAAGGTGGCCCTTCCCCTCCCTCTGGCTCTGAATCGGTGGAATCGTCGTCGTCCCAATCGTCGTCATCGTCATCATCCTTGTTGTCGTCTCCGTGACCGTCGTTTTCCTCGTCGTCCGCATTGTCCTCGTCGGTTAAGATCCCAGCTTGCTTATCCCTCCTCCTCTTCCTCCTTCGCCGTCGGGCTTCTTTCTTCTTCTGCTCCTGCTCCTCTTCCTCCTGGCTCGAGTCTTTATGTAAAAAGAAGATGGTCCAATCCTGATTCCGCGCATGGGCCTGGTCGGGCAACATTAACTCGGCCAACATATGCTCATCACCGGTGATGGCGACAGGGAATTGGTGCTCCATTACGGGGCCGCGATCGATGTCAAAGGACGCGACTAAAATATACTCGACATGGTTTTCGGAGGACTCTCGTGGGTATTGGGACCGCAGTTTTCGAGGTGATTTGGACATGGCATGACTTGTCGCTAGAATAGACAGAGATGAATCTTCCGAGGTTAGGGTCTGGCTCGCAAGGGACGAGGTCTTGGAATTAGAACTCGGGTGGGATGCGCGGTCCGCCTCTGTAGTAGGCGGCTGGGGAGAGCGTAGAGGCCGTGATGGGGGCGAGATGCCGGAAGCGGAGTTGGAACGCGAGGACGGAAAAGATGAAAGAGAGGTGCGCTGGTTCCCACTGGCGCCAGCGCCAGACCCAGGCCCGACTCCGACTCCAATCCCAATCCCAATTCCGGAACCAGAACCGTTGGAGAAGGACTGGGTGGTGTTGGTTCGTGTCAAATACGGCATGTGTGTTGAGGCCATGGTGGGCAAGTCGATACCGCTACCCTATATGCTCGAGGCTGCGCAAGAGACTGGCTTGGTGGCGAGACGTTGTGATGTCCCCGATCCGGTGCAATACTCGTATTTCTTCCTTCCAATGCCGATGCCGATGCCAATAACCCTCGACCACCTAACCTAGCCGTTTTACGTTGGGCAATTCTCATCCAATGCCATGCAATGGTTTTGTTGGTTTGTGATATTTGGCGATCCGGGTTTCAAGACAATTGGTTTGAGATAACCCGACCAGTCGGAGTAAGTATCAACAAGAACAAGGGTATACCCCTTTTTCGACAAATACGAGGACCGAGCTACAGCGGCGTCGAGCATGCGAGATGGGATATAAGAGGCTAGGGGGACGAAAAGGAAGAAAGGGAGGGAAGGGAGGAAAGAAGGAGGAGGGCTTCTGGGAAGAGCCGACACATACTTTGCTATATGGCCATTGTAACTGGGCCTCCCTTTACGGCGTGGTAATGTTTCAAGGAACGGCGTTGTGGTAAGGGGAGTGTGGCGGAGGAGAGTGGCTAAAGAGTGGCTGAAAGGAGGGGCGGGAGAGGGGAAAATTAGGTAAGTACCAACATAGATTGATTGCCTAGTGGTTGTACTTCTGGTCCTGACCCGCGACAGGTAGGTACAGTAACCTTCTCTACGCCTAATTTTATTTGATCTAACCGCTCAAGAGATATACGCTAGCGCTATTCTTGTTATCGGTAGGGTGGGGTTTGGGGTTTGGAGCAGGAGGAGTCTTTCCTTTAGCAAAAGGCGGCACGACGAAACGTCTACAAATAACCGACCCGGCTTTTGACAGGGGTCACAAAACGGGGCCAAACATCTGCCCGGGCCTTACCTTACTACATTAGGTAATATGCAGATGCCTACAGGCCCTAAAGGGAGTGAAGTATATAATAAATCCCAGACTGTTTGAAATAAAGAAGGAAAATGAAAAGAATGGCTGCTATCTATGTACCTTGGAGTGTGTATAATGCAGTGAAGAAAAAAACCCTTGACGCCATCTACCTATATATAGTACAAAGCCAGAACATGCGCCCACATGCCCCCAAGTACTACCTAGACCCGCCCGCCTTTCAGCCACTAACTAGCCACTTTCCTACGCCACATACCCTCTACTACGAGGCGTCTCCAAAAGGGGAAACTTTATACAAACGGCGCCGCCTCCTTGCTTCCTTTCAAGCAGAAGCTGGCAACGATTGACATAAGTGTCTCGTTCGGAAAACCACTCCAGGAATATACAAGCTGGTAATAAGGTGGGGGGAGAATATATCAAAGGCATGTATTATAACGAAAGTCTTTCAGGTTGTAACGAGACGCCGTGCGAGAAAAGAACAACCTTCCACCGTCCACCTAGGAGTGTTTCGCGTCGCCATACCCATTTTTAATGGCTGTGACCGGGGGATGCGATTTAACGACCTGGTCAAAATTCCGATCGCAGGCAAAGGCAACTGCTTGATGGGGCACCCAGGAACCGGCAAAACACTGACAGCGGAGAGTGTAGCGGTGTCTGCCGAGAAGCCCCTGCTTCCCATCACCTGCAGTTAGATGGGAACAGAGCTAGAGATTGAGTAGTACCTCGAGTAGCGCAGCCCAGGGGACCTACGGCGCAACGCGCCTGTCCTGGTGTTCTTGCGGGTGCTCAAGTACTAGATACAACGGGATCCTGGTGCAGACGACCAACCACGTGAGTACCTTTATTGAGGCCCTGAAGTCGAGCGTACAGCTGGCGCTGCACTGCAAACATCTCATGGGGCAATAACTAAGGATGCTCTGGGAAAACTTCATATCATAATTAAAAGGTATGGACGATGGGGATATCGACTTTCGCAACCTAAGGTACAGCGTCTAAAGGCTCGCCAAGCACAAGCTGAATGGGAGAGAGATGCGCAAAGCGATCACGACGGCGAGACAGTATGCGATAAGGCAACGTAAGAAAATTAGGGATCAGAGTGTCGAGATGGATTATGTGATGACCGAAGAGGTGATCGGAATAGTTAGGGAATTTGACCGGTATATTGAACAATTGCAGGGCGGATACGTTGTATACACATGACCGACAGGGTCAAGTAGACGGATTGCGCCTCGAGGATGTTTGACCGTAAGTACTGCACCAGATGCCATTCTTTGCGTACGTTCCGAAGGACAAGATAAGAATCCTCCAACAACACGCCTTCAAGATTAGGTATGTGACGAGCTCAAGGCTCGTATGCGCTGAAAAGCGTGCTCTTCGGCGAATGGAAAGTAGAATAACCAAATAGAGAAGGACATAGAAGATTAGACTTGTCTATAAAGGCAATGAAGGTCCGGAGAACTCAATTGGACACCTTCTGGCCCCATGCAGACTGTTTATAGAACTTGATAATATATGGCTTATTCAGTCCTTCACACTAGACATATTTGTTACGACCCCAACCGGCCTCGGAAACTGTACCAGAGTACTCTCGGACACTAGTCCACCTGTCCGTTAGATCAGTATACACCCTATACTGGACTGCACTCAGTGACGGCACTACTGTGTGTGGTGGGAGTCCCCTTAAGCCTCCTTAACGAACACCCCTGTTGGCTCGCTTATTGTTACCTGCAAATCAAGAACCTTCCAATGATGACATGGCAAAAGCTGTAGAACATCATAGAGGCAGAATATCTCAAAGAAGAAAGAAAAAAAAGATGGACAAAAAAAGAAGACAAACGGAGAGAAGAAACGGGGGCGTTCACTTAACTACCAAAAACCGCACCAAAACAGGGTGGTAGGCACTACAGTGTATTACCTGATCCTTCATGATTGTATGGGTCAAGTACCCCTAAACAACGACGTCAAGCAATGCAGCCCGTACCCGTCTGTCTACCAAAACTACACAGCAGTACATCACGTAACAATGGCCAGTTCCACCATCACCACCAAGGGTACCGTGCTTATTACAGGAGCGAATGGCGCACTAGGCAGTGCCATCGTGCAACAGATAGTGTCCAAACCCGAATTCTCCGCATATCACGGTCTTTACACGGTGCGAGACACCACGAACGCACCAGCTCTCACGGCAGCCTTGAGCGATGGCCGCCAACATGGCTCCGACATCCTAGCGCTTGATCTGACAGACCTAGACGATGTGCGCCAGGTGGCAAGCCATATTAACGTAAGTGGGCTACTTTTAAACAAAATGAACAAACCCCTTTAGGAACTAAACAATTGAGCAGACTCGTATTTCAGCTGGGGAGATTCCCCCAATCCGCGCTCTCATCCTCAACGCAGACTTCCTGGACTTTGGCAAGCAATCGTGGACAAAAGATGGTCTGGATACCACCTTTGCAGCCAACTCCCTGGGACACTGGCTCTTGACTTTGCTGCTGCTCAAAAGCATCGACAAAAAGTCTGGGCGAATTCTTGTCATCGGGAGCCAGGGCCACGAGTAAGCGCCTCGCTATTTCTGTTCACCCCGCGGGCTTGTCCGAGGCTACGGGCAACGAGGAATTGCTAATGATCAAATATTTAGTCCCCAAGACCCACGGAACGCGGCTGGCGGAGCCTTCAACGCCCCGCAGTACAAGGCCTTCATCTCCGACTCCGCTAGCTTTCACGCCGTCGCCAAAGGGGAATGGAGCCCGGCGAGCGAGGACGCATCCTTCCGTGGCGGATTTCGGCGCTACGGCGCCGCCAAGCTCTTCCTTATCATGATGCAGCACGAGCTCCAGGAGCGTCTCGACACAGATCCCCAGTCACTCGGCAATATATGCGTTCTCGGCCTGGACCCAGGAACCATGATCAGCGGCCTGCAGCGGCTCGCGCCCTGGTTTATCCGCGTGCTCCTCTTCCAGTGGGCATACCCGCCCGTCCTGTACCTGAAGCCAGACGGCGGACCGATCCGGCCGACGAGTCGGTCGGCAGGCGACGCGCTAGAGCTTCTCTTTGGTGCAGGACACGGGGAGAACGGCGAACTTCCGAAAGATAAGTATTTTTACGGGAAGACGCCGATGGAGACAGGTCAGGAGTCGAGAGATCCTTTGAAGAGAGAACTAGTTTGGACCGAGACGGCGAAGCTGGCTGCTTTGAAGGATGGTGACACTGTCCTGTCTAAATGGCAATAAAAGTTTCCTATTGCGACTTGTGTAACTAGCCGTCTAGCAAGTTTCTATAGACGCTTTTGCTTATTCTGGATAGGGCGTTTTAGGATGTGTATTTATTAGGGCAGCTTTGAAGGCTGGAAAATATAGGAGCACCGTTGGCAACCGAGGTTTACGTCGTCACAGGGATTAGGTGTGGACGTGTTTGAGTGGCTGGTTGAGCCAATGAAACTAAGAACACTTGTTTGAAGAGGCCCAGGACGCTGGGGCACCTGAGATCTATACATGAACGAAGCGGCGATATCTCTGAGACTGTATTCCCATCTAGCTACCGACCACAGTGCGCCGAAACCCCCCAACCGAATTTTAGGGATATACGGGGGTAGTGCAATTTAAACGATCTCCTTTTCCTACGTGGCCGATGCTTACCTTGGCATCTTTAGATCTTGGGGAGCAGGGTGCTCGGAATATTCCCACGGGCCAATAAAATTCATATCCCAAAAGGAAGCCTGTCCCATCTGATATAATTCAAATGATTCCAGGCTGGCCGGCGGGAAATTCTCGTCTGGATCATAATCGCATTAGCATCTGATTCATTTATGGCTATTGAGACACTCACTTTGAAACTGAGTCATGATGTTAAAAGAATTTATATTCTCCATATCCATATTGCTGGTTAAGTTGAAGGACGAGGACTGGGGGCCGGAACCCGGTGCAACTTGGCCTAGTTGATTATTGAACAGAAGGGTGAGGGTTTCGGAGGCCTTGCGTGCATCACGCGAAGAGCTACTCAACCTAGTCCAGGTACCGTGAGCCTTTTTGAGGGCGGTTCTTATTCGGTCTTCTGTGGTCGGGGTATGGTCTGGCCAAAGCGTGTCAATGCCAGTATGAAGTATCCAACATAAAATCATGGTTGCTGTGAGGAACTCGTGGTGAAGGAAGGAAGACACTCTCCAGCGTACGCTATATAAGAGACCCCCAAGGCGAGTCTCTTCGTCGAATATTTGCTGGATATCTACTAGACATAGGCAGGCATCAAGACATGCGTTACGGGAGTAGGTGAAATCCGTACCGTCGCCTTCAGCCTGGCGTGTGTTCAAGTACTTGCGATGCAGTATGATGGCCCCCTTATGGAACATGGCAGAAATGAAAATCCGATGCATAATCACCTGGGGGGAGTCGGTTACCGATAATGGGAGAGGCTTCATCCTCAGAGAGAGTGGAATGCTATCTTTCGCTTCTTGCAGCATGCGATCAACTCTCATAGTTTCGCTATAGGGAAATGGCGCTACCGCAGCCGTCAGATCGACAGCAGCGCCCACAGCTTTGAACACCCTTCTTCTAGTTATGATGTGTAATGCAGTGGTCATCTCAGTTTCAGGTCTGCTTGGAGGTAATGCTGTGGTGTTCTCATCGAAGTCCGCGTCATTCAAGTTGCGAGGCTCCGCGGCATCACACTGCCGTTCCTTTATGAGACGGGGCATTCCCATTTGCGTTGAGATGAGTATGTCACCCTGGAGAATAGTAGCCCACATGCGGCGACGCATCTCCCCAACAAACGGGGAAAGGCCGGGAAAGTGCGAAGAGTCACGGTGGTAACCCATCCCCATGGCGAGATTCATGATAGTGCCCAGCAAGAGCCATGTGTTCTTGTCGGCGTCTTTCCGGACAGAAAACTCAATAGTGAGGTAGTGGAATAATGTTTCTAATACGTATGGTCCTTGATTAGTATACTCACCAATGGTAAGGCATTGAACGATCCTCTCACGATACGTGTCTATAAGAGGGTTATATTCTTCTCCAGCCCATGTATCAGCGGTTTCGTCGGCAAGGGTTGAGAGACAGAGCATGGAAAATAGGAGGCCAATCCATATGATGGGGACTTCGGTAGGCGCTATCCAAAATTTCTTGTACTGTCCAGGTTAGTTTATGTTTTACGCGATCTATAATGGCGAAGTCTACATATGAGGCTTACTTCTCGAAGGAACTGGGTGCTGTGCACAGCAGCTGGTGGGTTGTGAAGCGTCAGCTCTCCGTCGCGGGACGACTGGGAACGGTTCGTGGATCCTATTACTCACAAGGTGCTAGATCCAATATGTTAAAGTAACGCGATATACTACGATCAACCGTCGGTCTCGGCGGCAAGGTAGCCAAAATAGCATCCCTCGAGGTAGGCTGACACCCGTATAATAGCCGAGGGTGAGAGGACCGTGAGCCTTGGCATTGCTGGTCGACATCCTCCCTTAAATCGGCTATTCCGTCAAGGATAGCGGCCCAATGGGCGCCGCCGACATACCGAGTCTCGTTAGCGCTATACCACAGGCTACCATTGTCGGAAGGGGTCGACGCAGCGGTAGGGGGGTCAACAAGCTCATTGGCACCTTGTCGAGGGATACCAATGTGCGGGTCTATTGCTAGGGGTGTGGGTGTGTTGTGAGAAATGTTCTGGCTCTGAATGACATTCATCACAAGCTGTTCTAGCTGCACTAGCCGGTCCTGGACACTTGGACGGGTGGCAGGACCATGTGCGGTCCCGAGGTGATTGTTGTGGGCATACGAACAGGTTAGCGACAGACCGCGCGAGGAGCAGGTCTGGCAAGGCTGTTGACGGTCACAGCGCAATCTGGCGATATATCAGCGAGAAGTACCAGCGCTGTCGCATCTCCTACGAGGCAAGCCACGAAATAGCCATTTACTCGGCGTAGATGATATATGGATGTCCAGGCCAACGGGGCGGCGCATATCAACTCACTTTCGGCGACGGCAGAGATTGCATGATAGAGTAGGTTTAGCCCTTCGGCCACCGGCGCCCTGCCCCTGCCCCTGACCTTCCGGCGGAGGAGGCGGGGGAGGGATGGGATCTTCCATTCTAAGTCACGAAGCTCAAGCTCAAATTCCCGTCGAGGGTTCCCCTATGGAATGATGTAAAGAATTGCGGTAGCACCACGTGTCACCCATACGAGAATGAGTCGAGTTGAGTCAACGGAAGGCAGGTAGATCATCGAAAAGCCAAGAATAGAAGGACACTCGAAAGAAACATTTTGCGCCCCGAAGCTCGGAGGGCTTTAACTGGTGGCACCACCATCTCTTCCTTTCATGTAGGTTAGCACGTGGCGATCTCATGTTTTATGCAGTTGGTTCTTGAAAGTGCGTGCCGCATCCTTCACTACAACATCAGACCACGGATAAGCAAGACCCTAGCTGCTGCTATTGTTAGCACACCGCCTACATTACCACTTCAATCAGAAATGATTAAATGACTCTGAGGTTAGTGTATAGTATGATATCTATGACTATTTCTTGACGATGGTGTTTGTACACATTCGTACATTCTATCCTTGATCCCGATCCTGTCTAGGTTCTGAAAACCTTAGGATATCAACTATATTCTTCGCCACTCCGGCAATTAGAACTTAACTACCATCTTGCTGCGCAACCACTCCCCATATTTGTAAAAGAAAATCGGAGCTGGAACAAACGCCAGGGCAAGAAACTCCAGCAGTGTGTTTCCCCAGCCGTAGTTCAGGGTGACATCTTGAAAAGGAGTTAGAACTGCTTTTCGGCTGTAGTTTCTTAGAGTTTAATTCGCGGTTACAACAAGGGAGCTTAGAACTAGGCACCGCGAAGGGATTTTATCCAAAAGATCAACTCACACAAAGCCGGTCCTGCTATAGGTAAAAAGGCACCAGAGAGGGATCGGAGTAGAGTATTAGCCCCGAGAGCAGAAGCCGCAGCTTCAGAACCGAATACGTCAACTATGTACAGTTGTGAAGGTAGCTGTTTGTTCATATTAGTGGGTTGTTTGGCCGTGGACACAGGAGTGCGTGCAAACTCACAATGACAAAGAATGCACCAAACCCGACGAAAAAGGTCCCGATAGTGGGGACAATCCAGTGTATATGATTTTGAGCGGTCCAGCCGAAGAGGAATAACCCAACCGCTAGACTAGGAGGAAACCAAATCATCATGATCAGCCTATACTCGGGTCTAGGCTTCCCGGCGTGGTCGGCACCTGTGCGCTGCTTCAAGATCTTGTCGCTCAATGCGCCGAATACTATGAGCCCAACGAGCTCCCCAATCCCAATACCCAAGTAATAAAGGCCTGAAACGCCGGTGCCAAAGCCATAGGCGTCTTTAAATAGCGTAGAGAACGGCGCAAACAATAAATATAGCAAGCCAAAAACGAGGGCGACGTAGATTGATATTATCAACACAACCGGCGAGAATATCAGGAGCTGTGTTGGGCGAACTAGAGACGTAAAAAGGATTTGGCGCCCATTTAGACCTTTGTCAAATTTGGACTTAATCTCCTGGTTTCCGGTCTCGCGGCGAAGTCGCGCGGCTCTGCGTTCTAGGAGAATATTCGGATGGGTTTCGCGCATGAATATTAGAGTTCCAATGGCGGCCGCACCACCCTATCAATTAGTCAGCCAACTTCTCATAAACTTAAGAGGCGACGGGATATTGCGACGTACCAGGACGGCAACGAGCCAGAAGGTCCATCTCCAGCCCAGAGAAGCCGACAAGAATCCACTAACGACGGGGCCAATGACCTTTGTTGCGTGTCAGTACACTACCTATTAGGTGTTCTTGCTAGATGAAAACATACTGGCCCTAGAAGAGGACCAAGCCCGAAAAGAGAGCTTGCAAGACCTCTTTTCTGAAGAGGTATAACATCGGCTATGGTACCTCCACCAATAGTGAGAGGGGCGGCACCAGCGAAACCCGATATAAAACGGAAAACCAAATATTCAGGCGTATTGCGACTTAGTGCGCAGCCTATGACAAAGGCGATGAAAACTACATTGCTAGTGTGATAAACAACCAAGCGACCATACATCTCGGAAAACGCAGAGACGAGGAGCGGACCGAGGGCGAAGCCAAGAAGGTAGATGGTCACAGTCAGAGTAGCCACTGTTTCGTCTTGGATTTTGAACTCTTCGATGAGACCGGACACACCGGGAGTCATAATGGTTGCGGCAATGTTCACAACCATGGACAGTATGGCAACGATGATGACATGCCCAAAGCCCTTCTGTCCCGGCCAGTTCTGTGGATTCTCAGGGTCATCAGGCCCAGACCAATCTACCCGTAGAGCATTTTGGCCGGAGAGCTGGCTCGAGCTGCCGCGATCAGCTTCAACATCGGTGCTGCCCTCATTTCCTACGTCTCGTGGAGTAATGTCATTCGCGAGCTCAAAGTCGGTCAGAGAACCCAAAGAGGGTGGCATATTGACGTGACGTATGTATGTGTCTGTGGATTAATGTGGTTTCGAAACCGGTGTGGATTAATTAACGGATAGGTAGATGAACAAATTTAATTTTGATCTGGTATATTCCCGAGTGCTTTCTTTAACGATATATGTTTCGGCGATTCCCCTCTGGTCATGGATGTTGGTGCAAGAATGTCCCAACAATTCCATCATGATAGAAGGTCCGCGGAATGGCTCACCCACGGACATAGCTTACAGTAGGTTGTTACTCATTAAGTGGTAGGTGTTCTCGGAGGAGACACGGAGAGATGATTATAACCCATAGAAATATCATAAGCATCGGGATTAAAGCACCAACAGAAAAGAGAGACTTGTCTCCTAATACATTAGATAACATAACCGATACTGTCTAATGAATACTAACCCTACGTACGTGCTTCCTTACTGCTTATGTTGGGGACGTGTAAAAGTGTAATCCCATCCCCGCCATCCGTGAATCTATCCGACAATATCGTCCACGGACAACGGAGATAGATCCACCTCACAAGTAGTCCTGTACACTGTAATCCGGGCTACTCAAGACACGGCAAACAACACTCACTTTACAATTATTAAGTTCTAGTTATATCATAGTTGTTTTTCTTTATTATTCTATAACATAGCTTGTGATTACCCTCAACTGCAGCGAGATCCGGCCCTCAGGAAGCTTTGATGACTATCCTAGCAGTTTCAAGGTTAGCCCCTGAAGCTCTGACAATAATCGGTCCTCGCTCGCCAGCCTTGGCCCGTACAATCGCAAGTGCCAGACCATTATAAGCTTTTCTCTGTTTAGAAGGGAACACGGTGAAATCCGCCGGATTGCCATTATCAGTAGCGACAAGTTCACCTGCACCAGCTACATCAAACGTGATGTTATCGCTAGCCTGAGGCACGACGCGCCCTTTGCTGTCAACAACCTCCATTGTGACGTAGGCCAGGTCTTCACCATCGGCGCGAATCAAAGACTGGTCTGCAGCCAGGCGCAAGCCTGTCGCCTTTCCGACTGTTTCAACTGTTGTCTCCGCCCAGACTTCACCGTTCTTGTAGGTGACGACGTGCAGCTCTCCGGGGGCATAAACAATCTTATCCCAGCGGAATCGATATGAATACTGTTCCCTCACTAGACGGCCCTGGGATTTCCCATTTAGGAACAACTCCGCCTCGTCCGCGGACGTGAAGACATGCACCGGCGTCACCTCACCTGCCCGGTCCGGCCAGGTCCAGTGGGGAAGGATATGCGCAGTTCGGAGATCAGGTCGCCATCGGGATTGGTACAGATAGTATCGATCTTTCGGGAAGCCAGCAAGGTCGACAATCCCAGAATATGAGCTCCGAGCGGAATCGTAGGGAGTTGGCTCGCCCAGGTAGTCGAATCCCGTCCACACAAACTCGCCGGCTACGAAAGAGTAAGGGTCCTGGCCAACGAAAGTCTTGTCTGCCGAAGCACCGTAGTCGGCAGAGTATAGCTCGTACGCACTGACTTGAAGCGAAGTTGAGTTGCCTCCAGAGGTGTCGTTGATAGGCGCACTAATTTCACTCGTCACTGGGAATATATAAGTTCCGCGCGAACTGAGAGCGGAAGCCGTTTCGCTACCCTCAATTAACTTGTCAGGGAATGCTGAGTGGAAAGCACCGTAAAGAGGAGGCGTCTTAATGCCGGATAAGCCGGATAAATGAGAGTAGGGAGGCGTGTCGCGAATTCCTTCTCCCTGATAATTCAAACTGATGACGTCGAAAGCCGTAGGGAACGTCATGTTAGGTTTCGCGTAATTCAACGAAGCGGTGACCGGCCTGGTCGGGTCTGTTTCGTGTGCGATCTCGACAAGGCCCCGTGCTACGGCGGTACCATCAGCCTCTGTGTACTGCTCGCTGACTTCATTCCCAACGCTCCACGAATAAATAGACGGATGATTGCGGTCTCTCCGTATGAACGACCGCAAATCGGCCTCATGCCACTCGGGGAAAATCAGGTGGAAATCATTGGGGTTCTTTTGAATCTCCCATGAATCAAAGATCTCATCCATAACGAGGAACCCCTTTCGGTCGAGTAGGTCCAGCAATTCGGGCGCAGGTGGGTTGTGAGATGTGCGGACGGCGTTAACGCCGAGGTCACGCAGGATCTCGAGTTGCCTTTCTGCGGCACGAACATTGAAGGCAGCCCCGAGAGCTCCGAGGTCATGGTGCTGATTGACGCCTTGGATCCGAACGCGTTCCCCATTCACCAGCAAGCCTTTAGGGCCCAGGTCGAACGTGCGAATACCAAAGCGTGTTTCGTAGGTATCAATAGCCTGATCACTTGCACCAGTATGAAGCGTCGTGATGGCAACATACATATTAGGTTTTTGAGATGTCCAAACTCCCCATAACTGGGGGTTTCGAACTATAGTTGAGCTGTTGGAATCCACCCTCTGGCCCGGCGAAAGACTGAGAGATGCTCGAGGGAAGGATGCAACCTTGGCTCCCGTTTTTCCTGTTTCGGGATTGAGCTGGAACACATCTGTAGAAATATAGATATCTCTTTTGATATTTGCCTTGTTCTCTACCGAGACTGCTAGATTGAGAGTTGCCGACGAAGAAGACACATCTTCCGTGGTTATATATGTTCCCGACTGGCCGACGTGCGTTTTGTCGACCTTGGTAAGCCAAACATTCCGATACAGGCCACCTCCAGGGTACCAACGAGAGGACTTCGTGGGATTGTCAAGCCGAATAGCAAGCTGATTGTCTTTTCCACGAATAAGATGAGGAGTCAGGTCAAGACGAAACGAATTGTATCCATAAGGCCAACCCCCTAATAACTTTCCATTAAGCCAGACTATAGCGTAAGACATGGCTCCGTCGATATCTAGGTAGATCTCCTTATCGATGTCAGCCGGCTCGATAGTGATCTTACGTCTATACCAGCCAACCCCCTGAACCGGGAGTCGTCCCATCCCGCCACCAACTGGCACGTTAGATCCGACATAGAATGGGCCTTTGATAGCCCAGTCATGGGGCACCTTAACGATCTCCCAGTTGCTGTCATCGAACTCTTTATCCGTATACTGGACTGTGATGTTTGGCTCTGAAGAAGGTCGGTCGTGGTGACCGCTAGGGTCCGCGATAAAATCATTCGCACTGGGTAGTATGTAAGCCTTTAGCTGATCATAGCTGATACCATCCGGATTTTCAAATGAGTGCCAGAATCGCCAATTTCTGTCGAATTTGATTACTTGGCGACCACTCGTTTGTGTCTCCGAATTACGGCCCCCGAGTACGCGTGCAGCGACAATCGGTGAGTGGTTCAAGATCAAAAAGCCTAGCCCAAGAAGTCGAATAGCGCTCTCTAGTCTGAAATGGGCAAGCATCGTGACCCAATGCGCTCGACGAATGCGAGACTCTTGAAGGTTACAATGAAGCGCCTGGCGAGCATGGTACTTTTCTTTCCTCACCGAGAAAACTCGGTGAGTTTATATCAAAGGACATTTCATCACCCCCGCATGATTCTCGCTCCAAGAGCAATAGAGACCCAGCGAGCATTATCGTCCTTGGGCCCTCACGATATTCTATGCACCTGTAATTATTCCACGAAGCATAGCTCATTGCGGAGGTATATTTATCCATTAAACCCACATGGCTAGACCTCACGATTGGACCGGTTCTAAACAATATGGCACCATGGTTCTAATATTCGAGCTTATTAACGTAACTCCTCATGTACCCCACATGAGAAGTGGTGATCGTCGGTACGAAGACCCATGTCTTCCGGGGGCAGGGCGGGGGGTTGGGTTGAGGAAAATGGGGTAGCTGCCGTCAGGCTCCCGATATTTGACAATACAAATATCATCATTCTATTGCAAAAATGAGACTTTGAATTGAATAGTGTAACAAGGTAGCGGGGTATTTTATGTGTTAGGAAACGAGCTGCTGTTATTATGATGTAGTTACGGCTGATGAATCTTCTCTGTATACTGTTGGGCACTGCGTTTGCAAGTGCCACGCTCTTCACTTCTAGACCTTGACACCTTCATTTTATTCAACATTGGGGAAACAGGCTCTCGCTGGTCGAATAATACAATCTTTATTTAGTCCATCCGCCCTAGTTGTCTCAATACCTAGAAAATTCCAGTTTATAGTATTTCCTCGACGGTGATGCTAAGGATTTATTTATATATAGCTTAATAACGCTGTTTTTACGTACTGTACTGTACGGTGGAAGGTGGAGGGAGAGACTAGAACCCATAGGCCCTAATAAGAAAAGCACCCATGCATGGCCTTCGAGACACCAATCTTCTTGGTACATTATCGATAACGCTACCGTAACGCTTCTTCTGTCTACAAAGGCTTATTGTCCGACCTATACGGGCCGAGCAGAAAAACAAAGTCAGCCGAACATGAAACCCGGCAAGCGGGAGGATAAAGGGCTTGTTATACCTACGTCACATATCACCCACCGGGATTATCCTTCCTTAATCCGCGGCGCTAGTACTTAAATGCTATCTATACATAGCCGAAAAAGCAAGCAAAGGCTGTGGGATAGTAATGGTTATAATTCACGCAGAAAAGGAGGGTGAGGTAATAAAAGTAATGCTAAGGACAAAAACAATAATAAACGGTGGGAAAGGAGGGGGGGAAAAAGCAAAAAATTTATACGACATGAAGATGAAAAAAATAAGCAAAAGTTATGGACGAACGGGGATTTGAACCCCGGACCCTTCGCAAGCATTACATCCGACGAACAGGCTAGACGCTATTCGAGTCGTTGATGCAAAGCGAATATCATACCCCTAGACCATTCGCCCCTTATTCATGTTCAATGACTGCCAAAGCACGTACTAAGTACACCTAGGCACTCTTTCACCCACTGTGGCGTGGGGGGGCTGAATTCCTGCTCTGCAAGCCACCAGTACGAGAAAATCATATCATACACCCCGATCGTGACATATTCCGCAGAGCGCGAAACCACATGCATGCATGCATGTAGGTAGGTGGCTATCCTACTGCCTCGAAATGGCGTCGTGATAGATAGTCTCAAATCTGCTAAAAGTCGACATGGGAAATATTGCCAAACGTTCCTTGACCGAATCCACCGACTTAAATCCGTACAATATACGTCGCTTATTTACGGTATACATGGTGATATGCATATACAAAACTAACAAAAAAAAACAAGAAACATTTTCGGTATGATACATACGTACTTAACGGAAAAAATAGTATAATATTGCAAAGGGGTAAAAAAACAAAAAACATTACTACTATAAGCGACAAACAAAATGTTACAAGAACAATTAACTCACCAGTATGGCAAAATCTACAAAAGCACGGGACGAGAATTAACATCGCACCATACATACTATAGATATAGACTCACTCTATTCACCCTCATCACATTTTCCTCCAATCGTCACCCAGCTGCGTGACAGAGGAGACGCCCGGACTCTGGCGACGTTGTCGTTTCCAATTTACGTTACTGATGGAATCGTCGGGCAGGATAACATCGCTTTCCGACGACGGGAAACTCCCCAACCTTCCTCTTTGCGTCGGTGTTGTATCTCCATCAGACTCGGACTCAAATGTGTTTCCGTGCGAGGAATCCAGAGATGGCACCATGCTCGCGACGGAATATACAGAGCTAGATGCATACGAGACGGGTCGCGAGTGTGAGATGTCCGGCGATGCTGGCGTCTGCGTTGGCGTTTCAGGGATGAGCGAGTGCCTCCTTTCCTCCTTCGGCTTGAAGCGTTCTGCAAGGAACGCGTACCTTTGCTCCGACAGCGTGGAACCCACGTCGGATTCTTTTCGAAGACGTGGATTATCTCGGGTTGATGGGGGATATCTTCCTTGCGGTGGAGCGGGCCAGTTCAGAGGCGTCTTCCTACCTTTTGTCTTCGATGACGACGACGAGATTGACCTCCTAGAAGTTTGCTGATTGACCAAAGGATCCCGGTACTCGGGGAAAGGAACCGTCGACTGTCGCTCATCCTCAACTGTCGGTCTTACGTAAGTTCCACCCGCCGGTGTGTGCGAGGCAACCTGAGGAGTTCCATCACTGTTCCGCAAGGAGTGTCTATTATTTCTGTACTCTGAGGGTACCCTCGGCACTGGCGGTGCGTTTGTATGATTCGGCTCGGCAGAGCCCGGACCAAGCGTATATGCGGTACAATCCGTCCACACACTCGCTGTCGTTTGGCGACGTCCTCCGGGGTTGTTGGCGCGTGTTTCGGGATCGTTGCTATGGGGCGGAGTGGGCGTTGCAGGTGCAGCAGCATGGCTAGCGCTAGGGCGGAAAGCAGGGTGCACCATTGACAGCACCGACTTTGTATCGTCCTGGTTGAGATCTAGTTGGGATCTACATACTTTGCTAGTCCACCAATCCCGCACTCCAACTCGACTTTCCTCCACGGATTCGTCTTCGTCTAGCTCCCGCTCTTCAATATCGTCGTAGGGTTCTCGTTCATCTACAGTGGGCATCTCCTGTTCGAACCGATAGAGAAAAGACTGGGTCGGAGAACCGACACTAGGTCCACTCAACCGGACCGGCTCGAGAGCAGAAGGGCGAGGACGAGCCTCGGTTGGAAGGCTGTAAGCAGCCTTCTGTCGCTCATGGATGCCGGAAAATCCAGCGATACTATCTGGACGATAGATGCTATCTCTTCTAATGGAAGACATGGCGGCCCTTCTCTGACTCTGAGCCCCATTAATGTCGACCAAGGCGACCGGAATTCCGTTTCTTGTCCGTCTCTTACGACTGGCATCATGTGGCAATGAGGAAATTTTGGCGCCTGAACGGCTTCTTTTCAGCTCGGCGTATATAGGACGCCGCGCGGCTCGTAACTCGGCGTGGTGCTTCTTTTGTTGGGCTCGCCACGCTTTGATCTGGGGTCTGGCCATCCTCAAGTCGACAAGCAGAGACTCACTCGAAGCTCTGCAATATTCGGGTCGGTTCACATTATCATCGTGCTTTCGAAGATGGTCGATCCAAGCTTCCACGACACGGTATAGACGAGGTTCTTTTCCTTTCCCCCCGCGTCGTTCCATGCGATCTATAAGAGCTGCTCGGAGATCCGCCAGAGCTCGACCACTAGCACCTACTGCCGCGAGACAACAAGCCTCGCACGCGGATTTGACAAATACATGGCGGCCGTCGAAGGGGGCGAGCCCGTATATCTCGTGGAAAAGTGGTGGCGCGGTCCATAATGCCGCGATTGAGTCAAGTCGACCAACGAAAGCAGAAAGCTCGGGATCAGATATCCTTCCCTGCCATGAGCGTAAGGAATCTGTATGAACCGTGACTTCATATGCGAGAGCAATAAAAAGTCTTCGGATTAAGAACGGGTTAAGGGTAGAATGCGTTTTGCAGAGCACCGCCTGCGGGTCCACAATATTCGGATCGATGCGATCGGCAATCTTGAGAGCTAGGCGCTTAAGGCTTGAAGGCCTTAATAATTCTTTAGGGAGATTCTTCATTTTCTCTTCTTGCCTCTGGAGCCATCTTCGCGAAGGAACAGCAATGCCATATTCGGGACGACGTGCAAGCACCTTGGTGATGCGGACGACAAGTTCGCCCGATAAATCCTGAATTCCAATGCTCATGAAGGAGTAGTATACACACGGAAATAGAAATTTTGTAGGGAGTAAGTCTGATTTAATGGGGCGATTCACAAGCGGTGGTGGAACAATGTGGGCTGGTAATATGACTGTAGGTATTTTTGATTCAACGAGGCAAAGAATTTGCAACACATGGAATCGGCTCGTCTTATAACTTGCAGGGCTCGCTCTAGGACAATCAAACAAGGGCCGTTGTTTCAAAGACATTGTGCTTTATAGCTTCCTTTCAACTCTTCACAATGGCCTGGATGATTTGTGCCTTTGTTTCGATTATACCTGACTTGTTTATAAACACGCATGTTGTCTTCGACCTTCGAAACCGAGGCGAGATGAAATAGTAGACGGCCAAGAGCCGGTATGGAACCTGCTAAACAGAAGTAGCATTAGCATAGTTTGCAAAAGATACGTGCTTACTAGAAGAAACCAGTATGTACCTTTCGATTGTCAAGTAACCGGTTACTGGGCTGGACAGACTCCTCAGTTATCAAACAATGAAGCACTAGACTAAGCGCTCATCCACTATGACGGTAACGGCGAAGTGCCCGGTGCAAAGTATATATTGAGACGACGTAATACGTCATGGCCCTTCATGGACGTCCTTTGGCAAACTTCTCTATGTAAAATGAACGCATTACCTTGGGATACACCGCCTCATGCTGGCCAAAAACGCCGTTTGGGTACCACCCTGCATGCACGCTGATAGAGATAAGGAAGGTATGGTAACCCGCTAACATATCATCATAAGACTTAAGTCCTGGAGAAGTGTACATTTTTTTTCCATCTTAATATCAAATGTTATCGGTCAAGAGTATCGTAGTTCTCCTATACTGGGTTTGGATTTCGGGGGTAGTCGCCATCCCTCATGCGTTCTAACCGAATTTTTAAAGCCTCGGTGCCATCATCGGGAATAGCGGCCTCTCGAAACCATGGGTGCGCCAGAGCCTGGCGAGCAGTGATCCGCTTTGCCGGATCATAGACAAACATCTTCTGTAAAAGATCCAAGAAAAGCCGAAGAAAAGGACTCGTAGCCGGAATGATATCCTGCCATCGGGTTAGATGGGATTTACAGGTCTACACTCAGACTCAGACTTACACTTATTCGCTTCATGTTCCTCACGAATCGTCTAGACGCCCTGGTCGTTTCAGCCGTAGGGTAATCCAGCTTTAACCGTTTGAAGTACCTAGTTTAGTTCACATATTAGAAAGCTAGTCAACCTCCCTACGAATTGCATAGAACATACTTGGCTGGAGAATTGCTGCTGTTGCGTGATGCTGACTTATTGACTGCCTGCACAAGATGTGTGTCGATTCGGCTATCGCAAACGTTCTCCATCATCGCTAAATGCTCAAGGTTGTCATGAGTCTGGAAGAGGGCATCCCCCGTGAAGAACTCAACAAGAATACACCCAATACTCCATATGTCGCACGGGAATGACCAGCCTAGGCCAAGTATGATCTCAGGGGCACGATAGTGGCGTGTGGAGACGACGGACGAATGATATTCATCGTCGAAAGTGGCGGATCCGAAGTCTATCAAACGAATCTCCGTATCAAGAAGAACCTTGCGTTGTGTAGCTTGTCGGTTTGTCCCATTTGTCGATGACGGTATCCGCCGGTTGTAGGTGAAGGTCTGATAGGCACTATCGCAAAGCAGGATATTCTCCGGCTTGAGATCCGTGTGAATTAGGTTGAGGTCATGGAGAACTGTAGCGATGTTAGCACGAAAAGAGCATAGGCTGTTTAAGAGTCCATAACTCACAAGCGACACTCGTTAGTAACTGGCGAGCAAAGCTCTGTATTTGACTGTTAGGAAAAGGAACAAAGTTATTGCTTTTCAAAAAATCGAAAACACTCGAGCCCAGCAGATCCATGACGATACAGATGTGACCACGAAAATCGAAGCAGTCCCGTAAATGAATACATCGGTTGCGGTTTTCTTGATCGTTAGCTTTCAGGGTCTGGAGAACTCGCAGCTCGATTCTCGAAGCGTCCCGGTATTTTTGTACTGCTCGAATAATTTTGATTGCAACAAATTTACTCCTCTTACGATCCCGGGCTTCCACAACTTTACCGAAAGTGCCCTGCCCAAGAAGTCTCCTGATTTGATCTACGAGACTGTTAGAAGATGATAGAGAGATATTATGTGAAGGGTGGAGGGGAACAAAAGGACTGACATTGTGATGTGAGATCGGCATCGGGGACCACTATGTAGTGACCGTCATCATCATCAATCTTGACACCAGCCTGGTGTGCACGCTGGCGATATCAGGTCAGTATTCGATCCCGTGGTGGTACAAAGGCAACCGTTACTCACATCATTGATGGGACGGACGGCGACTTCTCCGCATTTCTTTATTGGCTTTTGAGGGGGCTGGTACTCGCGAAAGCCGTCACCAAGAGCCTCCACTTCTCTCCGCTTCGCATCTTGGGCAATCTGCTGCCGGGTACGCTTCCGCTTCTGGCCAGTCTGAGGTGCTTCGTAATCATACTGTCCGTTCGAAGAAAGAGATGTTGGAGCCGTGGTATTATAGGCCGACGTAGTTCGATCTGTGGAGGCGGAGCCACTGTTGGATAGCTGGTTGTATGAGCCATTTAACCTAGTATCATACGAAACTTCTTCATACAGCTCGCCATCTTTTCTCCGTCTCTTAGCAACGTGGCGAGGCGCCGGCTTATTTGTCGAGCCGTTGGCAGTGTCATTGGTATACGTCCTGGAAGTGGCAGCGACAGACACCTTTTTCTCGGGCTCAGGCGTGTCGTCTATGACGATTATTTCCTTGGGCAACCCATTTTTGTAGAACTTGTTCCAATCGGGTTCCTTCGACCTCCGGCGTTTCCTCGGTTGAGTTTCTGTGTATGGCATACTGGCGTAATGTGCCTCGGAATGAGGTGTGGAATGTGTTCTTGTGGAAAGATGTCGTGCAGATGCTACCGAGGCCACGGCTCCATTTGAGGATACGTCGTTTGCAGGATACGGTGGATTGGTTGTGTACGACGAAGTAGCCGAGGCGGCAACGACAGCGGCGGCAGCAGCAGTGTGATGATGGTACTGCTGCTGAGGTTGATGATGTTGTTGCTGTTGCTGTTGTTGATGCTGCTGCTGTTGTTGTTGTTGTTGCTGTTGCTGTGACTGTGATTGCCGATTGGGAACAGTTGCTGTCGAGGCGGTCGAGGAAGATGTCGAGGAAGGAGTGGGGATGAGAGGATTTGTTGTACCGGGAGCTACAGGGCGGTAGGAGGCGGTATTGGCTGACAGTGTCGAATATGCTGGGTAGTGATGATGAGGGGGATGATGGTGATGGCGGTAATGGGGAGGCAATGTGGCCGTCGCGGTTGTTGGTGTTGACATTATGTGATGCTGTATAATAACGTCTGTCGATCAACGACGGCGTATTTGTGTCGTAGTAGTGGCAGACAGACAAACCGACAGACTGACAGACAGACCGACGGAAGGAGAAGGGGAAGAGAGAAGAGAGAGAGAGCCGGAGGAGACAGAGGCGAACAGACCTACGGCCACACACACGAGGAGGATGGGATGTGACAGGGAGATGAACCGGGTCGGGCGGGCAGCAGGATTTCCCTCTTCCTAGCGTATGTAGCGTATAGCCTAGGTAGAGAGACACTTACCCTAGACTAATACTACAGTGCACTACACCGCGCACAACTACCTACACCACTCTAACCTTAGGTACATTACACTGCACAGGGTAAGAAAGTACCTACCCTACAGTTGCTAAGTTGCTAAGCCTCTCAGATCTACCTATTGTAGGTACTTGAGTAGGCAGTAGAAGATCCAGGTAGTAGGTAGTAGGTAGCAATGAGGCACCAGCTGTAGTGTCGGTGCTGAGTATAGGTGTCAAGTGTAGATGCTGACTGAGATGGTGCGTAGTCTTTGCGTTTTGCGTCGAGGTATAGAGACTGACTCTCTGTTCTATTGCTTAATTTCGAGCAGTCAGTCCGTAGAAAATGCACTGTAACGTTCGAATGAGGTAAATAGATGATGAAAGTCCATCTGTGCTCGAAATTCAAGAACAGAGTCTGGCTCTAGCAAGTCAATCCCGACAAGTCAATGCAGGTGGTTATCAGTGGCCTGTATACCTAGGTGCTGTCAACTGAGGGGAACGGCAATAGCGGGTGTTAGTGTACCAAGGTTCTATATAACACCTAAAAGTAAAGGGCAACGAGTTAGGGCACTCACTAGCCAACTCCTGGGGTTATCTTAAGTAGGTACTTAAGTAGGTAGATACTTACTTAGGTAGTAAGAGTGCAGGTGTTATAGAATAAGTACCTACTTAAGGTAAGGACCGCCATAGATAGATGACTCTTAACGGTGGTCCGGCTAGGATGAGTTCCGAGGCCCGAAAAAATCCTATTTTTCTCCATCAGATTGTTTTTTCTTTCTTTTTGTTTTGGTATTGAATATGCAAACTGATTTCTGTTCTTTGGGCTCATTCTGTTCTGTGCTGGCTGGCTGGCTGGCTTGATGCGATAAAACCGATAGTGTGCTCGTGTGTGTGGTGCTCTGGGATTAGCATTGCTAATAGCATATGTAGGTACCGGGAGTATTGTACTGCTTTTCTTTCCAGCCGTAAAGTTTAGGTCGCACATTGTATGTAGAGGAGAAAGAGAGCATATAATCAAAAACAGCAAATAAATTCTATTCTATCTTCTATTATAGCCCGTTGTTTTTTTGTCGCCGTCTTTTCAAGATTTCCGTTACCTAGGTAGGTATTGTAAGTCATATACATTGACAATACAATCATCACTCTAGGTACTTTAAGTACCTAACCTTAGGCACCTGAGCACTAGGTACCTGAGCACTAGGCAGCTGGCTCAGGTACCGAGGTAGGTGACCATTAAAAAAGTCCAAATCAATCAACGTATTTCCTGTTCCTATTAATTACTTACAGATCCCCTAGAAACAACCGTAATACTCTACTACAGTAGATCTGAAGTTAGATCAAGCTATAACAAGTTTATCACGGCATCAGAAGTCCTAATAATTCTATCCTTTTTTTGGTTGTTTTCAAGTCACCTTAGGTTTGGTAAGGGTTGGCTGCCGAGACAAAAGGTTCGCACTGTATATTTCTCGCACAATGTCCGTGCCGAAAGTAGGTTAGAGCCATTCTTGTGACTGTGCTATTGTATGGCAAACTCACCAAAGTGTACAGTTTAAACCCAACGACGAATGCATCGCGCTCATCAGTTTCACAGTATTCCTGTGGAAAGAGCACTGTAGCAGGAGCACGCATTCATATCTCATGATACCAGATGTAATACAACCATTAACGGTGCTGCATCTAGTGTACGTATGCTCCTTATGTAACAAGATAGAATCTGAGGTCTTACACTATTGTATTTGATTATGACGAGAGTGTCATTTATCCTCGATCCTAAGCCTCCTCCCTCCAGGTACAATAATAGTATCTTACGCCTATTGACATGAACATTGTGTCAACATTGTGGCACAAGTCAGCCACCCACTCTTGGGTACCTATCAGTTTAACCATAGCTGGCAGGTTGCCTATTTGCGCATGTAAACCACCACCTACTGTACATAGTATTGCTCCACCTCCCATCAAACTGTCACATCATTTCACTCATTATTCTTCTACACTATACAAAACCCGGACAGGGTGCTACTAAGTGTAGATCTAGACTAAACTACAGGTAGGCGAGGAATACACCATTACACAATATTCACCTATCATTAATAATCATACACAGGTACACTAGTATTCGGGCTCCTCTGCCCAGGCCTTTGAGGAGGTTTTGCCCCCTGTCCACAGGTCGGTATCGCAGGTCGGTATTTTCCAATGCCTTTCCAGAAACATTTCCAAAGGGCATCCCTGTTGTTCCCTGCTGTTCCCTTCTGCTGTAGTGTACATACACACATCCACGCTATGCATCTCGTGCAGCTTGCTTGCCGGGGTTTCGAAGGGACAACCCCTCATCCCAGCTAATCTACCTACCCAGGTGTATCTCATTTGGTGGTCAGAACTACGGCTGATAGCCCACCCCAAGCAAGACCCAGGCTCATCAGGGATCGCCACTCTCCTGGAAACAATACCCTGACAGACCCTGAAATCCAGCAGGTAGTGTACCAGGTGTACAGTAATTCCGCCCAGTGTTCCCGCCCACTATCATTGCTACTTTGCCTACCTAGTGTACAGGTGGTACCTTGGTGTACCATTTGACACTCTGAGCTTCCGCTTTGTGGCTCCTTGCATATTTCCACCATCAAATCCTCCCATCATTAGCTGCAGAAGTAGTCTCGTGAAGGCGTATATTAATCGGGCTTTTTAGAGAGAGAAGAGAAGAAAGCTTCCAGCTCTCTATCGAAACGATAAGCCTCAATAATAAGGCTCACGTTTTGGGCTTGATAAGTTCCAAAGTGCAAGCTACGGTACGGCCTTGCCAGTTCTCACGAGGCGTAATCACAACGAGTCGAACAAGGATCCTGGCCCACTATACATACTATACTTGAGCACCCGGTGTGCACTAGTGCGTATGTATTGTACCGGTGACTGTACCTGTGCACTGCTTGTGCACTACTATTCACTGTTTCGCCTTGAGATACACAATAGGCCAGTGAATTGCCTAGGTATCAGTGATGGTGTCAGATCAGTTCCAAGACTGTAAGACTACACTAGTAATGGCGTGCGGCAGGGCCGTTCCAGCTTCCAGCTTGCTAGTATCCAACCTTACGCACTGCACTACACTAATAATGTCATAACAGGCTCAGTAGCGACAAGTCAGTCTCTCTAGCAGGCCCTTTTTCATGGAGGGTAGCATTGATACCCTCTCTTGACCCATCAACACAGCCAGAAATGCACCGGTTCATTCGCTGGCGTCCTTCGGTTGGGTTGTTTTGTTGCCTGCCACCGCCCTGGCCCTTGACATGGCTATGAAGTCACTGCTTCGCCATACTAGGCCCATTATGAGACGAGCGCCGGTCGATCCCCATGTAGCCGTGCTACCGAGCATGTACAGTTGTGAGATGAAGTTGCGCTGTCGTACCTCCTTACGATAACAGATCCCCTCTCACCTATCTATCAGGGCCCCCGGATCCCAGGGCTGCAACGTCTCTCTCGGTTGGATAAATCTAGAATCGCACGGCTTATATAACATGTACGATCCCGATAAAATAAACAAAAGAACAACAGTAACAGCGACAGACAAGTTACGCAGTAACTAGAGAAACCAATGGGCATATATATCTTACCGAACTAGAAGCAGCAAGCCACATCGGAAACTAAGGGGTCCATCACATCTGCGCCATACAATAAATAAATAAATCGAAAATATGAATCAGGGCATGATCGGGCCACGACCCGAACGAACCATCAATTTCGATTCCACAGTTGGAGGCGCGGGTTCATCTAGCGTAAATACTATATATTTTTGCCGAGGAAGCCATGCAAATAGATACCCTTTGAAGGGAAGTGGCATTCTCGGTGTTTGGTTTTTTTCTTCGCTTTCGTCAGCAACGAAAAAAAAGACCCCGAGAAGTTCCTTGCGCAGGCAGACATTATAGACTAGACATGCCAACAAGACCCAAGAGAACCAGGGGACAGACAGACGTAATATGTATTATTGTGTACCCCGCGTCGTGCGGTGCAGTGTAGTGCGTGCGCTAGTCTGGATGCTACACACACACGCACACGCACACCATCTTGAAGCCACCACTCGCGCGGCCAGATAGACGGATAGATAGAAACCGCCTGCCTATGCTAGTGTTTATCATTACCGTACAGTAGCTTACCCGTCCCAATTATCTGCATACCACGTTGCCCGGTAAGAAAACCCGTCGGCTTCCTATGCTGGGAAATTCCATTTCATCACCCACCTGCCCGCTTACCAGTATTGTCATGCGCATATAAAATGTGCCTCTCTACACACTTGTGTATAGCAGCAGCGCAAACTACCTACCCAAAGCACCCGACAACCTGTTTAGACGCATCATCATCACACAATCCAACTCTCCACAGATATCTAGTGTTATGTAGTGTACACTACCGGAGGTATAAACTTGGCGCTATTACACTCCGCCGTTTTTCTTCGTCTCACGCCATATTTGGATACTCCAAGCGGGAGGGAATAGCGATCTTCCGTCGGTATATCTGCTCATCGCCTCGGTTACGTAGTGTAGACTTGTGAAATACTACTTATTAGATACTCTTGGAGTTAAACCTAAACGAGTAAGCATTTACACTGCAGGGGTCAAAGAGAGAACTCTGGACACCAGTCCTTTGGATGACACTTAGTATAACGGGTAGAGGTGTGGCTTGACACTGTAGACATCAGTAATACATCGAATCAGGGGAAAGCTCTACGAAGACGGAGGTAATACCGGGCTTTATCCAAGGCTATTGCGACCACCTTCTCCTCTCTCTTAGGTAGCAAGTAATAAGGGCTCTGTAATTATAAGGTAGTGTCATGTTATTTTGTCGAACTCATAGGTGGCGTTCAGATCTGTTTTGTAAGCTATAGTGTACACTACAAATTAATATCAAACTGCCATGTTAGGTTTAACACCGGGTGTAATTAGTATTTCACCAAGTCCGAATATTATCTGTCCGTCCGTCCTATTGTTGGCCGTGGCAGAACCGCGGCTAGGTGGATTAATTCATTGCGCAGCATGCATTACTCGACATATGTATAACCCGTCGGCCACCCCGCAGACAACGAAAAGAAAAAAAACCAAAAAAAAAAAAAAAAAGACTTGTACACTGGGCTGTGCAAACTGCTCACGAATATCGAAATAAAGCAGCGAACTGTCGTGTCGGTAAATACCGAAATACGGTAAACAAACACGGGGAATGGAGCCGGTGTGGGGTTGGGGTAAAGTTTCCCAACAAAGGGATGTAGTGTAGTGCAAAACAATATACAAATTACCTAAATATAAGTCGCATCTCACTCTTCCCCCTGTGTCCCTTCAAGATGACCAGATATAAGTAAGTCAAAGGGTAGAACGGACAGGTATCGCACCTAGTTTGAGCAAGATTGACTAAATAGGTCATGGTCACACCGGCCCGCCACAGCGGCATCTGGGTATGGTACCGGTAGGTAACACGTACGAAACGGGAGAAGGCGCCTTAGTCTAGCGCACCAGGCAAGCAGCTATATATATTCAGTAGCAATGAACCGATGAATCGATAGATGGATAGATAATATTCTCATATCTTCATTCCGCTCGCTTCCTCTAACGCAGGAAGGGTATAAGCGCTTTCTACCAAAGCATCGCCGGGGGTCTCTTCCCGGCTTCGGTCTCTTCGACATGGCATATGACGTCTTCCGGACATGATATAAACCATCGCGACTCTCCCATAAACCTAGAACAGGGAGACGACACGGCAGACCTTCGTAGTACCCGCAGACCCGCCGACCAAATAGACGTCGTTCCCTCTTTTCTATGTCTAACTTCTTTTGTTCTCATAGTCTATCTTAACCAGACGCTTTCTCGTTCTACGGCTGTTAAAAATGCAAGGGTATCAGATTCCACGATTAAACACGACCATCCCGCCCTCGCCACCACGACCATGGAACTCCTCCTCGAGGCTCGAGGCGCTGATCCTCTGGCGCTGCGGGAACGCCGCAAGAGCAAGCGGTAGCGCAATGTAGCTCATGCCGAGAATCAAGCCCAGGTTCACGGGGAGGGTGAACCGCGGGTTATTCCGCAACCACTGGGTGCGCTGCAGCCGGACGAGGACTAGCGGCGGCACGACCATGATGGGCGTGCTGTTAAGCACGCGACTAAGCGCCGTCTCGCCCACGGCCACGGTCGCCGCCCGGCGACTCTTGCCCAGTGACGCCACGTCGCCCTCTGCCCTGCCCTCGGCCACCAGCTTTTTCTTGTCGGCCTCGGATAACACCGGGTACACGTTGATGCCGACGCGCATCTCCTCGCCGCGCATGAGGAACACGTTGAGGAATCCCGCCGACGCGACGGCGGCAAACGGCACTAGACGGCCGAGGATCAGCTTTGTCGAGGGCGATACGCGCTTGAGACGCGGCACGAGCGAGTTCAGCCCCACGGCCACTGAGCACGAGGCGCCAACGGCCAGGAAGTAAGATTGCGCGAGTTTCGAGTACGAGAGCGGCGTGGATTTGTTTGCGTTGGCGTTGTTAATGGCGACGTTGAGAGACTGGTTTGCGATTTGCCAGAGGACGGTGCCCGTGTTCTGTGCGGGGCGAAGGGTTAGTTTGCGCTCTGTTTGACGCCCTTTCGGGCTTTGCTTTCGCGGGGGGTGAGGTCAGAGGGGAGCGCGTACCGATAGGCCTGGTGTCAGCATTCCTGCCGTGACAACCAGGTTCGAGAGGGCGAAGCAGGACATGCGGAAAGGTAGCAAGATGGGCTTGCCGGTATCTAGTCGCAGCGCATCCAATTAGCCAAGTCCAGCGTCGCAAACGACGCCGCGAAGCAAGGAGGGGGTGTTTGTGGGCGTACCGGGGTGTATTGTCGAGTCGACAATCTTCTTCGCTTTCCATAGCTCGGGCGTCATGTCCTTGATCTCGCCCTGCTTGTATGCCATGATCAACTTCTTCGCATCTTCGAGGCCGCTCGCCCCAGCTAGGAGGGTCCTACGGAAAGTGGGGGATAAGTTAGCCATGCCCATTGGTATATAAGAAGGAAGTAATTCCCAGTCGGAATGCCCTTCCACGTATTCTTCTCAGGGCGCATGGGGGCAAGGATAGAGGGGGACTCACCTCGGATCAGTGATGCTCGCGGTATGGCGCACGCGACCCCAGTAGGTGCTCAGGTCATACTGCGACTCGGGCAGCTCCCGACTGCCGGGTAGGGAAGCGGACATTTGGCGAAATTACGTTGAAACTGCCCTCGCCGAGCACTCCCGCTACTGTGTCTCTACTGCTGCTACTCTGCTGCTTCCTTCTCTATGAGAACGGCTGCTGGATCACCGCTGAGCCGCAAGTCGGTCATTGGCAGCGAGAGATCGGAACGGCGATGATAAAGTCTGACACTTATTATTGGCGGTGAAAGACGTTTTTTTTGCTAGACCGGCCGAGATCGGGATCCACCCCCAAACACGCAGGCTAGCCCCACTAACTGCCGTTATCTGTCCCACCACCTCCACCACCATTAGCTATCGATATAGTGTGGGAGTCAGTTACACCCGTAAGTAAGTCTGTGGCACAAAATATAGCAAAAATTAGGGTATTAAGCGGAATGCCTGTGCGGGGTTAATTTCATTCTCTGTGCCCCTAGTGAACAGTATATTTTCTCCATATTATGTAGTATTGGGGAGAAGGGGGGGGGAGAAGGGAGGGGGTAAAAATGTACATGAACGTCGTGACAATAGGAGTGTTCACATGGTAGATACGCAAAAGATAATGGCGACTTCGGCCGGACTCGAACCGACAATCTCTAGAGGATCAGACAGGAAGTACCGAAATCTAGCGCCCTAGCCATTAGGCCACGAAGCCGATGTGTTGCTATGCTCGTTGGATGCTGAAAAGTGGTTTCCAGTCCCATTATCAACCGCGCCACATCCCACAGCACCCCAAGGGCAAAACGTAATGAGCAACACTACACAGAGACCCAGGCTTGAATAAACCTATGAATAAGTAGGTAGTGATGAAGGGAAGGAGTTGATACATCATGCCGAGAGCGGCTACATACATGGTTATATTATTGAGATAGGTCTCGCCCGTTGATATTTTTACTTAGAGAACAATCCTTAGCGCTTCTTCTAATATTTGTGCTAGGGAAAATATATCCTCTCACTTCCCGTCATCTTTTCCGAATAGCACAATCCAACACACGTGGCTATAATACGCAGAGGCTTCCTAACAACCTTTAGTTATATCCTCACCATTGGGACCGTGGGATTGGTTAATATATTAGACTAGATGCTAGGAGCTTACTCAAGCCTATGCCCATGCTTTGTTCTGCACCAATGCTGCCCAAGCAAGCAACATCCCTGCTATAGAGAATAAGGTACTGGCAGGTATAAAGGCGTTCTGGAGATCTTTTTTGTCTATCAGGACCAGCCAGAATGGCACAAATGCCAACCCCAGTAGTGCAAGCCCTACGGTCCAGCAGGCTACAGAGAGGAAGTTCACACCTAAGCGGATATGGAAGCCCCAGCCTGTCGTTTTATAAGTCCTCGGTAATGTCGGTGGGACCAGCCGCTTTGGAAGAGCATTGAGAATATTTCGCCTGCCCCAGCCGTCATCCGGGCGTTCGAGACCAGCGAGGATGGTCTTGCCGAGCTTACGCATGTAAATATCAAGAGGCAGCGGTGCAGTGACGGAATCGGATCCCGATTCGAATAAGTATCCTGCGCAGATGACTGATTCATCTCTGGGGAACTCCTCTAAATCAAAGGCCGCTACGAGATCGCTATTATCGTTCATAAATGAGAACTGATACATATAAGCATGAAATCCCTGAATAGACATGATGCCCTATCGGTAAATGGGGTAACTGACCTGACAGAGGTTGACGGCATTATATGCCATCCACGGCATGAAGCCGAACAGTAATTTACCTGACGTAGCCTTCAATCTCTTTTTCAATAATTTAAAAAAGGCGGTGTCGTCTGCCAACTCTTGTGTGAACAGCGGTGCAGAAAAGTAGGTTCCCTGCTTTGTGAGGGTTGCTTTGTCAACACAAAAATAGCATTCTTTTCTCGGGTTGGGATCGGGACTTTCAGATCGAACAATTTTGCTAGGCTCTGGGCTTTGCCTCTTTCTACCCCCCTTCCCCTTTTTGAGAAACCTTGACCTCTGGGGTTTTGAGGTATTCGCTATCTGACTCGGAGGACTCGACGGGTAATTGCTGCTTGTCACTGGGTTTCTGGACTGGCTAGGATTCTCCGGAGAATCTGTCACAGACAATGAAGTCTTTTCGGTCGCCGTCAGTAGTGCGGTACTAAGGCAACGTTCCGTCTCGTCTCGATTCAAGATGATGAATAGCTCTTGGTTCTTATACTAAAGGCCATCAGCACTGAAATGAAATCTCCGTTGTAATTACTAAGCATAATATCCTTTTGTTGAAGGAGAAGAAGAAGAATCACTGAATCACACGATTTCGGGTGACAGTTTTAGTAATAATTTGCTGCAATAGCGACAAATAGGCTTGTGGGTGGATACATTGCTTCGCCTTAATATCATTTATGAAGCAATTAACATTAAGAATATCTAATCAATCGAATTCCAATAGCTAAGAATTGATCTTGCCTATCATGAGGGGAGGGAGAGGGGGGCGATAAGCTGTAATACTTACACGCCACGTCAGTTTAGATTGTGTTGCCGTTTGCAGACGGTTCACTGGTGGTAGCGGATACCAATCAACTGGATTGAACCCAAGAAGACTTTCCAGCCAAACGCGCCACCGATCGAGAGCCGTTGGGGGATTAAAGGGGTCATACAACGTTAGTCGTAATTGCTCCTTATCTTGAGGAACATAATTTTCACCAGTCATTGATGCATTCCAAGTTGCTAAATTATTAGACAAATTTTGTAATAGATTCCATAACGCCGCAGTTATAGTGATGGCCGTCGCTCTCTTGTCTTCATGGACTAACATCTTGGTCTCAATGAGATCCAAGATGGCATGAACGGCCTTCGTTGATCTTGGGTGTTCCCTTAGATCCGTGATTAACTAACAATTTATTCGATTAGCGGATGCCAATAACTATGATGATCAAGAAACTTATAATCATCGTTTGGGATGTTTGAGAAAAAAACGCAAGCTACATTTCGGGCAAATGAGTACCTTAGTTACCGAAGAATTGAGCATAATCTTGTCCCCATGAAGCCCGGTTCCAACGGAAAAGAATGCGGCTTTCGTCACCTCACCACTCCAACGGGGAAACATATTATTCGTGTTGCGCCAGGTGTTAATGAAGGCCTCCAACCCTGTCGCGCCCATAACATACCATGTAGCAAATTCCAAAAATACACATCCCAAAGACCAGATATCGGTTGATTGGTTAATAAACCCCTTGAGAACTTCCGTCTCAGGGGGTCGATAGGTTGGGCAAAATGCTATTGGAATCCCAATATTTTCTTCCGTTGGTGACTCGCGGAACTTTGATAGACCAAAATATGCGAGTTTTAACTGACCAAGGTCAGGTTCTGGGACGATTGACTCGTGGGCGTCTGTTTGAGTTTGTTCAGATGGAAAAAAGAGGATATTCTCTGGTTTGATGTCCCCGTGTAGTACATAACTTGTTACTCTGTGTGATGGGACCAGCAGGTCTCCATGGATTTCCATAAGTGCATGGGCTATACCGAAACACTGTTGCAGTAACCAAAGCTCAACATCGTCGGCGAGCTTCGTGGGGTCTGGATTTTCGTACCAGAAATCTCTTAGAGATCCATTTTTAGCCCATGGAAAGAGGATGTAATGTTTTCCACCTGTTTTAAAACTCGCAAGAGCCGGGGACGTTGCTGAATGTTGAAACCTGCCAAACTTTTCAATTTCTCTAGCTTCATGCTCCCATTCCCATTCCGTGTGGTAACGCTTCACCGCAAAATTGACTTCGTCAGGCTAGTAATGACATGAATCAGAATCTGAAGATTTACAAACAAGGACAAACTCACCCCAATAACAAGGCACTCTACATTGATGCCGTCCTGAAAGAGTTCTGGATTCGATACCATCGATTTGAGCTCCTGTCTGACAGCGTCTCCTGATGGGAATGGGGCTTCGATATTACACGACATCGGGGACCAAAATTCTTCATTGTTACTTTTGGATTGGCCGCGCTCTAGGTCACGGTCCACTACCGTGCTAGTATCAGACAAAGAGTCGGCGACCTAGGAATTTTGTTAGTCAAGTGTGCTTGCTCTATCTCTTTTACGCCAAAATCACCTACATCTTCTAAGAACGACTGTTTTATTTCCTAAATGAAAAGTTCAGTGCTAACGTCATACAGTCTATATCTAGCAAATCTCACCTTGCCGGAGTTCACCACTTCAGTACCTTGATTTTTAGTTGAAAACCTCGAGTTCCAATCTTCGCCACCCATGACGGGCAAAAATCGGGAGTGTGGCTTTGGGTTGGTCTGTAATGACGCAGAAATAGCTGGCGTACTTAGACAGAGCCATGCAATTTTGAATCATGTTTCTGACCGCGAGCGGAAAGAGTCGGTCACGCCCACAGCGTAATGAATTCTGCCTAACAAGGCGCAGCATTCGATGTTTCCCTGCGGTAGGTTACGACGAGCGCCTACATTGAACACTTTTCAGCTCGTCAGCAGACTAGTAACGGTATCATTAGCAACACTGCAGTCATTTTTATGCATTTATCGCGTATGTAGCATTTGGCAATGCCAAGACTGCAGGCAGAGTGAAGGGGGCTAATATCTGCGGTACACTAGACCACTTGTGAGGCCGAGCCATCGCACCAGCCACAATAGGATTGTCACTAGAAATTGAAGAAGTAAGGTACAAGGGGACGGTATATTGGAGAGTAATTGGCTGGGACTAACTAATCCCTTTAGATGCCCCACACAAAGCGCCACCTTAAAACGTGAAGTTGAAGAATCACAGCAAACGGCACCAAACGTGCGACCCGGCGTCAGGCGGGGGTGGCACTCCTCGGCAAGTCATGGAGAATGCATATATATGCAGTCTCCCGCGATCACCGATGCAAGCAAATCCAATCGATCTTAAATAAAACTTATTACCTCTATCTATCAAGTATTAATAGGGTGATATAACTCCTACGCCGTAAGGAGATGATTCAAGTGACACAAAAGGAGCAAGCTTTGCGTGTAACAATTATTGGGACAAAAGGAACTCAACCTTGGTTGTAAACTCAGGTATCTTATCTAGTTAAGTAATTCAAGTCCAGACATGCACAATGTGATGACGCCCATTCATGAATGAAGCAAAAAAGATGCTGTAACGGCGAATCGAACGCCGGTCTCAAGCTTGGAAGGCTAGAATGATAACCACTACACTACTACAGCTATGGAACTCCGCGGAAGACGAGCGATCTATTTAGAAGTTACATCTTGACGCGATACTTAGAAATAACCGTAAAGCAACGCAAACATCGAGAATTGATATAATTCTACAGTTAGTTCTGATTTTGTCATATCTCAGGAGTGGGCGACGGTTGTTTTCAGCAACCCGAGTGCGCCCGCCTCTTCCTCTACTGCTCGGGGAATTTCCCGCTCTAAAGTCTCATGTGTCGTAGTCCAACCAAGTAACTTCTCTGCTCTGCGAGCTTGGCTACGCGCGTTAGTTCCGTACATAACTGCGCCATGCGGTAGAAGTTTGTCCGCCTGCTGTGCGTTCAATTCATCAATCTCTCCGTTCGGGAGAAGTCATATTCTAAACGCGGCGGCAGCAATGCTTTTAGATATTTCACCAAGTGACTGTGTTTTAGACACCTGCATCAATATTTAGCTTCGAGTTGGCGACGCAAGAACTTACCAATTCTCCACTGCTCGTGAGGTAAAGACCGTTCTGGCCCCACACATTGCTATCTTCGTTACCCTCCACGGCGTTTTCAACTAGACGAAGCAGGAGTTGACTGAGGTCCTGAATGTGAATATTGCCCCACTGACTGAGGCCTGGACTAACTTGTAACCCCCGTCGCCGCTCAAGAGTTGCCTTGGCGAGCCCGGGGATCTGAACGCTTCGCTGGTTAACAGGCCCGCGGCCTTGGCCGTAGATGATAGGTGGCAAAATAAGAGCTGTTTTGATAGCCGGAGTATCGGTTGCTACCGATAAGATGTAATTATCAACTTCGCGAAAAGGATGTTGTTTGATGAGAGACCAGATAGAGTCAATACCCTCTAAGTCGTTATACGCAGCATAGCTGGGGGTACCCGGCGTCCGAGACTTGTCAGCGATCTCGGCCGCCGCCAGACCGCTCGCCCCAGAAACTTGAACACAAAAAGGTGTCTTATTGCTCTTGGACTTTGCTTGTAAGCCTCGGTGAATGGCTTCTACGCTATTGAGGTGTTTGTTCGCTGCCAAATCTAGTCGAATATCATGACCGGGTTAGTGGGGAAGACGAGGTGTTCGCAGACAAGATCGGCAGACTCACGAAGAACGACATCAGCATTCTCTGCTTCTTGAGAGATGAGATCAGCATCGTCAAGAGTGCCATCCACGAGTTGCACTCCGTTGAATGCCTTTTGGATGGCCTCGCCTTTGGCTGGATCACGGTTTAATGTTCTCACTGTGTACTCTGGATGAGACTGGGCTAGCAGGTGGGGGAGATCACCACCTATATAACCGGTAGCTCCTGTGCTATAGCCGAAAATTTAATTAGCAGCAGAATGCTACTTCCCGTCCGGGCAGGGGACGGGACGCCTACAGGAAGATCGTTGCCATGATATGGTGGTAGGAAATCTCAAATTACAGATAAGTTTAGGAGTTCAGAGTTATCACGGGACTGTGTCTTATATCATGGGACTTTAATAATCTAATGCGGGCATCCTTGGGTATGAATTACGCACGCTGGCCCTGTTACTAATGAGATTTCTACGGAGCTATGCCATGATTATTTGTAGGGATGCACTGGGAAAGCGAGGATTTGGGTATGATAATCCGAAATTGCGGCGTACTATGTAAATATCTGATTTACGTGCTCTGGACTAGATCTTGAGATAACGGCTTCCGAGATCGCTGGATATGCACCGTGCGAACAATGATCATATATGATGCACTATATGGGTATCAACTTGATTAGTAACCTTGGCCGCATCTTCGGGTGGGATTCCAACCAGGGGAGATCAGAGTGGATCGGCTTTGCCTATTCTCAACTGCTGTACTGTACTGTGATCCAAATAATGATGGATGCATCTTCTCGTCCCAGCAGGCGCAAAGGTAAGGTATTGCCGGAGATGCGTTCTAACTATTGAGCTGACTAGTGACAGCCTGCGACTTTTGTGTTTCGAGGAAGAGCAGATGTGATATGCTAGAGCCGACATGTACCAATTGCAAAGCCTTTGGGATGCAACGTAGAATCACAAACATTACTAAACATGCCAGAAGAATGAACCCGCCTCTACCGGATCAAACCAGACCAGGAATATCACGGTGAGATCATGAAACTCGTTACGAAGAGACATCGATTAATTAGGGCTACGAAGTTGCAGTGCAGCTAGGGAAGACACAATTGGATCACGGCTCGCTCATATCGAACTACAGTTGGAGCAGCTTATCGCGGATAAGATTAGCACAAATTATTCGGCTCAAGTCGTCAGTCTCCCCTCGTTAGACCGAAGTATGGATGTGTATACCGCTACAGACATATGGAACCCGGGCCCAACTCCTCCATGCCCAAGATTGTGCGCACCACTCACTACCGGGACTATCATGATCAAGACAGGACAGCTTGAACTTCCACCCTTGTCACTGCTTCTTCCAGTTGTGGATAATTACTTCAACAGCTATAACCGTTTCATCCCTTTATTTGATCAAGCATCGTTCATGCGTATGATACTGGATTGGCACTCATCGACAGTGCATCAGACTGTAGTTTCCTTGGCTGCGGTCAATCTCGCTCAAGCGATTGCGTACTGTCTACTTGACGATCTTCCATTGGGCGACCCCAGATTGTCTGAATGCATACGCAACGTCCAGTCTGCCACAACTGAGTTCATGGCATGGAATAAAGACCTACTTGGGGTGCAGGTACTTTTGGGCATGGTTATCCTTTTCCAAGGTACCACAGATCTGCGGCTAGCGACAGTTTTAATTGGCGCTGCTATTCGACTCGCTCAAGCCATGGGCCTGCCTTCGCGGAAAGGACTTGATGGTCTTACTTCGACTGAATCCTTTCAAAGGCGTCTGGTATTCTGGATCGCGTACATCCTTGATCGGGTAGGTCGCTCTTGCAAACTCAGGCTATCTAGGGAAGCTCACCACAGATATTTTGTAGGATTTGGCTTTCCGCTCGAAAGCCCCGTATATTCAGCTTGATGCGGAAATGGACATTGAGCTCCCAGAACTTCATGGCAAGGATCAGGTAGGAATACTAACTTCTAGTTCCGAGGGTATTTCAGTCAACTACTTGCTCAAACGTGTGGAACTAGCGCGTATTCAAGGTAGAGTCCATGACATTCTCTATAGCCGACGATCGCACCTCTTAACCCGGGACCAGAGGTTAACTAATATTTCCCGCATTGAGCAGATGCTTTATGAATGGCGTGGAACGATCCCGGACGAACTGCTTCACCCCGGAGGGTTATTCCGGTGCTTCTCTGGCATTCCAGCCTTCCTAATGATGGACATGCATAACAGACACCTCGAATGTTTGTTTAGGATCCATGCTATCTTCTCCTTCGATGACTCGTGGATAAGGAGGACTCACTGTTACTTTTCGCCAGCTGTTATAGAGCTTGGAGAGGATGAAGTAGATGGTGAGCTCGTCAAATCGGGGCTTACGCCGTTGCCGGAAGTGTGGGCGGATTGTATTCAATATTGCAGAGCCTGTTTAGAACTCTTTATATTGGGAAATTTCACAGAGTATTCCCGCCTGTAAGTACCTTGACCACCCTCAAGTTTCAAGCTAATCTTTTAGGCTTCACATATGTTGCGTTGCTTCGTCTCTCATTGCCCTACTGGTTAACATGATTGAATTTCCTGATCACAGCGCCGTTGCTCACGATTGGGATTTGGTGAATCAAACGGAGATTATGATACGGGATATGAACGCCAATTTATTTCAAAATGAACTTGTATTTCTAAAGACGGCCGATGATTTAGCTCGTCGAGCCCAGTCTAGCATGGTGGTGTCCGACGAGGAGATTGCAAATGCCTTGCTCTGGCCAGACTACGAGTAAATTCAAATACAATATACCTTAAGGTGCCACGGCATTATTCTGAAGATTTATACGAAGGAGTCAGTGGGCGAGGAATATCTGTGGCCTGCTTAGTCGCGAAAACTGACGGAGAGCTATCGAGAAGCGCAAATCACTTACAGGAAGAACACGACTAGATGGCTAGTATTAATAGATTAGAAACATGATTCAATGGATATGAGTATAGGTGTGTGGCCTGCTAGATAAAATTAAAGTTGGTAAAGTTTGAAGCCTCTCCCGTAATCTTTTGGCGCAGTAATCATTAGGATGTCAATCTGCAATATATTAGCAATAAGATTATGCAAATCAGCCCCCACGACTATGAATAAAGCGCCGCAATCCCCCTATATCCATGATGTGCTTTATTAAAGAAAGGTATATGTTCCCCCGGAAATAGTCACAAAGATTGCTATGGTTTCACCTAGATCATTCGGGCCCTCTTAGGGGCTTGCAAGATCCTACGAAACCTAACATAAAAAGACGAGTAAGATTAAGGGACCTGAGTGCAATCTAGCCAGTTTATATAAGACGTACCCGGAATATTTATTAAGATGAAGCTATTTAATGGGTGAAGCATCTGCAGAGACAGAATGGGTAGGTGCCGGTTAGCCATATACGTCACCTAGCATTACAGGGTCAATGACAGTAAATCGATATTGGTGGCGCTCAGAAAGTGATCCTGACGGCCTTTCATAATTTACGGTGTATAGGGGAGGATGAAAGATGATGTCAGTTTCAGAATGCTCAACTGCGCCACGTTCCGCTAGCTCGGAAATGTGAGCGATGTCCTACGAGGTCCCACAGACTCGAAGACACGAACTGGAGAGAAAAAGAGGTGATCTGTTACAATTTGGCTGGTGTGTAAATGGCCTCTCTGGAGCGATAACTAGAACGAATCTATCTAGCGGGCGAGGGACCCGCAACTTCGGACCTGTAAATCGCGTGCCGCTGCATGCCCCTTCGACGGTACAAGATTTTATTCCTATTCGAGCAGGTTTCAAGAGTATTGCAAATGGGCACATTCCTGGAGCACGAAAGATGAATATATGTAATTTGGATATCACAAAAATATATACACGAGAAGATTCATGGAAGATATGAGCCTTGACGCCTAGGGAATCCTTCCCACAAGGTTGTCACCGAAAGTCCAGTCCTTCGATCCGTCCCAGTTGATTGACCATGTCATCAAGCCTTTGAGTTTCCCGTTGTAGTGGTCCCAAGCCTCCCCAACCAAGGCGGGAGTCATATATCCGCCTCCGGCCCCAGTTTGTGCTGGTAGGCCAGGGACTTGCATGTCATAAGGCAACTTGATTGTGGTGCCTTGGACGACTAGCCCCTCGTTCAAACAATCAGTTTGAGCAATGAAGCCTTCGACGGTGCCGGCGGAGTACGAATCACCCGAGCAGCCGTACATCTCGCCGTTATAATATTGCATGTTTAACCACCATAAACGGCCGTTGTCAACATACTTCTTGATAATAGGGAGGTATGATCCCCAAATTGAGCCATATGTCACACTCCCTCCCGTTACATAAGCAGTTTCGGGCGCCATCGTCAAGCCAAAGTTGTCAGGCATCTCCGCAAGAATGCCGTCGATGATGCGGATAAGGTTCTCTTGGGATGTCGACAACGTGTTGATGTCACCGCTTCCGCTCAGGCCAGATTCGATATCAATATCGATGCCGTCAAAGTTATATTTCTTCAGGATTGGGACTAGCGTCGAGATGAATTTGTCAGCGACGCTGCTCGACGAGAGATCTATGGCCGCGGTGGCACCGCCGATGGATAAGAGAATAGTGGCGCCAGCTGCCTTGGCCTCGCACATTTCGGCAGGGGTCGCGACAACCACGCCCGTGTCCATGCCGTCTTCCCATAAGGCAGTACCATCCGGCAGAATAACAGGGAATGCGGCCTGTATGACGTTGTATCCATGGTCTTGAATGTCCGGATTGTTGATAGGGGTCCAGCCGAATGGAGGGTGAACTCCATTCGAGGCTCCGTCCCAGTTTTCCCAATATCCCTGAAGGACCTTGCCTGATGGCTTTCCCTTCGTAGCGCATGAGTCCTGCGCCGATGCCGGTACGGCACCGAATAGTGTCGACACTACGGCTGGCAGCAGCACGAGGCCCGTATTAAGAAGACGTGCCATGGTGAAGATTTGACGAAGGACGAGACTGAATTGCCGACGCTAGGAGATTAACTGAGCGGACACAATGCCCTTAGAGACTGGACTCTCCTAGATTGGCGTAAAGCGTGTACTTATATGTTGTACAACCCAAGCCATCTTACTCATTGTCTCACCTATCTACACCAGTACACGTGAGGCTGTTGGGTGATGAGACCTATTTGGCAGGTGGTGGCTGGTATGGTGTTGTGAACATAGTATGGCCGACATGCCATGAGTTGGCGGGATTGCAACGTAGCATGACTTTAGGATCATGGTGCCAGAAATAGTCGAACAGAGCGTAATCCTCATGACTGAAGGAGGTTGTATTAATCAGTCACAGTAGTGAAGGCTAGGGGTCTAACTAAGACAAGCCAGCGATCTGTTCTAATCAGAAGTCCTGGCAATATAGTAGTATCCAAGAATAGTGGTTTATCGCATAGACCACAACGCCTGGCAAGGCATGTGACATTGCTGCGAAATATCTACATTGATTAGCTAGTATCTACTACCTACCTACATAGGTAGCTGACCCCATGCCCTAGTTAAGCCCCTGACCTAAGTAGGCAGTTGACATCAGATTAGTGGGTGCTCAGCTGGGATTGCCAAGACTGATCTGCAAGACTGGGCGATGCTGTGTCTCTCCGGTACTTCAAAATAGAGGTATTGGGATTCATTGTTTCACCACGCATGTCACGTTATTCCCTTGGGATTAGACGCCGGGAATGACCAAGGGGAATTTCTGTTTCAAACTCTGCCGCTCATTTAAATAGACTTCCCGCTTGGCATAGTCGGGGTATCCTTAAACCCTCAGATAAGGATCCGCCGAACGAAAAGACCATGCATGTTTCCCCCGCTACACGTACCGCGGTACCCCGAGATCACGGTAAAGCCATAGGCTCCGACAGCTTGAGTTTGCCGTAGTGATGGGACGGAGCTCCTTCGGGTTCATCTGCACCAAGGATCTCACCAATAGACGATAGAATAGTTCGGATAACCAAGAGGGTATCAAAAGCAGTACGACATTATCGTGAGCTTTAGTGGACAGCCAGGTAACTCTATCTTTGAGAAGAGGCTAATCCGATATAGTTAGAGTAAATGCGGAACAACGAAGATAAAGTGATATGTATCTGGACTTTGAAATGTAAAGCAACGTTAACAAGGATGTTGCTCGGCATTAGCTTCAAAATCAGACATGAGCGAGGTTTTCTTATTTTCGAGTTGGACGAGGTTCTGCGACTGCCATCCGTACTGTTATAACTGAGTTTCGCGAGAAAGACGATGTGTAAACTTCACTCTTCTAGTGAGCACTGGGGAATATGTAACTCTTCGATTATATTGTACCTCCTAAGATCGCGTTCAATGGTAGCCCACAATCAAGGTCGGGGTCGTAACGCTGTCCAATCAACAAGAAGTATGTGAACAGAATCTCCGCATATGCATCTAATCACGGTACTACGATAATGTGATAACAACTTCGGTCCCCCAACGTCATAATTTACTTCTATAGAGGGAGTGTGTGTGGGGGTGTGACCCCCGGGTTGTCTGCCTCAACCACAGAGCGCCGCGTTTCAACCTACGGCAATTATGAATATAGGCCATGAAAAAAGAGTTGCGGTACTGTTGATTTATCATCATTCACGATTGCGATAAGAAAAATGGAGATAGAGGGGCTGTGCCATGCATGCACGACGCTTAACAATGACTTCTTGTCAGGGAATAATGTAGCAGCAGACCAGAAGCTAACCTACCCCGTCACGACCTCGTCGCTTCCAATCACCTATGCTGTCACCTTCGCATATCCGTCTCGATACTCTACGGCTGAAGCCCTCTTAACTCAAATCAATACACTGCTATCTACTCTGCCTTTGACTAGGCATCAACATGGATCCTAGGGAGGAAATTTTGTACGCATTGATCGTCCAAATGACAAGACGGGCTGGCTGCCAATTTTGACGAACCGCTTGGGTACGGCCATTACGAACCTTTGGACCAACCTTTCTAAGCCGTCCGAGACCAGCCGAGACAAGACCCTGAATTCTTGACAGTTATCCCAGAAACCCGGCTTACAATAACCGGGGTCTATCTCAACGTCACGGTGGTCGCTATCCGATTCATCCTGGGAGAAGGTAGAATTAGCGTATAAATGAGGTATATAGAGGAGAGCCCTCCAAACTTTTAGAGAGGGGGTTCAGGGATTAATGCTATTAAGACCTTACCTATACATTTCTACCTGGCAGCGACCTACTCGTGGCCTATACTCTTGAGACTAAAACCTCGACACTTCTACGTTGAAAATCAGTGTAGCTAGTCCGTAATTAATGAGTGCAGCATGCAAAGGGGCTCAAGATGGTAATTTTTTATTGAGATTGCTTGAGAGCGACAGTGTTGAGAAACTCTACCGCTTTTGGGAGCCTCTTCACATTTGCCTAATTACTCTTAAATGTCAAACTTAAGAGAACTCTGAAGACAGATAGAAAAATCAATGCCTAAAACTCCTGCTATAGTAGAGCACATGTATTGTACAACATGAAAAAAACCATCATGTAAAACCTAGCAAAACCCCTTTAAGGGTTGGAAGAACTGGGACTACTAGGTCGAAATCGGCGAGGAGTGCGTTCCATACGAGCATTAAACTCTAAAAAAAGCAGTTGTTAGTTAGCTGTAAATTAATTCTAGACCAAATGCATAACCTAACGAGCAACTCTTCACCTTCCTCCATATCTAGATGGATGTGAGTCGTCTACACCTTACAGGTAGAAGCGTATTCTGGCATAAGAGGACAAACTAAAGTATATAATTAGTCAAAGAACCAATCCGGAGCCAATTTGGAAACGGTTGGAACTTACCTCGGCCAATTAAGTTCTAGGTTAAACAGCCATTGCATCCATCCGCCGCGAGCCAGATGTTCGCCTTCATCCAGATCATATTCAGCTGAAATCTGTTAGGGAATTGCTTCATGTCACGGAGATGTGGGACCTATTGACACACCTTCTAGGCTGGAACAAAGGTGTTGTGTACATAAGTGTACGTATTAGTTAGTAATAGACTAGACTCTTCACCTAACAACGAATGTTTATCACCCCCCTATACTTAAGCTATGACACCTACATACCGTTATTGCCTAGGGAGCAATAATGGCGTCGTTTCGTCCGCGAGAATTCAGAAACATTTCTAAGCCGGGCCACATACAATCTCACTACCGTCCGATGCGGTATTGTAGGGAATTGGAATAAGGCGGGCGTCTTTGACTACGGCTTTTGCCTTTCGAGGCGTTGCCGGCTCGGCGGCGGTGTCGTTTGCGACATCGTAGATATCTTTCCAATACTATGTAAAGATTAGCAATGCGCTTGATTCTAGCCCCGCCCCCTGACCACGTGGTATAGGAGACAAGTGAAGTTGAGGCACTCGATATGCCGATCGGAATTATTACGCTTCAGGACTCGGCGGCAAATCCGTCGTAAGTCGCCTGACCGCTTTTCCGGGATGAAATCTCTCCGGGTACTTTCTCTACTCTCTATTACCGCGATGAATATGTTGCTCACAGGACCAAAACGTTCATAAATAAGAATCTCTGATCAGAGGGACTACGAGCTCTAAGCATAAAGCAGTTCCCATAGAGATTGTCATCTAAGTATACTAAGGGGCAGTGCTAAATTGTTCCTCACATTCTGGCCCAGGGCATGAATTTGATGATGCCTTACTAATTTGTTAATATCCAGTGAAACATGAGATCTGCAGCTAGCCACATGAGATTTCCCCCTAGACACGTGTCATGAACCTGGGTGCTAATAATACACTAGTAATGCAAGCTCGCTCGAGTTATAGGGACTGGAGATAATATCCGTCGTATTCTTTTTACTAGCAATCGTCGACAGCCATGGCAAATGCCTGGAAGTCGTCCGCTTGGGTTGGTCTTTGGTCCTTTATGACAAGGGCTACTAGGGTAGAGCTTGGAACTTCAGTCTATTCAACTAATATTATTCTGAGGTCCTTGGATTCTAGGATGTAGTCTAGGTGTCTGGGAATCCTAAGCCCTGTTTATGCCCGTCGAGCTTCAATACAATCCCAATTCTATTCAGTCTGTTAGTCCTCTTGCCTATAAGACTTCTGTACTCATCATGCCTTCATATTCAATAAACTTAATAGTTCTCCAGTGGACTACCTTAAGCGGGTAATTATAGTCTTGGCAGTCTTGGCCGTGTGACTGTCACACAATGCTCGTAGCACTCAATTGTCAATTTCTCCCCATTTTAACATTAGAGACACGAGAGTAAGACGTGAGAAAAGTGATGAACGACATGTTAAACAAATAGGGCCGGCGTGACTCTGGAGAATGTTGGTAGTCAGCTGATAAACTCGTGTTTATTTTTTTTTCGGACGGCTTAGATCGGGTCAGATCGGATCGGGTCAGATCGGATCGGATTGGATCGGTCTAATCCGGCTTGCCGACAAGCAACCAGCTACAGGAAGCCACAGGAAGCCACAGGGCAACACGGACGATCATTTAGGGACGTTAGGGGCGCTGAGGTGGGTTTCTCTGGGTTCTGTCTGGGCTTGCCGGAGAAGCCCTTGCGTCCTTCTAATGATGCCGGTTGAGGTTCCGGCAAACGGGCTCGAAACATGAGGCTTGAATCGGATTAGTGTACGATTTACCGTTATGTCAGATGAGGATAGCCGAAGCTCAACCCCACCCAACGGAATATTATCATGCTAAGACAAGGGAAATACGAATCCAATTGTAATTTTTGCCTAATTCCCCACCAAAAACGCATCGATCTTGGGATTTGAGTACGGACCTTGGGCATCTGTGCGTTTGGCGGGACATACGTATAGTAGCTAGTAAAGCGGCACGAGCGGTATAGGATATCTTGGTACAGTGTATAGTTGGTGTAGAAACTATGAGTAGACTAATCATGCCCGACATAGCTACAACCTTTGGAAATGGCGAGTTGGATCATATAACCACTCTGAAGACATTGCATTAATATATTTGGCTTATTACTTGATTCTCTAGAAGCGAATTGACTCCCATATTAAAAAAAGTAAGTAGTGGCTATGTAAATATGTGAATAATGAGGACATTAAAAAGACGAGTGGATGGAAAACGCCGCGCTTGTTGTGCTACATTATATGATTAACGCGCTTGAATAACTGGACACTTAGGCAGGATCGACATGATTGGAGGGAACCTGGAGGGTGTCTGCGGATACCCGGCCAGTACCCGGCTTCGTTGTTCTAGTCAGGGCCGAACCGCATGATGAAGGTTCCAGAAATAGACCATCTGAGTCTAGAGTGCACTCAACTAGCGTCAAAGCGTGGGCGGATAACTTAGCTGTCAACGGTGGCGGTCTACTAGTGAATAAACCTCAGAAGACGGACTGAGTATTCAGCTGGGGGCCAATACGAGGCGGGATAAAGCCTTACTGCAGATAATAGCGATTAGCTAACGCAGCTCGGTTAATAAACCGTTTACGGCATGCCAAGTGCGGCTCGCAACTACCGAGGCGGGTCCTCCGGGGGGCTCAGACGTGCTTGGCGTCGAATTAGTTTCCTCGTATTTTTCTATTATGATGTAAATTATCCATTATCCACTCGCCACATTGGGTCCCGGTGCCCCGGAAGACCAGGCGACGTGTGATCGTTGGCCGTTGGCCGACTGTATTGTGATCAACAATCCGTATAGTATATAAGTCGTAGGATATCCTTAGAATAAGTGTTGTCTTTCATTCACATCATCACAACATTCACAGAACCACCAATCACTTCACACAAAGCCTACTTCACTCAAACACACAATACTTAATTTAATAATCCTTTCAAAACTCTCCCAAAACAACCCTCCAATCACCACCAAAATGTTCGCCAACGTTCTATCGCTCGCTGTCTTCGCCGGTGCCGCCATGGCATCTCCATGCAAGCCTTCGGCTACTACCAGCGTGCCTAGCCCTTCATCCACCGCCGTCGCCCCTGGCGAGCCCTTTGGCCTGATGGCTCTGCGATCTGCCAGCCCCATCCACTTCGCCCAGTTCGACGCTGCGCAAAGTTCCATCTTCCTCAACTTGCCCGCTCAGAACGCCACCTGCGATGACGGCACCAAGCCCACCGAGGCCGACTACGCGACTTTCACCGTCACCGAGGCCGGTGAGCTCTACCTTTTCCGCCGCAGCGCCACCCCGCAGCAACTTTTCGTAGACCGCTCCGGCATGGGCCAGGGTAAGCTCGGCTACACTACCGGCGCTCAGCCCGCCCCTCGCAACGGCGAGCGCACTGCCTTCTCCCTTGACGAGAACAACAGCCTGTCCTTCAACGGAGCTGGCTTCCTCGCCTGCCCCAACAGCATCGACGGTGCCTGGAGCGTCTGGGTCGACGCTGGTGTCGCCAACCCTGGAGGCAACTCGGACTGCCTCGGCCTTAACGCCCGCGCTGTCAAGATCGTTGATGCCGCCAACAGCTGCCTCTACACTCAGTAAACTATTGGCACCGACCGCTCCATATCGGAGAATGTATATAGATATATCCTTCTAAGAACCTTTAATATATAATGATTGAGTTTACTGCATAATATGTCCACACCGTTTTCATAATTAGTAGTGACTGTAAGCATAGATAGATCGAGAGATGAAAAGAAATAACATTACCTGATACTGGTCTAAAACACGAACCAGTGTAAACTAGCTGATTGCATATTTCGGATGAATTCCGTATGAGTGGGGACTGGACTCCATAATTCTTCGTGATCTTAGCCGTAAAGTTGCGACATCGGCCTGGCACAGCATATCAATCGTGCCGAGGTCACTTTTTAGAACAGTGAACACCCAAGTGCGGATCTCTAATGATATTAGTGCGTCCACCCCATAAGCAGATACCGACTTCGATGTATCAATGTCTTCAGCAGACATGGACATAGACATAACGTGTTTAGTTGCAAGCGCTTTTTCAATGATGTCAGCAGTTTCTGCGAGCGAGGTTTGCCGCTACTTGTGCGATTTAGATCTGAGCGACTGCATTCCAGCTGCAGCTTTTTGTATCAAGTTCGCGTACATCGAGTCATTAGATAAAGGTACACTTAGGGACCGCGTAATAGTACCGGGTTTTCATGAATTTTGGTATATTGGAGCTCCCAGCCTGTGCTTAGACAAGGGGCTATTTGTGTATCCAGATATAGCGGACTCAACGAGAGCATAGACGTCGCGAGATCTGACAAAACGAGTTGCTGCTGTTCATGTAGCCGGACGCTGAAGAGAGCATAATAAAAGTCGACATCTCTCAGCATTAATCTGTTCATATTCTACGTGCCTCGAATCTTCACGCGTGTTGTCTCAATCCACAGTTCATAAATCGTGGGCCCAAGAACGATGTCGTTGAAATAGATGATACCCTTAACGCGCAGCTTTTCAGCCGACATTCGCGTCATCGTAGTCTCAACAGGCTATGGGGCATAATAGGAACTATCGTTATGGTAGAGCATATGGTATGGTCTTATTAGCATATGAGAAAAGGTATAAAAAAATATCAGACTTATTGTGCCTAACTTTGAGAGATCCCACTCTATCGTAACATGATGCCACCGAACTTCCGAAATATCAAACAGTAGTCACATTTGTTTTCGTTGACCAAAAGGGCACTGATACACTGGTCTTCAGAATGCCATCAGGTAGGTGGAACACGCTTCACAAAGTGACAAAAGTCGGAGAATGCGTGAACTTGGATGTGTGTTTAGGTACATAAGGGACAAATGGCTTTGCGTCCGTTAAAAGTTCAAAGCAACGTCGACAAATTATATAACTATTCAATAAAAATAAAGAGAAAGCCTGGCGAAGCTTCGAATCTTCTCATCTCCCTTCAAATGGTGCATCCCAATACTGCGTATTTACGTTTAAGCGATGTTGCCAATGAGCATTGCGAACTGCACGTATGGTTGCCGTTCAGTAAAACAACCCTAGTCGGGCATTCTTGGCGTGTCTAAAGTATCTTGTCTCACGGTTCATTGCCCCATAATACACGACTAGGTACGTTTTGTACTCTCTATACATAGAGTAAACAGCCAAGACTTCTCGGAGACCCAACGAACCCATCCAAGTACAGGACATCCAGAGTACCTAACTTAATTACTAAGGATCATTTTCCTGCTAAATTCTTGTCGATGTTCACTGGTGATATATTAATAAATCGTTGGTGTTACGCCAAGTACATCTCTCGATGGAGAAAATTCACGAACACGCCATACGTGCTGTAAGCGGGGGGCACTGTGAGCAGAGGGCGCTGTGGTCCAGTCCGAGGAACGGTGGCAGACTCAGGTATTAATAGCAAGATCCCCAAGCATATTACACATCAATACTTGTGTTAAATCACAATATCCTGATTCCGGCCTCCTTCTTCCCAGCCTCTACGCTTTCTTACTACAGTCCCTTAGATGAGTTGCACTATGCGCAGTCAACGCCGCCCAGTCCTATTCAATAAAAATGTTCAATCTCTGCTGGCCAAATCCAACCCGTCAGCAGAATTGGCCGCGCAGTTCCACCAACGGCTACCAGGCTTTAGCCGCACTCCTCTGATCAGCTTAGATGACGTTGCTAAGGAATCTGGGGGTGAAGTCCGTCTACTACAAGGACGAGAGTACAAGACTTGGACTACCTTCCTTCAAGATCCTGGGCGCTTCTTGGGGTTCCTTCAAGGCCATCGCGCGGGAATTGGGACTCCCCTTGAGTACAGATATCGAGGCGCTTAAAAAGGCTGCGACTAGTCACTCGGTCAGTCTGCACGCTGCCACAGATGGCAATCATGGTCGTGCAGTCGCCCGCATGGGCTCCATCTTGTCTATTCCCGTTGAGATATGGGTTCCGGCAAGCATGCATCCGAGTACGATTGAGCTCATCCGCTCCGAAGGCGCTAAAGTTGTAGTATCAGGCGGAAGCTACGATGCCGCTGTCTTGGAGGCACAGAAAAGTGCAGAGAGGAAGGGCGGGATACTGATTCAAGATTTTGCCTTTGGAGACTATCAAGAAATCCCCAAGGTTTGTTGTTTCCAAGAATCCAACCCCTTCTCATCTCTTGTTTCCATGGTAGATCCTAATCGATGTGGGTATAGTGGATTGTCGACGGATATACCACTATGATGTTTGAGATCGACGAGCAGGTGGGCGACGAGCACGTTGACCTAGTAATAGCACCCGTTGGAGTGGGCTCTTTTGCTCAGGCAGTGGTGTCGCATTATAAGGGGAAGAAGGCGCCCACAGCCGTCCTGACGGTTGAACCAGATACAGCGGCATGCTTTTATAAGAGCTTGCGTAAAGGGGAGATAGTAGTGGAACATTCGAGTCATACAATTATGGCAGGCTTGGATTGCGGCACTGTTTCATCAATTGTCTGGCCAATCCTTCGAGACGGTGTTGATGCAGCTCTAACCGTGTCCGATTACGAAGCCCATCAAGCATCTGTCTACCTTAAAAATCGGGGTATTTCTTCGGCTCCTTGCGGTGCAGCCACTCTAGCAGCTCTCCGCCGCTTGAGGGAGCCAGAGAAAAAAACTCTAGGACTAAACTCAAATTCTTCGGTCATACTGTTGGGTACTGAGGGCGCTCGGGACTATGAAGTGCCCCTAAGCGTTGATACCGACGATCCTGTTGCCTTAACCCGGACTCTAGTCCAGATTGACTCGGTGAATCCTACGTTAGTTCCGGTCTCAGGTGCTGGGGAGACCGCAATTGCGCGATACATAAAAGCTTGGCTTGAGCACCGAGATATCGAAAGCCACTGGATCGAGCCAGTCCAAGGCCGGCCCTCAGTCATAGGAGTAGTGCGAGCCAAGGGGGGGGGCAAGAGTCTCATGTTTAACGGGCATATCGATACCGTCACTCTCAACGGATATGATGGAGATCCGCTGAGTGGGCGCATTGAAGACGGGAAGCTCTATGGTCGGGGCGCCGCCGACATGAAGGGCGGCGTAGCGGCAGCGCTTGCCGCGTTGGCGAGTGTTCAAGGTCTTGGGCTCTCTGGAGATGTAATATTCGCGGGAGTGGCTGATGAAGAAGCCAAAAGTATGGGCACAGAACACATATTGCGAGCCGGCTGGCGCGCAGATGCAGCCATCGTTTCTGAACCGACTAATCAACGAATCATCTACGCACATAAAGGTTTCGTATGGCTCGAAGTCGACATATTTGGGGTCGCGGCTCATGGCTCGCTCCCGGACGTCGGAGTTGACGCTATCGTCAAAGCCCGATACTTCCTGGTAGAGCTTGATAAGTACGCCACAAGACTTAAAGACAAGGGGCTTGGATCACCAGTTGGACCCCCTAGCGTCCACGCCTCAATTATCAGAGGGGGCGAGGAGGTGTCCTCGTATCCAGCTCTCTGCTCGGTGTCGATAGAACGGCGCACGGTGGCTGGAGAAACCCCAGAGGCAGTGGAGCAAGAGGTTCGGACCATACTCACGAAACTGAAGGACAATGTCAAAGACTTTAAATTTGATGTACGAACGACTTTCAGCCGGCCTCCTTTCTCGGTTCCCAAAGATGATCCGTTTGTTCTAGCTACCGTAAATGCGGTCGGCCGTAGTCTAGGTGAAACGCCAGTGTTACGCGGAGAGCCTTTCTGGGCAGATTCGGCACTTTTATCCGCAGAGGGTATTGCAACTTTGATATGGGGGCCTCGGGGCGAAGGCCTTCATGGAAAAGAAGAATACGTCTACTCGGAGTCTGTGATATGTGTTGCGGATACTCTATCGACTATCGCGAGAGGGTATTGTGGTTCACGTACCTACTGAGTAGGTAGGAAGGATAGAGAATTGGTGTTAGCCAGGTATAATCTCGTACCATCCTCTCTTGTCCATATTGGTTAGTCTTGATTCACAGCGGCTCCAGTCAGATGCATATGTCCCGCGTGTGGCGATTGAGTACTGCTCCTTTGCCTCACAACATACGAATGCGACGACCTAGCCTCCTATTATGTAAGAATTGTAGGTTCAGAATAACTAGGACCATTATGAACTCTCCATGACGATAACCGCAGCCGATGCTATAGCCAAACGACACTTTCGCCAAGCCTGGGTCGTTACGGGGTAATCCGATTGCTCGGGCGTGCCTTGGCTATCATTGTCACTGCTTAGATTGCTTATCGAAGAGGAGTTGCGTAGGGTAACATTGCCGTTGTTGTATTAGATATACAAGTGCAATTAGAGAAACTTGCTCTATAGCGGTAGTATAAGTGAATAGTGAATCGCCGACCTTACGTGATGCAAACCCACAGTTAGCCAACGTGCACGCTGGGTGGTATATTAAGCCGTGCCTGTTGGTCTACCAGGATGTAAACATGTGCTTGGAGATGGAGTGTTATCATGAATAGTGGTTCCTCGAGGATTATGGCTTCTCATTGCGTCGGCGTCACATTTTCTTACGGCAATTGACACTATTAGAAGGAAAACGGCGGTTGTAATGTGTAGGGTACTGTTCTGTTCCCCAACTGGCTAATATATTACTGATCCTGGACTAGCTACGTTGTGGCTGTGTCACACGCCACCAACCTAGTATCGATACAGTGCATAGTAGAGGACACTGTGCTTAAGTACTACACTCGATAGTAATCCTAACCTCTAGCTACCTAGGTACCTAACCTAGCTGGGTGGTTGTATGTACTGCGCTCCACTCAACTGCCCTCTATGAACAGTTGGCGGGGCCGGGGCTCTCGAAGGTTGTAAGTATCTGGGTACAAGATCAGTCTTCCCATAGAACTCCGAAACGGAGGGGCGAGGCGGAAGTATGAACTAAGCTAACTGTAACCAACGAGACTGAACAAGTATTCTATTATTCATATGTATTTTTTACAATACGTATTATTTTATTACTTGATTAAATAACTAAACCTTCGATTCTAGGTTTTCGACGTTGTTGCTATGACCGGGCAAAGGGATGATGCTTTCCCGGCCACAACCTGGACGTGGGACGAAACGATTGACCCATCCCTACTGGACTTATCATATCCTCTGCACAACAACGCCGAGTGGGATTTTTGCTCCGAGCAGCCCGCGCCGGTCCCGGTGACGCTTGCGCAGCCGGCATTTGAATCTCTACCACCCCGGTCTTGCGACGATCGGCCGGAACAAGGGCCGGGAGGTGACTTTGCCACAGTCAGCTTAAACGCAGCCCACCTTGAAAACGGCGTAGAGCAGCCTGTGGCACCATGTTCTCATTGCCGCCGCTACCGCCTTCGGTGCTTTGTTCTTCAAACCACTTCTCACAATCCTAATCCCGCAAGGTCTTGCTCTAGTTGCGTAGCCCTTTTCCAGGACTGCAGTTTAGCCGAGCAAGCTAAACGGCCGGCTTGTGATTTTGAGACCCCCCAGCCAGTCATTGGCCGTCTACACGGCATACCCGATGTAGAGTTTGACCCATTATTGCACCCTCTTGCTCAGGCGGAGGTTTTGCCAACTGCTACCTACTCAATACCGAATAAGAGATCACATTCCCGATCTGTCCGCAAGACTCAGCCGCTTAGGGACTGGCTTTCAACCCATATCGATCACCCGTACCCCTCCGAGGAAGAGAGGGCGCGGCTTGTTGAGCAGTCGGGTCTGAGCAAGACACAGGTAATTGACTGGTTCACCAACGCCAGACGCCGTCAACGACTCTCTTCCGGATCCACGTCAAGAAAAGTTTTCCGCCAGGGCTCGCCGATGCCTACGCCTCCATTCTCCAGCATGTCTCCATTAGAACGTTGGCGGCACTCACCCCCGGATGGCGAGCCAGTTTCGGCGGCCGCCATCGAAAGGGCCATTTCTGAAAGCTTAGACGGGGCGCGAGACCTTGATCTCGCTCATGCGGCGGAGTGGAATAGCTTTCCCTCTTCGACTGGAGGAGACTTAGCCGCCGACGTTTCCGATCGCTCCTTTTATCAGAATTCTGACTCTGCGTCATCGTGCTACTCGTTCGGTTCGGCTGATAGCCGCTCTATGTTCTCTTTAACAGCACACAGCGCAGAGGGACACAGCGACACTTCTGCGAGATACTATATAGCCGGCACATTTTCATGCATGACCTGCGGGCGCATGTTTAAAAAAAAGTCAGATATGCGTCGTCACGTAGCTTCTATCCATCGTACAGGACATACTCAGTGGGTTTGCTCTAATCCTATACCCGTCGGACTACCAAACTATGTCTGGAGAATGAACCAGACTGAGCCCGAGTGTGCGCTCTGTGGGAACCCATCGCCCAGCGAAGATCATTTCAAGTTTCATGAGTTCGAGTCGTGCGGTAAGCGTCCCGTTGAAGATCGGACTTTCCTCCGGAAAGACCACCTGTGGCAACACTTATATAAGTTTCACGGTTGTCGGAAATGGGACGGGTGGTCTGGAAAGCTCGAACTGCTGCAGCAAAAGAGCCTGTAGAGAAAAGTTGAAGTTGGTGGTCTACATCAATGTTTCTCAGTGTAAATATTCGAGTTTTTAGAGGACGCTCAAAGTATAATGACCGGTGTTCAACTACTGCATCTGACATACCAAGCAGAAAACGGGTTCGAAGTTCTCATTCAGGTACCGGCTCATTTAAGCCTGTAGTTTTAAGCTAAAAAGCTATACATATAGCAAAGTTATTTCGAGTTTGCTGATTTGTTGTTGTGTAGCGTGAAAGCCACCCCTTGATTTTACTATGATTGAGCTTTGCGGGCCCATTGGTTCATTCATATGACCATTCGAGACGTCGATCGCTAACTCCGAATAAAAAAATTGGTGTCTTGATGGCGCAGTTGGCTAGCGCGTTGGTCTCATATTTAAAAATATGATCTAGTCATAGGCTAGGCTATCCAGAGGTCGTGAGTTCGAGCCTCACTCAGGACAATTCTTTTTTGCCTTCGTTGATGGCTCCGGCAATTAAAACTTTCTGTGACAGGAAGGCCTTCTAGCGATTACAGTTGTGTGAGTGGCTAGATGGGCTTAGCCGTATGCTTTATTTTAAGTAGGCATTTCTTTTTGCTGTGTGGAGGACTCTGTAACACCTTTACCTGGGAAAAAATTAGACAGGTAGTTTTAATTTAATTTTATAAAGGTATTGGTTATACCTCTAGGTGTTAAAGCCTTGCTATAGTATTGCTGCTGTCAGAATAGAGGGTCATGTTAATAGATATTATGACATTGGGGGTGAGCTAAGTTAGCTTTAACCCCAAGGATCTACTACCTAAATTACTAATATATGCCCTAGGGGCAGATTAGAATTTGTTTATATATAATATACATACTTTTAAACTTTTAATTAACTGGCTCGCTTATTTTAACAATTAAGAGTTTTATACGCAATAATAAATTTATTAAACTTTAGAACTAAATAATATAATACTAAAAAATATTAAAATAATATTATTATTAACTGAAAAAGCTTTATTTGTTAAGCTAAAAAACTTTAATTAATAGCAACGCAATTTTATAGCTAAAGCAAAAGCTTTTAATATATAAAATTATATAAAAACTATTAACTAAAAAAAATAGCTAACTTTTTTAAAACTATTATAATATAAAAACTATTTTATAAAAGCTAATATTAATTTAGCTATTTTAATTAAAGATTTTATAGCCGACAAAAAAGCATTTTTTATATTTAATTAAAGCATATATATATTAAGGAATAAGGCATATATAGAACATAAAAAAAACGTTAAAAAACTAACTTTTTAAATATAAAATATTATTGCTTTAAACTATAAAATAGCTTTTTTAAAGCCAGAAAAAAAAATTTATATATAGTATAATAGCATTAATAAAATTAATGCTGCTGCTTAATTTAATTTTAAATAAAAAGTATAAACATAATATAAAGTAATAATATTTAAGCTTTTATTAAAAGTTTTAAAAAATTTAAAAGCATAAATAACAAAATAAAAAGTTATAAACATGTTTTATTATTAAGTAACAAATATTATTAAATAACAAAAGTTTTAAATTTTCCAACCTCTTATTATTTAAACTTTATTTTCTTTACTTACAACAATAAAGCACGCGTTAAAAAAAACTAAGTTATTAACTGCTGCTTGCGCTTTTAAACGCAACTTTTACATCTTTATTTACAAGCTTACAAAAATGTATAGCGTTCCCAATAAAACCTTCCGCCGCAAAATCGCCAGTGTTGCGCCCTAATACAGCAGCAAAAATATAAAGTCGAAATTAACTAACTCTAAAAAGCAAGCAATTATACAGTTTATAATTTATTTAAATTCGAAAATGTTTTTTTTTTAAATATATTATATTCAAAATATAGCCAACCAACTATTAGCTAAACAAAATAGCCAACCGGTTAAAAAGTGCTAAACAACACGCTTTATAAACTGTATACTAGCTTTTCAAACGCGTTTAAACCATCAAATCAACTATAGCCAAGTTTTTTACAAAAATTCTGCTAAATATAACGCGTATTACAAACGCGTAAAAAAAACTATTAAGCATAAAAATATTGCAAAAAAAAATATATACAATTTTAATAAAACAAAGTTTATAATAAGCATAATTATAACTAATATAATTATAACAAATATTAAAAAGCAAAATAAGCTTAGGCAAGCTTAACAAAACAATTAGAATTAGTTTATAGCCGTTTATTCAATTAATTTACAAAGTTAATCAGTGCCGCCTTTTATTATTTTAAAAAAAAAAACCTACTTTGCTTTCTAATATTGCAATAGCTTTTTACCACCTAAATAGCAAATTACAATTTTATATAACAGCTAAATTAATAATAATCTCAGTCTAAAATAAATTAAACACTTTAATAAGTATACTCAACCGCGTTCAACAAATATAAAACGTTTTTTTATTTTTAATAGTTACAAAAGCCACTATTTAGAAAAATTTAAAAACTATTACTAAAAAAATAATATTTTTACTAAAACAATGCTTGCACATTTTTCTTATAAACTTTAGCTTTTAAACGTAGCATGTTTTAGCCTGTTAAAAAAGGCGTATAGTATTAAAATCAGCAATATTATACAAACAAATATAACGCATATTTCAAAAAAAAACTTTTTACCTACGTTTTTTAAAGCTTATACTTAAACAATAACGCCCATAAATATTACGTCTAAGTTTAAAGCTACTAACCTTATTCTATTTAATCCAAAAATTGTTATTTCAAAGCTTAAAGTTGCGCTAATTCCTTTTACACCGTTGCTAAAGCCCAAGTTACCCCCTACTATTTAAATTTCAAAAACTCCTACTACTATTAAAAAAGCTATTTCACAGTCTATTTACTTAAAAAACCAAATTTTTAAGCATCAAAATAGCTTGCCAAACAAAATTATTAACGCTATAAACTTATTATCAAAAGCTACGTACTATTTACTGCATAAGCAAACGTTAATACTAAATAAGGTAGCTAAGCTTCAAAAAGCCAACCACATCTTTAATAAACGCCAAAAAACAAAAAATAAGCGATTATAAACTAAAAAAATACTTACTCGATCTAAAAAAACAAATTTCCAAGTTTTTAAAAAAAGTAGTAATTAAATAAATCAAAAAAACAGTAAAAATAATAGTCGTCAAATAAAAGCATTTACACGCGCGCGCCATTGTGGCATATACAGCAACACCAGTTATAATGCGCACACTTATACAATAAATATAAATACGTCTAATAAAAAAGATTCCAATTAATTTGAAATAATTTAATTGCGTTATAATTGTTTTTTTTATATTGCAACCTAAATAATGCTTAAAACTCTTATTACTTAATAATATTTGTCACTTAATAATAAAACACATAATAACTAAAAAAATTAATAAAAAATTTACAAAGTTAATTTTTTTTAATAATTTTATAACAGATTTTAAAATTATGTTTTAAAAAGTAATTTTAAACTAGATTATTAGTTTTAAAATAGTTAATAAAGCAGCTATTAATATAAGGTTGTTAACTTATATTAATATAGCAGCAAAATTATAAAAGTATGCGTTAATATGCTTGTTGTTTTTAAAAAATAATAAAATATTTAAAAAAGCATTTTTTATTTATAGTATTAACAAACAAAAAAAGGCCAATAAAAATAATTAGGTTTAAAATAAGCTAAATTGCTTTAATTTTTATTGTTTATAAAAAAAAAAACAAAGCTGTGCTAAAAATAAAAGCAAAAGTTTATAAAAAGCTATACTAAAACAATTTTGTATTAATATCTAAATATATAAAGCATATTAAAGCTTTTATAATTTTAAAAAATGTTGGTACATATTGTTAAAAAAGGCATTTATATACTAAATAGTTTAACTTTTATTAAGGCAAGCTGTATTACAAACTATTAAAAATAATTTAAATTTAGCAAAAAAAGTAGTTTAGTTAAACAGCAAAAAAAGAAATATTAAAGTTAAAATACTAAAGAAATAATTAGCTAACTAAATTATAAGCAGCACTTTTATTGTTTAAAAAGCTATTTTTAAAAAAAATAAACTTTAATACTTTTTTAAAAACTTTGCTATTTTAGATTTAAAAAAAACATTATATATTTTTAATAAAATAGTTAGGTTTTTAAACTTTAAAAAAGCTAAACTAAATAATATAGTTATTACAAAAGATTTTGTAATGCTTATATTAAGCTATAAAAAAATAAATATTAACGTTTAAAAACTTAAAAGCTTAAAAGTTATACGTTTGCTAAATATAGCTTATTGTAAAAACTTTTTAACTAATATAGTTTTTTTAAAAAGGCTTTAATAAAGCAGATACTAATAAAATATAAAACTTAAACCTTTAATATTTTAAAAATAAAAAAATAATAAAATTGCTTGCTAAATATAAAAACGATTTAATTAATTTGTATTAAAATACCTTTTTTTATTACTAATTAAACAGGCATTTTATTTATACAAAAAGCGATTTAGCATTTATATAAAAAGAAAGCTAAGCTATATAAATATTTTAAAATAGCATTTTTAACTAAAATATGCTAGCTTTAACTTTTTAAAGCATTTAATACAAAAGTTTTTAAAAGCTAAGATTAAAAAGAATTTAAAAGCTAAAATAGTTATAACTAACTATAATGCCTATGCTTAAACTAAGCTGCAGCGTTAAATTAAACAAACAAAACAAACAAGGCTTAATAGGCTTAAAATACAAATTGCAATCAATTTTTATAACTTTAAAAAGATTACATACTTTAATAACTTTATAATAATTGCTATAAATAAATATTTAAAATATATTTAGAATTACTTTTTTAAAAACAAATAAATTAAAAGCATAATTGCCGCTTTTAAAAAGCTAATTAAATACTTATAAAACTGCTACTAAGTTAAAATTAAAGTAATTAAGTGCGATAATAAGATTTTTAAGCATAAAAATGGCTTAAAAATACTTAAAAAAACTTTTTTAAATTACAAAATTATTTTTAAGCCTTTAGCAGTTAATATATAAGGCTAAAATAAAGCGGCTAAACGTTTAAAAAGTATAATTAAAAATAAAGCTTATATAATGTGTTTTAGCTTAAATTTGTTTAAATTTTTGTAGCCAAAAATTATAAAAGCAGCAATTTATTTTTATAACAGGTTTTTTAAATATATTTATAATTAAAAAACTTTATATAAGCGTTTTTATACTTATTTTATATTAAAAAATAAATTAATAAAAAATAAAAAGCTTAAGCAAGCTTATTTAAAAGCATATAGTTATAAAGCATATATTTTAAACTTTAGCAGTTAGCTTAAAAAAAACTGCTTTAATTAATTTAATTTAAAAGCCTAAATCAGCTACTTAGTTAGCTATAATTTTACTAACATTTATAAAATTTAGAACTTTTTAAATAATTATATTAAGTTTATTTAAAATATATAATTTTAAACGAAGTTTTTTTATATTAAAAATCTAAAAAACTTGCAAAAAAATGCTAAAAAGCTTTTTTTTAAAATTATTAAAGCATTACTAGCAAAAAAAAACTTTTAAAAAACTTAGCTTAAAACAATTAACAAGTATTTTAAACTAAATTACAAAGTTTATTAAAATGTAGCAAAAAATGACTTTAAAAAAACAAAAAATCTAAAAAGTAAAAAAAGCATATTTAAAATTTAAGCAACAAGCTTTAAAATAATTTACAAACTTAATTAACTTTATATATAAGCTATTTTTATACTATATTTTTTATTTTTAAAATCTTTTTTTCTATTAAGTTTTTTTACTGTTATAATTAAAAAAGCTAATTTAGTAATTTATTTTGCAAAAGCTGCGCTAGTTGCTAATAAACTAAGATTTAAAATTAAAAAAGTTTTTTTAAGTTTTTATACTATAGGTTCAGCACGTAAAAAATGCTAAAAAGTTACGTTTAATTTTAAACGCTTATGCACTATAAAGTTGTTTAACAATATGCTAGTAAACAAAGCTAAAAAAGCTAAAATAATAAACTATTTTTAATGCTATTTTGATTTTTATAAAAAAAACAGTTTTATAAACAATGCTGTATTTAATATTAAAAAAAATTTTAAATTAAAAAACTATTAGAATCTAAAGCAAAGACTGCTAACTAAAAAAAAAGTCTATAAAATAAAACTGCTTTTGTTATCTAAAACTTATAAAGATTTAAATACGTATTTAGTAAAAAAAGGTTTTTATATTATAAAAAAACTACATTTTAAAAGCTATAAAAAAATAGCTTTATAAAATAAGATCGATTAAAGAATTGCTTATAAAAAACTTATTTTTAACTACATATAGGTATACGTTTATAAGTTTAATAAGCATAGCTATTTTATAAAATATAAAGCACAGTTAGTTATTTAAAAAAATTAACAGCTTTATTTAAGCTTAAAAAAAATATATGCTTTTATTTTAGCAGAAAAATTCTTTAGAACTTTGATAGCAATTGCAGCTAAGTTTAATTTAAAATTAAAGCAATATAATACAGTTAATACTTTTGTTAACACTAAGCTAAATAAAGAAATTTATATAAAAATACCTTTTAGCTTTTATAAGTTAAATACTTTTTTAAAGCTATAAAAAGCTTTATATAAATTTAAGAAGTTTTTTTTATTATAGCAAAAAAAATTAATTTTAACGCTTTTTAAATTAGGTTATTTAGCAATATTATACAAACTATATTATTATTTTAAAAATAAAATTTTTATATTTATTTATATAAATAATATAGTTCTAGCTTATTAAAGCTGCAAAAAGGTTTTTGTTATAAAACTAATATAAGAATTTAAAATTAAGTATTAATTAACTAAAAAAAACAATTTTTAATAGTTTTTAAAAGTCGAAATAATTAGAGATTGCTAATAAAAGCTAATTTAATTATTTTAATTTTTATATATTAAAAAGATTAGCAAGCTAAATAACTTAAAAAAAAAAAGCATTTTATTTTTATAAAAATTTAGAAGTTACTGCTTTATAAAAGCTTAGCTACAGCTAAAAAAATTTATATTTATTAAAAAAAAATAGGCTTTATTATATATGCAATAGTAATTATATGCCTAGATATCGCTTTTTTTGCTTTAAAACTTTTGTAATTTAATTTAAATCTTAGCTTTAAACACTATTACAAAGCCGATCAAACTTTAAATTACTTTTTTTAAACTTAGTATTATACTTTTAAATTTAAAAGTAATAATAACTTAATTGTTATTAACAACTTTTTGTTTGCAAATAATACTATTAACTGTAAAAGCTTACAAGCTTATGTTATAAAGTTATTTGAAAAAGTTATTAGCTAAAAAGCTAACAAATAAAATATTATAACTATTTTAACTATTAAAGCTAAACTTTTTGCTTTGGCTTAAGCAGCTAAAAAAGCTATATTTATTAATAAGCTAATTAAAAAACTTAAAATTACTTTAGATAATTAACAGATTGCTTTTTAATACAATAATTAGCAAACAATTAAGCTTTTAAAAAAAAAGGTATTTATTTTAAAAATTAAACTTTAACACGTAAATATATATAATTATTAATTAAAACAAAAAGTTTAACAAAAGACTTTAGATATAACTTACGTTTTTATAAGCAATATAATTGCAGACGGATTTATAAAAGCATTTTTAGCAACTAAATAAGCTAGATTTATAATTTAATTAAGGTTAAAGGATGTAAAAGCACAAATTTTAAAGCGAAAACAAAAAAAAATTACTTAAAAAAACTTTAATAACTTTAAAAATAAATTATTTAGAAAAAAAGTAAAAGCATAAAAGCTATAAAAATAGCTTTATTAACTAAATTAGGGCAAAATATAGAGTAATTGGCCTTGAGGGGGTGTGTTAAAATAAAGGGTTATGTTAATAGATATTATGATATTAGGGGTGAGCTAAGTTAGTTTCAACCCCGAGGATCTACTACCTAAATTACTAGTACACGCCCCAGGAGCAGATCAGAATCTGCTCATATATAATACACACACTTCTGAACCTCCAATTGACTGGCTCGCTTATTCTGACAGCTGCAGGTTTAATAATGTTATAGATAAGCAAACCCCCTAGGTCACAACCCCCCTCCTCACGACCAGGCTAATCATTTTAAAACCCATTATTTTGACAAGGGGTTAAAAAAGTGGATAAAATAGCTAAAAATAAATACTAAGTAGATTTATATATATATTTAATTAAATAAACTATAAAAAAATAAAAAGAAATTATATTATATATATATTATATTAATAAACTTATAAGTAGTTAAATATTTAAAAATTAAAATCTATATTAAAAAAATAAAATAAAAAAGTGGAAAAAAATACTAAAAATAATATCTAATAAAAATATTATACTTTATATATATAATAAACTAAAATAAATTTATAAAAATTATTTATTAAGTTTTTAATTTAATATAATTAATTTTATTAAAAAATTTTTAAATAAAAAATTATACTAACATTTTATAGTATAAAATACTAGTAAATCTGTTAACACGGTATAAATAAAAAAAAAGACTAACTTTTTTAAACTTAGTTTATTATATATAAAAAAATAGTAAATATTTAAGCAATTTTATTTTAAATAAAGCTAATTAAAATAATTATTAATATATAAACTATCATAATTCAGGTGCGCTACCAACTAAACCACCAATCAAAGTGTGTTCTCTCTAATTCTGTCTACCCATATTATTATGATTTATCCAGGTGTGCTCCGCACACTATTCTTTGCTTCTACAAGCTTTAGTCTTGTATAAGACCTACTATACGGAATATACATTATATTGTACCTGACCTCAAAAGACTTCCCAAACGTGATATAAACTATCTATTTTTAGCTATTTTATCCACTTTTTTAACCCCCTGTCAAAATAATGGGTTTTAAAATGATTAGCCTGGTCGTGAGGAGGGGGGTCGTGACCTAGGGGGTTTGCTTATCACGTAATATGATGTGACAATTATGACTCAATTTGCAATGATGGCGTTTATTCAGCAGAACGTTCAGCTACCAAGGTCAGTGTTGTTTTTGATAATCATCAAGATGCATACTAATAGTTGTTTGGTGAGAGAGTAACCAGTTCAATATACAAGAAAGGTTACGGCAGGTGAACCAGACCCCGTGGGGGTCTGTCTCCGTACCATATAGACCACACTAGGTAACCAGGCTGCCACCTTGGTTATTCGACATTCCTTTTATAGGGGTTATAGCCAATTCGGTGTGGGTGTTGCACTGCAATCGTCACAAGAAATAAACGTTGCACGAGGCCTAAAGAAGTGAAATTTATTCAGTGTCCCTAACTACGCTGTTTCTTGATCCGGCCAACTAATAGTACAGTCTCTATTGCGTCTTCACCTATCTGCCAGCCATTAGAACCAGAGTCGGAAACAATAAGGGTTCTCGAATTGCTCCCTAGAGTGCTCGAGAGTGACTTGGGAGTCGTTACTCGGACGGCAGCACTAGACGATAAACAGTTTTACGATGCGCTCTCGTAGACATAGGGTGCTCGGGATAAAGGGCGAATCCTAAAGACTCGGCACGAAAATTAATGGATGTCTAAAGGCATACATTACCAATAACCGACAATTTTTTCTGGGCTCTGAGAAGTTTACAATTGTTGCTCGAGACGTGAGTCCTCTGGGTTGATGCAGACTACATTAACCCAGAGTTACGGCGCAAGTCGTTCTTTCTCTTGTATTGTCACTATCCGCCGCTATTCTTTCTTACCATCGTAAAAAAACGAGCACGTTTGTTATTTCTCAAGGAGAGGGGCAGGCGTCAGGCAGGGCCTATAGATCAGTGTAGGCGGGATCTACACAATACATATCTATTAAATAGTATTTATACATAGACCTATAGGACAGACAGACAGGCAGATAGATAAAGAGATCAATCATTTCTTCTTTTCTATTCCATTAATCACTTATCTGACGCCCGCATTCTGCATAAGGAGCTGTCTAGGATACCAAGCGTCGTTAGTTGCCAAGTATTTGGGGTCAAGGGAACTTATGAATTTCATGGCTTCGTTTTTCGAATTATCGTGTTATTCACTTTAATTATTTAGAATCCCGGCGGCCGTCTCATTGGACCAGGCTTGGCCTATTAAGAAGATTGAGCCTAAGAGGTACCTTGTCTAGGCACTGACGAACAAAGGCTGAATAGTGATGAGACCCCTAAGCCGTGGCTGTTTCGTTTCGATTCCTAGTAATTCTATGGGCGGCTCTCTTTCAAGTCATTATCCACAACATCGTTCAGAATAGCCTCATCACGTTTGCCCGCCGCAACCCGTGCCCGCTTCAACTTGCGCGTATCGCTCTCCGTCTGTCTCGTCACCCACCATGTCACCAATGTTGTGATAGCGCACTGCTCTAGGTTAGCAAATACTCCTTTCCACGAGATTCACGATTATCGAGCAGGCATGGAGACCTCTAATCTATACTATGAAGATAACATAGCGCGAATATTGGCTTCGATGATCTTGTATTTAATCACAATGCTGTGGGAATAACGCTTTGAATCACTTACTGCACCGACGAGGCCCGCAGCCACACCAAAGGACACCGTGTATTTGGGTGCATAAGCGCTTCGGAATACTATCAAATATCGGTTAGTAGTGTTGTTTATATGTGGAGAATAAGCTTGATAGACCCCAGGAGGTATGAGAGAGTCGAGTTCATACTTTGAGGTCCAATAGCACCACCGATTTGCCCATAGCTGTTCACGAAACCGATTGAGAATGCTGACCCTGTAGCACGGCTTGTTGTCTGTACACGCCATGGCCACATCATCGGATACCAGGCTGCTGTTACAGCATTACCTATTAATGTAGCTGCGTATACGGCGCCATTGCTTGGGTATGCGACAAGTACAGCGTAAGATGCGATGATGATAATAAGGAATGTTAGTGGATATAGCGGACGTGGTAGTCGTCCATTGTCTGCAAAGTATCCTGTTATAAAGATAACGAACAGGCCGACGATTGAGATCGGTAAATTCAGGAGTTGGGCTTTAGCGATGGTGCTGTGTGTTACGTTAATCGATATCTAAAGGAAATCCCGGGGAATAGGTCAAGCACTTACGTGAAACCCAAGTTGGCAATGACAGTGGGTTGATAGAAGCGTACCCCTGATGTACCCACGGTGAATAACGCCCAGATTAAAGTGAATAGCCACAAGCGCTTGTCCTGAAGCGAAGCCCAAATTTCGCCAACGTTAAAGTCTTGTTCTGCAGCTCTCGGCGCATTCTCGGGCAGGCGAGCTTGAATAAAAGCCTTCTCCTTATCTGTCAACCACGACGCCGTTTCGGGGACTGGAACTATTGTCAGCTGAGCCTCACGAGGAAACAGAGGCACACTCACAGTCTGGTAATAAGAACCAAATGGCAATACCAACAAGGATTGTAGCAATTGCCTCAGCGAGGAATAGCCTTTTGGATGATTTAGCAATCCGACCCGGGTCAGTAAAAAGAACGGACATTTCATACCATTGCCATCCTGATAACCCACCAGCCCCGGAGACCGTATCGAAGCCGAATGCCAACAAGCCGCTGAATATTCCAGATAGGTTGCCACATATGTCTACAAGCCGTATGAGTCGAGGATATAAGGGCTGAATGCATATCTCAACTTACAAAAGTATAATAGACGGAGAGACATTTCATCAGGTCTATACCAATATGTCATCTGTAAGATAACACCCGGAAACATGCCTAGTCTTGGATGTCAGCCTATTCGTATTGTCCAACTCATCATCGTTGTGCCTTACCAGCTTCCGCTAGGCCCAGAAAGAATCGAGCAGCGTAGAGACCTTCCTTATTTGTTACCGGAACATGAAGAGCCAGCACAATCCCCCACGTGATCATGATCCTCGACTGCCAACGCGAAGGCGAGAACCATTTCAGCAATAGATTCGAAGGCGCCTCGCCAATAATGTAAGGAACCTAGGGGATCTTGAAGTTAGTGTACCAAATAAATATAAGCGTTACGGGCGTAAACCTTACGTAGTATAACACAGTGACCAACGCAAACTCATCTGAAGTTATGCCAAGTTGAGTCATGATATTCTGAGGAGTCCCTCGATTCATGATCCGAGCATTTGAAACCTTCCCGCATAGTTTAGTGAGGGGTCAAACATATGCAATGATAAGAGATTACTAACGTTGTCCGCATCCAAGTTCTTGAATAAGAATATAAGTGAACATAAGGGCATAAGATGCCAGTCGATACGCCGTACCAGCTTCCTTTCTTCCGCTGCAGTGAGAGCGGTACGAGCTCTCATACGTTCAGCATCAAAACCCTGAATCGTCTGATCGCTATGTAAATCGACTACCTCTCCACGAGCCGCACGGTAGAAGCCTTCATCGGATCTCGAGGAACTCGAGCTTGCCTCGACAGAGGTCGAGTCGACCACAGCTTTCCCCACCTGCGACATAATACCTGATTCAATGTAGGTTTTCTGATGAAGGCCAATAGAAACTCCTACCACTTTCAAAGTTAGACTGGGGAAAATGATTCAAGCAGAATGAGATTCAAATATACTTCGCAAAATGGTACGGTGGTTTCGCTGTGCTCCGCTATAGGTAATATCATAATCTATGGGAAGCACGCCAGGGCCCTAAAACCAAGACCTATTGATAGATAAACTAAAAGATATTACTTGCGCCCAGACTGTTGGATTTAGTGCAGGTACCACACGTGCAAGCTGGTATACACTGCAGCTTTTGGTATCTAAATGAGAAGACATGACGAAGCTAGGAAGATGTGACCCCCAAAGACCCCCAAAGACCCCGTCCGAGTTCAATATTAATAAGAACCCTCGTCACGGAATGACAGTTGATTCGTGCTCCAACTTTTTCGTCATTTGGGAGAGAATTGCGAAATGCGCCCGGGTCCTCGAGTCGGGATACTAACGGGTTATAGTGTATGCCCCTCATCACGCCATCGTTGATAGCCACGAGCCCCACAGATATTAAGTGCAGGGGATGTCGACATGAAAACGGCAGAACCTGCGCAACTGCAGAATCAAACTTCGAATAATTCTATAATTCAAAGACTCAAGTCTAATTGCAAAATGGCCGCAGCAGCAGTAAGCTCCTCGAATAATGCCACAGGGCTGCCCGCTTACCACCAATATCCTGAAACCAAATATGAACGTGAGAACCATTGAAATAAACCTTGTATCCATTGAACCTTGTTTAACTAGTAGTTGATTTAGTTGACTGGGCCGATCTCGTAACCCTGGATCTTTCCCTGTTTGACCAGCCCGGCGGCAAGCAAAAACTTGCAGCACAGCTCTTTGATGCCATCCAGAAGATCGGTAAAATCCATTCGCCACTCATCCTATAAATGGCAAATTATGGTAACTAACACTTACTACAGGGTTCTTCTACATCGTCAACTTCGGTCTAACACAGGAACAAGTAGATGAACAGTTCGCTATCGGCAGGGAAGTATTCAAATTGCCTGCGGAGGAGAAGCTCAAGTACCGCGCAGATCTCGAAAACGGCGGGTATAACGGATATAAGCCTCTTGGCCTCCGAGAAGTGCGTCCGGGAATCTTCGACAACACAGAGATCTACAATATCCCAAAGTTTATTCCAGAACTTGAGAGGACACACCCAGAGGTGATCATTCATAATCGCCCTAATATCGAGTCCTTCGCAAGGCACATTCATGAAAACATCGTGGGCAAACTTCTTGTGCTTTTTGCGGTTATTTTGGAACTCCCAGAGGACTTCTTCCTACAGCGGCATCGCTATGAGGTTCGAAGTGACTGCCACTTACGGTACATGAAGTACCATCACCGCACAACAGAGCAAAATAAGGTAATAATTTTCAAGACATGATTATAGTTCGACCAGCTTTAAGAGCAGGGTGCTAGTTACAATTTTGTGTACTGCCATGGCGTTCTGAACTGAATTCAATGGAAGCCTTTACAACATGACTGACATCTCATCCCAGGCCCTAGAGAATGTTTGGGTTAAGGGCCACACTGACTTTGGATCCCTGACCCTGTTATTCCGACAACCCGTCGCCGCACTCCAAGTGCGCACTCCTGAAGAGGAGTGGAAGTGGGTCAAGCCGTATCCGGGAAGCATTACCGTCAACCTGGCGGACTCGCTCGAGTTCCTCACAAATGGGTTCCTCAAAAGCAGTATTCACAGAGTTGTCGCGCCCCCGCCAGATCAATCCGATATAGATCGCCTCGGAGTGCTGTATTTCGTGAGGCCGGAAGACAGCTTGGAGCTAAAGCCGGTGGCTAGTAGCGTACTTGAGCGCCTGGGTTACAACAAGGTCACCGATGGCAGCGCGGTGGGCATCACAGCCGGAGAGTGGGTAAAGGCCCGCGTAGCTAAGAATGTTTCCCGAGCGGCAAAATCGGAAGCTAGGAGCGAGATTGTGGAGGAAGAGATTATCAAAGGGTCAGTATGCTCTCGTCTCTCGTCTCCCCTTTTTCGGACGGCGCGGGTGGCCCCTGCAAGCCATCAAACCCAATTCTAATGTTTCCATGAACAACGATTTACTGACTTTAAAAATGCCAAATTAGAAAGTCTGCGAAGTACTATGATTAAAACACTGTATTGGTTTCGATAATAAATTAAATCATGCGCTCTTAAGGCAATAATATTTGTAAAGGTAGTCATTCAAAGCTGAACTGCACCGCCCCTGCAATGCCCCATTCACTTATCCAGCTTTATCTTCTTATCGCGATGCCAGTAGGCTAACAGGATTCGCGGTGGTCGGAGGTGCCTTGTCGGAGGATTTGGGGGATTTACGTGTGATGGCGATGGGGGGTTGTACTGCTGCTGACGGGTTACAAGCTATCAAGAACCAATAAACATAGCTTGCGTTGCCAAGACTCATACGGGAAGAAGCGCCAATACCAATTCACCAAATTCTCGTTCAAGGATGCGGACAGGAAAAAAGGCTTATGAGGAGATCAACAGCTATCACACTGAAGGAATATTAATTGTGTCCATTTTGGAGTAGGTACCGTGTCTATAGGGGCTGAGGTGTAAGGCGAGGGCACTTTTACCCAACGGGGCTCTTATTCAGGCAGCTAGGTCACATTCAGGGCGGTCGCAGGATCCGGTTAATCCGTAAGGCATAGACAGAATCAGCCAAGGCGAAATCCTAGCGTTTCCCTTCAACTCATTGAAATACAACTCCGTCCCGAAATTTACCTGTTGCTCCTAGTAGAGTACAATCACCTTCATTTTGGCCTTTGCTTGTGACGGACGGCTCGACCATGGCTGATCCTCTTAGTATCGCGGCATCCGTTGCTGGTCTAATTGCCTTATCAGGAAGTATCTATAAAGTTATCGGAGACTTTGTAGAACAGGCGGCAAACCCTCCCCAGTCCGCCCACGCCCTTCTTCTCGAGGTTTCGGAGATGCGTATGGTCCTCAAATCCCTATCAGATCTCATTGACAATTTCCTTGTATATCCACCAAAGCGCCGTGCTTTAGTTCAATTAGACCATCTCATAATCTGTCTTACGCAGACTGTTCTTTCTTTTTCCGAACTAGAAAAGTTTGTCAATCCGTGGGTCACGAGGCCGCAACGATCACTCTGGCAGCGATGGAAGTTCAATAGCCAGGGTGAGAGAATAACTAGATTCAATTCCAAATTACAGCAGAATAAGATCTCTATAAGCTTGGTGCTTAGTATCCTCCAATGGTAAGTGTCCCCCATGATTTATACTCAATGGTAGCGCTCTAAGCCTTCGGGAAGCGAGTCCGATACAGATGCTCAACAACACCGACTCTCACTTCACGATATGATGAGAAGAATTATAGATGAAAATAAGGAGATCCGCGCCCGGGTCGACCAGCTGGGTTCCTTGTTTATGAGCTCCGCCCCTTCAATAACCACTACATTTGGGCGCCTCGAAACTACGCCTAGTGTTGGATCCATGGCAAGGACGGCTGAGGAAGTCGACGATGGGGCATCAACTATTCGCATAGTTAGGCGAACCTCCCATCGATATAGTGCAACCCGGCCAGTTCCAGTAAGCTTTGCTCTTGGCCTCTCGGGTTTTCTCAGTGAGCCCGATCTTAGTCTGCCCTTCGAAAATGAACTTGCGCAATCCTTGGTCTACAGACGAGTAAGGGGTGGCGAATGCGACATATCATTTACCACAAGCCAACCAATGAGTGGCATCTGGAGCATGCTCTCCGGCCTTAGCCTAGGTCAAGTCTCTAACATTTCAGTTATCGCTCTTCCCATAACTCTCAACGATATCTCCAATAGCTCCTGGTACACGGATCGAAACCAGGCCCAGTTTGACCTGATAGCATTAAACGAGGCGAAGGTGTCTAGCGATACATTGCCGGTTGATAGGCTATACAATATTGCTGTCCTGGGGGAATGCGAGGTCGGCAAATCCACTCTTATAACTACGGTTCGTCCTACCTCTGTAACAAACTGGTTAACTTTATATCGACTAACTGGTACACTGCAGCTTTGCTCTGGTGGCTCGGAGAAAGCCGACAAGTATACTACGCTTAGCGTCGAGTTTAATACATCCATCGTCGTTGATGGTGTAAAACGCCGTCTCGAAATAACCGATACGCCGGGGCTGTCAAGTGAGTACGCGGCTCTGGTGAACGACGCAATCCAACGTGCCGAAGCCTTTGTTCTTATGTACTCCATGACTGACCGAAATTCATTCTTCCGAATCCACTCACTGTATGACACAATAATTCGCGCAAAAGAGTGGCCCCAAACCAAGCGGCCGCCTGTGGTCCTCGTCGCGAACAAAGCCGACTTACAAGAGTCACACGTTATCTCCCCTGAGTTATCATCTTCCTTAGCTGAAGAACTTAATTGCTCACACTTTGAATGGTCGATGGAGTCCGATAATAATATCGCCCTACCGTTTATAGAACTTGTAAGGGGCACGTTAGGGGAGCAGTCTACATATCAAGAAGCGGAATGGATTTTAGAAAATACTTTTGGGAGCTGGTAACGGTGATAGGCAGCGGTGGTACGCCACATTCCCACTCACGAGTCATACACTAGTGTAGATTCACTAAGCGATGCTTCGTACCTTCGTTAGCCGACCTAGTATTATAGTCTTACATGCTGAGCTGATTTATGACTGATTGGTAGATGGATTAATTAGCCTATAACTACTTTTGGCATGTGTACAGTGTAGCTGTATTGATATTTCGACTCCAATGTTTGCACAAACGCACATCCAACGGATCTACAAAGCGCGTAGGAGTCGTACAGGAATATACCCAAGATACAGGGGATGAGCCCGGTATCTTCTCAATAATAAGACACACCACACAGCACTAATTGCCTCTATATACCTCCTTATACCTAGTTTAAACTTTAGAATTTAGCTTTTAACCTAGAACCTCCCAAGCATACCGCACCAAGACCAACGAAGGCTAATAGCTTATTAGGAAAAAACCAACTTGCATATATCAAAGTACTGTTCCAAGAACCTGATCCATAAAAATATATGGGAGGCCCCTATAGCGGATGGAGAGATAGTTAATCTAGATATGTGATATCTTCAAGACTTATCACGAGGCCGGAAACCTGTGAATAGAAGCAAACGTACGCCGTATTGTCTTCACCCCTTGGTTTAATTAGGCCGCTAGAAAACTTACCACCGAAAAATTGAATGAAAGGAAAGTACTGGTTCGAAATGTCTGTAGCACGCTGCTAATATGAATATCCGTTACTAACTGCCAATTGTTACCCCCTGAATCTTCCTCCTTCCCTATTCCGTCATCACACACATGATTCTGTAAGTTCAATATGACAAACTTAGTATAATAGGGCATATTGATTCAGTATTAATATGTGAAGGCCCACATCTCACACTACATAGTGAGTGGTATACAATTAGTATCTTAGTCGGGGCTGGATGATTCCGGGGGCTAGAAGTTGGTCTCTAGAACCTCCCCCCCCTATTTATCCGGGTATACACTTAAATGGAAACCCTATACGAAAGCGATAGGTTTAATAATATAGTATTTTATCGTATTTGTTACAATGCAGTTACATTACGCTTGAATCTGTAAAGGATTCAGGTTTAAGGATACCTAATTCCTCTATACGGCGTAGAAACTAGCGCCTATTAATTCCAATACCTCCGGTCTACCTACCTCAAGTATTCATATACTAGGTAGTATAGGTGACGTTATATTACCTTCCGAAAAACACCGTTACTGGTATTTCAACGATATTTCCCCCTCCTATTACTTCTGGCAATCGTAGTACACATTTTACAATACCACCTGCCTTAAACAAAAAAATTAACTCTTCGTCTAGTATTTCAAGTCTGGTTCAACAACTTTAGGTTCTGACCATGCTAGTCTAGCCTTGTACACTTAGCGTATCATCACGGGATGTGTATAATATTTGTCATCGTTGTTTGAGGAGTAGGTACATAGTATGCATTCGTGCTCAACTTTTAGATGCAGGGAGAAATCATGAGGCAGGTCCGGTCGTGTGATCCACTATCCCGATCCCGCATGACATGCCATGGAACTATTGCGGAGTCCAAGAAGCTAACCTAGTTAGATTATTCTTGGCTCGTTGCTACCCTACTCTTTTATCCCTGTAAGTACAGTAGTGTGCATGTTAACTCTAGAAAAAATCCGGGGTAAGTGTAAAGAACAGGAAAGCCGAGCAGGAGCCGAGCTAGCTACCGCGCACCATAAGATCAGTAGCTCGGCCAAATTACCTTGATATCGCTGGCGAAGAATCAACTTATATCAGCTGTATCCGGCCAAGCAGCAGTTTCTGTCACGAAAAAATACGCCATTAATCCCGGGTCGAAATTAATAGTATGTAAGACACTCCGCGACATTTCAGTTCCAAGGTAATAGTGAATATGTGTTGTGGCCTGGGTATAGAGTGAGGTGAATAATACTAACTAGCGACTACTGCTATATACAGAACACCTTCCTGTTTTGAGGAAGTGTAGTGGTCCTTATTAGCCCAACTCGACGATAGGTAGAACAGCAAGAAGCGACGGTTGGTATAATATAACGGCGATAACCCCCGGTGAGTTACCGCATATCATCTTCACTGCCGCGCCTCTTTGAGTACCCTTGACGAACATTCCTATATTGCCCAATTTCTGAGAGATAGTATAGTATTCAGCTCATGAGATACAAAGTGAAGTAGAACCACAGTAAGGCTTGAACAATGAGTTAAGCGAAGCTGTTACTAACAACAAAGCTAACGTCGTCGTTAAATACAGCTGGGTTGTCAAACTCATGAGGCCCGCTGTTGCCTGCAATATACAGCAGGCCATTGTAATGCCTAAAATAACGAGCGGGGTAGCTCCAGGACCGAAGCGAGCTGCCTTGACCGTTAATGCCGGCCTGCAGACAGAACGTGGCATCCTCACGGAAGAGTTTGCTGTTATCATTGGGATTCACCACAAGCTTATACTGGGAGTGCCGGATAAAGGAGCCAGGACTGTCCACAGACTCGAAGGAGAGGCAGGCGCTGTTACCCAGGCCAGCGCGAACTGTCCAGCTGGCTTGTTGCTTTAGCGCTGTGTTACTAGACTGCGGAACTGTTTGAATAGTAATGGTGTTACCGCTATGTGTAATAAAGCGGTTAGTAAAGCTAGGGGTAGTGACGCGGAACGAGACTCTAGAACCGACGCTGATTGAAGGACCACTCATCAACGATGTGGTAGCAGCGTATTTAGTCTTCACAATATTAGCTTGTACCGAATTTTCCGTAGCATCTGACGGATATCCGGAAGTCATTACGCCTTCGTAAAATGTGCCTTGTGCGTTGTTGCTATTATCGCCGCCGATACCGAGAAGGATAGCCCCCTCCTTACTCATCGGATTATAGCCATTTGATGGGCGCACGCCGTTATAATAGGTAGATAGCGAGCCAGAAGTAGCATCACCGCCGCGAATTGCCCACTGATTGGGTCGTCCTTTCAAGACCGCTGTAACGAACCGGGAGGTAATTGAAGGATCGGCAGGATTATTGATGGGATCGACGCCAGAGAACAACCCGTTCTCGAGATCGGCCATAATCCAAGGGCCGGAACCAGAACCGGTGCCACGACCGGAGCCATCTCCTGTGCCAAAGTAGATAGCCTCCATATGGCCGTTGCCAGTATCGAGAGAGTTAGTTTCAGCGTTGCCATAATCAAAGCAACAGCCGGTATTGTAATGACTCCCGTCAAATACCGCATATAAACCCTCCGCCTCATCCCCTTTAGCAATGCCGTTCGGGTTGTTGTTGCGGTACCCAGTGAAAGGCGAGATGAAAACACCGTACACCTTGTGACCGTTTAGCATAACGGGTGCGCCAAGAGCGCCGGCTAGGTAATCGAAACCATTGATATTAGGGCCCCTCGCAGCGCCGCCGGGCGGAGCCTGCGTCAAATGATTACCACGGCTAGACTGATCATAGATGATAGAAATAAGGCAGGTCGAGCCTTTACAGAAATTTTCCTGGGTAGCGGCATTGGCAACGCCGCCAGCAGACAACGGCCTTATATCAGTCGTAGCATTATCAGAGCCGCGCAACACCTGATAGAGGGAGCCTGAATAGTTGTTGTACTACAGAGCTTAGGGTTTAGTAAATATTATTTTAGACGATATTTGTAATAACTCTGGAAGCATGAAGGGCTACGGAGATGTGTTTGTAGCTAGTCGCCGAGAATTTTATCAAGCGAAAAAATAAGTATACTTAAGATTACTGACAAGAGCGCGAGTAGTGCTATGTGCAGCGACGCAGGGTGTTCCACCCGATGCGTAGATATCGCAGGGTCCAGCAGTGGCGAGTGTGGCTGTTGCCGCAAGAGTAAATGCTAGCCGAGAGATCATCGTGGATCACGTTGGGAGTAAGACGGTCGAGTGAGTGAATGCAAACTCGAACTCATCAATAAATGACTATTGAGACAGAAGAGCTAAAATGTAAGTTTTTAAGCTGGCTGGTGTCTTTCTTGCCCGGCTATCGTTTATATAAACGGGAGAAGAATTTATTATGGCCACCTGCCTCTAACGAATGGATTCAATGTATCAACACACTTTCCATTTCTAGTTTAATCTAGGATGGTGTTTTACAACTGCTTTCGTAGGCATTTGAGATAAAATGGAACGTTGTGTAAACACAGTAACCTCATAACCTACTCAGTGTTGTTGCTAGTGTGGCCCAAACAAGGCCGCATGATATTTGTCGGGCCGAGTGTCGAGTGGAGAGCAGGCTTGCATTCAAATAGTGATCTTGTGGTGTTTGAACTCGTGGCACTTTTCTGCAGGCTGGCGGTAAGGGTTCCTGGCTCATGATAACCTCGCATCGTGTGACAACTGATGTGGTCCGCCTCAATTCAATCCGCTAACCTTAGAAGAGTCTCCCGGATCCTATAGATCTAGTAGTCTAAAAAACAGTGTGGCACTATCTAAATCGAGGATCTTTATAGATCTCCTGCCTCTGTGGGATAAACTCTTCATCTCCAGAATCCGCTTATACACTAGCGGCGGTAACAAGCATTTGCGGGGGTATGCAACTCTTGCCAAGGGGCTCTCGTTCTTGGCTTACGACCTTGCTTTTTTGAGATCCACGGTAGCGTTTTTCAGCTTCGCTCATGTGCATTAGAATAAGCATAATATTTATCTCGGCTGCAGGATCGCACACCCAATGGCTAGGTGCCTGTATTCGCCACATCTACACGTGTAAGACAGAGCATACGCGAGTATTGAACGATAAGTGAATGTAGATTCCCCCCTTCCTATTATTATTACTTCTATTACTTCCAAAGTGCAACATACTGTTTTCATTCTAATTGATCCTTGCGACAGGATAGGCAAACACCTACTAAGTAGAACAAGTCGTGGGATACAATCGGAGCCACGAAATTGCCCCGCTTATACAGTTCTCGTCCTGCATTACAATGTTGTACTCCTAAGCTCGTAGCATATGCAGCTTATGCATTTCCCGATTTTCATACCTAGGTAGTAAATGAAAGTCGATCGCCGTTAGCGGCACAGCATCACTCCTACAGTACTATCCCAAGCCTTCCTTCCGCGACCAGGGATACAGCTGGGTTGGAATCGAACATCCTTTACGAGTAACTGTTTATGAAGCTTTTAACAATCCAAGTCTAGAGCTCACAATTGTTCCACCATAGACGCCGTACTCTCCCCTCTCACTAATTGTCGGTCCGTTCGTGCTATGAACCCGCCCCAGCTGCCCCGTATAGAAAAAGGTAGAACTAGTCCGTATGCTGTTGGTATTCATTACAAACACCTCAGTCTTCTTCCTAGAACTTCCTAAGCAAGCTGTAGTAGCTATCTACTTGAGCATTCATTATCCTTGTTATGGCGGTGAAGCAAATTGCTCTTTCAGATCATGCGTTGATATTAAACCAACTTTCGAAACCGTTTCTGTCACCTACATCTCAGTTACTACTTGTCTCAAAGAGTGAAGTGCTGGTCAATAAGTAGATGATGAAATTTGATTGCTATAGCGACAATACTAACATACTATGGAGTTTAATAATTTTCCGAAACAGTATAACTGGCGAATAAAGGAACTAGAATCGCCTGTTAGAAACTTTTATCTCACCATTTTCGCTTAGACAACCCCTTACTTTGTCGGCTGTTTTCATATATCGAAAAAGCTAGATCAAACATTGGCTCCAACGCCCCCTGACATGATGATCCCCTTACTTCGTCATTCTTGTTTGCTTCCATTTTCCCCACAAATCCCAGAGCTCCGTATCCTCCTCGCGGCTTGGTATGTTAGCTACTACCTCATCACACCAAGCCGCGACTTCAAAAAGATAAAAAAAAACCAAAGTACCAACTTATTAATTTGTAGTAAACTATATACCTGTAGCGGTATTAGCTTCACGCCTCATTGCCTATGTATCTTAAACAGTAAAAGGGCTTGAAAATAATAGAGATTAGCATTCGCTAAGCTAAAGTACGTAAAAGCTGAAAAAAAGACGGACAAATGCAATCAAACTTCTGTAGACAGTATCCGCACCCCCATCCAAGGTTCTTGACAACTATTTGCGTATACACAAATACACAATCTGATTTCCCTTTTGCTGTGTCCGTCGCTTTTGACTATGTTGGCCTGGGCGAGGGCGCACTTCCGGGCCCCGACTGGACTGTGCTCCTCCTTTGTGAGCCACAGAGAGTTGATTTGACCGAGTTTGATCTAGTAGGCCTGACTGGAGCTGGATTAGACGAAACGCCTTTAGCGTGACGTATAGAGCCTCTAGTCTTCAATCTCTTGGGAGATTCGACTTCAGGTTCGTCGATCCTGCGTTTAGTTTGTTTTGTTGACTTCTGTTTGCCATCTTGTAGTCGTGGTCTCCAGAACTCTGGGCTATGTCCTCGCGTTGTCTCGCTCAACGGTGTATATCTTCCGTATTCTTTGAGCCCGGAGCTTTGAATGGCAAGCACGGACAGCCACCAGAAAGTCAAGTTCACTGTCAATTTATCGGCCCCTTCATGAGACCAGGGAATTGAGCACCATTCGAGTATGTAACCAGTATCGCGACTGGCGTCTGCAAATGAGCCTTCTGGATCCTTTTCTGGAGAAATTCGGGAGATATCCGATCCGGCATCTGAGTGAACTCTATCCTCGGGATCGGATTCTTCAAAGTTGTCGCCTGAAGTCGTCACTTGTTGATATCGGTTATCGCTAACCCGTTTACCTACCGCGTCACAGCCTCTAACATATGTTGAGAGTCGCACGGGTACCAACTCCTCTTCACTCAGTATAAACGAGTATCGCTTATTGCTAAGGCACATGTATTTTGTGACTTGTCTCAAGACCCAATTTGCTTTCTTCTTCAACGGCTTATTATGGCTGTTGAGCCATTCAGATTTCCACTTTGTAGCTGGTTTGCAGTCTCCTGGAAGGAGATTATCAACTATAGTACCCTCCTGCCCCATTTGGTAGACCATCCAGTCTGGCTTCTGCTGGTTCCCTTTCTCGTCCACGATGTGTCCTCGGCCATCATTCTCAGTAAATTGAATTTTGCCTCGAAAAAATGGCACATTTGGATAAGTTTTACTTAGAAGTTCATAAGTGCCGTCCAAAGCGTACTGGACTACAGGCTCGTTCCATAGTGCTGCGATCTTTTTGACAGACTTCTCTGTGACGACTTTTGTCTTTTCGGCGGGTATTTTACTTGAATTACTCACTTCTGGGAGATTCATAGCCTGCGATAGGATGGTTCCAAACGTTGCCGACAGGTTCTCAAAGGTGATATCTTTCCATACTCTCTGTTTGTCAGGACCATACACCTTCCGTGTCCTACTGCTTTCTCCACGCCTACTTTGCACAGTCGTGTTCGGGTTTGCAAGTGTAAGATAGTCTAGAAAGGTGGATTCCATCTCGGCTTCGAAGCTTTTCAGGCCATAGGTGAGATCTCTTTGTTGCGTATTGGCCCTAAGTTAAGACTCGGAGGAGGGTTATTGCGGTGGGGGTGGTTCGGGCTCTGGGGAGAGGGCAGTCGAGAAAAAACTCTTCTCCTTTATCTACATGCTATCTATTGCTGCTAGAATAGGTCGCCCACAGCCTGCAGACCTATACACACGTCACATGCAGCGATTTTGTGCACTTTTCAGCCAACAAATGAACTGTATCCAATGGACTGAGGTCCTACGCGCCTCGGTGCTACGTTCGGAATGTGGTCGGAATGTGGGCTTCCAAATACGAACGTCGTAATGCAAGCTTCATCGGAAATGCAGTGACGGGCCTCCCTAGATGCGCCCCCTGCTTGAATGTGTGGGGAACCTCTCCATCTCCCTACATCAATCGTATGCCTACATATTGTTCCCCAAATCCATGTGAATAGACGATATAGCCCATTTCGCCCCCATCACTTGTTTCAAAATCTGCCGTGCATAGAAGAAGAACAGTATGGCTACCCCTCTTCCCCATCTGATCACAGGTCCCAAGTTAAGGCCGTTCAATGGAAAATTGGACACTATCCAGTTTGAAAAAGTTCTGAGTTCAAATGTCAAAACAAGTTCGGGTGAAATACCTCATAGTACGGTATTTCGAGTCAAAATCGAGGGAAAGACCTATGCGTTGAAAGTTGTAAGTGAAGACGACAAAGTCGCGGCGCAAAACTAGCGGACTAATGTAGCCTAGTTCAATTTCTTCAGTATTCAAGAAATCTGGCCGACTATTCTCGGAAAAGATCACCTCTTGAAAGACAATGTGGTACGACATCATTTGGACCCTTTCTATGCCGAGTGTCGGGCTTTCGGACGTCTTATAGAAAAGAATAAAGACGACAAGCTTGCGGTTAGATGTTATGGCTACGTATTTCTACCTCATACTGTAGAACATCAAATCGAGCGAGAGTTTGGTATCAGTGACTGGAATCGCAAAGACGAAGATAATGGCAGTCAACTTCGTGCTATTGTTAAGGATTGCATTAAATGGAAGACGCTACGCAATCGGAAGACTTTTAAAACTATGAGGAAGAACATAGAAGAGCTTAATGAGCTAGGCATCTATAACATGGATATCCGTAAGGCGAACTACCTAGGCGGTCGACTTTTTGACTTCAGCATTGCCATTACTGTTCCGCATCTGAGTTTTTGGCAGAAACTTCGGCCTATGGAGCAAATAATCGAAGACATGGACGACGACCTTGAATGTTTTGATGACATGGTGGAAAGTGTGAGAGAGGAAGAAGAACAGACCGAGCCAAACCAGTCGCCATCATGGAAGCGACGGACACGAGCAGGAGCGAAATCACAAGATCCCTTAATCCCTCAATAATTGAGGAATAATTTGTCATATAAATCAATTTCCATCTTCATTTTCATTAAGAGCAGCCTACGCGCAGGGGCCCAGGGCCATTGGGATAATCGGATATGAAGGCACCACGAGTATAAGTCCCGTATGCAAGAGGGCCAACAATAAAGCATGGGGCCTAACAGATTGCGATTGTATTAGATCATATTGAGGGCTAACGAGCATGAATAGGCTTTAGGATTCCCAGACTCCTAGACTGCCTTCTAGAATCCAAAGATCTTAGCAACCTCAAAGAATTATTAGTTGAATAGGCTAAGTTCTAAGCTCTAGATCACTAGTCTTCCTCACACGGGCTGTCTGGCCGACGTTCTTACTTACCCAGCCTACTAGCCGCACTTACCACAATTCATATGATATGAGAATTACAAGGATTATGACCGTAATCGTCTATCGTTCTAATCTCTTGCACAAGGCTATGTGTAAAATAAGGATCATAGTGAGGTATTGCGAGTAAGATACTGGGTTATGACTATATAAGTCTAGCCTGGTCACGGAATCAGGAGATTAATATACTAGCAACCACCTTTTCTATTCACACACACACACCTAGTCGTCGGTTAGTCAATCGTTTTTTTTTCCCTGTGATGAATTTATTACGATTCCATTGATCAAATTAGCCCCTTATTATAACTCTCACGTTTAGAAGCCGATGATTACTCCTATCTCTATACGTGAGGGCAAGCTTGACCCCTATTCACTCTGCCCACTTCAACATTCTAAATGAGATATTTATCACGAACAAAGAAGCAGTTTGTTTATAGCCCAGTCATATTAGTCACCAAAGGAGTTGTAAATCTTGCGCAACAACTAATTGACCGACTTCCCGACAATATTGACCTTGGATTCCCTTCAAATGTAAAGGGGCGAAAATAGTCTGCCCTTTTAGCGCCTTACTGCAGAGCACTTTATCTTTATTCTAGTAAATTCAACCCTGCAACCCGGGAAGGGGAAAGGACATCTATTGAAGATCGATTCCTGTATCCTAAAGAGTATCTAATTTACCAGTCATGAAAACTAATAGCCAAGTATTCTCAATGATTAAAAAAAAAGAAACCCCTCACGGAGGGGGGGAAAAACGTTAGTTCCGGATGCCAAAATCGGCGCCACACCATTGTTGCTACCGACTAGCCCGTGTGGGATGAAGAAATGTCGCCTTCTTGTGTAACTTTCTTTTTTTCGCCACCCTTGATATATACCGTGTCAATTGATCAAGATCTAAAGGTCTGTATCTAGAAAGACGGGCACACGATCGTGCCAACATATAAATATTCGAATCATGCCATGCAGACAGAGAAAGAGCTCGTAGGTTCACAAGGAATTATTCGGAATTCTATATCTCCTATGGTAAGTTGTCTAAGTAGTATACCGACAGCTTCTGATGAGTTGCCATTTCTGTATACTCTAGATCAACTCCTTGCCGTCGCATCACAAGACGGTGAATAGTACACGAAGTACCAATTTCCCTTTTTATGCTACAGAGAGATAGCCAGATCCCATCTGCATTATGTTATAACTCAAGTATAAGGGGGTGATAGACATTCGTTGTTACGCGAGGAGTCTAATCTATCACCAGCTGATACAAATGTTTATGTACACGACATCTTCTTTGTTCCAGTCTGGAAGGTGTGACACATTATCCCCAGGAGAGTAGCAATGAATACAATCAAAGCGTATAAGTCGCGAATAATTCCAATCTCCAACAACTCAAAACAATGGCTCCATCACCAATCGATATGTAGCCGTAGTGCCCACAGAGATAACTCCTTGAGCTTCCAGATCTCCAAGAACTCGAATTACTACGTTGTAAGGTCACCTACCTATACCCTACACCATACTACCAGCCCTTCCATTCTTTCCACATAGCTAGGTAGTCAGTCACAAAAGGGTCCTAATTTCAACACATTCAGCGTTGGCGTACGCGTAACTCATACAGCGCCCTACGCCCTGCGCTATTCTGATTCCCTGATACGAATAGTCCAACCCTGGCAATTCTCAGTGATCGCTACGGCGTTCTGCGCAGTGGGAGGTCGTTGTTGTCTAGATAGCCCAGATTGAACAAATCGAAGTAGCTATCGGATGTGAAGTTGTCTTCTTCGCATGGGCGTAGCGCATGTGAGCAGCGTCACCGTTGACCATTCCTCTGCGGAAATAGCTCTGGAATTCCAGGTTCGGCATTCGACGACGATAGTTGCTGTAACAAGGGGCTATATTTAGCAGCTTGGAGCGAGTCTATTCAGCTAATAATTCTCTAAGGGTCTCAAGGTTCTTGGATTCCGGAGTTATTCAGTCTGGGACTGGGAATCCTAAAGCCCATTTATGCCCGTGAGGGCCTCATACATTCCAATACAATTTCATATGATTCAATCCGTCCCGAGGTCCGTTAGCCCTTCATGCCTTATTATTGGCAGTCCTGCAGACAGGACTGTCACTCGTGATAGCTTCATATCCAATCAATCTCATTGAGTCCCATGGTCCTCCACTTAGGCGCGTAGGCATAGTCGGGTTGCCTTATAGGGCATAATAAGGTTTTGGTAGTCTTGGCCGTGTGACAGTTGCTGACCTGACTTGCCCATTCTAGACGCCCTTACAGCTATGTCTCGGAATAAGGCAAGGGCTGACGCAGCTGAATTCCCAACACCGAGAGATCGAATGCTCCCTACATTAAAGTCTAAGATTCCTGAGACTATTGGAGGCTAGTGTTATTGCGTGTGACGATTGCCTAGATAGACAACTGCAATCTTACTTACACGTATTCGTTAGTAGTGTACCTCGAATAAAGTCTTCAGAAGAGAACCCTCTTGGCTTTGTGTATCCCAGTGATGTCCCAATCCTGGGGCTTTGTTTGATCCATCCAGGCCATATAGTCCTTCTTTCCCCACTGGACCTGTGTCTTGGCGTATTCCCAGTAGTCGGGATACCACCCAGCGAATTCCCAATCTACCAACCCGGTTATCGTACCAGACTTGTCCACTAGAACGTTCCGCGGGGCCAGATCAGCGTGCGTAAAAACTGCAATGTTGGACGACGGAAGATAATCTAGTAAGTTTTCGCCGTACGAACCGCCGTTATGGTGTAGATAATGCTCGTTTATGCGGTTTCTAAGGGACTCATCGTTTAGAAGAGGCACGGGAGGAGAGCTCAGATCCCTAAGTAAGACATCTTGACAAGCAGAGCTGTCTGCGCCACATTGGTAGAGGTTCTTTAGCTCGGGTGGCTTGGGAATATTTCGTAGTTGCTTGACAAAGTCCCAGAGTTCCTTACATATGCGCTCCTTGGTGAGGCTGTCAAGATCACCCCATGTCTCGTTCAATGGCGAACCCGGAAGATGCTCCATGAAGATCTCGCCCCAGGGATGATCATTTTTTGTTTTATATTCTGCTTCATATACCTCAGGGACGGGAATATTTGTATATTTCTTCACGATCGCCACGTTTCAGAACATCGCCGCAGTGTAGTCGTACTTCGGCTCCCCATTGTTTGCTGATGCACTGGGCATCCATTCGCGGCTTCCGGGGCACTGGAACCCTAGGCGCCGCATTTCCATCGCGCGGCCACGGATTTCGCAGTGGTGGCGGTGTTGGTAGAGACGGCGGCGGTGGTGACGGTGGTGGTGACGGTGGTGAATGCAGTGGAGGAGGCACGGTTCTCATCTCTTGAGGCATGGCAATAGCCAAGGATGAAGAAGACAGTGTCGGTGGGTAGATACGCTTTAGAAAACTTAGGGGTGAATAGAGGATAACAGTGTGGTTGTGAGGGATGGGGGACATGAAGGCAGACAACAGTTCTATTAGTACCAACAGGAATATACTTTAAGTACCTAGGTACCTAGGTAGGTTAAGGCCGGGGTATTGAGACACAAGGTTCTAGGTTAGCAATTGGGGATTCGAAACTAAACCCAATTATGTTAGGGGCGTCTACCAAGCGACTATATTACCTAATATTTAGGTACCTAGTTTCCAAAATCTGAACACATAGGCTGCCAAGGTCTCAGTCAAAAAAAGAAGAAAAGAAACTACCGCGACTCGGTGACCACAGCCAGATCCAATTCCGTACATCTATTAAACCCTAGATCGTGTCAGAACTTTAAGATCTTTACATAATCAATGACCTCCGAACCCGCCCAATACAGAACACGCTCGTCCTCTAACCGGAGCTTTCTACCTCTCTTCTATGAGAGCGCAGGCCGAGCGAGCGTTAATAGGCTTCAAGAGATTGAACCAACGCTCGTGATATGAGGGTATGAACTGTTGCCAGAGGGGGATGGGAGGCATCAAGCCCCTCGTACTCGGCAGCGAAGAGGCGGAAGCCCGGCGCTTCATACAGAATCCGGTTGCAGCGATTGTCCGCAGTTACTTGACATGTCAAATGAGGACTGTATGTCTTCGTTCACGATGACCCGGCACTGCTTGACCATGTCAATAAGTATGTCATTGTTGACGCACGCGAGGCCGTGTCGCCGGCCTTGAAGGGTAAGATAGCCGTTGATATGGTCGATCTCGGTCCTCCGCCCTGCCTGAACGTCCTGAAGCATCGAACTCCTGCACTTTCCCGTCGCCTCGGCAACTTCCCGAACAGATGCCAGGAGGTTCTCGTCGGACAACGGTGAGTTCCCACGTCTCCGCGACGCTCGAGGCAGTATGGCCCTCACGATTTCCCCGGCCTCTTCCACGAGAGTTCTCGCCAAGGCGAGCCTCGGTGGCTGACCGAAAAGCTCGTTGTTGTTGCACCGGAATACGGCGGTCAGAGGATTTATCACAGCGTTGACTACTACCTTTCGCAGCTGTGCTTCATTGATCTGGTCTGGTGTGGTCATGGTTGCTTCGAGATCGGGTGTTTCCAACAGACGCTGGATCATGAAGTCTTGCGTGACTGGGGATGTCGGAGGGCATTTGAGGGACTCATCCGACGCCTCGGAGACCCGACCCAATACCATTGAGCCTCGGCCGGCGTAGACGATGGAGAACGGCGAGGTGCTGTATATGCCGCAACTACACACTCCGGCCCAATACGATGGTCGCGACTTGGTATCGCTGAACACCAAGGCAGACACTTCATCCACCGTACCTAAAGTTTGTCAGCTATTTTCACGACTTCATGGATCGGTCTCTATCCTTACCCATTCCATTCTGCAAGAAGAGGATACTGGAATTGTTTCCGAGGCGCCCTTTGACCAAATCGATGGCGGAGGCTGTCATATACGTCTTAGTCGCAACAATAATGTGTTTTATCGGGGCCTCTGGCACCCGCGGAGACTTGTGGTCCGCCGAGTCGAACAGAAACTCGACATCAAAGCCCGTTCTTTTGTCAGACATGCCTTCTACCACTTGCGTGATGGCTCTGCCTGCTGCATCCCACTGGGAGGCAAGTTCGGCACGGTGAAAGAGGAGTGTGATAGGCAGCCGAGGGTGTTGTTTCCGTAAAGTGTGCGCAACATATTTACCGAGATTACCAACCCCAAGTATATAAATCCTGCTTGGGCTGCCGACATCCCGGGTGAAGCCATTCGTTGCTGTTTCAAGCGTTTCAACCGGTGAAGCGAGTGGAAACTGTTGGCTAGCTAGTTCGGTGCGCGGATCTAGCAGAGCCGAATTTAAGGTCTGGATCCTTTCGCAAAGCTCTTCGAGCATGCTTTGCACCCTCCTTTCTTCATCACAAACTCGCCGGCTCGCGAAGATGGTAATATGCAGGCAAGATTCTTTGATGTCGATGTCTCCTATTATAACCAGGTCGTGTATCGATCCTTGTTCCACAACGTTGTCGGCCTGTGGCAGAACCCCCATCTGAACCCGCTGTCCTTGCATTTGACTTTGAGGGTGGGAGTCAAAGTTCTGGTATGCGACACAACAGCTGTAGTTTGTAATTGCATCTGGCCAGCTCGTGCAGTTTTCCTTGATCTCGTCGAATCCTAAAGTCTCGAAAGGTATGCTGTTGATATACTGGTCTTGCACCTCGGTGAGCAGTTCTCTCGGGTTTGCGCCGCTGTCTATGCAAACACGCGTGGGAACCTGATTAGCGCATGGGCCGACGAGGTTTTGGCAAGTGATCGGTAAGCCTTGCCGCCCAGATACAAGGCGACCAAAGAGGATGTCCCTCGATCCGGTTTCCATCGACAGCATGAGAGCGCAGGCGGTAGTGAAAACGGTTGCCTGTGTGATGCCACTGTCCGCTCCTGCCTGGAGAGGAACGCTAATAGCCTTCGACGCCTGATAAGTTCCAATAGGCGTGACTTGTTGACCAGCGCTGCCGCTGATATTTTCCATGATAGTCATCGTCGAATTCTGTAGAACGGAGCGCCAGAACTCGTAACCGTCTTTACGACTGTTAGCTGTATGCTGCATATACTGAACAAATTTGGGCGTTGTCGGGAGATTGTTTCCATTGTACAGAGCGTGGAGAGCCTGTAGAATATGCTCTAGACTCAATCCGTCATAAAAGACATGAGACATTCGAAGTATTACGCGTAGGGGCGACCCATGCTTCCCCAAAATGGAAATGCGTAGCAATGGCTGCCCTAGGGTGACGGGATGCTGTGAAGCCCTGTCCAGGAATGCACGCGTGGCGACGTCGATGTTTTCCTCAGTTTGTATTATCTCGACAGGCACATCAAGATGCTTCAGGACAACTTGATAAAGCTCGCCTGCAGCTACCAGGAAAACGGTCCTGAAAATATCGAAATGCTCGACTAGGGATTTGCAAGCCCTGGCTAGGCCGGCACAGTCCGACTCAGGCGGGAAGTCTATGTAGAAAGGCATTAGGGGCCATGGATTTCCTGTCGCAGGATTATGGAGGTACCGTCTCTGTAATCGCGTAGCAGGATAGACATCCAGGATTGTGCCGTAGGAATGTTCAAGCTGCGGATGAATTTCTCGCTGGATGAACGTCTGCGGGTCTCCTAGAGGAAGGAGCTGGAACGAAGTGTTGGCAGCTGTTCGTATGCTGCTGGTCACATTGTGGCTCTCCGAGCGAGTAAGCTTCAGCTTACTCGCGAGTTGGCCAGGAACCGGGTGATCGAAAATGTCCTTCACGGACACGCGGGTATCCAGCCGACGCCCGACACGCGCGGCGAGTTTGGTAGCCATGAGGGAGTGTCCGCCAAGTTTGAAGAAATTGTCGGTGATGCCAACGTCCACGCCCAACACATCTGCAAACTCCTCACACACCATGGTCTCTATCTCGTTGAGTGGAACTACGGGTGCGGGTGCGGACGCCGCCTCGGGTTTCGGCATTACTTGGGCCCTCCGGGTAAGCTCTTTCCGGTCGACCTTGCCGTTGGCGTTGAGAGGCATCTGGTCGATCACTACGATGTAGGCCGGGATCATGTACGATGGAAGCGAGGCCTGCAGCCACTCTTGGATCTGTGATACGAACCGACGGCCGTGACTGCCAGCCTCATTCTGCTCGGTCGTGGGGTCTCCCTGGGCCACAACAAAACCGACCATTTCCGGCCCCTGACCCTCTTGATTCCGGATGACGACGACGGCATCGCGGACTGAGTCGTGCTCGAGAATAGCCCGCTCCACCTCTGCCGGTTCAATGCGGTGGCCACGAATCTTGATCTGCTGGTCCATACGCCCGAAGAACTCTATTTGACCGTCCCCTGTCCGGTACCGCGCCCGGTCACCCGTCCGATATGCCCTCACGAGCTGGCCATCGATGGTGACCTGGATGAAGCGGTCTATGTCGAATGTTGGGTCGGTATACCCCCGAGCGAGTCCGTCTCCAGTGACGACGAGCTCTCCCATAACGCCAACAGGGACAAGTCGCTGATGCGGATCCATGATGTAAGCCCCTGAGTTGCTGATGGCCCGGCCAATAGGAACTCCGTTGACAAACGAGTCGTTTTCGGCAACGTTATAAATCGCACTGATGACTCCGTTCTCAGTTGGGCCATACGCGTTATAGACACCAATCCGGACAAGCGCCTGTGCCGCAATTGCATCCTGACCATCAAGCCTATCGCCACCGTTGATCAGCACGTCAAGCCTCCCCAACGTAGCAGGGCTGTCGGCCAGACACTGCTTAAGCAACGCAGGCGTAAGCAAGGCTGCGTGGACTTGCTCTCGCGCAAACACAGCGTCAAGTGCTTTGCTATCTAAAGAGGTCATATAGTCAATACAGACTAGAGTCCCGCCGTTAAGCAGCGGTGCATAGATCTCCCAGGTAGCGGCATCAAAGGCGATATTGGATAAATGAGCCACCTTTGCCGCCGATGGGAGCCTGGGTTTACTCTCCTTCACAAGTCGTACGATGCTGCGATGCTCAATCATAACGCCTTTAGGCCTTCCAGTCGATCCGGACGTGAAGATTACGTATGCAAGGCTTGTTGCCAAAGGCCTCACGGGGGCGCCTACTTGGCCATTTAGATCATCCGTATCACGATGTTCTAAAGTGTCGCTGATTCGTACTAGCTCCACACCAGGGAGCTGAATCTCCGGAGCGATCGTATCAGAGCAGAGCAGGACTAACTTATGCCCGGGCAACGCAGATAGGATCGTTTCCAGTCGAGCGGTAGGAGCATACATGTCCAGCGGTAGATACGCGAGGTTCGCCTTCAGGATGCCTAGCAAAGCAATGACTGTTTGACATGACCGCGGTGCCAACACCCCGACCAGTGTCTCGGCCGCCATATTCCGTCGGCGAAGCCAGTTTGCGACCTGGTCAGATTGATGATCCAATTCAGCGTATGTGAGGCGTGAGGACGAGTCCGTGACGGCGAGAGCTTGCGAGCGAGCAGCTACTTGCTCGCGGAAGAGGTCGATCACACTCGACTCTCGGGGGTATTCCGCCATCTCAATTTCGAGAAGGCCCATAGTTCGGAGGCCCGCCAGCCCATCTGTAAGTGGTACAATCGCGATCGGAGTCTGGGGTTGATCGAGGCCTCGGCGTAGGATCATGTTAAAGACGTTGGCCACGTTCTGAATGTTTTCGAACTTGAATAGATCCGCCGCGAAGATCATGTGGCCGCTTAGCTTGCCGGGCTCTGGGAATAGGTGAAACTCTACGTCGAACCTAGTCGTAACCGCGTTCACAAGGGCCTCGAAGGAGAGGCCCTCCAACTCAAATTTGCCGAGGTCCTGTTGAGAATGCATGGCAAATACGAGCTGCACCAACGGGTTCCGAGACGCGTCTCTCGAGCCGGGTAGAATTGCTGATACGACACGGTCAAAAGGAACATCCTGGTGCTCAAACGCAGCCGCCACTGTCGACCGGACCTGTCGCACCAGGCTTTCGAATGTGTCATTACCTTCGACAGTGATTCGCATACACTGAGTATTGACGAAGAAGCCAATCATACCCTCTAGCTCTAGCCGGTTACGATTGGCGATAGGTGTGCCGATGGTAGCGTCTTCGGCGCCGGTGAGACGATAATGGGCTGCACGGAAGGCCGCCAGCAGTACGGCGAAAGACGTGGTCTTATGCGCCTTGCAGAATTTCAAGAGCTTCTCGTACAGCTCGCCCTCGATAGTGACTGGCACGGAGCCTGCTTGGCCGGACAGTATGGTCGGCCGGGGGAGGTCAGTGAGGAATTCGGCTGGCGAGCTGTCCACAAGTTGATTGGTCCAGTACTCGAGCTGACGCCGATGCTCGGCCACCTGCTTCTCCTGCCTTTGCCATACGGCAAAGTCGCGGTAGTTAATTGGGAGTGGCTTCATTCCCGAGAGGGGGTCATGGCCTCGGAGAGCAGCAGTGTAAAATTGGCTGAGTTCCCGGCGTAAGATGTCAACAGACCACCCGTCCGAGATGATGTGATGCATGACGATAGACAGGATGTGGTCGTCTTGTCCTAGACGTATTAGTGATACCCTCCATCCTGCCTCGGATGCCAGATTGAATGGAGTGGTCTGCTCTTGTTGCAGTGACTGGAGGTAACCGCCGTTCTCGTCGCCTGAGACGTCGATCACTCTCAACTCCTTCATACAGCTTGCGTGAACAACTTGCATGCCCACGCCGTCCTGCTCCTCAAACGTCGTCCGCAAAGTTTCGTGCCTTTGCTCCAGGGATAGCAGCGCGGTAGTAAGCGCGTCGACGCGCAGCGTTCCACGCATGCGGACGCCATACGGTATGAGGTACCATGACGCCTCGAATTTCAGCTGGTCTAGGAACCATAGCCGGCCCTGCGCAAATGACTGTTCAACAGGACCCTCGTACGTTGTCGTCGGGATGGGACTGTATGCGGCCGAGTCTGGACAGATTGCACCTACAAGACCAGCAAGCGTAGGATTCTCAAATATATCGGTTACCCTCAGAACTATGCCGGCTAGCCTCGCCATGTTTACCATTCTCATCGCTGCGATGGAATCTCCGCCCAGCTCAAAGAAGCTCGCTCTTCCGCTGTCAGAGTCGGGATCGAGATCCAAGCCTCGAAACCAAAGCTCCCTCAGTTTAGCTTCTTTACTAGTAACCGATGAACCAGACCTCACAGTCGGCTGGGTTGTCACGTTCTGAACTAGTTCGTCTAATAGCTTGCTGGCGATAGATCGAAGTCTTCGTCGGTCCGTTTTCCCGGTCACAGTTTGGGGAAGATGGTTCATGGGAATATAGTACGACGGAACAGAATGCTGGGGAAGAACCTGCTGCAGCTTCGCGTTTACACTTTTGGCGACATTGTTGTCTAAGATCCGCGCATCTATGTCCTCAGCGCCCTTGGAGGATTCTATCAGGAAAGCAATCAAGAGCGTGCTGCCCGACGGACCCGGGCGTTTGATGGCTTCGACCACGGGTATGATGTGGCTGGATGATTGCTCTCGTAGACGTGCTTCCACTTCGCCGGTCTCCACGCGCTGCCCCCGGATCTTGACCTGCGAATCTCCACGTCCGAGGTACACGATGCTACCGTCAGATCTGTAACAGACAAGATCTCCGGTTCTATAGAATTTGACGCCGTCGGGTAGTTGCCGGGAAGGATACCAAGCAGGGATCGTTGAGATGAAAGGCGAGCTACTTTGCGGCGGAGAAACAATATATCCGCGCGCAATCCCTGGGCTTTCAACGACCAATTCGCCAATGCAACCGATCGGAGAGAGGCGGTTGAACTCATTGGGATCAACGATCCAGAAGCGGGCGCCTACTGCCCGACCAATATTGCTCAGCCCAAGCGAGTTCACCTTTGTGACACTGCAGATACTTGAGCTCTCGCTCTGGCCGTACCCATTCAGGAGCCGAACTCGCGGGGCCCAGGAGTCTCTGATCGATGTCGACATCGGTTCTCCGACCGACACCAAGGTCTGGAGTCCCGGGACGCTGTCTGGTTGAATCGTCCCGATAAACGAAGGAGTCAGCAGCGCCCAGTTGACTTCCCGTCTTCTAATGAAATCTGGAACATTGTTCATGCGATCTTCGTCGGAAGGAATACAGACACAGCCACCGTGCATCAGAGTCGTCACGATCTCCAGCAGACACGCACCGAACGCATACGACGCGAACTGAAGAGCCCGAGTGTCCTTGTTGATACCTAGCGCAGGGCCAAATTTGAGGGCGCACGACGCGAATCCTCGGTGTTCAATCATACTGCCTTTTGGCTCCCCTGTGCTGCCGGAGGTGAAAAGGACATAAGCCAAGTCTCGCGGCTTTACCTTGGGCTGAACCCACCTTTCGTCGCAAGATAACGACTGGAAAGCGTTATCATCGACTACGATGCAATGGCCCACGACAGCGCGCATGGTGTCACGGTGGAGTTTGGAGGTGAGAGCGACTGTGGCGGAAGTCTGCCGACAGATCTGGGCGATCCTGGCTCGGGGGCTGGATGGGTCGATGAGCGTGAATGCCCGACCAGCTTTGAGCACGGCGAGGACTCCAGCGACGACCCATTTCGACTTTTCAAAGCAGGTGGCAGCACCGCCTGCCCTTGGGTCAAATCGAGGGTTTGGATATGTCTGGCGAGGCGCGAGGATACATTTTCCAGCTCGGCGTAAGTCCATTCCCCGTCCCAGGCAGATACTGCGGTTTTTCCTGGCACAACAGCCGCCCTCGCGGCAATCACATCGTGGATGAGGACGTCGTTTGCTCGCAGGCTCTCCGAGTTCCAATTCGCGATCTCCGCCCGGTCCTCTTGCGTAACAAGGTCTAGTTGTCTCACCAAAGGTAGATCGACACCGTGGCACTGAAATTGCTGGATCAAGCATCCTAGCTGCCTCAGGAAACGGGCCATTTGACGAGCGTCGACCACGCTTCCATCATATCGTGCGGTCAGTAATGCCGAGTCATCAAACATGTGACAGTGAAGTAAAAGGGCGCGGTCGGTGAAGGGCGCAAATCTATCCGACTCTTCAACAGTTCGATGAAGCCCAGGACTCGGCGCCTGTGGTGCATCACCAGTGGTAACCAGCAGAATGGTCTGAAATCCACAAGCGGCAGACCCGTCGTCTCCAGCGCGGCGAATGTTGCAGAGACCTGCCTGTTCAAAGTCGCGCATGGCATTGTCGTGGGCAGTTACCTCTCTCATAACATCCGACACGGACCGATGAGGGTCGCAAAGAACGCGCATGGGCACCAGTGTTCGTGTTGGACCATCAATCGGGTGCTCCTGTTCTTCGAACATATGAGGTCGCTCGGTGACAATACCAAAGAGTGCCTCCGAATTAAGTGTCGACCGAGCTAGGAGTACTGCGAGGCCTGCTCGGCAGACAGCCGTGCTGGACCACGTCTGCTGGGTTGGGCCCGGGTACGAAATACGATGCTCTAACTTCGCATCGGGACGGGGTACAGGGAGTTGGGACGGCAGAGGCGGGAATACGGAGGCATTCAATCCATCAAACTGTCGCTGCCAAAACCGAGCTGCGTCCTCAATTCGCCTTGCTTGAGATTTCGCTGGCATTCTAATGTGGTTGGAATATTGGACTTCCCCGCCGCCGTAGGCTGTGAGAACCCGTTGAAGAATGCGTTCTCGCAGAGCCTTATCGACCAGAGCATGGTTAAATGTCCAGATGAGCAGTCTCTGCTCTTTGTCTCGGCCCCCGAGGACGACATATCGATTACAACGAGGCCCAGTCATAGCGGCGCCTGCCTCATCTTGCACCACCGGCTCTTTCGTGTCGAAACATGTCACGTGCGCCCACGCAAAGAAACTCTTTGCCAACACAACTTGGAAAGAGCCCCCGGCTTTTGACGTAAATGTACAGGTCCGCAAGGCCGCTGTCTGACGCACAACCTCCTTCCAGGCTGCGGTCAAGCGTTCGAGGTCAACATTGCTCGGAATCTCATAGACGGCGTGGCCAACAGCTCGTCGCCCATCGTCGGCAGCGCAATCGATCACATCGCATTGAAAGGGAGTACACGGTAGGATGTTCTCGATTGCATCTCGTTCTAAGCCGAAGCGCCAAGCTGCCTCTTTGTAAAGACTGTTACGATGCTCGCCGGTATCGTCAGGCACGAAGGATGCTGTAGTCGCCACCATGTCGTTAACTAATATCGTGATCGCCGTAAAAAAGCAACTGTTTGAATTTTCGTAGTTTACAGGTTGCTGCCATGAAATCACTATGACTTTGGAAATTGGGGGTCTATTTACCTCAAAATTACCATTGCCGTCTCTTCCACTCTGCCCATCTCAGTCTCAAATTTGGCAGGCATTATATCGTAATGAATATTACTATATTAACTAGATCGTAAGCACCGTTAGTGCAACGTTAGTGCAACGTATAATCCATTACGGTACGCCAGGAGAGTCATGAAACTGCTTTTACGCAGTCTATGAAAATGCACTAAAAATGAGAATGTTGTAATAAGTCTTATTTATAAATAGTGTGGTAGTTCAGCCCTTGTTCCTTGTTCTCATGGAACAACTTTTACTTCGGATTTCTTTTAGTAGCAACGGCACACGCGAACGACACTATCACCGATAGTATTATCGCCATTAGTACTATCGCCGCTGCTAAGTTGAGTTCGTATACCCAGAACAGTAGTCTAGTGTTGTCTCATGTTATAATCAAGTCAATACCGTCATCAATTACTTGCAGGATTCATCCCTTGAAAATGAACGACAGCGTTTGTGGCTTCGGATAACACCCGACCTTCCGAACTTCCGAGCTTACGATCTTCCGATCTCTGTTATAGCGCCTTGGCTACAGACCTTCAACTCCAGACCCACATGAAGGTCTCCGCCCGTAGGGCAAACGTAGTATAGGGGATTCTAATTTTAGATGCCAACCTCCAGTCCCAAAGGCTTCCATACCAACACTTCAACATCTGTATGCAAAACATAACCCAAAGCTGCTATTAGAATAACCTCAAACAAACAGAGTATAACAAGTTCAACGTCCAGCACGCCGAGTTTAAAAAGAACAAAACCGGCAAATGTATACGAGGTAGCCATAAAAACTATTAGGCCGCAGACACTAACGAAAGTTTGACCCTCGTAGACCTGGAGACGAGGCGGGCCGGGCGAGAAAATGCCCCATCGTTTGGGAATATGTAAAACTTCCGACTGGATCTGGCAGCCGCGGATCCCGAGGGCGAGATAGATAGGGTTCAGTTGGTTGTTGACTACTTGGCCACTCCAAAAAGACCACTCTATTTCTGGCTTATCGGCGGCGGTAGAAGTCATGATAACTTTGGTGTTTGCTTCTCAAGGTCTGAACGAGGCCTATTTAGTGAGTACTTGATAGGCTGAGTGAATATTACTTACCGTTTTTCTTTTAAGAGATAAAAGGATATAATTGCGATCTCGTATATGAGTTTGCGTGGAAATACTGCTTTTCTAATAGATGCAAACGAGCGAACGAAAAGGCACGTTAGAAAACATGGTGTTTATAATGGTGAAAATAAGATCTCGATGACGTTTACGTGGCTAGTACTTTAACTTTAAGGCTGGTGCAAGGCTTGCTACTTGCGAAAAGCTTAACTTCGAGAGTTAGTTAAAGAGGTGCACCAGTTCCTGCTTGGTATGTGCGGTTTTTTAATTGTATTTACTTATTTCTGTAAGTACTTTGTAATGAGTTACTTAGTATTTGCTGCGATGAACCTATTGATGTATGCATTGTCATTATTTTTGTTTGGGTAATGATTTGATATACTATCCTCGACTATGTATATAAATTTTTCCTGTCCTTATGTATTATCACTTTTGATTTGAGATCATTTTATTTATTGCTTTGGGTCTACACTGCTGCATACGGTTTGGCGTCTAGTTCTGTTGTACAGTTTAGACGGCTTGGACAGCTGCACAGTTTCTGCTTATAGACTGTAAAGGGCGGTGGGATAATATTTACCTACTGTAAGAATCATATATATAAGACTGCAGAGGGTTCACTTTTTAATATCGTACCTAAGTATTTTTATATTATCAAAACAATATACAAACCAAGCAATTAAAGTTTCCTGCGCAATGTTCATTTAGTGTACGCAGGTATTTCTCTAGTAAGTTTACGTACAGGTAGTAGCCTGTTATGCTTTAAGTGCCGGTCGTTTATAATAGCATATCTACTCCTAGAGAAGAAGGTTGTAGGTGAGCGGGTCATAGGTGGTATAGGAGGTCCTATTTTTAGATCTCAAAACCTCTAGCCCTGGAGGCTTACATATCAACTCTTCCGCGTTTGTATGCAATAAGAGGAATAAACTGCCAATTGAAATTAGTCCTTGTGCTTGGCTACCTCTATTGCTACCTCATTTGATACCGTTCTACAAATATCCGTCTTCTGGAATCAGTCATTGAAACAATGCGGGCAATATTTAGTAAAGCCAAACGCCATAGGGTGCCTACCCATCAAGCAGAGTTCGCCACTAAATATATGATATGCCTACTATCAAAACCTCTTCCTTGCAGCAGATCTAGAAATGAACAACACTCCGTATCTGACTGTTACTATCTTTCTCTTTTCTTGTTTCATGACACCCTACACTACTCATATAGCTATCGAAATAGAATTGACTATTCTTGGCCGAGATATATTCCAGGGATTCTTTAAGGGGTCTGCATACCGAACGATCCTTCACATAAAGGTTTAAACACTTCGGGGTACGGCGGTATTGCGGCCGTAGCAGTGCCCGGAAATGATGTTCTCAGCTGGTATGTAGTGTCACATATCACGCTCAGCGGCCATGGAACCATACCATTTTCCTCTCATAGTTATTTCGTTTTCGAGTTACACGTTGCAGCATAACAAAGGGTCCTGATACTATAAAAACAGGTAAAGCCAATCTTAATGGAGCCAAGATATATAAACTAGCTCATACTTGCGATTTATTGTCTTGACAAATACTTGAATAATTTTACAGTATGCACCAACTACACCTACATCTCCGGTCCAATGGCTACGCGTTATTTGCAGCCTCATAACTTCACACGCCAAAACGACCATGTGCAGACGATAGAGGATGTGCGGCGCTCAGACCCTTTATCAGGGGCCGTCCTCCCAGAAGACACGACGAACACCGAAGAGGCGGAAAGCACCTCCCGACTTTCGTCATCTTTAGAGGGGAAAGCCGAGCCTTCTACACCAAGGCGATTACCGTTGAAGGAGTCGCTTGGCTGTACAGGGTCCGCAACCATCTTCGGGGGCTCGGCTCTCATCCTTGTGAGCATTGCCTTTCTCTCTCTTCTTTGGTTCGGATACGGCGATGAACCCGAAGCCGCTGGCGCTCTGTGGATTTGGAGGCAAATCGCTGCACATGACTGGATTACTAGAAGCAGTGAGTAATTTTTGAAGTAATTTCCTCCCCCCACGCTCCCTTCCCCTCGGAACCAAAAAATGAACGTTTCCATTTAGGCTCCAGGCATAACTTGTACATCTCTCAAGCACTCACGAACTACAGGCAAGATGTTACTAACTAACCACACGCCGCAGTCACGATCTCGGCACTAATATTGCGATCCATCGTCTCACTTCAGGTGGCATTATGCACATCCATGACAGCAGCGCTAGTGCTCGAGAAACGGTTGACTCGCAAGTCAGACGTAGCTTATCTTTCGATCGCCCGCAGCATCAGCGACGGGCCTAGAAAAGTGGTTCAACTGCTCTTCTCCTCCAGGTCCTGGTTCGTTTTAACCTATATCGAGCTATGGCTGCTTTTACTTCTAGCCTTGGTGACGCTAGCGTTGCAGTTTTCCTCGACGCTGCTCCTCTCGGATATACACAATTTCGTCATCGTCGGCGACGTGGAGAGCACACCGGTCAACAACTTCGGCTCGTTCAATGACCTTTGGGAGGGCGACGTGAAAACTCCTATACAGGTACTGAATGATCCTACCTACGCTGTTTTCGGAGAAGAGAGGTCGAGTTCCAATATAACACCAACTGCATCCGGCTTTAGCGACACCAGTATCATACGCAGGGGATACCTGCCGTTTCGAGGGAGCGAGAACCGCACATCAGTGAGGGAATACCGTGGGTCGACGTTAGTTACTAACTCTCACATCGTCTGCGTACCACCTGACATTGAGGGCCGTCTTCTCCCTCAGGCCGAACTCGAGTATTCCGGAGTGGGCCGCATGGCAGGAGTAATCAACTATGACTGGAGTATACGGCGCGCTCATAAAGGAATAGGTCCCTTGTGTGCTCACCATGGGTGTGGATTCGCATCCTTTGACTGTAGGTGAGTCGTTTCACAGGTAGTTACATACTCCCCCCTGTTCGGGAAATTCGTATAACTCGGGACTTTTGCATATTTCACCTAAAGGCTGGTTAAAAAAATGCCCCGCTAACGCCTATATTGAAGCATTCCAGGCGCCATAGTAAAGTCTTCTCCCCAGTCGAACCTTTGTTTTATCGAAACCGTCGGAATCACTAGTGGGACAATTTCCTCCCTATTCGCGTCTCAACTTCTCACATTCCTCAATACGGAGAACGAGCCGTGGGCACTCAATTCTACGATGTTCCTGATCGTCCGGTCTTCTCTAACTACGGATGACCTCGACGAGATAGTCGACGCATACCCTATCCCGCCGGCTACGACGACTGGAGAATGGACTAAATTCGAGGTCTCGGGGGGTCGATCCGTAGGCGTTTCTCTATGCTTTGCACGATTTTATGTCCAACCTTACTACGTCAACATGACCGCGCAAAGGCCGACACACGAGCCGGATGTGATATGGAACGGATTTTCCACGAAACATGACACCACCGCAGCGTCTGGCTTTGTTGGCCTCGAGAGTCCCATGAGACCACCCCGCGAGAGAGGGCTGATGGATAGTGAGTAGCTCTCAGTTATTTTCTTCCTATTTCGGCTGCCTCTAGAGTATAAACGAACATTCCCATCATTCTGAAAATCATAGGGCGGTATTTATTAACCGTGAGTGTTCTAGTGGACATTCTCGCAAGACCTGAGGCCAGCGTAGCGAGTCCCAATGCAAGAGACGGACTAACCCCTGGTGAACTCACCGCCGCGATATTGCAAACAGCCGTTATGGGAGTCATGACAAATACCTTTCTGCCCGGGTCGATCTCAGGCTGCCTGTTTTGCAACGACTATAGTTTTGCGACCTCTCAAGAGTTCGGCTTACTGTTTACGGATATCATCGAGTCTACCGGCAGAGCCGCTTCCGCGCTTCATATCTATATTGCTCTCGCCGCCGCGACAGTCTACGATATATACTCGAAGGGGTTCGACGTCACCGAAGCCGTCGATTTGGCTGTCACAACATCGGTCCGCACGCCCGGGCCCTGTTCAGAGCACCGATGCTCTGGTTTCATTACCGTCACGACGCTTCTCGGCGTCCATCTAGTCTTGGTCATGGCCCTAACCGCCCTCTTCGTGGGACAAGTGAAATACTCGCGCTGCTCGAATACATGGCACGCTGTAGCTCAGCTCATGAGCGAAGAGCTGGAGAGTGTCATCGATAAGAGTAACAATGCTAAGGACAGATTGATTACCAAGGCTCTCAAGAATGATGGAGCCGATCACTTCGTAAAACTGGGACAGGCGAGCGGTAGTACCCGAGTGCAAATCCTCAAGCAAGATGGTACGAGAACAGGGAGAGCATAAGAGCTGTGCTCTATGTGGGGGGCAATTGAATAAAGCACTAGGCGCGAGATCCGCACAATCTTGTCCCTTATATTTATCTCTACTCTGTTCTGTATTTATTTCTTCTCATCCTTCTTAACCGCCTCCGTGGCGCACAATATTCATGCACAATATGAAGTAGGTAAGAAGAGTATAGCTGGAGAGTGTCACTGAAATATCTTGATCTCTTGGCACGCATAGTACGTCGATAGCGCTCATTATCTCATACCCATGTAAATTGCGTGCTGGTACTAACTTAACCCATGAACACCGAATACCGGCTCGTATAAAATAAAATACCGAATTCATGTGTTTACTACCTAGGTAAATAAATAGATAGATAGAGTGACCAATAGCGCATAACCTGGTAGTGATCAACCAACAGCTTTACTGATCAATTGACTACCCGGGAAAGGATCTAGACAACCGTTGAACCCAAGTTGAGAAGCCCATTCCTTAGCTCCCAATTAAAGACCACCACCAAACATGACGACCTCATTCGCCAGCATCCCAACAATAGACCTCTCACTCGGCACACACGCGGAAACCCTCCCTGGGCTCTTGGATGACCTCCGCCACGCCTTAGTCGACATCGGCTTCCTCTACGTGTCCAACCACGGGGTTCCCGAGCGCACAATCTCCGATCTAGTGCGCGTCCTCCCAGAGCTATTCGCTCTGGACGCAGAAACCAAGCGCGCAGCTGCCCTCGAGAACTCGCCGCATTTCCTTGGCTACAGCGGCGTGGGCAGCGAGAACACGGGCGGCGCAGCCGACTTCCGCGAGCAGTTCGAGTTCGCGACGGAGCTGCCCGCGACCTGGCGCCAAGGCATGCCGTTATACGAGCGCCTGCGGGGTCCAAATCAGGTCAGTACCTGTGGACGACCAACCCCGCCTACCGGGATCACTTACTTATATTAATACGAATCCCAGTGGCCCAACAACGACGCAACACTGCGCAGCGTGATAGAGCGGTACATATCCGCGCTCTCAGACCTGGGCACGCGGTTCCTCGACCTCGTAGCGCAGGCACTCTCACTACCAGCCGGAACATTCCAAGCGTTTCTCTCGGACCAGCACCGGCTCAAACTAGTGCACTACCCTGAATGCGGCGCGGGTAGTGCCTCGAACCAGGGTGTGGGGCCGCACAAGGACTCGTCGGGGTGGTGGACGTTTCTTCTACAGGCGTCGCCGCCCGAGGTCCGGGGGCTGCAGGTTCTCAACAAGGGCGGGGCATGGGTCGACGTGCCCGCGGTCCCGGGCACGTTCGTCGTGAACATCGGGCAGGCCTTCGAGGTCGTGACCGGCGGCGTGTGCAAGGCGACGACGCACCGCGTCCTCGCAGGCCCGCGCGAGCGCTTCAGCGTGCCCTTCTTCCAGGGCGTGCGGCGAAACCTGACCAAGGCCGAGGCCGTCGGCGCGCTGGCGGCGTGGCATTTCGCAGGCACCACGGGCGACGAGTCCGCCGAGGGTAGCCAGATCGACTCGGCGTTTCTGAGGGGCACGTATGATACCTGGGGCGAGTCGCAGCTCCGGACCAAGGTCCGTAGCCATCGCGAAAATGGCAGAAAATTCTACGGCGAGGTATATGAGCAGTATGTAAATGACGATGTTTCCTGAATAACCGACACTGTGTTGTATTCGTCATCAGCTATTAAATACGCCGTCGAGGGCAATCTCGTCAGTGAGCCCCCGGTCTCTTTCCCCTAGCCGTCGTCTAACTCCTTTCCTAAACCCCTACCAAGCACTCTCTATCCAACCTTTGGTGTAGGTATAGGCCGATCGACCTAAACAAAGCTGGGCAGATAAAGCCCATTACACCACGGGGCAAGACAGCTGATAGTAACCAAGGGAGGTCTACGTGAGTGAGCATTGCTAGCAATGGCGATACGTCAATAAGCAATTTAGCCCTAGCAGACATGCTTTGTGTTCAGTAATTGTCACAGGAATGAAGAGATAATAAGAAGAAAACCTCAAATTATTCTGGTCATCCTTTTTGGAGGGTATATCACTTCGTCAAGTATTATACAGACAGTGGTACAATGCGCCGTGCTGCATTCCCAAGACAGCTATATGACGCTGGGTATAGTACCTGAAAAAACATTCATGCCTTCTATATAACAATCATGTGAGCTCACTAGAGGCTCTATGAAATCGAAGCTCGTGTTTCAACCGATCATTATGTTCTTGTGGGTGATTGGCACTAACCATCGATAAATTGCTGTGGAGAATCCTTTTAACTCATACGCCTTCGACCGTTTCAGGCCTATCATATGTGATGTAGCGTAGAGGATTCCTTTTAACGCCATTTCAAATGTACTGTTCGATAAGTCGACGATATGTTCATTTTTGTATGCTCAAGAATAAAATGCACCGAGACGCCGTGATCCTCATGAATGCGGCGTGGGGAGAGAGAAACGTCTCAAACTGCCGGAGATAAGAATTTTGAAGCTTGGTGTGAGGTTTTGATTAGGCACAGTAGATAATGGGCCGTGTTAAGGATTAAGTGTCCTGAGGTAATAAATCACTACTTTAGGCGTAAGCCTCTGAAGATCCCGGATTCTTCTTTTTTGTCCACCCGTTGCTGTCGTCCGTTCCTTAGTGGCCATGAACCCTTTTTCAAGCGGTACTGGAGAAGTCTTGCATAGTCGATGGAAGTTTATCCGCAAATCTTTCGGAACCCTTCCACGCCAAGCGCTGGTACTTCGACATCCTGGAGACCAAGAACACCCTCCTCACGTCTCCGCTCGACGAAGCTGTTGCACTCAGAAACAACCAGACTCCATTCGGCCAAAGCTCGTCCGGCGTATTTGACGCTCCTGGCGAATGAACCAGTTGGTTGGACGGGATTAACCAGGTTCTCCTTACTAAGGCCAGCTGCACTACGCAAGGGTATGTCGTCCTCATGCAAATCTGCAAAACTGAGTTGTTCAATACTGCTCCGTCCCTCTACTGCCGTTGCTGTACTACTTGGTGAGGCAGGGACTTCCGAGAAACCTGCATTTCTGGCTGAATCGACGAGTCCTGGGAGGGCGCTTCCAGAGACAGCTCGTGTTGGTGCAGGTCGGCCTGCCATCGGCGGTGGACTCCCGCCGTGCCCCTTTGCGGTAATCCAAGATTGTGCTGGGCTTGGTAGGCGAGGTCGAGTAAGAATCCTATTAGGGGGTGGGATAGTCCCGGCGTTATTCCACGAGAGAATAAATTTGAAGAGATACTGGGTAGCTTCAAAAGTCGGCGAAGATCCAATGCTGTCGGTATCAGAATTAGTTGGACTAGCAACACTAGTTGATATTGGAGGCGGAAAGGACACGCTCGTCCTAGCCGCAGCCGTCTCCCGTCGTAGAGTCTCTAGATCATCGTTGCTACCTGTATTGGTAGTGGATGAGAACATTTTGCCAAAAATAGACCACGTTTTCTTCGCTGCCGTGCTAGTAGTTTCCGAAGGAAAAGAATTCATGGAGTCGAAATCTGTAGCGGGGACGCCCCTCATATCTTGTCTTGGTGAAGCAGGCGAAGAGTCAAATCCTGCTACAAACCCGGGCTGCAAGGTGGGGATTTCCGTCCTTATGATCATAAATCGCTTGCCCGGGGTTGGAAATGAAGGGGCCGTGGAAGGTGGAAATTTTCCTTTTTGTTCGTCATGCTGCTTTAGCCAGAGGTAATGACTCCAAACTGTCTTTAGTCGAGAATACACGAGTAGGAAAATCCTCCTACAAACTGTTAGCATCACCTCACAGCCTTTCAGAGATAATGGCTTACGCATCGGATTCGTTGGCACTTCCAGCATCCCTGCAGATTCGCCAACACAAAAGTCTCATGTAGTAAGCGCGAACCATAGGACACCAATTATTGAAAAGTTTGTCGAAAGTGTCCTCGGCTAGAAGCCAGTCCGTACAGACCTGCTCCTTGCGACTCTGGTTGCTGGCAATCGTTTCCCAAATTGAAAAAATCAGAGACAGGACTCGGATTTCGGACATGGAATTATTGGACTCCAGGATCTTCGTACAGACCTCAAACCAGAACGGCCAATCCACATCAATTGCTTGGGTGTTGGATCCGTCCGCGAAATTGTTGAAGACAACGAGGGACTCTTCGAGAAAATCGCAAATTGTAAAACAGGCACTGTGATCGAATTGTGAGGTGTTTTTGACGGCTGCTTTCATCACTGCTAAGAATGACTCGGCAAAGGTATACCGCGCACTGCCAAGCGATACGGACGCGTCCGATAACATATTCTTTAATAGGACAACAAGCCTATTCTCAGTTATTCCTCTCATAATATTGCTGTTACTCGGTGCCATCTGTAACGCCATGAGAGACGCGTCGGCACCATTCAGAGCATCCGAGAGTGGGTTCTCTGCAGCTGCTTGACGATGTATTGTTGAGTCAAGAACCGACAGTACCTGGGCATGGACAAGGACGAATCCTGGCGCACGAGCCTTCTCGACAAGGGGCAGATTGGCAGGCATAAAGCCTTCTGCGAGGATGAAGTAGTATTTGCAGAAAATGAAAAACAAATCACTATCACGACCATTCCACCTCGACACCCACGGTCCGTTCCAGGAGATCTTGGTTGATGCCAGAGGTGGCTGCGCAGGTTTCCGAAGAGTCTCAGATAGCAAGGTGATGGAGGTCCAGCCCAGCTTTTCCATCCCGGGTGGGAATAGAGCAACGATATCGTCGCTTTCGCCCTTACTCCGCCGAGGGAGCTTAAATTCATCTGCAGTGCGGCGCAATAAATTTGGCGTTAAAGGCCATAATCGAATAAGTACATCCGCCACTCCAGGGGCAAAAAAGAACGCATAAGCACAGGCTTTACCGGCGAAATTGATCAAGCTAAGAGGGGCATGCTTGAGAGACAACTTCTCCACGACAAGCACCATTTGAGACACCAAGTTGGCGGTAAACATATTCCTCACGTTGTGTCCCGTCGACTCGGCGAGATAAGCAGAATCTGTGGAATGAAAAGAGCTCGTCGACTCATTCGATTCGTGGCCTACAGTTGGAGATCTCCGACGAATACGTTCTTGTGGATTTCGCTCAACTAATGGCTGGAACATTGGAGTGCTCTGCCGCCATTCGGGGCGCATCATGATATTGCTCACCGCATCGAGCAATATCGGTCGGTCGACTCCGGGGACGGGTGGGTGAGTTCTTACGTGGAGCATATCGAGGAGCCCAGTCCACCACTTATTCAGAATAATAGCTCTACGCTCTAAATCTTCGTGGTGGAGGTTCAAGTGTGAGGAATGTGAGGCATATTTTCGGAGAAAAGGCACGAGAGATGCACGGACTAAATTCATTTTGAATGCTGTAGGTTTGGACTGGAACTTCTGAAAATCTGTCTCAAGGCTCTTGAAAGGGGACCACAGTGGATCCCGAGCAATTAAAGGGTTTCCAGCAACAGCGATATCGTCATGATATGTACTGTTGCTCGTTTCGGAAGCGTGCGACTCGCGTGTCTCAGTTGACGGCGGTGCTAGGCTCGTCGTTGAAGATGCTGAGCTATCCAGCTCATTTGCCACTCTACCCTTCGCACGGACCGTCGGAGGTCGAGTTTTCATTTTGTTCAAGTAATTGCCAAACTTGCTTAAGGATTCATTTGACCGGCTACTCTCGCTAGAAGATGAGCCAGAGCGAGTCCGCGAGCCCTTGCGGAGTTTCATAATCGAGCTGTTGCTCGGGGCACGGTCCCGGCCAAATCGTTGCTCGGGCGGCTGGGCCTCTTGCCTCGTATCGGGTGACGGCGATCGTGAAACCCAAGAGCGCCTGGCAAAGGACACGAGCGAGTCAGAGAGGGTCTTGGGTCCGTCCTGTGCGGTTGAAGGTAGGGCGAGAGATCCATCACCCGCCTGATTGACCATTATCTCGTCTGCCGCCGGTTGGGGGAGATAGCCCAGGTCAGGAGTGGATTTAGAAGAGGGCATCCACGACTGTGGGCGACTCAGTATCATGGATTTCCTCCTGCCCATATTTTCAACCCGGGGCCGCGAGCTCCCAGAGGAATGACGGATGGAAGCACCTGCAGACTTCTCATTGGTATCACTCGGCGGCGGGTCGGGTGCAGAGGTTAGACCGGTGTCGAGACGTAAGTTAAGATCAAGATCGGTATCGACATCGAAACTGATGGCTGGCACGGCGTAGACAGGGATATCGGGCAAACTCTTGTTGCTCCATGAATGAGAGTTGGACGATGACGACGGCGACGACGGCGATGACGGCCAGGTCTGTGTCGGAGAAGGCGGTTCTCCTTGGGATAAGGAATGTAAAGATGGTGAGGGGAACGACTGTGTTGACTTGACGGCTGATGAAACCGTCGTAGTCAGGGTCGGCCCAGTCATCGTCTCATAGCCAGGGGTATAACACAGGGAGAGACAGCCCAAAATAGGTGGTGCGGTACCTGGATGGTGTGGTACCTTACGCTATCTTGGATATAGGCGGCTAGCGGTCAGTAAGGGATGGGTGACAGTGGACTAGCACGCTGTAGTGTACACTACAGTACCCGTACTTACCTACGTAAGTAGGTCGTAAGTAGGTACCTAAGTAGAGTATAATACGGTACCTGTGTAAACTAACAGGTAGGCACCTAGTCAGTCATTGGGCAGAGGGCAGAGCCCATCGAGGAACGCTAGCGGGCAAGACACGGGGCGTTGGGCGGTAGGCGGTTGGTGCAGTGCAGCAGGTGGCGCAGTGCAGTGTAGGTACCTAACCCAAGACTCAAGGGGAGACGGTACCTGAGAGCCAGATCCTTCGGGCTTAAGTTTATGGTTGACAGTAGAGGAAGCGTGTTTCAAGGCTCGATAGGTAAATACCTAGTAATAATAATAATACAGGATAATAATAACACAACTGTTTTCGACAAGGTTAATTAATATGTTGCAGCAATCTTCCTCTCAGGCTGGTTCGGTTGGCGATCCGCTCGTGATTAATCTTGAGGCCCGAGGTCTCGCGACTCTCCTTTCTCTCAACCTCAACGGGAGGATGTTAAACGGGTGCGACGGAGGATATTCAACGTGGAAAAACCATTCGATCAAAGGCGAGAAAGGCGGACCCCAAGAGAAAAGGAGCAACAAGTCTTTTTACGTGTTTCCTTTACCGCGAAGAGGGACGCGACAAATCGTTGCAGCATTTTCCCCTGTTCGGAACCCTGCGCGCTACTATGCGACCCCGACCAAGAGCTGGCCTTCACTAGTGTACGCTACCACTTAAGTAGGTTGGCAGGCTTGGTAACCATATAAGCTACCTCACTACTACGCTGCACAATCAGTCAAGTATTTACAATACTGCTGTTATGGACGTGGTGCATAGCTCAAGTAGCATCCTGCTCATTTGGGGATACGCTATATCTGCCTACAGAGGTAGGAGGCAGTGTAGTTGGGTTAGATTCGAATGGCTCCAAGGCTATGGCTTGGTTAGCATCTCTACCCTAATCTATTAATCTAATCCCTCATGTATTGTAAGTGTTTGATTTGCACTGTGAACCATGCCATTACAGTACATCAATCGACGTCCACCACAGCACTTATGCATGGTGATAGGATATTGTATAGATTCATGTTGGCATAGATATAAACGAGAAGCAGGCTGTTCCGCATACAGATGGGCTGGTGGGAGCTTGTCCCGTGGTACTTGCGATCAGATGGTAGCACTCAACTTTTGTATGGGATGAGCAACTATTACTACCCACCTCACTAGTATAGATACGCGGATGGTATCATTCTTGTCAATAACATATCATGGTAAGAGAGTGTGTACATAGTAGTATATGCTATTATGGCTTTTCAATGCCAATGTGGCGACCGCCCACCACATTATGTATGTAGACTCCCGTCAACCTTGGAGATACACTTGAGTATTCGGCTTTTGAATGAATGGTGATCGGCATAAGACGGACCTTTCAGTAGATCAGAATATCAAACTCAGCTCGAGCATGCCGCGCCAACTAGCACCAAGAGGAAATAGTGCGTCCACACACTATAGTAGCGTCTTGTTGGTTATTGCATCGGGAAACAGAAACATCCCGAGAATTGTCATCAGGATGCTAGTATAGTGTAGTGTAGTGTAGTATACACTAGGTTAGGTACCTGTGTTGAGTATTTGTATCTTTGAATGTACACTAGCACTACGGAGACAGTGCCTTAGGGACTGCATATAGCTCAGAATTACATCTATGTCAACAATTGCAAAGCCAAGGCACCATTTGCACAGCAACAACATAGCGGCTCGCCAAGTTGAGGATATTGATTAAATAGAAAGCACCGCGTTCTCTCGGGCCGTGGCGTGCATCGATTCCATTGTTCATGATACGACATCAAGCAGTCCAGTCCAGTCGCATAATAACCTCTGTAGTGTACCCTAAACACCCACTACCTACCTACATTACCTACATTAGAATTAGCTAATGCTTTCATCCCGCGCTCTTGTTTACCTGCGCCGCTATTGGAGACGTACCGACCCTACGGTTGCTTGGTTTCTGCTTGGTATAGGTAATCCCTAAATGATGCAAATTGTTTCGACTATTTCGCAACACGTACACTACTCACCGCACATCCACAAGATCGGTCCACAGTTTTTGCATGTTATATAAGTAATTTGCGCGTCAAACACCGCAGCTGAACGCCAAACGTGCCCGGTCCATTGGACCTCGATACCAACGGAAAAAAATAACTTTTAGGCTGGTTGATGATCGCTTCTCATTACGACAGCACATCAGTGACACCGCCTTTGCGTGTCCATCAGTTAATCGCGGCACCGATGCAATAATGACGAGTCAAGGGCAGGAAACCTACACATTAATCAGGCTGGCATACCAGAGTCATCACTAGCCTGGACAGAAGCCTGAGCAGTACACTACACCAAGTACCTGTAGAGATGGAGGGTATTTTATGTGGCTGTGGTCCACTACTGACTTGCATTCTGGTTTCGATCAGATGCAGTAGTGCACCACGCCGCTATCACAAACTACCGTCACTAACCCGGTCGTCGGGGCGCGTATATGCCCAAGTGGAATTTCCTCTTTGCAGGCCGCCGTTATCTTTGAGGCAGCCACCGCATCGTCACTCCCGGTAAGTACTTACACTAGGCATATTCTATAGTGTAGATAGCCCGCCGGGTACCTTATATGCCTTTTTTTTCGGGGCTACATAGTAAGTACCTACTTAGGTCGGTAGGTAGTGTACAGAAAAGACGACAGCCCAATGCGGACAAACGTCATCACGAACCACTCCCCACAGGGATACACCAGGAAAGGAATGGGAATCTCATGAAGAACCAACATTTGCATTGCCTCGAAAAGGAAAGGTCTCGATATTTTGGACGCCGGGGTGTGTTGCGTTTCAATAGACTTACAGGGATCACAGAACCAACCAGCAAGCACGTGTACCCGATATAAAGTTTAGATACATCAATCATCCGATCTCGAACCTAAGAAAAAAATCAAAAAAATCAGATGAGATCAATCTCAATCTCAATCTCAATAATGGGTATTCAGACGAATATTCAAGTCTACCCAACACTAGTGTACTTCACGTCGAGGTTGCTAGTCGGGGCCTCCGAGGCCGTCTTTTCAGGGCTCATCACAGCTAGCCAAAACCACGATATGTGGGGGGGCACGGCGACATTGCAGCCAACCAACAACCGTCGACCTTGGCAGCTGAAAAGGTGGTGTAACAAGATTAATTTTATATCGGATCGCTGCACCAGTCAGGAGAGCCGGTTGGTTTCATTCAACCCGACCAAGGCGTTGGATGTGCATCGCATTGAAAGAGATATATACAGTAGATGTAGCATGCACACATCGACATCGGGCTCGGTCGTGCATCCGGCGGCTACTTCTTCAACAAGACAACAACAACACACAGCATCATGATGCAGCGTCGACGGGGAATCCGTGATGCCACTTACTATAGTCTAGGTGCATATGGCCTGATGGTAACCAGAACGGTCAATCCAGGCCCTTTCGCCTAACATACATAGCATATGCACCGTTCGCCATTTCGTTGCTCGTACCTATACCACCTACCTGGTAATCTGAGCAGGTAGTAGATGAGCTAAAAGTGAATACCACTAGCGCTGTTAGGAATCAAACCCAACTCACAGACGGTAGGTGTAGTATCCAAGAAAAAGGAAAAGGGGGCCTCCGGCGCCGATCCGGCTTAATCCTGCGGCCCCCCTCCCGGCGTCTTCTCGGTCTTCCGGTCGCATCCGATACAGCGAAGCCGAAAAGCCGCCTTTACTATACGGGTAGTATTGAGTCTCGCCCATCTACCGGAGAGCTACACTACGTCAACTCACGTGAGCGATGGTCCAAAATCTGACCATGTTTCCAAGTATGCCTTACCTAGCTTGGATACGTAATCAGTGCGAGCGGGCTTAGCATTGAAGAGCACAACCATCACAAAATAGCAGCCGCATCACCTACATGTTGGGAAGACTTTTCATATAGCCTTATTCACCTACACCTAACACTCGTCGTTTTTTCTGGCCTTGCAGCCTAAAGCTATACGCAAAATCTAATTTAGAGGACCCTGACAATCGAAAACGCAAGTAGCCTACGACCGACCGATTGATAGCACAGTAGATATTCGAACCTCGCACTACCATAATGGCAGCAGCCGAAACGAGTTCTAGCAATGCCGCCTTGTCAGATGTAAACTCGGCAGCACTGGGTGTCAAATTCCCAGAAATCACACTTCCAGATGGCAGCAAAGTCCAAACGGGAACTGTCGGGTGATGATTAGCCCCAACCCTCTCGCTCTCTCTTTCCTCCCCCCTCAATAACCACCAACATACCGACAACTATACTTTCCATGCGCACTAACCGTTTGCCCCCGAAACCAGCGCTCTCTTAGCCAACATCCGAATGTACAACGAGGTATACTCGGTCGGTGACACTGATAAGATCCGGGCCTTAGAGACCAGTTTCAAGGCCGCTCTCCCGCTGCTAGACAGAGTCGGGCTCTTTGATCTCTTCACGCCCGATGAGTGGCTTCGAGGCGATAACGAGGGGCGGAGGGCCGTTGGACGGCTATATCTAGAGTTCAAGGAGAGGCAGGAATACTAAGGAGTAGTGGACCATAGGATAGGTCCTAGTAGGATAGGAGCGGGGAAGTGGCCAGAGTTCAAGCGAGTGTATGCTCGTCACGGAAACAAAAAATCCCAGAAGCCCCTTAAGGGAGATTATGAACTAGGAGGAGGGGTTGGAAATGATATGACCAAGATTTGCTATAGAACACCCCTAGCTCGCTCAACGGAGGAGAGTGTTTGTAAGATATAGCTTTACTGTTTAAAAAGAACCCCGACTCCTCTACCGAGATCACAAAATAGGTATCCTTTTAGCCTGGCAAATCGCAAACCATAATATCGCGGGCCGCGCCATTAAAACTATTGCTTTCGTCTCTTTTGAGTGTCATCATCATCCACCGTCCCATTGCCGCCTTCGAGATCGCGGTTCCGCTTCAAGCCCTTCATCTTCCTTGTCTGCAGGTCACTCAGATTCTGTTTGCCCAGATGAATTCTGCCAATCTTATCACCAATCACGTCTGTCGAGATGTTCTTCTTGGTCTTCTCTTCGCCCGCCTTAGGCTTCTTCATGGCCTCCCTCAAGACCGCCTCATCCGGCTGCTGGCTACGACCTATACGGAAGTCCATCCTCTATAGCACTAAAGTTAGTAAACGCTCTGATTACAGAACCTGTAATAGTACAATGCCAGAATTAGTTACTGACCGGTCCCATCTCCTCTAGTTCAATGCGTGGTAGCCTCTGTCCGCTTCTCTTTGTATCGAGAAGGTACAGTCGTAGGTGAACGGTGGGCTTGACATCATCACCAGCCGGCTCATCAGCTGCGACAGACACTAAGTACTGCAATCCCTCCACATCTATTTTGTCGCTACTCGTATCGCCCTTGAACATATCGATCAGGAAACTCTTTAATATCGTGTATTCGTTGGCGACTGGGCTGTCCCATGCCGTTCCGGAGAACAACATCATCGGCCTTAAACCAACGGCAAATTTGCGAGACTTGAATTGCGACAGCGTCCTGAAGGTTTCGGGCATTATGTGTAGTTCTATCATGTCGAGGATTTGGTTCGTGGCAAATGTTCGTGCGAACGTGAGGGTGTTTGGGCGCTTCTTGGAACTAGATCCGAATACCAGCAAGCTCGTGTCGTTCTTCTCAGAGAAGAAGATGAGCGATGAAGGGTCCTCGAATGGGTGTATATCGTTCTTCTTGCTGAATTTCTTGGCCAATCTACCAATTCACTGTTAGTCGAGACGGGGATCGATGAGCTGCAGCAGCTCTGCTCGGTATTACTTACGGTTGTCTCAGAGAATGGAGATCCGCAAGGGCATCCTGTACGATTTGGCTACATGTCGTGCCGCGGCTAGAAATGCGATTAGACTCAGGGCATAGACAGGGATAATTGACCGGTATCAGCATACAGAAATAGAGTTGATTTGGGGTTTTCGATTATCTTGGGAGCCTTCTTCTCGAGAGCTCTCTTGCTTCGAGCATTCTTGGGTTTTCTATGGAAATACTATTAGGAAACGAACAGGACTAAAATATAGATGCGGTATATACACACATTTCTCGAAGCATTGCGGACTCTTGGTATGTGGATAGGTCGGATCAGATTTTATGCTATGTTGAAAAAGAGTCGTGTCGCATCAATTGCGCCTACTGCGATGCGAAGGATTGATACTTACCAAAATATTTAAGGCGGGGAGGTTTTTTGCCGGCACAATTCTTGCAAGCACCCCACACAGTGGATACCTAAGAAAGCGGTGAGAGTCTAAACGTTCACTATAGCTTATCTCCGAAGCTATCCCCGGTCGGCTGTCTACCAGCTGACAATACCTCTTAGCTTCGCTTACATTTACCAAGACAGTTTGATAGACTACTCTCACTTTCACCCTCGATGATGTACATTCTGTTATATTTCTACTCTATTGTCTAGCTTTCAATCTAACTTGCCAATATCCCTTTGAAAATAGATCTCCCCTGCCTCACTCGGTTAGGAGAGAATTAAATTGCCATCTACAACTTGTTAAGAGTGCCGTGTTTCCCAAAGTTTTCGTTCACCAGCACGTATCTGTATCGTGCTTTTCCGTCCTCCATGTCAACGATGGCCTGGTTAGCCTCTCTCATGGGTCGTTCCTCGATCCAAGGCTTAATTTTCTTATCCGCCGCTAGCTGCAACATTTCTTTGATCTCCCAAGGAGCACCGGTAGAGCTACCACTAATCTTGACGCCACTGCCTAGGAGCGAGAAGATATTGAACTGGGGGAAACCACCGTTATCGGCCGCCCTAATTCCGAATTAGTTATTGTTCAGCATCCTGATTGGGGGTGTGGGTTATCGACGCCATCGCGCAACGTACCCGACTTGAACAAATTCGCATCCTCTTTTGAGGAGACCAATGTATTTGTCTATGGGCATATTCACGCTGTTGGCAGTGCAAATTATGAGATCCACTGCGAGACCAAGAGTCAGCAATACTATCCGTGCCGGAGGGGGCCGTTGAAAACGCTCTTCGTATCCCAATTCCGACCAAAAGAACTGTAAAGACCTAGGAGTCACTTACAACTTCGGCTATGAGTTTTGTGCCAGTCCTGATCCTCATCTGTGGCAATGTACTCATCCGCGCCGAGCTTCAGGACGTCATCTCTCTTAGAATTCTTTCTCGAGATGCCTACCACTCTGGCACCCATAGCCTTAGCAAAGAGAACGGCGAAGTGTCCAAGTCCGCCAACACCGATAATTCCCACGCTCTTGCCGGGACCGCAGTCATTTCGCCTTAATGGCGAATATACTGTGACACCACCGCACAACATCGGCGCTGCATCCGCCGAGCTCAGTCCATCCGGGATTTGAACTACAAATTGTTGATTCGATCGATTGTAGTCCGCGTATCCGCCGTACGACTTGCCCTCATTATTAGGGTAGACAGAGCCGTAGGTATTGACCATAACGCGCGTGCAGTAGGTGTCATTTCCAGAGCTGCATTCTGGGCAATCTGGCTGCTGGCAGGTTCGAGACTGTGCACCTACGCCAACTCGGTCGCCCACCTTGACGTGCTTCACGTTGTTGCCAACACGCACGGCCTTGCCAACAATTTCACTACAAGAACTCAAGCATTAGATAATACCACACACGGAGGAGATTTGAACCATTCTTGATGGTTTCGGATGCATAGAGAAGTAAACAGAAGCGAAAACTTGGCTAAGAGAGGGAATAAAAGGCTCAGAGATGCGTACTGTCCAACACAACAAGCTATTTTGCGGTTAGTATGTTACTCATAATGATTAGGGCCATTGGGGGACTGCTCACGATAATTCGTCGGGAACCAGCCAGAACTCAGCATATGAAGATCAGAACCGCAGATTCCGCAGTGTGAAATCTCGATATCAACATCGTCCTCGGTCCATTTCTTGGGTTCGAATGGGCCCCACTCCATCTTGCCTTTCGCCGACTCAGGGTTGTGGCCTAACCAGCCTTCGAACTTAATACCAGCCATGGCGATGAAGGTCGTATATGCAAAGGTATGTGATCTAGGGTGTACTCAAAGGATTGAATTGTGATTGAAAACAAGCACAGTGAAGAGTGGTTATGCTGCTGGTTATATACCCGGCGTCGATGGCGGAGATAGTCTTTATATCCCCTGGTTCCATGGCATAACGTTAAGCAAATTCTAGCTAGTCCGGGAATATGAACCCAGGCCCGCTGCCCGATTCCACCACAAGTTTATGCCTATCTCGTAACTACTATCTGGTATACACAGGGCATAACTCTTTAAGTCCGACGAAGTTGAGCTTACCAAGAGAAACTACAATGTTGTTTGTTATAGCCGAAGCACAGCAACTAATTTTCGAGCTATAATCGGATCTCCTTCGCAATCTATGATCCCAGTTGAATGATCACCTATTCACAAACAGTCGTATGATTTTCATCGCCGTATATTAGAATGTGTGACCTTTCTTGTTGCAAGAGTGTACTTCCATACGTCTTCGAGGCTTCGAGAGCAACGTCGTACCTTGAAATTGGTAATTAGCACCATATCAATTGATTCGCGTTACACATAAAACACAACACGAGGGCAGTTTAGACAAACTTTGACGACCCACGATACCGCTCATGAGTAGTAATACTACGAGTAAGGGAGGTTGAGTCCGTATTGTGGCGCACCATACCCGGAGTACCGGAGTTGGCAACTTTTTCAATCTCCACCCACGAGACAAAATAGTGCCCCAGATCTGCAGGGTGATATAACATTCTTGAGACACTATATTAAGGTACAATTATGTCCCGTCGACTGTGGCTGGTGACCGTGTAATCTGCCGTCAATTACCTGGGTCGATAAGGGTGAACCCTTGTCGAGAGGGGCACACTACGCCATGTGGGTTACTATAACTGGGCTCTTCAAATCTAATCGCCGTGATCTGCGGTAGCATTAATAAAGTCATCGTACCCATCTAACGGTTAACGCCTAAACTACGCCTCAAACCAAGCCATCAAGTTCGCGAGCTTTATCTCCGTTATGTCCCTTAACATCGTCTTAGAGTCGCATCACAGCCAATGCATACCGCCTCGGATTTCCGGGCTATGTATCCCGACATCATCTTATAACATCAACAGACGGCACTGCGCGAAGACGTCGTGCCGACAATACCAGAAAGATAATAAAATCATCCAGTTAATTTTCACCGTATGGCTCTTCACCGGGTCGCGAAGTGCCGTTTGAAGTGCTGGGAAAGCTGCGAGCCGCGAGTCATGGTACGGCCTTTAGCGGAAATAGCACGATGCTTTCCTGAGGATGAATTTTCGATACATGGGCAGACCCAACGGGACACCAGAGCCCGCAATGGCTTCTGGCGGTGTGAGAAGTGTGATGACGAGAGCGATTAGCACAATACGTTGCTTTTCGCGAGACTCTAGGGAATAATAAAGGTGTCCTTTACCTCGCTCCTTATTCGAAATTCCTTTTCCATGAGGCATATCTTGTTAACAAGACAGCGGCCCTATACATCATCAGGATGCACGGAGACACTCATAGGCAAAGATAATTGAGACAGAGATGGAAATATTCGTGCGACGACCCGATCTAATCAAGTTCTTGGCAAACTAAGTAATTTGCCTAGTGGGAACTAGCCATGATTGAAATCGTTAACAAACCACCCGCGACCCCGATTCACAACCACTGTCCCACGTCACAAGATGGATTGGCATTCGGGTTTGCGACGTGACATTATTGACACGGCGATTTGTTTTTTTGCTCGACTCTTGAGCAGTCCTTTCAAGCACGTCTCGACGAGGACCAACGAGAGCCCGAAAAGAGAGCAAAAAAAATATTTTGAGGGCTGCAGGATTCGAACCTGCGCGGTTTCCCACTGCGGGATTTATGGTATAAACCAGCAAGAAGCCGGATTTACAATGACCCAAACACAGCACCTTAACCACTCGGCCAAACTCCCAGGTTGTTGTCGATTGATGTGTGTCCCGAGTTATTTGCACCTAAGACATAGGCTATGGAAATGGGAGAAATGTTTGTTGCATATCGTAACAACCGTTAATCCTGGTACAAGGATAGCACGTGACTTGGAGGTATCTTTAGGTGGCTGATGCTTAGTACGGAAGGTTAACTTCTAACTACTACTACTTATGGTTAATACGACATATAAGTACCTTCTTTTATAGGTCATATACATTATTACAACAATGTTGCACCGCGCCCTAACTACTAGCCGAACCCTCGGAAACAAGGTTGATGCTAGTCTCGATAAGAGGGGTATTAAACTATATGTTATCATCATCTTACGTAGTGGACAGTGAGCTATTGACAGGGGTTACAAACGACGTTGTTACGCAAGAGGTTCCCAACTCTAAACCGGATTTTAGGCCATTTGCAGGTTAGTAATTTGTTGAAGTATTGGGGACCATGCATCGCTCAGCTATCGCGTTATGTCCTTTTAAGGCATGATTTATGCCATTGCCACACCCAAAGCTAGGTAGAAAGAAAGCCAAGAATAGCCGGCGAAATAGTAGTTGAGCCTATAACCACTCATCCACTCATCATAATTCGCGGGAGGTGGCCAGCTAACATTACTGCACTGCTTTCTTAGTCAAAGCTGGGGAAACCGCTAGACAGGGTCTTCAGTGAGCGAAGATGAACTGATTAAAGGTCTGCTACTCCGTTGTTTACGGTTATAGCAGCAGGTATTAGCAGATTGCAGAGGTGAAGGTGGTCGTTGCCGACTTGATTGCTGTGATCGTGACTTGTTCAATTCGTATTTGAGACGCTTTAATTTGTCTATCGGTTTAGTAACGCTGTCTTCAAGCTGTCGGATATTTTGGAAAGGATATTCTGCCGTTCATAACACTTGGTATCCAAAGGACATTCTAATGTGAAACGGAGAGCAGTTGGTACAAGAGTACGAGAAAAGAAACAAGATGGGGCTCGATGACTTGACACTTTGTGAATCCTCTATTGTCGCGGGAAATTCAATTCGTACGCCAGATCACCTGTCATGATCTAAGTATAGGGGAGTGATAAATATTCGTCGTTACGCGAAGAGTCTAACCTATCGCCGACTGATACATACACTTATGGACAATAATTTATTCGTTCTAGTCTAGAAGGTGTGACATCATAAACCCGCCTCCGGGAGATTGAGACTTTTTGTTGCCATTGTCGGCAGAGTGCTTGTAAATTTAAGGCCGTGCTTATCCGCAAGCCATTTCCAACATTTAGGCAAGATTCTCTTTTCTGGGTGCATACTTGCTTCTCAACTCTGCCGGCCTTCATCCCACCACTACTCCGCTGCCGCTCCCACACACCTTCGAGGTCTCCCACCAGATGCCAGCAGAACCACCGTAAACCCGGAGCACCGAGGGCCATACATGCGGTAGCTGTGCAAAAACCGTAGACCCCTCGCCGTGGTAAAAGGGGAAAGGGTAATACGGGCCTGGTGGGTCATTCGTGGCCGGATCCAAGTCCGGCGCGCCTTCTCTGTCAACCGTGCCGTCAGTCCCCATGTACGGGTACAGCGGCCTGAAATAGCTGAAAACCTCCTGGTCGCGCGGCGTCAGCAGCGTGACTTTATCGCCACCGGCGTCCCCTAGTACTTTGCAGAGTCCATGACCGATCCAGGCATTGAGGACCCGCGGGTCCCATGCCGAATAATAAGGTGAGCGCCGGAAAGCTGCTGCCGCCGCGTCCCGCGTGGGCCACGTATCTCGGCGGAAGGCAGATAGACGGGTCATGTCGACCGCGCCGGCGAGTGAGCAGAGACCTGTGTATAACCGGGTCCAGAAGGATAAGAGTGGAAAAGAGGCGGGCGTGAATCAATGAAAGGCAAGTTAGGATACTGCCGCCGAACGAGTGACCGATGCCGATGATGGGCCGGGGCATCTCGGCGCGGAACACGTTTGTCATGTACAATAGGTCGCGGGCATGGTCGTACCAGCTAGGATCGTTGCCGAGCCTGTCTTTGTTTAACAAGCCGCTCTGTCCTTGATAAGCCACGTCGGCGATCCAGATGCCGCGAATACGAAACCCGTTTTTCTTAGATTCGGTATGGAAATCCGCCCATAGCGGTTCGTACACCTCCTTCGGAAACCCATTAGCGTGTGCTCTAATCACCGTTACGTCGCCCGGCTGCGGGTTGGGATTATCGACAGGTCTGTATTGTTTGATGCGGACCTGTAGGACATCGTCCTGCGACACAGCTGTTGCTCTGGGCCATTCCCTGATATGTTGTGTCGGGATCGTGTGTTCTATAATCTCGAATGGGAAACTCATCATGATCCTCACTCTCTGAAATCGAACCCCTGCAGAACGGCCAGGGGTGGTCTTGCGGGGACCCCGCGGCCACTAGGTAAGGACTGGGGTGCCGGGGTCTTTCGACAAGTATTCTGAATAGCCTCTGGAAAAATAACAAAATAACGGCTTTTGAGAAGTACGAAAGCGGAGATGTGAAAGCCGAGACATCCCATATTTCCTAAAATGGGGGCCGTGACTTAGAGTTGCAATATTCCCTTGGAATAAGACGGGAATAGTAGGGCTGATGCTACACACCGGCGTATACTCAGCTTTGCCTAAACCTCCCCAAGTCACCTTCGACTATCTTCGCCTCTTCTGGACAACCCCGGGAGGTTGAATTCACAACTCTGATTTGCCAGGCGCACAAAGTAATACAATTTCTTTAACACTTAGACTAAAGGAAAGAAACAAAATAAAAAGCTCGAATTGTCACGGAACCTTATACGGACTGGAACCTAGGGTATATAAACTAAGTTGATAGAGACTACTAGCATAGATAGAACTTTGCTCCTCGTGCAATGATAATAAGTCAATGCTAGGGTTGCCAGAAGTAAGAGAACTGTGATATGAATGTGCCGAGCAATTATATAATCAATGCAGATAATATGGACTTCATGTAGGTAATTGACGTATGAACCTGGGAGATGTCTGAAGGGCGTCGTGCTATGTTAGTCATCGGGCACCAGTTTCTATATTCGATTTTTAAATAGTACAATTTTACCCATACCTAAACAAAATACTCTTCCTAGGTCTTTACAAACATATATGCGTGCTATTTGTATCTTAGGGAGTCAATAGGAGAACGTAATGCCCCAAGTGCTACATTCACACTAGTTGGCATTGAAAAAAGTCGTAGCAATCTTAGTGCTCGGTATTGTTATGGGTGCATAGTTCGAAGCCTGTCTTCTAAACATGCTTGTATCAGGTGTCTAATATTTCTCAACATCGAGTATTATTTATACTTGAACTACTTGGTAATATCTCATCAACAATACATAGTAAAAGAACTTGTTTTGGGGGGTATGCCTTGGAAACGGCATTGGTATATTCTCAATTGCTACAAGATCACGTCTAGTCCGTTAGCTGTAGAAGTACAATGAAGTCGATACCGTCCGGAAACCAAACTATCTACCACGTTAGAATTGAGACTAAAATATGTTCCCTTCGTTATTAGACTTGCCTCCAGTTCAAGTTTGCCGTGCAGGCAAGTTTGCACGCGTCAATGTGAGTTTGAATCATGTCTTGGGTCTTAGGCGAGGTAGAGTATTGGCTTAGTATCTCGTTCTCAGCAGCCTCCAGCCGATCGATAGATCTCGAGACCATGAGTGTTGCTTCGTCTATTGCTGCCTGGACTGACCTGAGTTTCAGGAACAGAAGGGGAATGAGGGTGTCTGCTTGTGATTGGGCCTGCCATATTTACGTTAGATGCATTTTCTCGATATGGAACTTATAGCTTACGATTTCTTTTTTTACAGACAGTATGTCGTTGATACTATAGAATATTAGCTTAACCATAAACCTTTCGGGCCTGGTGCACTATTACCAGCATATAATTATGTTGGTTTCATGCCAAATGGTCTGGATTGGGCCGCTGTTTATGATCTCCTCGGGCAAGGTAATTCCCGTGGTATATCTGTACTGATATCAGTCCCATATTTTTACTTGAGGGTCTAATCATACTCATTAATCGCTAAGCACTGCAAAGATTTGTCAGTTATCATTTTTTCGAACGTGGTCTATTATATGTGTTTTGAGGCACGGGATGTATCTTTGTACTCCTGGGATAGTTAGAATGATACAGTTATAAGTTTTACTTACGACTCTGACAGCGCCGGATCCCAGACGTCGTTGTATGTACTGCTCAGGTGTCGGTATATCAGCCGTCATTAGAAATTTGTGTTCTTCCTGACACATATCAACGAAGAACATCAACTCTTTGACGAAGGTGTTAATCTGGCCTAACAGCTACTATTCAGTAAATATGACGCATTAATATGTTGCAATAACTCACGCTCGTTATAGGCTGCGCTTATAGCATCCCCAACTGGTTTGAAGCAGGTGATGATGCGGTTATCAGTCAGAGTCGAGCTATCGCAAGACTGATTTCTAGACAAGCTCGCCCGAATAAACTTGGTGGTTTCCTTCCTGAACTCCGAGGCTGATTCAAAGTCGTCTATCAAAGACGAGAACTCGGTAGAGTCTAGTTCTGCTCTATAGTTAGTATTTATATAACCACTAGCCTGTGAACCAGTAATACCATCATCCCAAACAAAGAGCTAGCATTTAATATTAGCAACTTCTCTTGAAACTATTACAAAACTCTTACCCAAATTGATAATGTCGTAGCAACACAGAGCATTTCAAATGGTGCGTATGCCCACCAGGAAGCCGCGAACAAGGCAACCTCGGTTGCTTTCATTTTCCTCAACCGGCGCTCTTCTTGGGGTTCGGGAAAGATCCTATTTCTCCGTGTTAGCATAAGTACAACATGTTCTAAGATATAGCTAGTAGTCTTACGATTCAAGTGTTCTTTGCACATGTTCGTCGAGCTTCTCAACCTCTGGATGGACATGCTGTGGCCAATGCGTGAACAAGCCCTGTAGGTCTGGTATTCTCACACGAGAACCTCGTATACATGCAATAAGGTCCGCCCTTGTGTTAACATCCGAGCGTAAAAAGCCGGGCTCTGGCGACGCGCTACATAGTCTGCTAAAGTAGGCACCCATGTCTTATCGGTGGTCAATAAGCAATTATACAGTGAGTAGTAATTGCATTGGAGACAATGTTCAGCTGCCAGAATTGTTTCCAAATAAAGTCTATACCCATCTATCTAAATAGTTGGAGCAGATATGCACTAAGGATTTCCATCGCCTTGAGCGCTACTCAATTGGTACGCCGTTGGTTGAGCCTCGGCGTCGCGGTATAAGGCGTCTTACACAACCAGCCTCCGAACCCGGTGTGATATCTCCCACCTCCCGGGGCCCCTCGCACCCTGTCTGACGCACAGCCAAAGTCCGCATCATCCTCACCTTGAGCTATGCACCTGACTAAGTTCCGTGCAGATAGAGTCCTACAGCACCCCCCACCTAGTCCGGTATGAAGCTTAGCACGCTATCCAAGCAAAGTTGATTGGAATCAAAGCTGATTTCTTGCCAAATAGCGGTGAACTTAGCATTAATGGTCTCTTGGATTTCGGTCGGCAAAATATTTGGTTAGTAAAATGGAACCCAAGGGTGGACGTCTAATCGGACGAATCTGAAGGCGTACATCCCACGACTGGGTATAGCCTGTCTTCATCATGATCGCCGCGTAACTGGGGATTCATGGCGGGGAAATTGCGGCGCTGTATGGAGAACATGTTGTGGGATTCCTTGGAGCGTATCGTAATGATAACCCTGACCTTGATCTTGCGGATTGCGTTCACGATGGTATTGGCTATAGATCCTCTATGTATCTTTCGATATTATTATCGCGTCGTGGAACGTCGCAATGGGATTGTATGTGCCGCATTACCACAGCTCCGACGTTGCATAGGGCTCGGCGCAGAGTCCAAACTTAATTCATTCCCCTCCTTTTGTGGGGAAAGGAAGGGAGGGAGATAGGGTGGTGAGTTTCACGTGCCCCCAAATCTTGTCACGGATCCTCAGTTCCATCTCGAAGGTAATTCAGGTATCTCGCCGTTTTACGAGTAAAATACTCTTTAGGCAGCCGCCGAGACGTCTCGTTATCGTATCTCGTTTAACTGCCGGGGCGCTCGGGCTTAGGTGAGAGACACGTACTTGATCCAATGGGAAATAGTACGTGAGCAACCGATATTCTGCTCATGCAGGGTGTAGAGTGTGTACATCATCATTATTCGACGAATGAGGTGTAAGCAAGTACAGTGCTTGCATATGCTTACGTACGGAGACTTTCGTGGTCGTTTCTTATGTCATTCAACTCATTCGAACTCTCGCTTAGCTCATGTGAGTTTGTGAGGCGATGATATTTACACCACCAGTAATAATTTCAATGTAATAGAGGTTTAATCAACCGTTCCTAAATAAATGTGCTATGTTTCCGACGATACATAATTACATTAATCATGGCTCATAATCGGTGAGTTTGCCTGTAACTTTCAAATGTATTGCCTCCAGTTATAACCAAACCCCTCGTCGTATCATTCGTAATTCATATAGATCCGGGTATCCTAATTGTTCGTTATTCATTTCTCTTGAACATATTTGACCCTAACTCCCTTGGTGCTCGGAGATGGTTCCCCGATAAAGCAGTCTCGTGCAATATCAATATCTCGCTCGCGGGTTGTATCATGCAACTCGAGTTTCAGGCGTCGGAAAATGCAGGCGAGACCGACGTACATCTCCGCGTATGCAAGACTAGAAAATGCGGTGTTAACTCATTGCGCCATTAGAAGGGCATACTGTTAATTGAGGATTAACGGTTAAAAGATAACGTATCATTACTCACTTCACACCGATACACATCCGGTTCCCGCGTCCAAAGGGAACGTGATATTTGTTGAGTTTATCAAGGTCTGGGTTTGTAGATAGCCAACGCTCAGGTTGAAAGTCGAACGGCTGCTTATAAATCTTGGTATCTAGAAGCACATCACGCAGAGTCATGCTAACTGGTGTCTGTCATGGGTTCCCTTTTGTTAGCCATGGGTTGATCCAATATGATTAATCTATCAAATTGATCGATCACTCACTCCTGCAGGTATCACCCAATCTTGGTAGCGCAGAGGCTCACTGGGCGAGACAAGGGGGAATCTTGTAGTAGGAAGCGCCATGATTCGTAAACTCTCCTTGATGATAGCAGACTAGATTATGTTAGCAATTGCTCATTGTCACATGACAGGGGTATTGATATATGCGCATACAAGCCATGGAAGAGATTCCAATTCCTTGAGGGATGGTTGCGAATACGGGTCGGGCATAGCCTGTTCTAACTCCGTCTTGAGTTTTTCCTGGATGGTACCTTTATCGCTGAGAACGTAAAATAATGCAATTGTTAAGGCACGAGCAGTTGTTTCCCCGCCAGCGGCAATCGCTACGACTCCTTCGTGAGACATACGATTTGCAACCTTCTCAGAAGGTGGAATTTGTTCATTGGAGAGTATCATGCGAAATACGTTAGTCGACCCAATTGACTTATTTTTTGGCTTCTCTGTATTGGAGGTTGTTTGAACGTAGTATGAAGCAAGCTCACGCATGTCCTAATTTCATGATTAGATAATTCTCAGAATGTTTGGAGTATGGACCTACTCGATGCAAGCCCACAATCCGAGAAAACTCTGGAAGAATCAATCGTATCAGAGTCATTGGCATTTCGAGTACCGTTGGAATTACCCAGCTGAAATGTCTGCCGATTAAAGTCCATTCAGCAAGCTTCCCAATGCTCATTTTCCATTCGGCTGCGAGGTACTCGTCATCTAACAAGTCTCGGGACTTTCCAGTGGAATATAGAGAAACATTATCTGTCGTATAAGCCAAGAAGTTGGCTCTCATCTCCGTGAACCCACCGCGAGTTATCTGCGTTTCCATCCTGGTGAATAGCTTCTCTGTATGCTCGTAAATCATAGGGACCGCTGCAGCCGCACCCGATTTAGAGAAAAGGGGATTGATCGCTGAGCGTCGAAGTCTATGAAGGTCATGAGATACCGTGCCGAAGACTGCAAAAAAGTAAGTATACAAGGCAAAACAAACTCGCAATAGCAGAACGTATACATACTTCCCCGTGGTGTCCCTGTCATATATGCAGTCGGCGGGTATTTGTCCCTTTTTCCCTGCTTTGTGTAAGCATATCCTTCTATAGTAGACTCATGACTAGTCGCCAAAGCTTACATAAGCTGGCCCTGTATATAAAGTGTCTAGCCATGTTGAATCGCAAATGTGAATCTCGTGAGGGTTGATTCGGACGATGGGGCCTAAATACCACATCAGTATGAAAGCAAAAATAAAAGTGTCTCATTAGTCCATACCATATTTCTGATGCATCTTCGTGATTTCCTCCATGAAGTTCCCCCGCGGTCTTTGAAAAAGATCTATCCACGTTTCGTACCATCCTGTAGCTGCGGCCAACTTTGGCCCTGGAAATTTTGCCAATGGATGCAGATAGATCCGATACAACACAAGACCTAGTGTATAAACACACCCCAAACCGGAAATCAACAAACACAAGTCGTAGGCGTGCATGGTGCTCTAGGTGTCAGTTTGATGGTAGGAGATGTTCGAGAGTATACTGTCTTAGTCAGACTACTACAAGCGAGGACTGATGGCTCGCGGGGGGTGGTACCGGGTCACAGGACATATACTAATAATAAGCCTCAATGGAAGAACAACGAGTCTTTACGTTGCGCTGCAACATTGATTTAATGAAAACATAATTGGGGCTGGGTTACATTTAGAGGCCCAGAAAATGCGCGTTAGTCTGCGCTGTGAATTCGTCGATCGAGATACTGTTCTCACACGGTGCGTCACAGAGATATGGTATTCTCTGAATAATATTACCCGAACACTATCTAGTGTACATGGTAGACCCTTGCCGATTGGGAATGGGGGATCAATCAACTTTCTCTAGTGTACCAGTAGAGTAGGGCTGGAGGACCGAATACTACGGTAGCTGTCGAGATGCATGAGGTGGGGGAGGATTGACGCTGACACGCTGATACACCAATAACACGCGGCCCCCGCCAACCATCTCATGGAACACGTCTTACTATTACATTATCTGGAAAGTCCTGACGCTTCTCTTGTGGTCAGCTGATTTCTTGGCGGTCGTAAGTTACGAAAATGCAGTATCCGGATATGGATGGTAGACTGGGAACCTCTTCGTAGTTCGGTCACAAACTAGTATACCTTGTAGATGTAACTTTAAGGGGGCAGCTTTCCTTCACCTTTCCTCCTTCTTTCGTTGAATAGTTCGCCTATGTTCTCGCCTTACTAATTTCGGGTAAATGGTCTCGGCGATGATTGTCCGCCTTGCATCTATTATAATGAATATAGATGCTGTTATATAGGCCTAGATAGGATGAAACCTCACACCTTGTCTCGGGGTTGCTATCATAACTCTATTTTCAAGCTAACACTTTCATAATTTGCACACATGAAAGGCGCCACAAGAACGGTTATTGGAGTGGAAAGTGATAGTATGAGAATTTCCTTCGATTTGTTTAGTATGTACGGTGGGAAGGTTTGTTCATGATAGGGCCGGGTACTCGATGCGTGTATCTAGGTTGGGACCTGCCGCAAATTCAGGACTTCTTTTATAATACATATATGAAAACCCTTAAAACCGCCCCTTCGACATAACTACTACTTCGATAGATTTAGGTGTTGATACAAGGTGAAAGTGCTGAGCTCGATCCGTTACTCTCCTCGTTCCCGAGGGTCACGGGTAATGACAGTTTCTCTCATGATGGTTATACCCCTTGTCTCCCCGTTACGATTAGATGCTCCGCGAGTGACAGATGTTTCCAATCCCTGATTGGCCATACCAACATCGACGTTTCCAAGTTCAAGAAGCTCGTCGGAGTCTCCAAACTTGGAGTACCCATGCGTCCCGGCCGCAACACGAGAGAGCTCATGGCCATTGATCGCCTTGTGGGAGAATTCGCGGCTTTGCGCTGATGAGTCCCCATAAGCAGTACCCAGGATGCCGGAAAACACTTTGTCAAAGAGAGGTTTCAACAGCGGGCTACAGGAGATGATGATGGCGACGGCAGGCTCCGCCAAAGCAACCATTTGACTTCTTGTGTCGTGAGTAAGATCGGCGAAGTTTGTTTCCAGCAGAATTGGAATACGAAGTGACGCAACAACCAGAGTACTGACCACATTAGCGTCTGTCAAATAGACCTGGATATCCTGGACTTACACTACACCAGCGCCGAAAACACCGGCCAAAGCAACTTTATAGCGGCGGCTAAGCTGCAGTGCCCAGACGGATGGAATTGGCAATATGACCAAGGCTAGCTCGTTCAATATGTCAAGGCCCGCGACCGCGCCAAATCCGGCGTATTGGTTCCCACATGTACCTTTGGCGTCAGGATTCCAGTTCTTTTCGATCGGTCTGCAGAGTAACAGCCCGACAAGGATCGTCAAAATGATCCAAACGACGGAAAGTATTAGAATGAGGGTTCCAGCTATGCGAACGGGGCGGGTAACGAAGATTCGCATGAGCATGACTGTAATGCTGATTTTGACGAGACCAACCGCTAGCGCATACAGAACTTGGACTGCGAAGATGGCCTGGAACTATTAAATCACTGAGCTAGCATGACAGTAGAAGGAGAATGTACCTTGGAAAATCGAACGATATGCCAACTCTGTAGCTCCCACAGATGGTGCCCAGCACCGCCGGCCAGCACGGAAACGAAGCTCGTAACAATCTGGCCATAGTAGAAGACCAAGGCGGCAAAATGGATATAATCTTCAATCGCCAAAGGTACTCTCTTTATGCGACGACAATAAAAGCGCACTGTTAGATGTGAGGGTTAGTTACACGATAACTAACTCACTTTACGAGGAGTCACGGCGTTGGGCAACCACCTACTTGCAGTCCATATTCCAGCGAGCACACCCAGAAAGACGGCCTCAATAATCAAATTGATGCCACCGGGGGATAAAGGTACGAGGTCCGTCTCAATCTTTGCGCCATCAGTCGTGTTATTCCCACCGGTAATGAGGCGGGGTGATAGATCCATAATGTCAAGTATCGCAGAATAAGGCGGCTAGGACTAGAATACTGGGCGATACCCGCGCACGGTGATGTGGCCCGACTGTCACACAATGACTGCTTATTGGGAATGATCTTTAAGGATTGAACAAATTGAATGAGGCGTAGATGCGAAGTTCATAGCCTGATGCTGTAAGTGATTGAAAGCGCGATCTCCGCCGACATTATCTAATTGAGTGTGGTTAAGTTAACTATCTTTCTCTCTTCCTCTCTCTCTGTAGATTCCGACACAGAGAGTGAGACGTGCGCACATGGGGGACGGAGAGCGTGGGTGAGTAGGGGGGGTGGGGAGAGGGCGGCGACAATTTGTCGCAGTACCTATTAAAAGGAATATTCGAGGTGCTGACATGCATTCTAACATGCATGATGCATTGGAGTATCATGTCAGAGTTGCAGTGGTCAGAGTCACATTCGAACATGAGCGGCGCAGCAGCGCAACCAACAGCATTTGTCCCCCCAGTCACCCCTCTCAGCTCGCCCAGCGAAGTCGAGCAATGAGGGGGTTCTGTTCTGAATGGGGTAGGAATAGGATTAATACTACAGTACCAATCACACTCCTACTACTACACCACCATGAGCTACTGTGCCATATTCCTACACTGCGACACTTGGGCTACGGTACCAATCGCATTCCTACAATACAACACTGTGGCTACAGTACCAATCATATATTCCTACAATACAACACTGTGACTATAGCACCGTATGGTGGGTATAGCGGCGTAGGCCTGCATGGAAGCTTGCGCGGAACTAACCATTTAGAAAAATAGCGCTCGGCGGCTCTGCAAGCGGCGTCCAACGTAGTGTTCTATCGAAGCGCAAGATTGAAGGGGGGTGTGTATCAAGGATAAGGACACCGGTAGTATCGCATAGGATCCGACGGCCATCGTCGACACAATACTGGATCGGAAATGTTGGTGTTGATCCCCCTCATCTCCATGTCCGTTCATGTCTGGACCTTTGCCGCAGCCTGACTTCAATACCGTGGATTCGGTAGGCTGCGGTCTACGGAGTTAATGTCATGCCACTTCTTTGTCTCAGTACGACTATACATCAGACAGCCTTGCTCATTGTGATTATAATCGTGATAGGTACGTGCTCTCGCTGCCTGAATTTCCCCTCACCAAACCATCTTAGGTAAGCTCCCTTACGGCCCCCAATCCCGACATCAAAATAGTTGGAAACAGACAGGTTTGTTTGCTTCGACATACCTTCGCATTCTTCATCTTGCTCTCAGGAAAACAACAACTACAGAGCCTTACATAGACTCAATCACCCATATACTACTCTGTATTCCTTTTCCTATCATGGCTACTACTGGAGACTGGGATTACATTATTGTTGGAGGTGGTTTGTCCGGCTGCGTAGTGGCGCATCGGCTGAAGCAGTACAAGCCTTCATCCCAGATTCTTGTCATCGAAGCTGGTCCTGATGTTAGCGACAACAAAGATATTCTTCATTTCAATTCGCTCAATTTCATCGGAGGCCAGTTCGACTGGGGATACAAGACCGTGCCCCAAGCTCATCTTGACGGAAGACAGATCCATGTCCCCGCTGGCCGAGCTCTAGGTGGCGGCTCTGTCATCAACGGCTGTAAGCTTTCTTACTCATCTCACTCTATTTCATCTTACGTGATCGCCCGGCTGAATCTTCTCCGCATAAGGTGGCTGGTTCCGAGGATCGAAAAACGATTTTGACAGCTGGGGCGAAGCTGTTCAAGATGACCGCTGGAGCTACCAAGGGCAACTGGAGTATTTCAAGAAGACCGAAAAATGGTACAATAATGAGAACTCTGAGTTTCATGGCCACGATGGCGCCATGCAAATCGAGTCGCCCATCTCTACCGGCCGTATCTATCCCCTGTCAGCCATCACTGAGCAATCCTGGACTGAGGTTGGTGTGAACAAACTCCCAGGCAATGACATGAACGCCGGTGTCAACTTGGGGTTTGGTGAGCTCAACGAGAATAGATCCAAAGGTGCCCGTCAAATCGCGCCCTCGGTATATCCGCTAGATGGGGTTACTATCAAGTCTAGTACTCTTGTGCGAAGCGTTAAGTTGGTCGACTCTCGAGCCGTTGGTGTTATCCTAGACGATGGCACCGAGATCTTGTCCAAGGAAGTTATCCTCTCTGCCGGCGCGTACCGAACACCGCAGGTCCTTTTACTTTCCGGGATTGGACCCAAAGAGACCCTAGAGAAGCACGGCATCGAAGTTAAGGTTGAGAACCCAGAGGTTGGGAGCAACTACAACGACCATGTCATGGTACACTTGAATTGGAAACTAAAGGATCCCTCCCAGGGTTATGCCCTCGGCTCTAGTAATCCCTTGCTAGCGCAACCCCAGTTTGCAATGGGCACACCACTGAGCCATGTCGCGAGTACTGCTATCCCACGGGACCAGCTAGAGGCAGCCATCGCCAAAGATGATGGTAAGGTTGACCCCGACCATTATTTGCTAAAGAGGAACTGGGCCGTGATGGAAAACCTGGTGATGTCCTTGGCCGTTCCCCCACTCACGATCGATGGTACGCACATCAGCAACGCCTTGATGGGAATGAAGCCCACATCGCGAGGAACCGTCACCATTGCATCTAAGGACCCTAAGGACCCTCCGCTTCTCGACCCGAACTATTTCGCTACTGAAGTAGATAAAGTCGTCTGGCGCCACTCTCTACGTAAAATCACGGCTCTAATGACGGGCGATACAGCTCTGGGCCGTGAAGTTGTTGCTGGCGAGACTCCGTTCCCTGGATTCGAGCCACTCAGCGTTGATGCGAGCGACGAGTATTTAGACAAGAGGGTCCAGGCCCAAGGCATGTAAGTTAAAGCTTTTTCGCTCTCAGAACTTTAATAACGGTACTGATGCATCTCGTCACCGAACAGATCGACCTTCCATGGCGCTGGAACCTGCTCGATGGGTAAGGTGGTTGACCCAGATCTCCGAGTCAAGGGCGTCCAGAATCTGCGCATCGCTGATGCCTCTGTCTTCCCCATCTCAATTGGCGCACATATTCAAGCAGCTGTGTATGCTCTTGCCGAGCAAGCCGCCGTAATCATATCTGGAGGCAAGGAATAATGATGCTGATCACAAGTCTCGTACCGATCTTGACCCCTGTCACACTATCGGTATCAGCTCTAGGAAGCACACAATTTACGATGATCTTGTTAACAAAAGTCATTTGGGTTTTCATCTTGTCGCTCCCTTTACCCCATAGGGGCCTAGTTGTATCAGTTAGAATTAAGTGAAGTCGCTCACTAGAAGGACTACATATCTCTAGTTTCGCTGAGAACAGTGATGCAAATTGATGCAAGATTGGCCCACTCATGCAGCCCATCATCCCTCTATTGAAAAAAAAACTATATATAGGTCTCCCGATCACTTCAGTAACGCAGTATTTCAAACATCATACTTGATCATAAACCTAGCACTGGATCACTGAACGCAGGCCTAAGAAACTTTTGCCCTCACAAATTCCATTAAGCATACTCTTCGCTACTGTTAGCATCACCACAACCAAATCTGGGCAAATAAGCAGAGTAGATCCCCTTCATTACGTATTGCCCCCTAATAGGACTATTCGTGGCATTCTGAATAGCGTTAGGTAGCTATTAAGCCGAGATCCGAATGAGGATAGCTTACTAGATCGAAGTGGCGGAGCACACAAAAGACCATGCATATAATCTTAGAATACCACCGATAAATCTGACAGCACTGATTCGCGGGAATAATATCCCTGGCGTGATTCTACTGTGCTGGGGGTATATTATACCACATCGGGTGCACTCTCAGTCTAGCTCTGCCCATTACCGCCCGACGTTGCAGTTCCTAGATGGATCCAGAATCATGCACGGCCTTTTTCCTGTACAATGACTACATAATCCCATGGGAGCTGACGGCCGGTGCTCCGACAACCCCGGTCTAACTACCGAGGTTTCATTTAATAGGACTCTCACGCGCGCAATAAACCAATGAGCACCCGTAAGTGCTGGAGAGGATACTACGAGTGGCGTTACGTATTCGATACGCTATGTAGTCGCATTTGTCTCAAACGCACCGTCAATTGCGGCATTCAACGGCTAGACAGCGACCGTCGATTATGGATTATGCCGAGCAACAATGTAGGTCTCAGACCTCAAACTTACTGCCGGTGGCGCAGGATTCTTCTACACACACTTTCATGGTCTTCCCAGCAAATAAACTGCCTTTTTAGGCACAATCAGGCACCGATCACTCCAAGTCTTCTTTTCCACGCCACTACTACATACCCGTAAAAATAGAGTAAGTTTATTACACTGTGTCTTACCTTCTGAGTGACAGCTTGAATCAAACGCTGTAACCTGCTTGTAGTAGATGTTATCTAAGTGGTTGAATGTTTGAACATCCTCTTCAACTCTTAGGGCCTCCTTATCAGCTTCCCATGCTCTAGTGCATACTACTGCGAGTATCTTACGATACCTCGTTCCCAGTCATCGGCTGGCTTACACTGGTTCCCATTCATATCGATCGTGGTTTGCCTCTGCCAATGCATGTCTCCGAGCATCAGAAATTCGGCCACCGGCTGATTCCTCATGTCATCGACGAGCTGGCTCAGTCGCAACCTGATAGGGAGTGTTTCTCTTTTCCTAAGTCGTCGAACCCTCGAGATGGAGTACGCCTTGTCACTTTCCGCGAATACGCAAACGCGATAAATCACATTGCCCACGTGATTACCCAGAGATGCGGTTTTCCAGCTCCAGATTCAATTCCCACAATAGCTTACATTGGTCCGAACGATGCGCGCTATATGATCTTTCTAGTTGCTGCTCTCAAAGCTGGGTACAAGGTATGCTGTTGTTGGTATTCCCGCATAGAACCGGCCTAACGCGGAATGGACTAGGCCTTCTTTCTATCGCCGGCAAACTCCCCATCTGGCCAACTAAGTCTCCTTGAACAAACTGATTGCTGGCATATATGGTTTCCATCATCGTATAAGGCCGTAGTTCAACCATGGCTTCAATCTCGTCATATGAACATTGTAGAGGCCGAGCCGACGGAATCTTGGTTTCCATCAGACACAGTTTCCGAGATCCCCTATCGAAGGACATTCGAGGAGGCTCAATGGCTACCGTTCGTTGTTCTGCACACTAGTGGTAGTACGGGGACTCCCAAGTCTATCATCGTGAATCAAGTTAGTAGGCCATCTGCCATTGTTTCTTATTGAATTTTTCAAAAAGCCCTCACTGCGACAAGTATACGATGCATGACGAGACTAACTAAAGTCCTCCAATGAAGGGAATGGTCTCTGTCGGCGATGCTTACCACAACCTTGGTGACCGGGATGGGCTTCCCCTGTTCTACAAAGCATTATCAGAAAAATGCAAAAGATTCTTCCTACCAAGTGAGCTACTTTGAAAATCAAGACTTTCCCCCTGCCAGATCACATTCTCATGAATTTAGTTCCACTCTTTCATGCGGCCGGTGTGTATATGTTCATGATTAGGACTATTGTAAGTCGCTATCGTCGCCCGAGACATACCCCTCTATCGCCATGTGAATTCATTCCGGACACGCAAGGGATAACAAGGACATGTTGATATTGACTGGCCGACACCCTCCACCAACCGAACATCTCTAACTAACATTGAATGAGAAAGTATTGGGGCGCTCCTGTAGTTCTCGGAGTCCCTGGCACGCCTCTCACTGCAGATCTTGCGGTGGAATGTTTCAATAATCTCGATGTTGACGGGGCCGTTCTCGCGTGTGTTACATTCCACTGTCGACTTGACGCCTATTCTCTCGCCTAGACTAACGTTGCGCAATAGCCCAGTTATACTAGAGGACATTTCTCTCAATGAGAACTACACGAATTCATTGGCGGAGCTCAAAATGGTTGTTTTCGGCGGATGTGAGTATTGAATATCGATTGCCTTCTTGCTACATACTAAACCTTCACAGCAAGTCTCACACCTTCTGCGGGAGACAAACTCGCCAAACGAGGAGTGAAACTTGTGAACGCGATATCGTCTACTGAGTAGGTTGATTGCATATCTCTTCGGGGTTGACTTGCTTATGTTCTTCAAGGTGCACTCCATATCCAACTTACATCCATTCCAACCCGGACGCTTGGCAATGTGAGTCCCCTTGCGATTTATCGTGGGAACGCCTATACCCTATCGTCACTACGTCGACATTGCCCAAACACGCCAAATATTTCTTTATTATCATACGTAGTAACAATCTACTAATCGGCAAAATATAAAGATTTCCTTTTTGACTCTGAGCTCCTTGGAGCCGAGTGGCGCAAGGTGGATAATGATAGCGATGTCGTAAGTTCCCCAACTATCTAACAATTTGATAGCTATACCACATCTCATTTCATCCGAGCAGCTGAGTATCATTCTCAGAAGCAGCTGACACATCCTACAGCATCATTTAGTCATAGTTCGCAAAGAGGAACATCCGCGCTACCAGTCTGTATTTTTCAATTTCCCAGACGAGGACGAATTCCCGACGAGAGACCTATATAAACCTCACCCATCGCTGAAAGATTATTGGATGTATTGTGGGCGAGCAGATGGTACGTGCTAGTTTTGACAAGATCGCAATATAACTCATCAGTTAGCCTATTCGGCCTTTGGCAACTTGCTCTACATACCACTGACAGTTACTATCTGCTATAGATATTGTAGTCCTCTCCAGTGGGAAGAAGTTCAACCCCGTCGCGACGGAAGCTCGGATCGGGCAGCACCACATGCTAAAGGGTGTCATGGTTTTCGGGTCAAATAAACTTCAGCCAGGGTTATTGATTGAGCCCCAAGATTTAAGGCAGAACGGCGTCGAAGACTTAGACCTAATCGATACCATCTGGCCCGCGGTAGAAATTGCCAACGAGTGAGTCAGGATATCCTACTAAAGAAATCCACGATTGGATATGAATGGCTCGCTAACCAGAATGGTAATTATTTAGGGATGCTGCCAACCACGCAAAAATTGATAAGGGGCTTATAATGATCTCGAGTCCCCTGAAGCCATTGCCTCGTGCCCCGAAGGGGAACATTCTGAGAATACCTACATTAAAGCTGTATGAAGATGAAATTAACAGCTTGTACAAAAACATCACCGTTGCCCATACCGACAGTCCCCAAATCGCAATCAACTCAGTGGAAGCCTTGGAAGACTCGGTCGTAAACCTATTCAAGGGTACGACGAATGAGAAGATATCAGCTCCCGATACCGACTTCTTCTCTGTGGGAGTCGATTCAATTGACGTTATACGCATGTCTCAGCAATTGCGTGCTGGTGAGTACCCGGCCCCTAGACCACCCGCATTTCGATGCACACAGCACCTGGATGCTCGATTAACATTAGAGTGTAGGTCTCCAGGCATTGGGATTTTCCACCGATGCTACCCTGGTTCGACCGCAAGTACGTGCTTCACTATTTACCTACAACACATAACCCGTCTTGTGTGATTGCAAGCCCCAACTGGGAAGCGTATCTTCAGGCTCGACGTATATTGACAGCTCATGATAATCTCGTGCTAATACCTCAATTTCACAGGATCTTTACCGATTTTCCACAGTGAACAAGCTCTGCCAGCATCTCTATCCTCTCCTCGGGACCTGCGTGGTTGATTTCACAGAGCCACAGAAGGACGACAAGCAAACCATGAGAGAACTGTGGGAGAAATATGCAGTCGGCATACAACAAACCAGGCCCCCTGCCGCCGATGAAGGTCAAACAATCATTCTCACCGGTTCGACTGGGATGTTAGGGTCATACCTACTGGATAGCTTGCTCGGGTGTTCAACAGTCAGTCGGATTGTGTGTTTGAATAGAAGAAAGGATGGAGGGAAAGAGGCGCAGATGGAAGCCGCGCTTGAACGTGGCCTGAGTTGTGATTTTGATGGAAAGGTTGAGTTTCTTCAAGTCAACTGTAAGCATCCTCGACATCGCTCGCTTTCTATCCCCCCTCCCGAGTTGTTCCCAAAGTGAGACGAATGCTGTCTAGAAAGCGGAACTATGTGGTACCCTTCGATTGCACGCCCCTGAGGTTCTAACTGTCGAAACTATAGTGTCTAGCCAAAGGTTTGGCTTACCTTCTTCAACATACAACCGCCTTCTTCTTAACACAGATCGCATAATCCACACCGCCTGGCCGGTCAACTTCAACATGTCCGTAGAGTCGTTCGAACCTCATATTCAAGGCATCTGCAACATTGGCAAATTCGCGAGCCTGGCACGTAAAGCCGTCGCAGGTATTATTCCCTTCCTTTATCGTTGGCCTACTTCCTTATGCTATATCATTCTAACTTAATGCTACACATAGTTATCTTCATATCTACCACCGGGGTTGCCGATAGCTGGAGCACTAGTCTGGGGCCCGTTCCCGAGACCAAGTTAGAAGATTTCAGTCTCCCCAGCACCGGATATGGGCAAAGTAAAATGGTTGGGAGTCTCGTTTTGGAAAACATTGCCAAAGCCAACGGTTTCCCCGCCGCGACTATTCGCGTTGGCCAAATCGCCGGGCCCGAGGCCGAGAAAGGATCCTGGAACAAGCATGAATGGCTTCCCATTCTCGTCGCCAGCAGTCTGTACCTCGGAGCGCTCCCAAGCGACCTTGGGCCATTGGAAATCGACTGGGTTACCGTCGAAACAGTCTGCCAGGTAATCCTCGAGATTGGGGGAGTATCGCAGAAGGTGGCGCCCGCGGAGTTAGATGGCTACTATCATTGCGTTAATCCATCTACAACGTCCTGGGAAGCCTTAGTCCCGGGTATCCTAGATTTCTATGGGGCGGAACAGCTTCTTAAGCTTGTGCCGTTCAACGATTGGATCAGTATGCTCGAGAACAGCGAGTCTGCAGTATACAACGACACACAGTTGTTAACGCTTAACCCTGGAACCAAGCTGCTTGATACGTATAAGCGGATGCTAGGGCTGAACCCAATGGTGTTTGATACAACAAGGGCTTTAGAGAGAAGCTCGGCGCTTCGCCTCTCAAAGGTCATCACACCAGATATGATGAGGAATTGGTGTCGCCAGTGGCACCTTGCCTTACACGAGATTGGAATCTAGTTGTGCATCCAACTTACTAAGAGCATTTTAGAGCATGGCATCTTGAATTGCTATTGGGAGCTCGATGACCTCTCAATTGTCTAGTACTAGGAGATAGAGATGGCAAAGCCGCCAACCCTGCTAAAACTTTCTTAAGAATTCTAATTATGACTCCTTGTGTATCTATAAGCCAAGTAAAGACCAAAATCCTTAGCAAAGTGTGAATCTTTTCAATTAATTCTTGAAACTCGGTATTCGTTATTGTATATTCCCACGAAATGGTAAATCGATGACAACAGTGTTCACACCAGACCCCCTTTCCCAAGAATTAGTGTACCTATACGCAGCAAAGTACCCAAATAGAATGTCTCGTGTCAAAACGCAAGTCAAACAAGCTATTAACTCATGATTACGTCTTGGGGCGTAACAATGGGAATCATGAACGCTCGGCTATTCATAGCATTCTAGTGTAAATAGGGGTAAAATATAAATCCCTATTCTTTTGGGGGGGCTTAGTCAGCCGTGCTCATTCATACCTTACTAAATAGGAACTGGCCGCCATGCTCTCTTTCACACAAAAGATATGCTATTTCTAGATCCTCGTAGACCCCTGTAGGTGCCGTCACACATCAATACTACCCCCCAATACTACGCGGCGTCAGACTTGCCTGCCGCGCATTTACGACCGACAGCAATTATTTGCATAAGTAGACGAGTGCATAAAACAAGGGCGAATGCAGCCTAACTCAGCGTGTGCGCGCCTGCGACTTAAACGGCTCGTGGGGGGGTTACCGAAGATAATAAGAACCAGGCAGGTAGCTACCGGTCAGTGCTGCCCGGTGCCGAAGCGGAAGATCCCAACGGCGGTGCAGGGCAAGTGGAGTGGAGTACAAGTCTTATCTACCGCGCCGCTAAAAATCCGTCTCACCTAGGTGATTAGGTGTGGCGATCGTGGTCCGCGATTTATCCGTCCCCGCAAATGCCTAGTAAGACGCCACTTCAGTATTAGAGGTTGAGTCGTCTGACTAGCATAGTATTGACGTCGTGCCACCTTGGCTGCAGTTATCGAGCTTCGAACCCAGGTTAACCATAGCTGCGAGCTGTAACCGAGCTCAGTCATATGTCGTGATCAAGACTTGAATGATCACTCGGATGCAATCAGGCATGCGATGAGCCAAGTGACCCCGGCGAAGCGGGGGGATTACTCCTACGGTCCCGTACGCCTCGGATTAGGCGAGACAGTTGACCATTCGTCTAGTCATACTGTCTCACATACCTCGTGATAAACGCGAAGCACTGTGTCGGACTATGTAGGGATACGGACTCGCTGTTACACGACAGATTCGTGTACAGTAGGTTTGAGCAACGGCAACTACAAGGCGGCGGAAGCCCAGGTTTTCTAACCCCGCAGCTCTATCTTGTAAGTCTAGAACTACGCAGGCGGCAGACATCCCGGCGCAAACATGCACGTCATCGAGAAAAGGGGGCGGCGCACGGATTAGTACTCACCCGAGCCTTGATACTCTAGGCGAGGAGCACGCTTATGCCTCCTTCGCGAAACTCGGCACACACCCAAGTCTCCTATACGAATAAGCCTGTATCACATACCGACTAGCATGCCTTGTCGGTCGAAAGTCCTCGAGCAACGTTCATCATCTCTAAGAATGCTACATCAAAGATGCTATGCGAGGCGAGACGATGACTATTGGATATAGGCGATAGAAACATCGGTTAATAACCGGGATGTTTGAGCTGCTATACGTATCCTTTTCATACTAGGGTAATAGTGCTCAACTGCGATTGCATGGAATCGCGCACCATATCCCGTCTAGGTTGCGGCCGTCTAGTGAACACCCCCCTTGCACGACTTGTAGGAGCGTGCTTCTCCATATCAAAGTAGCCGATACGCATATATCTTTCCAGCCCTTCTTCCTTCCGCGCAATAATGCCGGCCATTTTGTCAACTTGGGGTCTTCCCCGTGTCCAGGGGAACCAATAGATCTCTATCAGGACAACGTCTGTTCCTAGCGGCATGTCCAGCTCGGGGTCTGTCACGTCGAATATGCACATGATGTCTTCCATATCTCTCACCCCATTCTGCCACCTGACTTTCGTAATCCAGGCGCGGATTTGTAGTTCTATTGGAACTAGACCTATCCTAGCTCGAATTGAAGGAGGATTTGGCCATGGTAGTACTTCTATTGTAACATCATCTCGCGTCCGTAGCTCTTTATTCACGATCCTATTCTCGGTCTTGCTGTTTATAGAAGCCCACGACCATGACGGGGCCCTATACTTCTCAGGGCGGACCTGGGCCTCGGAATTTTCAACCCGGTCCCAGAGTAGGTCGATCGCGAGATCCCTCTCGAATAGACCGACAACGAATTCCGTATGCATGTATTGGGCGAATAAGGTGCCGACTGACGAGATGGCCACCAACTTATCATCCAAATTCGTCAGGTATCGAGCCCCATAGTCCTGGAGCAGGTTAGCCCAGTTTCTCCGCCAGCCATCATACTATTTACTATGGTGTGAGTTGAGTGATGATGCCAGTAGCGTCGACATGGAAGGGTCTACCATATCCGTAGTGGCCTGGCTCAAGGTGAATATACGGTATATATCGCTTCCTTTCCATGGCTTGTCTGTGTCTGGGGTGAAAGCCCCCGTCGGCGCGGATACCTTCCCGACAAATCCAGTGAAGTTGCTGGAAAGAGTAGAGAACTCGAGGCGAAACAACGTGTTCTTGTAGTGTCCAAGCTCGTTCGTTGATGGGTTCTTTTTCCATGGTTTCCATTTGTTTACCTCGCTTCCAAGGCGCGAGGAATATAAACCCTTCTTCTTTGTCGGGCGTTCGAAAGCGAAGTTGAAAGTAAGCCTGTTGAAATCCACTGCATCTCGCGGTGTCAAAAATCCGTCGTCGCAGGTCTTCGCGCTAGCCGCCGAGACAGTAACGGTTGCGTTACTATAAATCGCGGGCATTTTCGCTAGCTCCACCCCTATATTTTCGGGATCGTCTTGGACGATGCATAGAGCATCGATCCAGGTGTATGTGATGTTCAAGTTTCTTGTAACTTCGATAGCGTCTTGTATTGTCCGGGGCAGCTCGGAAGTCTTAAAGACCCCTTCGCAGAGCGTCTCTTTCGTCAATTTGCACGACTGATCTTTACCCCAGCAGTAGCTTAGAGCTACATAAGAGTACTCGATTCTGGTATCAACCAAGCGCAGAACCCCGGCTCCATTTTCTGTTATTTCTACTAGCCTTGTCGGTCGTATCTGATCTGTCTGCTTGCGGCAGCCAGGGTGTTTTTGGTGGCATTCCGAGAGCCATCCACGCGCGGTTTTGAAGCTTGATATAGTCGCGGGTTCGAGATTTGGCACTCGTCGAGTTATCAATTTATTTGCGGAGTCGTCCAAAAGGCATTAGCCACTACCTCCAAGCTGCTGGGGTTTACTTACCGTCTTGTGTGTATACGTAAAAGAAATATTCGTGACCGTGGCGGATCTTACCCTCCAAGGTATATCGTAGATACAATTCAATAGACCATGTGGCCCTCTCTCCGCCACAAGAGACCCGGGCATGAATAGTTGTACTAGAGTCCAGCTCAATAGAAGGAATACCTTCTATAAGGAGTTTAAATAACACACAAGCTTTTGCTGTACTGTACGCATCATTTTCGCATGGGAATTCAAACCAGTGCAGAGAAGCGCTCTGATCCTGGACATCAATAACAAACTACTCACAGAACGCACAGCAGTGGGCTTTTTGGGGGCCCATCCTTGTTGATATCGTTCGCTACGCGTTTCGTCAGTATAATTTGATGTGTAGAGGATATACTGTCCTTGAGGGTAATCAAGCAAGGGGTTAGGCTTCTTGAATCTTGGGAAAATTGAATTTTGGCTTGGGCACCAGCAGAAGGCACCTACTTTGATCGTGATTCTTCACATAGGTTGAAAGAGGGTTCGCTGCACCCGCGGGTCTACGTATCATGCCCAGATCATTCCCAATATCTTCCGGCTCGGTTTTACCCGATTATTATTTCCCTAGAAATAAATATTGCATACGCGCGCCGTGCTACCTTACTATCATTGGTGACTTCTCCGCAGTGATTGTTGGTTTTGCGCCAAGCCTTTGGGCATTTTTACATAGATTCATCTCGTTGGTGAATCCAATCAGTGTCAATGAGTGCCATACCTTCTAGTCTGGAACAAAGGTGTTGTATATATAAGCGAAAGACATCAGTTAGTCTCGGATTTGACCCCTTGCGTAGCAACGAATGTTTATCACCACCCAATACTTGGGTCATGACAATGGGAAAGGGGAGAATCATCCTACGATGATATACTGATAACATTCATAAAGAAGGCAGCCTTCATAACTTAGATATCAACTGGGAATGTTAAAATAAGGAGGCTGGGATACTCACGATACACATACTATAAGATATCTACTCTGCCGTCTCACGTGTATTTTATCTTATACTTTAGATAATCCATCAGGATAACTAGGTACTAACTAGGTACTACCTTAGTAGAGAGTTACCAGGTTACGGAGAAGAGCTCTTAGGCGTCCTAGGGAAATGTTTTGGTGAAAAGTACGAAGATGTCTATCAGGATTACTAGTATGGGGGAGAATATGACACTTGTTGATGCACGAGGCTTTCGGAATTCCCTCGTAGCTACGCTACTGCTATATACAGGGTCTCTTCCTTGTTTCCTAGGCATCGTGAGATTGTGACAATGTCAAGGGACAGAACTACAACGCACCACACTACCAGTAAAAGTAGCGTGTAATCAAATCAAATACCAAGCATTTTCCTTGATGTTATATTTTTCACAGACAATTTTAGTCTACTGCCTTCAATATTTATAAGAATATTTATAAAACTAGGCTTTAGCACCCCAATTTCAACGAATCGGCATAGACCTAGCTCACGGATATTCATCTCAAGTACTTCGCCTTGAAGGGAATAGTCGACAGAAACGTGTTGACATCACCGGGTAGATCCAGCAGTTTGAATATCCACCGAAGGATGATACCAAACGAGGCCGGCTCGCCCATATGCTTGACACCACCTACGAAACTATTCCGCAAAAGTAAGCAACACGCTATAAACATCCCTTATAGAAAGACAAAACGTAAAAAGTAGAATGCACACACCGAGCTTCTTTAGGGTCGCCATGCTGTAAACACAAATAATAATCATCGATAGGGAAAATCTCGTCCTCGGTGCCGTTTACAAGCAGCAGCCGCGCACAGCCCTGACGATCGAGAATGCCATTGCTGAGCAGTGAGAACCTATCGCGAGCCTCTTTCTTGAACCGGTCGAAGTCAGTCCCGTAGCCGAATTTATAGCAGAGTGTATGAGCTAGACTGTATCCCACGCGTTAATTTCCATCACATCGTGCTCTCGCAAGGGTGTTCTGGACATACTCGAAAGGATATTCCAAAGAGTCTACCGCGTCCAGCCATTCCGGGTCAAACATGCTATACGAGCTCAAGCGTTAGAAATAACCGTTTACGTTAAACATTCGATTCACTCCCCTAGGTGACTTAGGGGTATGTAGGGAAAAGTTTTGTTAGGAAGAGAAATGAAAGAAAGACTCGGGACTACGTACTGGTGGCAACCACCTCCTAGCGCCACTACACCCTTCAGCCTATCCGCGTGTGTATGCGCAAGGCGTATCGAATAATACCCGCCGGTACTAAATCCCCAGTTCACGATCTTGCTCTGGTCAATACATTTTTGCTGACCAATCCAGTCGAACATGCTAGACCACTACAAAACCCAAGAGGTCAGTTATCGTCATTTCGAGCACGATCCATTACTTACCACCCGATCCGGGGACTCCGGATCCGAAGGGGCGCCAGGATTGTCCCCTGTTCCCGGGATCTCGAGGATAAGAAGCGCAACGCCAAGCGCAGCCCAGCCATCCTTCCAGACCGCAAGCTCAGTCCGGTAGCCATCTAAGCCAGTGAAGATGATAACAAGCGGTACCCTACGGTCGGGGAGCGCATGTGACGGGAGGTGGTAATAAGCCAGTAGAACATCGCCATCTCCATTCGCGGCATGCGTATGCGGGATCTCCACCTCGATCACTGCAAAACCCAGAATCAGTTATCATAGCTCCTAAAATAAGATTGCTGAAACAGGAAAGAAATCACCCTTGGGAATTACTCACTAGGATACTTCTGAAGCTTCAAGCCTTCAAGTGCAGCCTCTTTTCCCCTTTTCCACGCGATATACTGCTTCTCTGAGCGTGGGGCCGGAAACCTCGCAATACGATACAGCGCTGAAGCCCTCCTAAAGTTAAAAAAACATAAGTCATCTCATAAGCGTCTTACTTAACACCAAACGATAAAAGGGGACAAGCGCATACAGGAAAAACTCAGAAGCCCTTTCCCTGTCATCTGAATTCGCCGCCTGCGCAGCGAGGTCATGCGCCTGAGCGAAGAAGTGCGACGCGTATTCATCCCAATTATACGGCGGCTTGAGACCCGCAGCAACAATACTTTTGACGACGGGCTCGAAGTCTTCTGTGGTGCCGTACATGAATGGGTAGATACCTCTGTCGCACTGTCGCTAGCATATTAATATTATTCACGTAAAGGGGAGGCGACGTAGAACAGAGTGTAGCTTTCAAGGTCAATTGACTAACGCGTTGCACTTACTAAGGGCTTCCATTTCGTCTCCCAGAGAGCCTCAAAACTCGCGTGGTGCTCTGCTGGCTGCGACAGCTTATCCTGGATGAAATACTTGCCTCCTGGGGATGCCATTTCGTAGAGGGGGGAGGGCCACGCAAGCAAGCAAGCAAGCAGTATCGTGCAATCTCGCTGTCTCTCGTAGGTAAATTATCCCCTTGGCTTATGTATAATAACTCGGTACCTGCGCTTTTTTCCCTTCCTGAAGCCTAAGTGAGTTTTGGGATGAGTTGGAGGTTCGGATTGATGTAGATCAGATGGGAGAGTCCGGACATTGGTATTGGGGTGGTTCCGAAGACGGCGCTTCGCCGCTATGGTTCCGCGCCTGATCAGAAAGTCAGAGCACGCTGTGCTTCATGAAACAGGAAGTTCTATTGGAATGTGTTTCTTAAACTTAAAACCTACGGAATACATATCTTATGGATATCGCTGGGCGGGTACGAGGGACGGTGCAGGATATTACCCCTCACAGTGGTTTCCATCTTCATCTCTTCTACAACATCAATGCCATCACACTAGCTTTCAGTATACACTTAGTTATGACAGTCCACAATGGCATATTTTAATAAAAAACGCCAGGCGCGACTGATGTGAGACTTTGGCTATTTTAGTAGTAACTGCGATACGTTACGTGATTGAAAGCAAGTTCGGACGCGTGCTCTGCTACTGCCGGGTCCAAGTGCATCTCCGCTTGCATCATATTACGCTACTTCGTATCTATCAAAGGACGTTGCCCATTACCCTAGGATACGACTATTGCAAATTTCACACTACAAGCCCAAACAAGTATTAGATAAGTCGCACAGCGACAGGAACTCTCCCAGCTCCGAATGACTCACTGCAAACACCACTACGAAATAGATAGCAATCCAATTGAAATCGCTCTAGTCTAATTTGGGCAATCTCACATAAAGCCGAAGGTCAAAAAAGGCTGTACTTGTCGATACTAGCACGTAAGGCCCCGCGTCTGCAGCCATTGTGCATGAAAGGTCCGAAGATTCGCTTACAAGACGCGGGCTACGGTAGGTTTATGGGTTCATTAAAGTAGAACTGGGCACAGTAGTCAGTCAGAGAAGACATGTCAGATCTTGATGGTAGAGCTGAAGCTGAGATTTATGAGGCCGGCCACCAGCCACCATTCATTCTCTTGGTCCGTAATCGAGGAGATAAAGGGGACTGCTACGTATAGGACAGCAAAATAGTCATGCCATTTCCTAGCTTGAGAGGAAAACCTAAGCAGAAGTAACAAGCGAATATGTGATTCCAAATACCAGGACTGGCTGGTAAATCGTTACTCATGCTCCCCCAATGTTTCCCCATTTTGACGTTCGCTAATCTCTCCCTCAAGAGTCTTCACCTTCAACCTTCCACGCCGAAAACAACCGAGACCTGTAATTGCTAGTGACGAGATCGGTTTCCTCCTTCTTGTCTACCTCGTCCTCGGCTTCGTCATCAACGTTCGTTGTCTTCTTCATAAAATAGCGCTGCCATGAGTAGCTCTCCCCCAAGCGTCTGGCGACGTCGTTGGCTTCATTGAGGCTAACAAGGCGCCGTTTACCTTCGTACTTAGCAAGATACTCCTGAACTATGCTCCAGGTGGCTCCCCGGGGAGATCTTTTGGGTTGTCCATCGGATACGAACAGCTCCGGGCTTCTATCAACGAGGTGCTTTGGGTCTACGGGGTTAATCCCGACCGATTCGAGCGCTCTCACTTTGAAGTTAACGAATATGTCGTATGCAATTTCTCCCGGCGTACGGCCAACGGTATTCTCACGATATAGAAGCGTCGGGTTCTGCTCAAGGATCACCTTGGTCTGCTCAGGCAGCGATCGCACTATGGCCGTGTGAAGGACCGTATCACCAGATCCGTTAAGTATTTCTAGTTCCTCGCCTTTCGAGAATTCGATTAAGAGACTCAAAAGCTTCACATGCTCGGGCGTTTCACTCTCCGGGCCTCGTGAATGTGCGGGTATATTATTAGCTTTTTTCAGCCAGAAATGTAGAGGGGTGTCGCCACCGTGTGAGAGGTTATTTCGCTGGCGAAACATATGTGCTCTTAACTCAGGATCAAAAAGTTCTAGCATCTGTCGGAGTTGGTCAATCTTGGGTCGGTTTATAAGACATGCATGGATAATGTTGTTGAATTCCTTGTCTTTCACCGACTGGTCGGCTCCGGCACTAATGAGCGTTTTGGCGAACTGCACCCTCCCCATTAGGCACGCCAAGTATAGGGGGCTGTAGCCAAGGTCTGATTTTGCTTCGAAGGATGATGGCGCGACCTTGATCAAATACTCGATCAGTTTATTAGTCTTGTCTCCGAGCGGACCTAGCACGGCACAATGGATAACAAAGTCATCTACATGAGTGTTAGTAACATAAAAAATCACCCATAGAATGAAAACAACTTACTCTGGATACCAAGCCACTTTGAAATGGCTCGATCAAATCCGCCAGGCGACTCGTTCAGGTGTTTTAATCGTAGATCTTCCCTGGCGACCTTGGACGTGCCGAATTCCCGATAGTGTCTCATAGGCGCATCTCCTAAGAACCACTCAACAGATTCGATTGAGCCCTTCAAAGCGGCTGTGAGCAGCGGTGGGGCCTTGCTCCCGGTCGGCTTTACCACGAGATTGCGGCCAGCCTTGGCCCAGTCAGCCCTCTTTTTGCCATAGACCGTCAGGCCTTGGTAGTAACGAGGCTTGACTTTCATTTCTGTTCCGCTTTTCTTGACGAGTTCCTCGAGTGGGATACCTGCACCGGTTCGCTGAATCACCTCAGCAAGCATATTGGTTCGACCCGTCCGAATTGCTTGCTCGAACTCAACTTGGGGGAAGGTGTAGAACTTGCTTGACTCGTCGTCTTCCCCTTCTGACTTGCTAGTGAAGCGAGTGTACATATCGAGAAGGAAAGTAAAACGATGACTATCGTTCTGGGCCATTGCAAACGTGAGGAGACTCTGAGAATTAAAACTAGTCTCCTCGGTTTTGTCGTCACGGAGCACGAAAGTTGGAGTCAACCAGCTAATGAGAGCCGAAGGCAACACATTGCTTTTGACCTGCATGGAGACTTGACCAATATTGTCAATAGTAAATCGGTCATGGATGACCTCCTCATAGATATCAGGTTCGCCGTCACTGCCACTTTCATCTGAATCGTCGTAAGATTCCTCCCCATCCTCGGGCTGAGTCATTTGGAACCGCGTGTTTTTCTCTTCTGTTGGCGACCACTGCGCCTGTGTAATCTCAAGGATAGCTTTAGCCGTACCAAAGTGACCCCTGAGAAACGCGAGTGAGAAAGGGTTATTGCCTGCCAAATCCGATACCGCTATCTTTAAGGGCGGCTCTTTCTCGTCAGGGCCCCAGGGTGCCAGTGTGAGTGACTTGATCTTTTCCAGATCGCCCGCCCACGCTGCTTCAAAACTAAATAAATTCAGCACTTTAAATCCAAGCGGTGATAGATGACGAGTAGAATTAGTAGTTTACTTACAGTTGCACATAGGCATTTTCCCGGTCCGAAGTCAGGTCTTTCACACCCATGAAGCTGATAGTCAGACTGTAATCAGTTTGGGGAGCCTTTTCGTCTTCTCTGCCCTGGTTCCGCGGCATGGTTTCGATATTGGGGTACAGCTCTTTGAAGGTTTGAGCACCCTTCTCTAATAGTGCCTCTTCAACTTTCTCGAGCTGCGAGATGACATCCTGTATGGCCTCTTTCTTTTCAGTAAGGCTTTTCAGGGCTGCAATTCGCTCCCTCTCTTTCTTGAGACTTTCCAAGTTTTTTTCGTAGCCTTTAGTTTTCTCTTCGATATTCCCAGAGACGAGCCAGTGTTGACTGTGATACTCATCGTCAGTAATCCCTATTCTCGACGTGTTCTATAAATGTTTCGGAAGCCCCGAAAGCTTCCATCACACAGAAGGAGCCTAAACGGGGCGTTCGTATTCCTAAAATAGGTAGAATTGGAAAATGACTTCATGAATTACTTACTATGTGCCCTTCGAAAATTTAGACAGAAACTCTGAGGCTCCTCGTGGCTCTTCGGTGGTAGATAATTGATCAGAGGTGCTACGCCCGAAGGACTTAGTCTGCGATCTAACCTTGACCGGCTCTCCATCGTATTTCCGTAATTGGCTCAGCAAGTGTCGGACGACATCCAGGGCAGTTTCGCCCGTAGAGTAACGGCGCGACCACTCATTGCGGACCACATCCCAGCTTGCTTTAGTGATCGGGCTGGGGTTAACTCCTCGTTCGAGAAGCTCTAACGCTAGCGATGGTTGTGGAGATCGGATTGCTATTATGAGGGGTTGTTCTGTCGAATTTTGGAATTTATTCTGATTTGAAGTGAAGTCCTAATGTCTTGAATCAGCTAATGGCAGATATGTCGACAACCCGCAGCATCCCGTTTTGGTAGCCGGAGAAGGACCAAGTCAGAAAAGAAAAAGGAAAAAAGAAAAGGGGGGAAGGGGGAGAGGAGGGCAAGGAAATATTGAGCTAGCATGAGGAACTTACGCCGAGCTGGATATCGGAAAACTTTGCGCCTTGAAGCCAGTTATCGAAGTCGATCTCCGGTTTCGCCCCAGCCTCAAGTAGTTTGAGCACAAGAATTGGATTGCCTTTCTCGATGGCAGTCATTAGGGGACTGGTAGCGTTGCTCCTCCAATAATTTCCAGACACAGCTACATGGTTGATAGCAGTTTTGAGGCCAAGTTTGTCATTTTCCCACAAGCATTCGATAAGTTTCGTCTTATTTTTCTGCGCGGTACATGTTGTGAGTGATCAAATGCAACCGTTATTGGGAAACTAAGGCTAGAGTCACTCACCTTAATATAGCGATGAAACGCTGTGACGCCTTCAACATCTGCTTGCGAAGAGGTGGCCCCGAGATTTAATAGCGCCTCGCACATAGAGACTGCTTTCTCAAGCGGAAGTGCGAGAGCAAGGACCAATGTGAGTATAGCGCTATTGGAGGGGCCGTGTGTTCCGTTACCGATCTTGACAGGGAGCAAAGAATCAGCGCCAAATTCTTGGCAGAGAAGCTTGACCACTTCACAATGGCCTCCTAGAATGGCTAGATGGAGGGCAGAGCATTTCGAGTCCCATGCAACGGCGTCGATCTTATAAAAGTCCGGATCGTTCTAGTTACGCGCATTTCTAATTAGCTCCACACAGCTTCGTAATTCGAACGTAAACCGAGTACTCGGCATCAATATGCCTAGTATGCCAGGCTTCGCAATCTGTAGTACTCACCTGATCATCATCAAGTGGAATAGCCTCAGCTGCATTCGAGTCGTCCTTGCTCTCAACCTTGACGAATGATCCCGTAGCAATCGACTGAACTCCGTCGTCTGAGGACGAGTCCTCGACGAGTTCGCCGTCCGAATCGTTATCCTCGTCGCTATCACCATCAGACAAGTGAGGATTACCCTTAGCGTCGCTCGTGTTATCTTTAGCTGTCTCTTCACGCGCTTTCCGGCGCTGGTCCTGCTTCTCCTCTTCCTCTTCTTCATTTGCATTGCTCTTCTCAAGGAGAATCTTTACCATTTCAATATTGCCGCGCGCAGCAGCGAGATGCAGCGGGGTCCGTCCGTCGGCGATTCGAGCGACAAGTCGCGCGCCATGATCGACCAAGCATTTGACAATAGCAGGGGTGGAGCTAATCACAGCTAAGTGCAGCGGCGTTCTGCCTGTATAATCCCTTGTGTTGGGATCCGCGCCTTCTTGTGAGAGCCAATCTTCAACGTGTTCTAGATCCTCATCAACAATAGCTTGACAAAGCCGAGCTGTATTTCCGACATAGGCCATCTCCGTCCAGTCGTCCTCGGTTAAAGGGTTGAAGGATCCGATTTGCTGTGTCCCAGATTAGTCGTCTCAATAGATATCCGATATGCATAACGACTTACCTGTCGCCCCGGGTCGTCGATGCGGAAAGTTGCATTTCCCGACACATAAATCTCGCTTTCCTTCTCGGCGATTTCAATCTCTTCAGGCGTCTGGGGTTTGGGACATGTACCACAGCAGTCGCCAATGACCTAGTCAAAGTTGTCAGATAAATGCCATTGCTCGAGCCACTAAGTAAACTTACGTCTTCAACCCGCCCGAAGAATGCAGGATGCCTATGAAGATAGACTTCCCTCTCTTTAGGCTGGTTCCATTCCGCATTGAGCACTATTTTATGTTAGATTATGTATATAGTAAAGCTCTGAAGGGTCAAGGATCTAGCTCTCATCTGAGATTCATGGTGTGTCTGCCAGGTCCGCCCAGCCAGCCTGATTAAGGAGATAGGGAGACTTACACAAATCCTTAGTGTAGCACAGTTTCTCAATTTTCTTCGCATGGAATTTTACTCCGTACGGGACAGTGAAAGTATGGTAATTAGACACGTCGTCCTCATCGACCCAATCAGCAACCTCATCTTCATGAATCTAGTGGAAGTATCAGTAAACACAGTAACAATAACATGTGCGGTTTGATAAGATGGACTGACGTCTTTTATGTTGCCGTAGAGGCGATGCTGGAAGCGCTGGATCAGCTCCGGTCGTCCTCGCTCCTCTCGTCGCTTTTTCAGATACTGCTCGCGAGCATTAGTCGTGGGCAGCCGTTCAAGTACCAACAACCTAGCGAGGCCGAGAGTTCTTTGAAAACTGCGTTCAAAGATTGTTGGATCAACGCGTGAGCGGTCAAGCTCGGGCCAATAAACTTCAAAGTTTCTATGGCTATACTTCGATAGCCGATTCTCATATGAGGGGCTCCTCCGACTAAGGTCGATGGGGTTGATTTGGGTGATATAGGATGCTAGAGCTCGAGGGGTGGTATAGACCTGCTTCCCGTCACTGTAATACTTGGAGTCAATTACCGCCATTTTTAGTTTTGTCTATATTTTTTTTCGAGACAGTGAGGAAGGTTTAGAGCATGGTTATGCCTCGGAAAGTTGCTCTTTATAATACAAACCTCGCTAGATAGGGATCAGAAATATGAAAAGAAAACGGGATCACTTACTATGCGGCGCCGGAGCAGTCAATATCGAAACCAGTGAGTATCTCAGAAATAGACTTGTACACACGTAGGACGATCTAAATCTGTGAGCATGAGAATGATGATAGAAGCTAACGAAATTACCTGGATATGGCGAGTAGGGTATTGACTACCTGTTTACGAGAAGTTGAGCTTGATGCAGGCCACTCTAGTGACAGTCGAAAACTTACATATAGTGATGGCATTCTTGGTTCTCACGATAGTAACCTCGGAGAGAATAGCATCCCGGATTCGAGTCTCGATATCTTTGATCTTCTGGATTGCTTGCTCTTCAGTGAGCCCATACAGAAAAAGATCAACGTCAGACGCGGGACAGAATTTCTCATCTAAACAAGTCAGTCATATTTTCAACCTCCTAGAAAACAGTGACAAGTATCTATAGAAACGCCAGTAGTAACGGCGTATCTCACGTACGGTAGTATTCGCGCAAAGCTCGCTTGGACTTCTTGTACTCGGGAGGAACTGGAAGAAGACAGTTGACGACGGATGACCCCGCAGCGACGACATTGTCCCATTCCATGTCTGATAGCGACGACTCGGAAAAGACACTGAAGTTATGTCGGAATTCTTTGAGGGATTCCACGACAGCAGGTGACCCATTCGGGCGGCGCTTGTCATCAGGAAGGGGCATGATATACTTGTCCTTCTGGGCCTGAGTTTCACTGTCTAGGTTACGAGCCCTTGTTTGAATGGCGGGGGTATATTTGGTAAAAAGGGGCAGAACATTGAGATACGGATCATCGAGGAGCGAGTTGTTACGCTCCTGAGCATACAACTCACGCAGCCTGGCCTCAAACTTGCGATATGGCTCCATTAGCTCGGCCATGGGCGTATTGGGGCGTTTGGCAATGTAGTTGACCAGCTCATTGTGAGCGGCCGGGAGTTTGGGGAGTTGTGAGGCGCTCATTTTGATTGATTCAGGGGGCGTATGAGATAGAAGATGAGAGAGAGAGATGAGAAACACGAATTGATGAAGAAAGTGAGATAGATGTTGAGTTTAAATATATGTGATAAGTCGATGGCAGAATGTGACAGGGCCAACAAACAGATGAGATAACAAGACAATCACAAAGCCACATACACAGCATGATACAGACAACAGAGTAACGTGTGTGCGAAGACACGCCGCTTTTATACAGAACAATGGCCGTTTGACAAGCAGGAAAGCTAGAAACGCTATGAGCCATCTGGCGGGATACTAACATCATCAGCTCGCCTACAAGTCGCGAGATGGAGGACCCGCCCGTAGGCTGCATCGCTTGTCGTGAAGTCATTGCTGAGGTGTTAGTTATACTGCTAGGTACTAATAGTTTAACACTGGAGGGGCCAAATCCCGGAGCACGCAGGAGAGCTGAGGCCTTGGGGAGCTTGGCGCACCTCCCGTCGTTGAATTTGCCCCGCTGTAGCCTGGCAGTCAACAGGGCCCTTACAGGGGTTCTTACGGGGTTTAGGTCATCGTTTGTCGCGTGGTCTGGTGATCTGGCGTTGGCCCCTCGTCCGAAATCAGGCATGCCAGGCAGAACAGCCCCATTCAACCCATTTTTATCCATCTTCATTTATTCTCTGACATCGATATGAACACGAAAAACTGATATACTTCCAACTACCCGCGTGTACTACGCGTCTAGATCCTCGTGCTGCCTAGATCAGTACTACTAGTAAATGATAAATGATAACACGATTTGCCCCGATCCTATAGCGGACAGGCACCCATTGACGTGACCGCTCTCTTGGTCTTTTTAAGTAGCGCGCATCAAAACCCTGTCACTAAGAGTGCTAGCTTCGGTTGCCGAACCCTTCTCTTCTCTTCTCATTATCGTCACCGACTCTTCTCAGTCCAAAATAGTGACTGGTGAATATGAACTAGGTAGATTTTGTCCCTCGTTCTTTGGATGCGACCAGATTAGGATGACAGCTGCCCGTGGTCTTCCTTGGCAGCATGGAAAATGCCCAACATTTTGCCCTAAATAGTATGTTGAAAGCGATAGGTTGACAATCAATACCCAACTCCTCTTAGAGACTAAATACCATAGCAAAAGAATTCAAGTCCCATAAGAAATACAATTGAGCGATCATGAGTAACAGAATATAATGAGGAATACAAGTTATGTGACAAGCAGTAAGTAAATACCTAGCTACCTTAAATTAGAGCAGGACAGGCCAAGCACTATAGCAAAATAATCCGCGTCGAAAAGCCATTGGCCAATCAGAGCGCGTAGATTAGTCCCGAAGAAGCAATATTCCTTCCCGGGCACATGGCGTTGAAAGGATTCAAATTGAGAAGCGCAAAAAAAAAAAAAAAAAGAAAGAGACAGTAGCAGAATTAAGTATACAACAAATATAGAGAAATAACACCATATTTATTTTTATCTATCTCTTTGAATTTCCCAAACTCCGCGAGCGTCAAGTAAAACGCCTAGCTTCCGAATACAATATCAGTCTGCATTTCAACCTTCTACGAAAGCCTCACTCTTAGCTTTTAGAGTGCTCTCAGATGCTGGTTTTGCTGACGGACGATTCGCAATCAAACGCTATTTTTCGAGGGGGTTTCATCAGCAATCACTCATCTCCCTTTGACTTTAATAATGAGGGGAGGCGTAACTTACAACGAGATTTCTCAATAATACAGCAATGGTAACTTTGCCAACTGAAGGAACGTATATGGATGCCTTCTCCTTCACCTCAGGGCCGTCAAAGTTCCGGTAAGACGAGAAATTGATACACACTGCGCCGTCGCGGATAAGTGCGGTCGGGACCTTGTAGCTCTCCGATGGCACGCCGCCAATAATTACGTCGCTAATGGGAACGCATTGCTCGAGAGCCCAGCCTTCCTTATCTTGGACTTGGTGACGGGGTTGACGGATGCCTTGGCCACGGGTGAAGACCTGCACACCCGTCAAGTCGACGGAATATACCGTGGCCCCGTCATTGGCCAGGAGAGCAGCCAACGGCCGACCGTTGACTTCAGATCGATTGATGACGGTTATGGTCTTCCCAAATAGCCGGTTGCCGTGAGGCAGGATTGAATTGTAGATCTGGAGATATTCTAGAATCTTAACAACGGCGAGCGGTGTGCACGGCAATATAGACTTCTTTAGATTCTGTGGGGGGTCCAGATACCGCACATTGTAGTACATGTTGGAAATGTGCTTGTGGCAGAGACCCTCAACATCTTTAGCAAGGGAGACGGTCTCTTGAATGTACTTATCGTGGGCCGGGTTCCCGGGGAAGATAGGGTAATAGACAATTATGCCATCGACTTTATTGTCTTCATTGGCTGCCATGATCTCTTCTTCCAGTGCTTCTTTCTCGACCTGGCGCAAGTCGAAATGAAAGCCACTGCAATCTCGCGCGTGAGTCGGCGGTGCCAAGCGTAGAAACGGGTGGGAATACGTTACTTTTCCTCGCACGTCTTCTTAGACCACTCGGCATACTTCACAGCAGCCGGGTCGCCATTAGCCAAGAAAGCCACGAGAGTCGGCTTTCCTTCTGCCTCTTGCTGGACCGATTTCAACGTATCCTTGACTTCTGTAAGCAATCTCCTAGCAATGGTCTCAGCCAGGATGACCTTGCAGGTCTTGGGCACATCTTGTTGAGATGCCATGGTTTTCTAGGCGATACGTCACATTAGTCTGTATTGGCATTGATAGAGGAGCCATCAATGCGCTTCGCGTTATACTAGAAAGCATGGTTACAAGCAAGGGAGCTCTAGTGCGGATACATTGAAGACAGTGCTCGGAAAACCATTGCAGTTGGTATGAAATTTATTACCTGGTGTTGCTCCACCATATGCACCCCACGATGCAGGGAGCTGCTTGACTGCACGAGTTGAGTACGGCGACTCGAAAAAGGGCGCTCTCTATAAGATAACGAATGAGGAAGGTGAACAAAAAGGGATCGAATGGCTGATGGGAATGAGAGGTCAGACACTCGTAATCGAAAATAGCCACGACATCTGATAAATAGTGGATGGATGACTAACAGCCGTTGAATCTGGCGCATATTAAACCACCTAACCTAAGTACCTAAGAGCAAGTTATTGTTCCAGAATCGGAGCTTCGCTGGGGGCGCTGCCCACTGAGCCGTGTTTTTTTTTTTCCCGGAAAATTTTGGGTTGGATGCTACCTCCTACACAAGAGTCAATTTCCCCCTCCAACTACCCCTCTTTCCTGTCTAGGAATAGCGCTTCTCTTATCAACATTGATAAGCTAAATAAGTGACGTACCGACCTCGCTATCATTCGCTATCATGATATTCTATCGCGGGGTTACACATCTAAGATTGTACCTCGTACCTACAGCGTCTACCCTAGCGCAGCATCGTCAATGGATGCCGCTAGTTACCGACAGATAGGTGGCGGCAAAACAGTTAAGACTCTGGGGATCTGCTCTGGTAGCTTAAGAAACTTCTTGTTTTGATTTATAACTTCGTGCTGGGAGTGCCTATGCAATTTTACCACATTTCTAGGACCTCGGCCGAACATAAAAAGGCGCCACTGAACCTTTAAGTAACACTAAATACCATCCACACTTACGCAACATAAGCCCTCACTCAGCCTTCTACACATCTCCGATCCCTGTACTGAAACTATCAAACGGCCCGGTCCGTAAATATCCGGCGGATTATCTCCGAATAACAAGATGGCCGCAGGTCCCAGGTTTGATGAACTTGCCCTAAAATATGTGCTCACGGACGGTGATGAAAAGGACCTGATTTCTGAGCAAGCGGCCAAAGGTGAGTTTCTGTCGTATTCTTGTTTGAGTAATAACGAGTGCTGATATACAGTTAGCCATTGAAGAATCTACCAACAAGAGGGTTACTGTTGGCCAATGGGCCGCGTCTGTCCAAAGATGGTTGCAGTCTTCAGGCGAGGACGATCTCATCTCCCGGGCTAAAGCACTGGACTTCCTCGCCAGCACTCTCCAGATTCTGTCGAGAAAGGATGATACTTTAAATGCCGACCAAGTTACATTGCTCGTTACCTTCTTCTGTTCCCTCTTCGCAAATGATCACAAGGCAGGTGTCACAGCGTCTACCAAGGCGTTGAGACATCTCATTGTAACAAAACACTTTCAGCCTAGCCTCGGCGGCGAGATCATAAAAAGCGTTTGTAAGCTGGAGGGGGACTTTAAACTGCAAGCTCCTACAACGCGCTTAGAGATCTACCACCTTTTCCGGAGTATCTTGGAAATCTTTACTAAAGCCTATGACTTGGAATATTGGCAAAGTAACACGAATGGATTTATCCTTGATCTTCTCGAGTTATGTCGAAATGAAAGGGACCCTGAGAACCTGATGATGTGGTTCGCAACTCTAAAAGTAATTCTACAGGATTTTAACCCATCAGAAGACATCACATCAGAAATCTTTAAAACGTTCTCCGCTTACTTCCCTATCTCACTCAGACCTTCGGCAACCCCGTCTAGTGTAACAACCGATGATTTGAAGGTGGCCCTTCGTTCTTGCTTCTCTGCACACCACCGTGTTGCCAGTCTCGCCATCCCCTTCCTTGTTGACAAGCTAGACAAGGTCGACCAGACAGTCGCTGTCAAGGTGGATATATTGCTTACCCTTGATGCATGCCTGGTGAAGTATGATCATCCGAAACAAAGCGTCGTGCCTCATGCGGATCAAATCTGGGGTTCGCTTAAGTATGAGGTTCGTAACGGCGAGATCCAAGACATTATTAAAGCTACCCTCAAGGTTTTGTGCTCCCTCACAAAGCGGCTCGATGGGGAAAATCTTCAATCCTTTTTAGACAACAACTGGAGGGATCTGAAGGAAGATATCTCAGACTCTAAGTATACTGCACAGGCGGGACGACTACTTGTTGCGATCGTCGGCGCGACCCCCCAGTCATTCGCACTGCTTATGCCTCGAGCTCTAGAGCACATCAAGAAAAATATTAAGCACAACACTTCCGTTATACATAAACGACACCTTATAGCTCTGATGAGTTCGATAGTCAAATTACGATTACATCTTGCCTCTGACTCTGACTTTAACCAATACCAACCAGAGGATGGTGTCCTCCTTTCGGACGACCTTTTTGGCGATTCGCTTTTTCACGACTTGTACTCGCCGTTCTGGGAGGAACATTCCGTTTCGTCGTCACCTATTGAATACATCGGCATCCTGCGAGAAGCCATGCAGGGATTGAGTGCGCTGGTTGGCCAGAAATCCAGCGGGAACGGCCTGGTCCAACGGCTATGCTCGGATTCTACCTGTGAAACAATCATCGGCTTACTTGCGAAGCCAGTCATCGTTTGTCCTATCAAGGGCCCTAAATATTTTGACTTGGTTGAAGAGAGAGTACCTCAAGATTTGTTTGATGCGGGTGAAGAGGCCCTGAGGAATGCGGTACCCCTATACCCGCCATCATTCCGGTATCTTCTCCTACAGTTCTTGAGTTCCGTTAAAGACACATACAGATTGCAGCCTCGGCCACATGACCTAAGTTTACAAGTTCGGAATGTGTCTGCTACTTTATGCGCAATAATCCACTCCGATACGCTAGAACCCGATGCATGTTGGATTAATGAGGCCGCCTTGATCAATACTTTCTTGCAAAGCTTACAATGGATGCTATCCGAGCGAGCAGATCCTAAATTCTTGATCATTTTCATCGATGCAATTCATACGACTCTAAAGAGGGCCTTGAAACAAGCGTCAATACGGGACGCTAGTCCTAAGCTCACAAGAGAGCAGTTTCACGATTTCGCTCGCATATTCGATGCCGACGACGTTCCTCGAGTCGACCTCGACCGGCCAGGAAAGATTGAAGCGCTAGAGGCCGAAGAAACGGGCTCTGCGCGCCCACGACGTGCATACTGTCTCTTCATTGTTCAACAGCTTTATCGTCGATTCACAACCGCCTCAAACTCTGTAATATCCTCTGCGGTGTCTTCTGACGAGCCTATAGCAGTGACTCTTAGCGGAGACTTGGATGGGAACAACCCCGATCTGGTGGCAAAGCAGGATATCCTCTTGAACCAGCTCGGTCAATTGGCGGCATCTGTGATTCGAGAACTGAGCGAGGAAGAGCAGAGAGCTCTGGATCTAGATCTCGAGGCTTTCGGTCTGTTCCATACGCATAACAGTGAACCTGCACAAAAACACGCACACCTAAGCCCTGCCAATGATTTTCGGACGGCACCATTGTCATTGGGTATTATGCAAGGCCTATGGCCCGGGGTAATATGTACAGAGGTGAGTTTTAGCTAGTTATACCTTATTCTCGCCTTAGATCAAATCTAACAAGACTGCTCTAGGTGCACCTGCCTGCGCTCAATGATCTGATCGCCGTCTTAACCACCACTCCAATGGCATGCTCCGAGGCTGCGAGAGCCGCGATGGACGCATTATTATGTGTGTTGTCCAATAAGTTTGATGTGAAAAAGAGCAGTAATCTCATCGAGGAACGGAAAAAGACACAACAACCTCTAATTACGGAGATGCAAGCCCTCATGGGTCCTCACCAAGTTACCAGTAACACCGACTCGAAACTCCGAATCTTTCGCAGTGTCCTGCATTATCTCGCCGGAGACGTGGCGCATCCGCTCACGGGATCGGACCAGAACCTCCTCCTTACCCTAATTATTGAGAACGGAGCTATGGATATCATGATGGGCAGACAGCTCGCGCAAAATCTAGGTCTACTGGTGATGCCGCGGGAAAGTCTATCAGAAATTAATCACCCAATTCGCAAGAAACTAAGCTTGGGCTGGTTCTACCACAAGAACGTAGTTCCGTACCTCGACCGCTGCCTCTTGGGCACCGGGGTAGAGGAGCGGGAAGCGGTAAACCGGGCCGTGGGGATCTTCTCGATACTGCGGTACCTAGACTACAAAATCTACGCCTCGGAGGCGGCCAAGATTGTCCGGATTGGAATCCGCTCGTTCAGCACGTTCAAAGTAGGCGTGGAGACGGAATCTCTGCTCGCCGTCCTCCTGCACATCCTCGAAAAGGACCCCAGCGAATTGCGAGGGCATCTCAAGGCCGTGCTTCTAGGCCTAACGACTATTTACGAGATGGCGCGCAACGTGGCCGACGCGGCGAGATTCGACCCTAATAACGGCGCCGAGGGAGAAGGACAGATATACCGATCCAAGGCATCGCACATCAGCGCCAGGGACCGCGATCCCATCGCCACGCGCATGTATACGCTGCGGTTCTTCCAGAAACTCACCGAGAGCGGGTACGAGAATTACCTCCTCCTACCGTACCGCAAGGGCTTACGCCGCCCCCTGGCGGCCGCTTGCGGGGACCCGATCAGGGAGATCCGCCGCACGGCGCTCAAGGCGAGACAGGCGTGGGAAGGACTGGCCTAGTTGACCGATCTACGCGCCATAGCCGCCGACCCGCACTTGTACCTCGATTGAAGCATTGATACGATGTCTGGTCGATTTGGTAGCGAAGGGAGGGGGGAATATTGTCAGTAGCTGTTGGAATGTTGAGACCAGCGACCGTATGGCCAGTCTAGAAATAGAAGAACACACACGGCATGTAGTAGGGGCAAAGTACATGTATGGTCGGCCACCTTGCTAGAACCTGAACCTGTATTTCGGCTAGTAATTCCGATGCTAGATGATTTGAGAGCTGTGAGATAAGACACGTTTCGTATCAAGACAAAAAAACGAGTTGACAATAATCACATGCAACGAGTTAAAACAGTGATTTTTCATAGTGAGGGTATCAAGGTATTCCGAGTGAATTTTTAAACCGAACCTATCTACGGCTAACCTACGCCTTTCTCCTCTTCGACTTCTTGCCCGCACTACTCTCAGCCCCCGTTGTTTCAGCAGCAACCAGCGCATCAAGGGTATGTGTGTCCACATTGAGGAATTCCGCAGCCGCGGCAGAGGCAGCAGGAGTGGGAATCACAGCGGCGCGTTTGGGATCGGCCTTGGCGATCAGCGGCACAGTAGTAGCCAGCATAGTCTGGAAGGGCAGGGCGACGAAATGGCCCTGGACATCGAACCACTCGGTGAAGGAGCGGGCGAACTCGAGCTTGGTGCTCGGGCCGCGTTTCGGCGTGACGTCTACGACGACGTAGTACGTTGGTTCGTTCTTCTTCGTCGAGGTCGAGACGGAGATCTAAGGTGGGCTTAGCGTTAGAGTCGGACAAGAGAATTAATTTGAAGAGAAGGAGATTTGGGACTGCTCACCTTTGTCCCGTCGGCCGCCTTGCCCTGGTATACGGTGCCCTTCTCTACATACGTGATCCACAGCGTCAGGGCGCCGTTGACGACCGAGTAGAGCGCGACGGCGGCGGCCGTGAACCACTTGGTGCTCTCGAAGCCGAGCTTGTAGTCCCAGAGGAAGCAGGCGGCGGCGATGGCGAAGGCGCTGTAGCCCAGCGCCAGGCGCGTGTCGATGAGGCTGTGGTCTTGCGTAAACTTGAGCGAGTTGAGGTAGTTGGGTATCGCATCGTCAGAGGTGTTCTTGAGATCTGGTTTGGTGTCTGTTAGCTGTGGTCGTAACTAGTGCAGCTAGCTGTGTAGTCTGGCTTCCGTAGGGGGGAGGGGGGAGAACGTATAAATAATTGAGGACCGGGGGAGCTTACCTGCTAGGTTGTGCACTGTAATCCGCTCCTGAGAGGCCATCTTGAGGTGCTGGTTCCTTGGATACTTTCGAATATTCTGTGAGAATTGCCCGAGTGAGCGTTTTAAGAGCTGGTGGATGACAATTGGTAGCTCGTATTTATGTTGGCTGCTGTGTAAGTGTCGATATCGACGATGATAGTGTCAGCTACTGCTTGTATAAGTGGAAGTTGGAACGTGGCTCGTTCCGTCAGGGTGGGGCACTTTTGGCCTTGCCAGGGGCCCTTGCTACTAGGCAGAGCGACCCGGAGCTTGCGGCTGATGAATTGAGGCTTGCTCCCCCAACCACAACTCCAACTTCTTGGTTGATACCTTGTTTAGGTACTTCAAGCAACCGGACACTAGGTATCAAATTACTGAATTGCTCGTCTCGTCCTGGTTGCAAGGTAGCCTTTCTCTCATAATGGCTCAATTACCAGCACAGACGATCCATAGGGATCCCCAGTTATTGTGAGTTTTGTCGCGGAGCTCTCGTGGGAAACACTGCTAATTATTCGAAAGCTACTGGATCCTGTTTCCCATCACTGTCGTCATGGTAAGCCGCTCTCCCCATACACCACCGACTATACCCTTGAGCTCATATATATGTCTCTCTCTCTAGGTCTTGACGGGCATTCTCCGACACTACGCCTCTGTTCTAATGGCCACGCAGCCAAAGAGATTCGATCAGAAATCGATCAAGGAGCAGCGTTCCATGGTCCACGGCGTCGCCACACGCAACAACTTCCACGTCCTGTCTGCCCCGTCCTTTCGTGCACGGCGCGATTACTTGACCAACGCCTACGAGTCCGGTGCTTTCTTGAAGGACCCAGAACGTCGCGGCCAACCCCCAGCCAACCCCATGACCGACCCCAACGCCATGGACGGCATGATGGGCATGATGAAGAACAACATGGCCATGATGATCCCAAATACCCTCATCATGAGTTGGATCAACGCCTTCTTCAGCGGGTTTGTCATTATCAAGCTGCCCTTCCCCATCACCGTCAAGTTCAAGAGTATGCTACAGGCTGGCGTCATGACGAAGGAGATGGATCCCAGGTGGATGTCGAGTATCAGCTGGTATTTCCTGTGTATATTTGGTCTACAGAGCGTGTTCAACTTCATCCTTGGGGGCGATAATGGTAAGTCCTTCACAAACCCCACCCCCGGACCAACCAGTTTCCGATCCCGGCAGCTAACCCTGGAATAGCGGCAAGTCAAATGGCCCAGCAAATGGGAGCCATGGGCCCTCAGGCTGGCCCTCAGATGTTCGGGCCGGGTGTTGATCCCGATAAGCAATTCAAGACGGAGGCGGAGAATTTGGCAGTTATTGAGCACTATTCGGTACTTGATGATGTAGAGGATCGATTGCTCGAGAGTATCAAGTCTAAATAGAGTCGAGCTTGCGGGCTTGCTTCCCTTTCCTATAGCTAATCAAATACCCCATTGCCCAAACGCCAAACTATGCCACGTTTTTCCGACTCCAAGCCTATGCTATGCAAGTTGCAAGTTGCAACAAGTTGACATCTAGTAATACATACAGGGGCCAGGCCGCACTAGTCCCACCACAAGCACACCCCTAATCCTTCCTTCATCATGGTGCCCTTGAGAGTGTAGGGCGAGACACTCTTGGCTCGGTCGACGGCCTCTTGCTCTCCGCTTTCAGGCAGCTGGTCATCCCAGGTCTCGTCGAGGACTTGGAAGCGAACCATTTCATTCTTGTCGTAGTGCATTCTCTCCTCATCTACAACCCATACCCAAGCCTTCTCGTTATGGTCGCTAAGACGTATCAATACTTTGAACGGGAGGAATATGTCAAGACGAGGCGACTTACTACTCGGTGTTCTCGGGTAGCTCCTTGTAAGAGACGGAGATTTCTTCAAAGAATTCGGTCCGGACTACTAGGCGGTTAATGCTTGCAATACTCTTGAAGGCTCCCTCGAGATGGGTTGGGGTTGGGTTTCACTTACTCATTAGTCCGTCCTGGCTTGCACTACTAATTTTTCCAAATAGAATCTCTCCCTTGAAGGGCCTGAAGACGATAATGCGGAACTCGACTATTCATAAGGAAAACCAGGTTAGTCCGTCATTCGGCCTCCTCAAGAGTTTTTGTCAATAGTAGGTGAGAGAGTAGGTTAATAGTACCATTTACATTGACAAGGCCATTGCCGTATCCTATCAAACCCTCGGATGCCCAGAGGAGATCATACATGCAGATGCAGAGGCCTATCTTCTGTATCACGCGGTTGGAGTACTTGGCGTTGATGTTGTTCTCGATGGCTACACGGCTGTGCTGCTCAAACTGCGAGGGTGGGATCTGCACTAGATCCGCAATCTTGGTCTTGTTTTTTGGGTTTAAAATATTAGCATAAGTTTAACAATATGATACGCCGATTTCATTATCCACTCACTAATATGAACATCTTGCGCACTTCTAATTCCAGATAAAGATGCAGGCATGTTGTATATTGGTGAAGTTTGGCACTGATAGTGTACCTCTGAGTTGAGCCCCACCATTAAAGATGTTATGTGGGGCTGAAAAAGCAGTTTAGGTCGGTACTTTAAACAGAACTATATGCAGGGGTCGAGATGGATACTACGGCATAGCTGCATAAGCCGAATGCTTAATCTGCAGTCTTATCGTCCATCTCTCCCCGGCCATATCCATCCCTGGTTGAGAGCTCGAACTCGACCACGCATCCATCATCTTAACTCGTACACTCTCTCGGACCTTCAAACCACCACACCGCAACCTTTACCTAGCTTCTACTACGGCTCACTTTCCCCCCAAACCTGATCTCAAACATTGGCAATCTTCTTCAAGTGAAACACTCTGTATAGTGTGCCATATTATTTTCTTTCAAAACTCTCCAAGGGCCTTTTTTTTCCTTATTTAAGACACGACGGAACATCCACGCGAATCTTTTCTTTTCCCACGGCCATTTCATCGCGTTAGTCAACCAACCGGCTGTTTTGCTTAGTTTTCTAGGTTCGCCAAGATCTCAGTATTGGTTTTACTGACTTCTCGACGTCATCTACTCGGGGTCTATCCGTGTGACCATTTTTCTACAGCAGTACGTCCTTTACTCATATCCCTTTCCTCCTCGTTGTCTACGAGTGCTAGTCGGCAGGAAAAGCCCTAACCACTACCTCATGCCTATCTTCCTTGAAGAGGCCTCTGTTGTGGGAGGGACTGACTTTCTACTCTTTTGCCGTGGCTTTTCGTCTGCTTCTATATTCATTGCCTAATCATATTTATTGGTGTTTTCCAAGTGCATGATTATTCGTTATTACGTCTATCTTAACTCTCTAAAACATATCTAACATACGAAATTCTAGGTATTTTCCTTGTTGTCGCACACCGCCGAATACTTCACTTTGAAGAGGTCCCGCTTGAAAAGGAGATGGCTAGTTACCCTTACGCACCTCCCCCTCCACCTCCGACTGCTTCTGCAGCGCCAACGGGACAGTACCCATCATATAATCAACCGCATTCGTACAATGTAGGTTCACATCGTGGCGGCCAATCATCATATGCCGGAGGTGGGCGAGGTCGGGGAGGTCATCATGAGTACAGTTCGGGTTCGCGTTATTATCCCCAGCAGCCGGATTACACGCCTTCTCCCCCGAGTAGCCACTATCCTACGCCGCCGCAAGCAAGTGCCCATTGGCAAAGTGCGCCCGCTGTTAATCACTACCCTCCTCATCAGCAGAGTGTTTCCCATCATGCCTCTCCTGCGTACCCTACCAACTACAGTCCTCAAGCGTATAGTGCACCGGTGGGACAAGGGTATCCTTCGCAGTATCCAAATGCGCCTGTAAGGCCGTCGCATAGCCCTCCGTATTCTGCTTACCCAAATGACCACCCTTCCCAACGCTGGTCCGAACAAGGCCCAGCGTTCCCACCCTACTCGAACCGAGGCGGTCGTGGGGGGTTTCAAAGTGACCGAGGTGGCCACAAGCCTGAGAATTCAATGGCGCCTCCAACCGCGATGCGACTGGGGTTCGAGCACAACAGCGACCGTGTGGTGCACACTTCGAGCCCCTATGGGTCGCCTTATCAGTCAAGCCCACAACCGGGGCCTTATGCTCAAGCTCCTTATAGCTATCCTCCTGCTCCTGAGAACCCGTATTCGGCCCCCACGCACGCTCCTCATAATGCCCATGGCTATAGCAGTCGAGGTGGCGCCGGACGTGATGGGTTTGGTCACCCAAATAGAGGTGGTCGGGGAGGACACAGTGGCCGAGGCGAAAAGTTTCGCCACCACCGAGATCAGAGACCCCCCCATGGGTTTAACCCTTCTCAGAAGCCTGATGCAGCGGTTCACAGCAAAAAGAAGAAACGCAAGACCAACACCCTCGGGCTAACCCCCGGAGATGAGAGCAGTGAAGGGGAGGGGACACTGGATGACGAGGAAAAGCGTTTGAGCGATCTTTTGGGTGCGGACGCCCCAGTGTAAGGCCCGCTTCCCCCTTGTGCTATTCGTGTGTGATGTTAATTATCTCGTTCTACAGAATTCCTGATATGGCCGCGTGGATTGCGGAGCGCAAGGCCAATTTCCCAACAAAGGCTCGTATAGAGGCTAAAGCTGCCAATGCAGCGTCCACACCTAAACCTGATGATACCTCTAAACCTGCAAGCATGAAGATTGATAAGGACCAAGCCAAAATAGATAGGCTTGAGAAAAAATTAAGTAAGCTTAAGGGGAGTATCGAAAAGAGAAAGAGAGCTGCCAATGATGAAGGGGACGAGATGCGGGCAGATGAGTCACCAGTATTGTCCGACTCGTCAGACGACGAAGAACCCGAAGTACAGACCAGTTCTAAGCCAGCAACTACATTTCTGCCCCCTCCGCCCATCACAAGGGCGGACCCATCCAACCACTGCAAATACTACTCTACGGGAGGTACTTGTGGAAAGAAGGGCAAGTGCCGCTTCAAGCATGACCCTGCTGTTCGTGAAGCTGCACTTCAGGAACGAACGCGGAACGGTGGTCGTATGACTCTCAAGCAGCGACTGTTGCTTAACGATAAGGATCATGAAGACATGGATGTGGTTAAAGCTATTGTAGAGATGCGAACTAGTGGGCGGTTGGTCGACCCTCAAAACCTCCAAGTTCGTGCAAAGCATCACGCAGAAGAACAAACGGCTACGACACCCGTTCCGTCAACACTGCCCACTACAGCTGGCGTAGCTAGTCTGCCGCCGAATCCTTATGCGTCATTCAAGAAAGCAGCGCCGCATAAGAAATCCGATGAAGTCGAAAAGCCTCAACAAGAGGCATCACACTCCCACCAGAATACGCCTCTGGGCGGTTACTCTGATCCAAATCAGGATTTGGGGGTTAAAGACCTGCCGTGATTTACTTTACACGGCAGTAACACGAAAAAAAGACGGTCCCCAAACAAATTCCTCATCAACGTGATGAGAACCCAGCGCTCATGTCATGTGACACGATGGCTCAGTTTCAGCGTGCTTTTGAATTCATCAATTGTTACACCTATTAAGTATATCTCTGCCTTGGCGATAGGCACGCATTCGGAGGTCTGGTTTTTCTTGTCCACAAAAGTACCATGGCCTATATGGTCTAATAATATGAGGGTGCAAATAGCAAGTCATCCGAGTATCACCAGACTTCAAAATAGCATCAAGCGGCGCAGGGCGGGAATTTGAATGAGCTCGCATCCAAACAACATGAGGTTGAAAAACCCCTACCAAAAATTACAGAGTGTTTTTGAAGAGGGTCTGTGGAATCATGTGTTCATTGATTTGGCTTTTACTCGATTATTGAAATTCGTCGGCGTTGGTTCAGGCAAGTCGATCGGCGGTTTTCACATGTCGTCAGACGTCCGGGTTTTCTAGCGAAATGAATGGCTAATCGCCCAATTCTTTTCTCATGCTGTCCACGCTTGAATGACAGCACCACACACACTTTCTCTCTTTCTCCTTGCAAGGCCAAGCACTAATATAGGGATAAAACATGGTTCCGCTAATCATCGACTGATGATGTGCGACGTGCATCACTATTTGTGCACGAACCAAGGTTTCCGAGCAGGAGGGGAGGGCACAGTGTGTAGTCCGGTAAGGCTACAGAGTATAATTGATTTTTCTTTTTTTTTTTCGATAAAGTGGTTCGGGTTTCCGGCCCGGCACCGTGAAAAACACCCGTCCATCCATCCAAGCTAGGATAGATCGCGAACAACGAGTTTTATTCATCATATCATGTGGTGTTGTACGAGGAAATGGATACGGTAGTACGCTACGCCTCATGACCAATTTGTATGATCTATCTACCTATCTATTCGTCTATTTAATTCAGCGTTATAATCCACCAATGAATCCCCCCCTTCCTTCCACTTGTGATCTTCTAGGTTAGGTGAATGAATACTTTGAATCACGTAGTCAGCATAGAACCATCTCACGATTGATCTAGCTCGAATAATAACTCTTCTCCCAAGTACGCCTGCGACAAGTAGAGATTGTATTTCCAGTGGCATATTCACCCAGGCACAGAAGAAGTTAATTACTAATCAGCCAGAAATGTGGTTGATGATCACATATGCCTCTGAGGATAAAATCCCCATATCTTGATTTTCACAGCTCTGATATCTATTCGTTTCCGGATATCATAATCGATTCCGAGACTGGGAGTCATCAATCAATCAATCCATCCATCTTTCTATATACTTGCATTAACGACATTTTCCATTTTTCTTCTCGGTGCATTCAACGCCACAACGCCCCCTGTATGTGTGCATTCGATATATTTTATCCGTCCGATCCGCATCTGAGCTCCCTCTTCTGCCTTGGTCGCGAATATGTTAGGTGAGCAAGACAGCGTTGACACTATAGAAATACGGAGTTAGTAGCATGATCACAGCTAGAGTCTAGGGGATCTAAAACTTTGAGGCCACGCAATGGCTTCACAACTGGACTAATCTCAACGAGTGTAGTCGCGCCTGACGAGCGTGATAAACAATATAAAAAACGAGGGGTCACCCACCATCCATCTTCCCTGTAACACCTACAGTCAGCCATCATATTTTGAACATAGCATGTGTGAGGTTTAGATGCGAGGCTTATAAGACACTCGCCAAAACAAAAACATAGTAACTCTACTTACTCGGGCTTGTTCGTTATTTGAGCATCTGCGGACAGTGTTAGCTAACTCAATATGTGCGATAGTCCAGCTAGAGAAGTTTCTCATTGGACAAGACACGGAATCCTGTCCTGAGCCTAACTGAAAGACGACGAGATTGACGTACTATAAATAGGATTAGTAAATACACATAAATTTAGAATGTAAGTTTAATAAACTTACCATCGACCCCATACTACCTTTCCACCGGCTGTGGTAAGACCCAGTTCCGAAACATTGACCTGTAGTACGTTAGCAAGACACCGATGTGGACGGATCGAAGGCGACCCACCTCGATAATTGTTCCCTTTGTCAAAACTCCGAGCTGGGTGTATAACTGTTGAGACGGGTTCTTCTTCACTGATATGATCGCTAGCTGAACGGTTACATTTAATCCCGGGTGTGTTACGTGGCACTTTTTGTATCTCAGGCCCATAGGACGGATGAACCTTTCGTACTTAACACTATAAATCGAGTTAGTAGGTTCCTTTAAGATGAAATGTGAAACCGATGAGTGCTCTTGACGTAGCATTGAGCTGATGAGAGCACAGGGTTTCCGGTGTTCATATATACTAGGATCGGAACAGTTGCGAGTGCCACTTACGGCCGGCGTGTAAAATCGGGACCACTAAAAATAAAAGATTAGTGGATGAAACTCGCAAGGATGTTGACGGTAGACCCAGTATCAACTCAAAGTTATATCAACACAGAATGAGCAGACAAGGCTGGGGGGTTCTTCGGAGAGAGCATGTGCCTAGCGGAAGAACTTTTGAGTTCCCCTTCAGCCTCAATGGGTGTGGCGCCATCTCTTCGAACCTCATTCAGGCTTTTCCCTGTATCTGCATGACGGAGCGTTGAGTTGATCACGGGTGTGATGAATCACGTACACGAATGTTGGCATCGTAACCATTCTCTTCCATCCTGTTGATTCCAGAGTTAGTAAATACCATGTATGATAACAAATCCTGAGGCGTCACGAGAAGATAGGGGAAGTCCCATATTAGGTAACCCCTTCGACCTAGGTTCATAATGGTATAAATATGACGTTGGAATACTCACCTTTGCTCTTTCTCTTGCCAGTAGCAACCACCTTAAACATATCTTCCTATTACCCAATTAGTCTGAGCGAATACTCCAAGTATTCCCGCACCACTTACTTCGCCTAGTTATGGTTAGTGGCAAATACAAAATACAACCAAGGGCGAGTAAGACTTACTAATACCTAGATAGAGCAAATCCTAGATGTCAGTAATGTCATTTTGTAGTAGATACTCGGAGATGCGAGGGGGTTGGGAGGAACGACAAGGCGAGGAGCCCTTTTCGCCCTGACATTCCTCGCCCGTCCTCTCAGGAAGTAGGGCCAGGGAATTCGACATACCCGACACCTTCGGAATGGGTACGCTATATCTCGCGCTCTAATTTTCCTCCATATTAGCTGCTGCTACCGTATGATCTCGGGTGCGCTGTGCGCGAGATGCGAATGTAGATGGCGCGGTACCTTCTCTGAACGACGGTTCTTGATAGCGCTCGAAAGGCTTTTTGCCTGTTGGGGATTGTTTCTGTCGAGCAAGTAACTCGGAAGAGGTTGACTGGGATCCTTGTCGCCTGCGGATTGCACGTTCTTCTCCTCCCTAAGAATCTGTCAGCATAGCGATCGAGCAGTCCATATGCGTCGTCGAATATCGATCGAATGGTGCGCTGGTCGTAGGAATCCGACGTACAAAGCCTTGATTTGCTTTCGCATCTGGATCTTATGCTTGTGTCTTTCCTGTTGGAACACTGTAACAGACAATGCATTAGCAAATGCGAGATTAAGATTGGAGCGATTCGAATCTCTCAGCTTAAATCAATCACTCACTCTTGGCCCTGAAGCCACGAAGGTTGGTGGCTTTTGCCGAGATGGTGTGTGCCTCTCTGGCCTCCCGCTTCCGCGTTCTTTCTTCATGATCCTTTAGAAGGCAGCAGTCAGTTACATTGTAATCATTCGTCTAAGTGCATCCCTCGAGGGCGCAGTGGCTATGCCTACCAGGCGTCTACCATGCTCCTTGCGGTGCTTATCCATATAATCTCCCTGAGGCATGGCGAGTAGGTTCGCCCTCGAGAGGGACTTGAACGTGGATTATAGTTTGTTTAGTATTTTTTTTCTCGTTTCGCTGTCGTCGTTACTGTTGTCGTAGCCGGCGTCCTTTTGGAGTGGTTGGCAGAAGGACGTGGTGGCTCCGATCGATTGGTAGGCCTGATCAATTATCCGATAAACAGTAGATAAAAAAAGTCACTTTATCGCATCTCGAGCAAGCCTCGTCCCGCCACCGAAAGTGTGGGGCAAGCCCCATTCGTGGATACCCACGTCGGTACTCGTCCCCACTATATTTTTCTCAAAGTGGGTCCTCTCGGACTGCAGCTCGCAGTCCTCAACTTCAAAGTAGATCGACACCTATCGACGGATATATCTAGATATAGCCACCAGACGACGGCCCAGCGGCCAAACACGCCAATCAGATCCCCCAAGCGCATGTCTAAACTGCCAGCATGAGTAGATCACTACTACGCTCCGTCCTGGAGCTTCGGACGCCTCTCACACGTCTCCCGCCTGCTTTTCTTCTCCCACCATCACGCCTTCTGTCGACAACAGCGACGACGAAGCAAAGTCTCGACACAGCGCCATCACCATCTCAAACCGGTGTACCTCCAAGCGCATCTATAAACGCTCGTCCTGCTACCCCTTCGCGCACCCAAAAACAAGCTCCCACCGCTCCCTCAACAGCCGAAGCCGCGGCATCCGTCTCCCAGTTGTTCCCTCTACTGCGCGCCCAGCCACGGCACTACATCACAGCGCATATACACGAGCGTCCGTACCTCGTGACCGAGGGCGACCAGATCCGTCTACCGTTTAAGATGCCCGGCGTCGTACCAGGCGATGTGCTAAGGCTAGATCGGGCCTCTGTACTGGGCTCGCGCGACTACACCTTGAAAGGCACCCCTTGGATCGATTCAACACTCTTTGAATGTCGGGCTACTGTCCTTGGGACTGAGAGCGAGCCCCTGCGAATTAAGATCAAGACGAAGCGACGGAACAGGAGATCCCAGCGTGTCACGAGCAAGCACAAGTACACCATCCTACGAATCAGCGAGCTCAAGCTCTTAGACCCCGCAGCATGAAACGACTTTAACGAGGCGGGAGGTAATTTGGGCCAAGAGTTACGAGGCAAAGGTACGCGAGCAGAAAATGTCCCGGAGTGGCGGCATCAGACACCCACCTAAATCCGGTAGCCACGAAGGGGCCAAAGGAACCGAGACCTTGGAAGTTTTGAACCGGGAATTGTGCCGTGGTCGATCGTGAGGATCGCAACGCCCGTCCATGGAAACCTCCTGGCCACTGTGCGCGAATGTATCCAAGTCCCATGAGTGATTGTATCCCATATTTGTACCAATATAGAGGACCTTAGAGGCCGATGTATTTACCGTCGCACCCGCACTTGGGGGCTCTGCATATATCATAGGTTTTATACCACGATTTTAAATGCCGTATCTCAATGCGTGATGCAGACTGAGGAATAACACATAATAGTAGAAAATCAAAGCAGTATCAGGCACTTGCGTATATGCCGTAGTCAATGCGTGCAGCATGCCGGTTATCACAGCTAGCTAGGTCTAGGCTTATTTCCCCCTTTCTATCTTTCATATCAACAATACCAAACCAAGCCACCATTTCCCCGATCTGAAGGTTTCAATCAACCAACATCCTAGTCCCTAGCATGCTACATGATCCACGGCAGTTCCGAAATAGACGAAATATTATGTACTAGTTACTTCAAGTAGGGTCGAAATACATGTATAAGGGGGGATGGTCGAGCGACGACAACGACGGTCCGTCACGAGGAACACCGAGAGACAAAGGCCGTGATTCCAACCTCCAACAAAAGCACCGTTCATAGCGAATGGCGAATACACATAATCTTCACCACCAACAAGCCACTAAGTGGGTGGTACCAGAAATTTTAGATATAAGAACCTAACGATGAATTTACGCGTACTTATATACTAACGCAGACAACCTTGCCTCACCTTACCTTGCCAATACCAGAAATCCCACCCTATAAACCAAAGGGGAAAAAAAACACAGATCACTTCTAGTAAGGCCTTCGGGTTTCGTCAGTTTGACTCCGCCATTTATACCAGCCAGCAAATATCCGACGACAGCCAGTACACGTCGTTAAAAGCAGAGTTTCCATTTGGAAGAGAGCAGTAGGGGGGAGCCTGGATGGGGCAAGATAGAGGCGAACCCAATTGTGCAACCCAGCCCAAGGCACGCGGACTTACCTTATAGGCAACAGTCGGCGTAGGTGGCTAGGTTGAGCCTTCGCGACAGCCAACTCAAGGACTTCACAAAAAAAATCGACGTTTTGTTTAACACATAATCAAGATCAGCACTTCATAGCAAGAAGCAAGACACACGCATCACCGTACCTCTCATTTCGAAGACATCATCAATACCACAACATGACACAACATCACAAACCCACCGATCAAGAACAGTATCACGCAAACACAACCCGAACGAACGAACGAACGAATATTAAATCTGCATTATAGAACAGAAGATAATTCGGAAGTCTCATTCAAGAAACCCCCCCTCTCCTACTCCCAACAGCAAAAAGATAAAAATAACATAAAACGCTAATCAAGTCTTTATCATCATCAAGACCGGCGCAGCATTGGTCGTTTCTCTATACAGTAGGTATTGCAGTGTAGGTAACAAGTTGGAATGTCCCGCCAAAGGAAAAAAACGCCGCAGCTATGAGAAGACAAGACCAGACAACAACGCGAACTAATAGGGGGAATAATAAGTACTGCGATCGGAACAAGTAATCGAACAACACCAGCCGGGAAACAGGAGAATGGGTAATCCAAATCCGAATCCAACGGCCGACAGCATTACACACAACAAAAAATTCAACTTTTCCTATGCTCGCCAATTTGAACTCCTAGTCTCCTTCTCTTTTTTCCCCGGGGTCGTAAATCTTCGTGGTCAAATAAGCTTTGGGGGTGAGGTCTTTTTTTGTATGCATCGGTTCCAGCCAAGTTGAAGAATGTATATATGTGACTGAGAGATCACCTTCCCTCAACTGATTTCACGTCGTGTCCAATCGCCTTAGCAACACTGCCCCAATACGCTTGTGGCCACACACTCAATACCTCGGCTTCGGTAGGCATGCGCTCGCGGCATCTAGTGACCACACTCTGGATGATCCTACCAAGCAGCTCCTCAGTGATGGGCAAAGAGCCATCTGATGTCTCAATGGGATATAGGAAAGGGTCGGAGGGGGCTAGTAGCTCTTCGCAGGTTGGCCGAAGGCGCTGGTCGCGGCTAAGACATCGCTTCATTGTTCTTAGTAAACTCGCTGGAACGGGGACCCCGCCGATGCCACGATCACGGAACTCAATCTCGTACTGCCAATTGATGATAGCATGGCAACGAGCCATCTGGTTTGGAATATGGCCAAAAGGTGGCGTCCCATACACCATTTGAAACAGGATACAGCCCAGACTCCAAATATCACTGGGCTTGCCTAACTTCATTAACTTCGGGCGCGTAGGATTAGTGCTAATCCTCCGGCCACCCGAATCCGCGGTGTTGGAGTCGATCAAACTCTCCGGGCTCATGTAATTTGGCGTTCCAATCTGCGCCTCACGGTGCACATTGACAGTCTCCTCAGTCTGGATCGCATTGGCTATGCCGAAATCAATGAGCTTAAGACGGCCTTGCACCAACACAAAATTAGCTGGCTTCAGATCGGAGTGAACAATATCGTAGGCATGGACGGCGGCAAGGCATTCAAGCATTTCTTGCCAGTAATAGCGTACAAATGCTGGGTCGAACTTGGCATTTTCTGGAGAAAATCTTCGTCGTAGGAGCGTGTTAAGATCCAGCTCGCCCATCTCCATTAACTATTCCTCTTAGTTAGCATGGCTTCGAGACGAAAGAAGAGACAGGACGGATACAACTCACAAGACTTAGAACTTGTTTCTCGTCATTCATTTCGTAGTCGAACAGAGTGATTACTCGTTCAACCTTATTCAGCTTCTTGAGGAGATCAATTTCTCCTTTGTAGCCTTTCACAGTATTCTCATCCGCATTTTCGATAGAAACACGTTTGAGTGCAAACATATTGCCGTTGTCGGCAGCTACTCTATAGACTTTTCCACTACCACCTCGGCCTAGAGAGTCTATACGAGTGTAACACTTACCGTTAACTTTCATATAATTCCGCCGTTTTGCTGCTTGAGTTGTGGTGGCGGCACCAGCGGTGGATGTGGCAGCGTCTAGAATAGACATCTTTGGTGGTGGCGGAGGAACTACTCGGTGCGGCGTATTGTGGCTTAGAGAACCCAGTGGTTTTCGCTCTGGGGAAGCAGCACGTAGACCATTTCCATCCGTACCAATCGGGCGAACAGCTGGCTTTGCGAAGTCCTTTTCTAATAGCAAGCCTCCCGCTGGCTTTTCTCTCTTAAACGTTGGCGGAGCTTCATTTTCTTGGTCATGTCTCGAAGGCATATCTGCCCTTGGTGGTGGAATTCTGTAGTGTGGGATGATAATTTCATCCTTTCCGGGGGAACTCCGATGTGATGGTAAACCATCTCTGGGCTCTTCAACAGGTGACGTACGATACATGGCGGCTCTTGCTATGGCCTTGGCACTAACAGGGCTCCCAGACGCGATACGGTCCGGTGCATAGTAAGAAGACGCAATGTTCTCTAGAGGTTCTGGGTCAATTAGATCGTGCTGGCCGTCAGGATCCTGGCTAGAAGGAAGGAGATTGCCATCGTTTTCGGCATCTTCTTCGCTCTGTCTCCTACGACCCCGACGAGCTGGCCCACTGAGAAAGCTTCCGGGAACTTTGCCTACTCTCTTGACTCGCATCGAGCTCTGTAACGCCTGATTCTCGTCATTCCGAGCCCGCGAACCATTGGAGCCTAGCCGTGAAACGCTTCCAATGTTTGGTTCTGGCTGGTGACGAGCAGCCGTTCGTGGTTCGTCTGGTATATCGTTATCACCTCCACGAGAGCTCGAATCTGCTTCCTTCGAAGATACTGCGGAGGAGGCAGTCGAGCGAGCCCTGTTACCAGACGACCCCATTGCTATCCTGACCACGCGACCCTGCTGACCTGGTGTACTAATTTCCCTATCCTTAATTTCGGAAATATTAGCCTTCTCTTCAACACCACCGTCGGTACTTGGAGGTCTGGTTCTGCTTTGCAATACCGATGCTGATACTGATGTTGACGTCGATGCAGACGTTGACGTGGATCTCCTTTTGGCAGGCTTAAACTGGGAGGCTGCGGAGGCTGCAGATCCCTGTGATGCCGTACTCAATCGCACAACTCGCTTCCGGACAGGACTAGCGTCTTTACTCGCTTGGCTTCGGGCTGGGGAAGTTTGTCGTGTGGATGATTGTGGTTGTGCACTACTGGCACGAGTACTCCTCCTTTCCTCTCCAATCGAGGCCACTGAAGCACTGAGGACACTGCGTCGCTTCACGGGTTTCTGTTGCTCGACCTGCATAGGCGGGGACGATGGTCGTTGACTTTGGGCCCGTGTTCGGACACGGCTATATTCCTTCTCATGATCGTCTCCGCCATCGTTCAGTAGTGCCTTTGTGAGAGCGCTGAGCTTCATAGGCACAGGGATCTCATCATCGGAGCTATCGCCAGCTTCAGCGTTCTGCGAGTGCAATTGAGACTGCGATTGAGATAATGCGTGGGCGGCGGGCACGGGGTTCGACCCGGCGCGGCTGAGCTGCGGCCTCGAGTTATTCCTCCTCAACCCAGACCGTAACGATGATTTTCTTGTAAGGACAGCCGCCTGGCCAGAGTCGGGGCCGGCTGGCGTGGGCGATGCAGTAGCCATCATAAATCGAGGTCCGTGTTGTTTATGTTCTTCTGGATGGATTGTATATATCAGATTGGACATGAGTGAGTGAGTTAGTCGGTTGGTTTAGCGCGTCGAATTGGCAACCTAGGGAGCAATTGTGTCGATTAGATAATGTTTTACGTGTCCAAGCAGTCCATGATCTAGAGAAAGAAAGATTATAGGATTAGTAGCGAGGTTGGACAACGATGCAAGGCGCGAGGTGAGGATGCAATGTTTGTAGCTAGCTGACCTAAGGGAGCATTCCTTGGTGTCCTAGTATCCCCACACCACCTTACTTGGCGCACTTCCCTGCCGTTCCTTGTTGATCGGGCAACGCTGGCCGAGCACGCCTGATGACCCACATAGTCTATTCATTATCCAATCATCGTAGCCAAATTAACTGAGACCCGCTCAAGGTTAATTTTCTGAATATTATGCATTCGAACACCCATATACCATACCGTCTTATACCGACTCTTTTTGCTCGCCTTCATCCCATTCGGGTAGAGGACAGCTGTGTTCCGTACTAATTAGGTCAAGTTTTATTACAAAACTGGGCATAGACCTAGTAACCTAAGGCAATCGTTCGTGTACCTATCAAAAATTGTAGAAACGTTAAGCAGAGAAGCGACGTTGAAATTCTGTGTTGATCGATAGTCAATCAACGGTTTGCCAAGTGTATCAACTTTTTTTCAACCGTTGAAAAAATTTAAACATCGAAAATAAAATACAAACCATCTTCACGTATTTACTAAACACGGCAAATTTTGGTACGGTAGTGCCCTAGTAACAATAAACCCGCCTGTCCTGCTTACGAGGTTGGTATCATCTACCCAACAACTCCACGTTCTCAGGAGTCATAGTGGCCAATTCAACCTTCGGGAACTTGTCACTACTTTAGTGCACCTCTTACCTTATTTGCTCGATAGGGCGAAACAATTACTTCACACACAAGAGTAGCCTTACGACTTCAATCATGGCCATAAAAAATTGGAGAAACAGGGACCTGGTATATTTGCCTTAACCGATTCTAGATATTCCATCAGACTTTGAAATCCGAAAGAACGATTAAATGCAAACCCTTCCACGCCAGAAGCCATGCAAGACCATCGTAGCCCATTTTTTTGTAAGTTCCCCAATGTCATGTAACTTCGTTGCCATAATCGGTGATGTGAGGCGCTTAGTCGAAGAGACCGAATCCCATGTCGTCGTCGGACTCCTCCTTCTCTGCCATGATTGTCAGCGGACCTGTAATGCCACAAGGTAGATAGTGTAAACATACCCTCTTCCTTCTCTTCGACCTTCTCCTCGGCAGCAGCAGCACCACCGGCAGCGGCACCACCGGCGGCGGCAGCGCCACCAGCACCGCCGCTGGGGACGGAGGCGAGCTTGGAGGAACCCTCAGCGATCAACTGTAGAATCACCGTCAGTCATTAATTCCTATTGCATGTACGCTCGAACTATATGGTCGCACCTCGTTGATGTCCTTGCCCTCAAGCTCGGAGATGAGCTTCTCTAGGCGGTCGTCATCGACCTCAATTCCAACGGAGTCGAGAACCTTCTTAACGTCCTTAGCTGAAGGCGAGGCGTTGCCAGCAAGGCCGAGGAGGAGGTAAGCTGCGAGGTGCTTCATTTTGGTAGTTGGTACTGTTCCTCGAAATTTGGGTTAGATTGGCGCAAACTTGAAGGTAACGAAAGGCTGCTGCCAGGGATTTGGAGAGTTGCGGCGACTTACAGAAAGTAAGAAATGTGTAGAACACGAGAAATCAATCGATTTAACCGCGGGATTGGGCGGAGACTGAGCCTTCGAGTTCTTGAGGATGTGACGAGGTTGAAGGTGGGATGGTGGAATTTGCGATCTGAAAAAGTTACCAAATAATGTTCCCAGCCAGTGATCATTTTGGGTAGCGACATAATTCGTGGGTTGGCTGTGGGGTAGATATGCAACTATCCCATTTTCAAATCACCTGATTAGGGTCAGCGTATTATGTCAGTAGCGGCCTATATGCATGTACCGGATTATGAGAGCCGACCTTAGGTAATCCGTGAGGCTTACCCCTAAGTCCGTGGCGGTAGTCAATGGGTCCGAACCGGGGTAGGTTAGCGCTTATGGCTTTTCGTGGCGTGTCAACGAATCAAAGAATGCCCAATGACGTCGCGTTGTCTCCAGCCACAGCCAACACCCTTAGCCAACACTCAGCCGAGTGACCCAGCAAACAGTACAAGACCTCTTATCTGATTATGAGGTTTCCTTGCGCAACCTTAACTTTTCGACCATCTCCTTTGTTTGCTTTTGCACACGCCCCCCTCTGCATCCGTATCCGTCTCCCGACCAACATCAGAGCTCTACGGCCGTTTATCGGGGTCTAAGGACCTTCACTTGTTTCCTTTTTATTTGTTCCTTGCTTGTCCTACGCCATATCAAATTCTTAGAGGAAAAAGTCACAGACGGACACAGCCCACCAACCCATGACTCCTCAAACCTACCACCACCTCTGACGGCCATCGGCTCCGCTCGCCAACAAACGAACACCCTCTTTCGTCTCATCTAATTCGAGCCCGTCAATATGCCGGTATGTATGAGTATATGTCTTTTTTTCGACTATTTATCGTGTCAGGCCCTTCTAGCGACACAACTCATTTTAACACGACTACACCAACAGATCGGCGACCTCCTCGCAGAGATATCCGGCGGGCAGCCGTCATCTGCCCCATCTCCTAAATCGACTGCGTCATCAGGGATTAAGCGGAAGGCGGAAGATGGCTCGAACGGCGCAACGTCTACAAAACTGACAAAGGCAAGGCAGCCTGATGGATCTTACTCAACTAGTAAGGTGACCCGTGATGCGCAAGGCCGAGTTGTAGAGCGGTCGTACTCAGTATCGCGACCAGTGAAAGCTGCTGGCCCTGGCCCAGCTGCCTCAATAAATTCATCCACTCTTCCTCACCGCACCAGTTCACCTTCGACAAACGGACGCCACGAGCCTCCCACCCCTACCAGCCAGCGCACAGCCTCCACATCGAACGGCAAATTGCCCGCTGCCTCCTCCAGTGCTATACAGCCGAAACGTCCTTCGGAAGTAGCCAGCCGTCCGAAGCTAAGCCAACCCGTTGTAGCCGCGAAAGCGGCCCGACCGAAACCCTCCCCCACTACTCCGACCACGTCACACTCATCACAAGCGCCCAAGAAGGGCTCGTTCAAAGAGATAATGGCACGTGGGGCGAAAGCTCAAGAGGTTATGGGTAAAGTGGGTATGATTCAGCACAAATCTACCGATAAAGCTGCCGTCAAGAAGGAACGTGAGATTGCCAAACCAGAGGGAAAACCTGGCGTGGGGCCGGGCGCCAAGGGAAAGATGGGAACAGCTTACGCCGGAACTGGGCGACCTTCTGGAACACCAGGACGTGACAACGGACCTACGGGGGCATCAGCACGTACTGTGTCAAGAAATGGCCCTTCGAAGGACGCCAAGACGGGTAGTAAATCGAAATCTGTCCCCACGACGAACGACACTGCCGAGAAGAAGATTAAAAAGTCTGCGACCGCAACCACCGGCTATGCGGGTACCGCACGGCCTCGTCCTGGAACCACGGCGAATAAGGGCTCTACTTCTAGAGGCGACCAGCGCCCTAGACATGGTGGACTGCTCGAACCCCCCCGAATGAGTCGCCGGAGTAAATATGAAGATGAATATGACGAGGATTTAGATGACTTCATCGATTACGATGATGAGGAAGAACAGGATATGGGTCCTCGGTATGACTATGACTCCGAAGGGTCGAGTGACATGGAAGCCGGATTGTCGGATATCGACACGGAAGAGAGAAGAGCCGAGTTATTTGCACGTGAGGAGGACAGGCGCGAACAGGCCTTGGAAGAAAAACTGAAGAAAGAGAAGGAAGAGCGGAAGCGTCGATGGGCACAAGGAGGACGATAATGCTGTGGCGAAACCTAGTACACGACTCACGAACATCCATCTTTCGGCGTACGGCTGCAACGGAGCGCTACGGTGAATTATACCATATCCGCATCGTCTCATTCTTCTGATAGAGCGCTAGGTTGCATGACATTCGGCGTTCTGGAGAGTTTTCACCGGGCAACCATTGACTTGGAAAGGTCAAAAAGAGTTTTTTTTTTTCCTCTTCTTTTTTTTGTTCTATTCAAAGCATGTTTTCAACGGCGTTCGCGAGATACATTGTCAGAAGACTGAGATTTGTTGGCAACTACAAGGCGTTTTTTATAAAAAGACTGGATTATTTTTGTACATTGTATGAGCTATGTTACCACTTAGTTTTACCTTACAAAAGTGATATGAGGGCGTGGCCACGCCATGCTTAGCCCTGCGGTTATTTTTGTGTCGAACCCTGATTCTGTCTTGAATTCTCTTTTGTCGTGCAAATGTGAATAGGTAGATAGATGAATACTCGCTGCTTGTTTCACATCTTAGGTATCTATCTATCTCATCGTTGCCTCCGCTACATGTTTCCTGTGACACCATCTGATCGTATCACGTATTCCCTCCACCGCAAGCAACGGCTTGTTTACATAGGTGCTAAATTATATAATGCTTAAGTACTGATTAGTTAATATTATGTATTGAAGCGATGCTATACAGGTGTAGCCAAGAAGAATACCAGGCTAAAGGAACGGGGGTAATATATATAGTGTCAATTTTCAGAGGAAACACCAGAAATGACAGGCACGTAACACATCTACACATTCATTCAATCGACGAATTCTCTAATCTCCTTGCTTCATTCCACATTGATCAATTGATTCCCCATGTGAAATTCAATGTATGTCATGTGGAAGTGTAGGAAGCGGCCTATCTCTAGCCTAACCATTGGGATATCCAGCATCCGCATGGATCGGCGGTTCAATCCGGCATTTATTTTTATGAGGGGAGAGAGACAGAAGGAGTTATAAACGAACAAAAGACATGTGTTATTTTCTAATGCCTGAAAGATGTAGATGTCTCTCCATAGGTTTGCTTTAAGTCATTAGAGAAAAGGATATACAAAGATGCCTGGTGAAGCTGCTCTGGTAGCTCTCTCTAGTGACAACAAAATTCTTCACACAAGATAGGTTGGCGCCTATAGGAAGAACTCACGGGCGTCTTAACGGCCAAACTATGGTTTTTCTAGAATTTCTTTTATGGCCGTATTTACTCTACCTACTATCTAAGGTTACTTTACTTACAGTTGCTCTTACTTGTTTGTAATTTAACCCAGATTATATTACCTCTATCTGGCCCCCGTTAACTACAGGGCAGTTCTACTCTCAGACGAGCCGGGACTAGGACTTTATTCCTCCTTAAAGTATTAACCCTCCCAGATCCCACGAACTTTAACTCGTGCAGTTATAAACGGAGGTAGCGCGACTAAGTTATATAGTGAAGTGAAACTATGGAGGCGTAACCAATAAGAATAACGGGCTGAAATGAGAGGGGTATATATAATGATTATTCTCAACGAAAACTCTTCTTGAGAGAAAATAGACAGGAGAGGAATTACAGAACTGTACATACACAATCGTAAATTTGCTTCGCACGATACTATTGACCCTATCACCTTTATCAACTGATTCCCCATCAAAAATTAAGTGTGAGGCACATAGAAGTGTAGGAATCCGCCTATCTTTACATGCGCGACCGTTATGATTACGAATTATGAAGATGTGGCCGTTGGGCCGATTTCATAACCAGGTAGTTCCAACTGCTAATATCTGGTGTTTAACTCTATTAACTTCACTAGCAAACTTAATACCAACCGTCTTTCTTTCCTCTTTTATTGTAGCATTAGAATAGTGGTTCCGAGAGTAAGTGTGTAACAATGGATATCTCCCTAACACCATCTACCGCCATATTTCGTTCAATTACAAAAACCTGCCTATTCACTACAACGGCGTGCTCGCTAAGTCTTCTTATATATGATATGCGTATGCAGCTAGTCGGATAGCAGTCGCTATCGTACCTGTCTATCGTACAAAGGACCCTTCTGTTCCGAGAACGGCAGTCAGATGTGAAAAGAACCCAATAAGTATTATACCGTTTGTACAAATCACGCTCTCATAATTGAATTTGTATGTTTAATTCAGCGCTGCATTAACTTTCAAGCGGAAACAACAGCCGTTTAAAAAAGCCGCAAGGCTATGATGGTTGTAGTAGTATCAGTGTACATGTTCGAGTGTGATAATGACAAGAGTCTTGGCGATTATAGCTTTCTTGAAATCTTTGCTAGTTAAAATTTCATAGGGACATTAAGAGACTACGTGTGCGACAGACGTTTTTTATCTAATAGATAAGGCTTGCTAGCATAAGATAGTATGGAAACGACATGGCAAGCATAAGTCTACGTACGCCTAGATAACCGCACCTCAATGAACCCACAATCTATCGTGTGTCTCATCAAACATGAATGGGAATCGATAAAACTTTTGCTCCCAGCTCCACCACAGCTTAGTGGCAAGGAAATGGTGAGTAGCTAGCGGATATAGAGGGCCCTTTTCAATATAGAGAACACAAATGTTTAGCTAGAATGCTGATGTGCTAGCTAAAAAATAGATTTGTGTGTAGTAATGAAATAAGCTCGGTAGCTAACGAAGTCGAATGTCCTACATCCGAACTCGCAAAAGATATCGGAGTCGTACTTGTGATATATCATAACAGATATACTCGTTGTATTGAAGGTATGCATTTCGGATATTCGTTGGGCCTGGTTTGACAGTTGTGTCGGGCACTACAATGTGTGAAGTTAGCACAAATAGTTGTCAGGAATGACCGCATGATGGTCGGAGGGAGTGGAACGTATTCGTGTCGCCCGATCCAGCAAATAGGGGGCTAAAATGTGGCGGAATCTTGATATTTAAAAGGTCCGCTAAGGCTGCTAGCCTTTCGGCACAATAAGGTTAAAAGGTGTCATTTTACTTACTTTTCACGCCCTTTAGGGAAGGGTGGACACACCCTGCATCTTTCCATTTACTAGGTCCGGTCATACCTTGACCCCATGTCGACAGCATGCCGTTGGCTTTGGCGGTTTCGCCAGCGTTATATGAGGAGTCTGTTAGGGTTTGCAAAGGGTCACCTAGCTCGGCCTCACACAAGAGCAACAGTGCGTGGCCGTTGGAAATATATGGGCAGCAGTAGTTAGCCGACTACCAAGACTGTTAGCTTGTATCTTAGTTTCGAGAGATTTTAGGATTCTCACCTTTGAGGACATGTCTGCTAAGTAGATTCCTTTTCCGAACATCTATGAGGAGTAAGCACACATCTTTAAACAATACGTACCTTGATTGGAAATCAAGTAAGAAGCAGGAGCATCAGGACAAGGCTTCGCCTAATCTAGAAAATAACGCAAAAATTACACATACTATAAGCGAGTTAGTATTAAACATCATAAGGGCGGGGGGCTCAAAGACCCTCATCTAATGGGGTCTCTATACGTACCATAGCCTGAAACTGGAGCTTCTGGCGGCGCAATCCGAAGGCCTTGGCTCAAGATACCGCCGAAATTGGTGCAACGCTATAAGTATCTTAGGTGTTAGATGCTACTCTCAGTGGACAAAAAGTGGTTCGGAGAGTACGAAGGACTATAAGCTTTGGTGGGGTGGGAAACGAAGAATATAGGAATACATACCGAGCCGTGCCATAGGAGACGCCGATCGCGAGGGGCCTTATGAGATGTGTCAAACCGGCCGAACTCGCCATCTCGCTCGATTCGAAAGATTTGTTGTATTTGGTAATTGGCATTGTGAGTTGCCCCTCGCGTATCCATTAAGTAGTCTTTCAACTGAAGAAACTCCTCACCACTGTTATCTAGTGGGGTCACTGGCTCGGATGTTAGCCAAATGAGGTCCCATGGGTTCAATTGCTTTCGCAAATTTGGGCATAGGAAGAATGATGACCAGTGGGTTTTGATCACGGACGGAAGATAGACTTACTCTCATTCAGGCAGAGACCGCGGAAGTGACGGTCAAGCTCGTTGATCTCTTCTTTCTTGTCGGCCTTCATCAATAGCGCCGCATCCTTCATGTCTCCCAAGCTCTCTAGAAGTTCTATTTCTTTCTTGAGCAATGTCTGGGTCTGAATAATTGGTGGCCGGTTGCGGCCAAAGGAGTGTGGAATAATGGTGAAGAAAAGGTTTGATAGTTGCTCAGCTGCTTGGGGGAAGCTAGTGTCATACTTCGAAGACGCCAGAGATGGATCATCTAAGAGTTCTGATAGGTCTTTCAATGTCTGGAAACCCCGAGTGATCATCACCTTGCTAAGTTTGCCAAGGGGTAGTTTAGCCGAATCATAATTGAGATCCGCCATTGCGTTGGTAAAGTACTCCTGGTTGAATATGAGTTGCATAAGCGACTGGACAGGCTTCGATAACTTCGACTCTGGCTCGTCCTCCTGCTTGACTTCTGGTTTGACTTCATCCTTACTATCATCATCGTCCGAGTCGGGTTCGTAAGACTTCTCGATGAAGGCGTACTTGCCGGGCCTTGGATTATCGCTGCGGTTGTCCCACGACAAGCCTGACTTGGATTTAAACTTGTCGTTAAACTGTTTCCGAGCGTCCTCTAAGGAACCGGAACCAATTACTTTGGACTGGCCATATTCGCCTACACGACCCCACCGTGTCCATGTCTTGTAATCGCCGGTAACAGAACGTAGCAGCTATGATGGTGTTAGTATGACGTAAAGGCAAGTAGGAGGAATGGGAACGAGAGTGCGATATGACTACTTTAGTTAATAGGGTATAGGGGTGAATGCTAGTGAGCCTTTGATTGCGTGGCTGGGATGAGGTAAGTATACAGGAGGGGAGCCATGTGAACTTACCTGAACACGATAGAATTTATTATTGTTGTTGGAAGCGTTCGTCTGGTTCAGCGACGCATCATAGATGACACCATCGTCATCAATATATACCTCATAATTGACCAATTCACGGTGAGCACCCTCATCAACGGGGATTTTGATGTCGAAGGACTTGGCGATTTGACCCTCTGCAATCTTTGGCTCTCGTTCCTTGGGTTTGCCGCCATCGTCGGCCTTACCCTTCTTTGGTTGAGGTTGTTGACTATCACCGTTGTCATTCTCAGCTGCCGGGGATGCTTGTCGCTTACGAGAGCTCCTTGGCTTGGCTGAACCATCAACCTGGGGCTGGGATTGAGGGGTGAAGCCATATGTATCCTCCTTTAGGTGAAGGTTCTGGCTAAAGCATTGTTCGAGCCACTCAAAAGTGACAATGGGAATGCCATTAGCTTGAGCAGACTTGACCTTGGTTGATGGCTTCTGGTAGTCCGTCTCGGTGGTGACAAGATGCGTGGTAGAAGCCGAGACGGACTTTGCTAGCACGCCACCTAAGGGGGCAATGTAATCTGTCTCAATGGAGGCTTGGGTGCGATTAGGGATGGAGCCGCTGATGGCTATACTAAATCCAGTGAATGGAGGAGCGACAGGAGCGGCGACCTTTTTCTTGCGTGGCGGCATGGTTGATTAAAGGGTCTGGAGTGGATGCTGAGAAGGTGTTGAGCGGGTGGGTGTGATGAAATGAGGTTAGTGAGATGAAAGAGGGTGTAGATTAACAAGGGGCGCAATAAGGCTTGATGAGAAGAACAAAGAAGCAGGTTAATTGGTAAATGTTGATAAGGGCACCAAAATTGTGAAGTTCTTAATTGTGATGAGTGAGGTTAGGAGTAGAGAGAAGTAGGGGTCGAAATGGGGGTAAAAGTGATATGGGATAGTGATGATGGTGGTGGTAGTGCAGCTTCAGTGCTCGCAATGGTTGAGGTTGTGAGGTTGGCTGAATTGAGTTGAATTGAATTGAATTAAATATTTTGACAGAGCGTGTCGTCGCTTCTTAGGCAACCACGTCTCCGAGATGCTGAAATCCACCAAACAATCCCTTGCTGTTAGAAGGCACAGGGTACAATGCATTCCATCTCAAACACGAAAGCACGTGCCGATCGAGGTACTACCATTAAGAATTAGCATCTGGTCGGTACATCCACACTTGTTTGCTGCTATACACACAAGTACCTAAGTAGCGTACACAGAGCAGGGGACTGCGGCTGAGAATAGTGACAGGTAGCTTAACTTGGTCCATCTTGGCATTTGTCTTCTGCCTTGCGAGTCCCCATCAAATCTCAAGGCAGCAAGTGTAGCCTTGGTGTTGCTCCGATCTAATACATAAACTTCCTATATAATCCTCATAGGTACAGCTCTATCACGGTGTTATTTCATGATGCTTCGTCATGGTTGATATTTTGTGTCTTGGACAATGTCTTTCGCGCCTACATCCAGTTCGAGTTGACTTTTTTAACAATAAGAAAAAAAAAAACTTCTTTTTATAAGACATATTCATTCATCCAGATTGATGATCATGTCAATCATTTCTCAATTGAAGGCGATGAAAACCAATGCTGCCCTCTTGGGTTGGTGATACAGTGATGCAGTGATAGGGTGATCTGCTCACCCAAGAGTCATCTTTTCTTGAGTCTCGTTACACACGAGTCTTTTTGTTTGTCCGCAAATCCCACGGATTATTCACCGCTACGCCGTGCAGTGCTGACTGTGGTTTAATAGTCAATTGAATGAATAATTTCTCTCAAAAGAAATACAAATAAAAAATAAGTCTATCTTTGATGATAACAAATAGCCGAAAGCAAAAAGACATGACCATGTGCTGTGTGATAGAAAACGAAATAACCCGGAGCTAAAAGCTTCATATAGGCCCGATTTAGTGTATCGTGAGTGGGAAAGCTCCCCACTTATATTGCCTGACCAGAAGCCTGACCACCAGTGGCCTGACCTAGAGCTACGCTAGGTATCTACTCAGTGGGCCTCTACACTAGTGTGCTCAGTACCTCGAATTCTGCTCGATTACCGTCCGTCCGTCCCCAGATTTCGGATCTCCCTATCACTGTCCCTATTACCCTATTTCCCCTACTAACCCGCTAACCCGCCTGGGTAGGTAACCGGTGCCTTGGCACAACTTCTTATCACGACGAGTGTCACGATGTTGATTCTACCTTTTGATTAGGCACACTAATGGATAACAGGATAGTTACGTCACCATCATGATGAGCTCCTGGGGATCATCAGCAAATTCCCTATTAAAATTCCCTATTAATACACTATATGCCCAAAAAATCAACCGACATCTGAATCCAGTGTTATATTATTCCAATGTACGAAAATTGTATAGATTTCAGCTTGCCTTCTTATGATGGATTTACCCGTTCTCCCGTCGCAAAGTTGTGCCGGCGTCGTGGAAGCAGAAGGCTAGGTTCAGAGCAGGATGAAAATTCGCACAACCGATAAGCGTAGGTTTAGTGTAGTGGTGCAGTGGTGAGCCAAAAGTGTTGACTCGATGAGATCGAGTAATTTAATCAAGGTTTGCCGGGGGGTTATCAGCCTGGCCTAGATCTGCGATAAGCCGAGCCCGTTCGGGTACGCATCGAGCCCAGGCTTCCCATCCATTCATGTCATTTTTGCGGGGTACTTACGTCGAACCCTGCACACAGTTGCTGAACAGGGCAATCATATGCATTCCATTTGCAGAGGGGGTTGGTTCACCTACACTTCCTACGTTACGCTCCCAAGACGCCTCGTGGACTGATCAACCAATGAGCACTATATCTCGCAACGGTGATACCGAAGCCACACGAGACCGCCAGCATGTCACAAGCTAAACAAGATAGCGAACGGGTTGGGGTGTGACCGTTCGAGGTGGGGGAGTAACTGTTCAAAGTCTGTACGTCCGTACAATGTACTGTTAAGGGCTTATGTTGCGTGGTTGATAGCCCCAATCCTAATCAGGGTTTGTGATTTGGCTTTTATTCCCTGCTTGGTTTATATCTTTATATATCCTGCGGCTCCCATCACAGTTGTCCATGTGCTACTACTTCGCTGGTGTCTTAATCATACCCTACATAGCTCCCGACTACGGATATCATCATATTTGGGGTAGTATTAGAGTTTCCGATACGGCAAACCTTACTTCCATACGACCCTTGCTCCTCCGTCAAGCCACAACAGTCTTCTAGCCGCTAGGTGTGGCCGAGACAGGTGGCTATTACCAAAGAATTACTCGACAGAAACGAACAATTCGTGACATTCTCACCGTGATACCCCGCGGGGACCCCAGAAGACGACAATGGAGAGATTACATACTTCTCAGGCCGGGGCATGGATTGAAAAGATTGCGGTGGACAATGAGGAGGGTCTCTCCACAGCCCAGCTTATGGTAAAGTGGTCTCTCTCTTGGTCTCGCTCTGGTGCCCCATCTGTGGTGCCTTTGTGAGCACTGCTCAGTCCCATCGTGTCGTGGGAAGCAGCATAGGTAACCCATGCCGGCCCGAATCTCAGACTAACATCCGTATCTCAACTACCTAGTTGACCAACAATGATCTCAAGCCCGTCGAACCGGCCCGGAGGCAGTGGGGGCCGTGGAACTTCGTCGGCTTCTGGATCGCCGACTCCTTTAACATAAATACATGGATGATTAGCTCTACTAGTATCGTGAATGGTTTGTCATGGTGGCAAGCATGGATCAGTGTCTGGCTAGGTTACGCTATTGCCGGCGCTTTCGTCTGCACGACGGGGCGCATCGGCGCGACTTATCACATCGGGTTTCCCGTCGTCAACCGTGCCAGTTTTGGTATCTGGGGCAGTCTATGGCCGGTCCTGAATCGTGCGGTTCTCGCGGCCTTCTGGTATGGCGTCCAGGCTTACATTGGAGGGCACTGCGTCTACCTCATGATCCGAAGCATTTGGCTCAGCTGGGATCGTAATACCATCCCCAACACGTTCCCTGCCAATTCAGGTACTACGACTGCCGACTACACGTCTTTCTTTCTCTTTTGGCTAGTATCCCTCCCTGCTATCTGGTTCCCCGTCCATAAAGTCCGTCATCTATTCACGGTGAAGGCGTACTTCGTCCCTACCGCAGGTATTGCCTTCTTCATCTGGGCTCTTGTGAGAGCTGGGGGTGCTGGTCCCATCATCAACCAGCCAGCAAAATTGCAGGGTAGTGATCTGGCCTGGGAGTTTGTGAAGAGCGTCTTGAGTTCCATCGCCAACTTTGCTACACTCATCGTTAACGACCCGGATTTCTCCCGTTTCGCCGGAAAGCCCCGCGATGCATTTTGGTCTCAGTTGTTTACTATCCCAATCGGCTTCGCCGTGACCTGTTTCGTAGGCATCTTCGTCTCTTCTAGCTCCGTCATCATCTACCCTGGCACGGAGCCAATCTGGGATCCTCTAGATCTCCTGGAAAGATTCATGTAAGTCGCAGAGAAAAGCTTTACGCTCAAGATATCGAGGCTAACAAATCAATCTTTAGTGATGATGGTGGCTCTGCCCAGCGCTTCGGTGTATTCGTCATTGCCTTTGCCTTCGCACTGGCGCAACTTGGCACCAATATTGCTGCGAACTCCATCTCTGCTGGTACGGACTTCACGGCATTACTGCCGCGCTTCATCAATATTCGACGAGGTGGATACCTATGTGCAGCTATCGGTCTTGCGCTATGCCCCTACCAGTTCCTGTCATCGTCAAATAATTTCATGACATACCTATCCGCATACTCCGTGTTCTTGAGCTCTATCGCCGGCGTCATGGTCAGCGATTACTATTTCGTGCGACGCGGGTATCTGGGAGTGAAGGAGCTATACGACGCACGCCGCAGCAGCCCCTACTACTTCGCCTACGGCTTCAACTGGCGCGCGTACGCGGGCTACATCTCCGGCATCGTGATCAACGTCGTAGGATTCGCCGGCGCCGTCAACGGTGGCAATGTGCCCATAGGCGCTACGTACATCTACAACGTCAATTACTTCGCCGGTTTCATCGTCTCTGCCGCGGTATACTGGATCTCCTGCAAGATCTCCCCGGTCCCGGCGTGCAGCGACACATGGCTTGAGGTGGGCGACCAGATCGACGACGTCACGCTTGCATACGATCACGATTCCAGCGGCGGCGGCAGCGCTGTCGGCAGCATCGCTGGCAGCGATGGGCCACGCAAGGTTGACGAGGAGGCTAATGTAGACGGAAAATATATCAATGAATATCGGGGTACGGACTGAACGAACCAATCCGTAGCTCATTTACAGGAATGTTGGCGTGGTTTGGCCTATAATAAGTAGATTCGACACTAGAGCATGCTTGCGAATTTGATCGCGTTCAGGATGTTCTTGAACGTTTGAGTGGTACTGAATGATGCCTTCTTACAATAAGTGTTGTAGCAGAGGGGAATTTCCCCAAGACTAAATATTAGGCGCGATGCGATTTGACAGCGATGGCCCCAGTATGCCCCTAAAACTCCTTTTAGGAGAACCCTGAGTCCATTTACATAGAGCGTATCACTTCACTAATTTACAAAAGCTACCTCTCTTTCCTTGGTGGTTTCGTTGCCATGAAGATCTAGAAGCCCGGGCTATAACCGACTTACATCATCGGGGACACATCCGCTCCCGTTTCAACGGCACACTATTATATTCTTAGCAATGTTATTTTTAGAAAGGAATCGCAAGACAGGAGTTGTCAGGCTCGTCATTCATAATATATGTTCCAAGAATGGAGTCCATTTACTTTAGCCCCATCAACCAGCCAGCCGCCACTGCGTCATCCAATTCTCCATCCAAGCGTCCCGAACAGGGCCAATAGTCGATAGAGTCGGCGATGCGTCGCACGTGCGCTCAGTGCTGAAGAAGGTAGCACCGCTATCGACCAAGCCTTCGAAGAAATCGATCAGTTTCACCGCCGGGTTCACGGCAATGTCTTCGGCGCGCGCGGCGCTCTCTCGAAGCGCATTGACCCAGGCCCGCAACGAGACGACTTCTACAGCCTTGTCTTTACTGAGCCGCCGAGTGACGGTGGGTAGCAGCTCGCCCCAGGTAGTGCGATGGGGGTTGACGGCATGATAGACCGTCGCGCCGTCGTGGGGCTTGCGGGAACGCGCTAGATACGTCGTGAGTTCAGCGACGGTCTCGCCTAACTTGTCCACGGGGATCCAATCCACGTTGTCCATTGTGCCGAGGGAATTCGGCACCTTGCCCAGGTATTTCGAACTTGCGATCAAGCTCGGCAACCACTCTTTCTTCGCCCACTCGCCCGCGGCCGTCGTGGGGCCCGCGACCTGTCCCACGCGACAGATGGTGGACGGGACGTTGGCTTCCCTAGCAGCCAAGTCGAGGAGGCGCTCCGAGAGGAACTTGGATTGCCCGTAGCCACTGGGCTCGGGCGTCGCCCAATCCGTATATACCTTCTCGGCAACGTCGCCTCGTAGCCCGGTGACCGCGCTAATGCTAGAGATGAAGAAGATCTCGGCGCCGAAGTGGGAGTGGGACGAGAAATCAACTAGTCTGCGGACGAAGGCGATGTGTCTAGTGAAGGACTGGATAGAGAGATTGAAGTCGACCTGCCAGGCGTTATGAATGACCTCCGTGACTTCTCCGAGCAATTCCTTATATGTACTCGTCGGAAGACCGAAATACGACTCCGAAAAGTCCGCGTCGAGACACCGGACCTTCTTCGAAAGGGGCCGAAGACCCTTTGTGGCATGCAGACCTTCTTGGCGTCGGATACTCTCCGGCCCGCGGCAAAGGCAGTATATGCGGGACACACGGTCATCGCTTTGTAGGGCGTCGACGATGTATGGCCCCAGCGAGCCCGTGGAACCGGTCACGAGAACGGCCTTAGCGACGCCAGATTTCGGCGAAGCCGCTCTTTCGGAGATGGGCATGTTTGCGCTGTGAGCCTGATATATCTCCTCTAGTTTCTCTTGTAAGCTTCCATTGCTCAACTCTCCCCCCTCGATAATAGCCGAAATAGCGTCCGTAAGAGCCGCCAAGGTCGGGTTTGTGTAGATTGTTTTAGCGGCTACTGACTGTGGTTTCCCACGGGAGGCGACGAACTCGTTGAGCTTCTTCGTCATTGCATTTACTTGCAAAGAATCTAGGCCAAGTTCGAACAGATCCTTGTTGGGTGGGATAGTTTGGACATCAATCTGCGTGTTCGAGGCAACGATGGCCTTGACGGTAGCTTCGACGCTAACCATAACTCCCCCCACTCGTCATATCGGGCTTCACCGCTAGCGCGTCGGCTCCATCGTACAGCGAGTCAAGCTCAGAGGCGTAGAGTTTAAGCGTCGGCTTCTTCTGCACGGTGCCATTGCTCGCTTTGAACATGGGTTTTTCAGCAGTCGTGAATATGATCATGTTACGGTGAATGCGGCCGTATGAGGGGCATTTCGTATTAGCCACCTGTACAGATGGCCATATAACTTCTAGGAGGTGCTGTTTATCTTCAGTGTTTTTTGGAGGGTCTATAGCTTCTACAATTAAGCTCGATTGGAAACGGCTTTGTCCGGCGACGAAAGCGGCATTGGCAGCGGGGTTGCTAATGATGATATCCTCCATCTCGTTAGGGTTGAGCTTCTCGCCGGTAGAAAATACGATGATGTCATCGGATCGGCCTCGGTAGAGCCAATGATCCCCCTTCGCGGGATCTGGGTGTTTTGAGTAGAGATCTCTTGTCGGCCACTCTGTGAGGTTAGGGAAAGTCCCGAAGATCCCTTAATATTGGAGGCGATTTGGATCGCGGACGATAACAAGTTTGTATAGACTATCTGAGACACGACGGTGTTCATATCCCAGGCTCGAATCTGCGCGTAGATATCGCCAATCTTGTGGGTCGTCGCTAAGTTGGCACGGCAAAATCCCGCATTCAGTAGTGCCGAGGCAGTTGAAGACTCTTGTCTTCGTGGCGGCCAGGTCACCTACTGCCGTGGGAAGCGGGCCTCCGCCGTACGTTATCTGTTCAATCCGACTGAGATTTCCCAGGTATTGGGGTTCTCTCACTAGTTCTTGTAGTGTTGCCGGGGCGAGGGCGGAATGCTGTACGTTTCCATAAAGATGAACACCGTTGACGACCTCTCCAGACGGTGGAAAAGCCGCCAGGACGGCGGTAGCGCCAGCATAAAGGCAAGTGGGTAGAAGTAGGTGTAACCCAGCAAGGTGAAATAAGGGGAATGATAGATAAAGTCGCTTGCCACTCAAAAAACTGGGAAGGTTTTCTTGTTATCCACCATGCTTGAAAACGCAGAGAGCGCCGATATTGTTGCATGGCTCTGCACAATGGGCTTCGGCAGTCCTGTTGAGCCTGAAGTATGCAAAACGACAAAGGGCTCTGCCTTAGCCTCAAGAAAGGTCTTCGTGTAGGGGTAAGGCTTTCCAATCCCGTCATCGCCATCTGACCAATGCTGAAATCCCGCCACTTCAACATGGCGCATTGATTTCGCGGCTAGTACTTGTTTAATAGCTGGTAGGGGAAAGTTAGGCGGAGTAAGGAATGTATCGCATTGCGTCTTCTCTAGGAGAGACAGGTGAGCTTCAACGGTGTTGCGAGGCGAGACCAACAGGAGCTTGTAACTAGTCTTGATGGAAGCGAGAACCAGGATAGCGTAGTTGAGATCTTGAGGCCCTATATAAGCAAGAGTTGGAAATTCTATCCCTACGCCGAGCTCCTGATTGATGAACCAAGAGCATCGATCAACGGCTCGGGCGAAATCCGCGGCGCAGATATCATTAAATCCATCAGCAGGGTCTTTTGTTTTAGTAACAGAGTATAAGATGCGAGATGGGTCTGAATGCGCTAGGTCTTCAATAAGGGACGGTAGCAACCGAGTATTATTTTCTGGAGTCATGGTGTCGGCTGTTGTTGATGCAGATGGTATCAGGGGGTAGGCTCCCATGAGATTTCCCACCCTTAAGAACGGCGAGCCACAAGCATACGAGTACTATTTCATCGATCAAGAAGAGCCTCATAGTATTTGAGTAACTGGTGTAGGTGTGGGGAGTTCATGTAATGATCCGATTACTGTCTAGTTGAAGACCCATCATACAACGCTGCATGTCTCTTCACGCCTAACAGTTGACGTGGCTGTCTCTCATTGCGATCCCACAAAAGATGCTCTAGTTCCACCCTCGCTACTTGGCACGATACTCTCCAATCGTGTAGTAATCGTTCTAGAATAGTAAGCTCCATTACCTATACGACTATACATCTCATGGCGAAAGCAACAGCCGAGTGGAAGTCACGGAGTTTTTCACCAGTCGATGTCTCCTAGTTGGTGTCTCCTAGTTGGTGTCTTAGTCACTCAACCCGCATTTGTATGATCAAGACTACGAGTCGAAAAGAAGGAAGGATAACGTCTCTTCACGATAGAAGAACGGTAGTCATTCTAGACTTCACGTGTCTCCTAGTATGGTTAGAGCCCAAGGTCAATAATGCAGTGGGTACCTCCGGGAAGAGGAAAGCGCGCTTCGAGAGGTTCATTACGATTGGGTAGTGTCTCCAGATGCCATCCCATGATCCTATTGCGCCCCAATGGGACAAGATTGTTGATGCCTATTATATTTTTCAGCTTTCGTCAACTCGGCTGTGGATCCGACTTTGGGTTCACGACACGGTTACATTGGCCATGCCTCTTATTGCTTAGGGCTTCAAGAAAATGCGAAGCAATTTGGTGATGCAGTCGATCCTAATCGAAACAGGAATATCAGCAAGAGCCTCAATGGCCGCTTAGTTCCCGTCAAGATACGAGATTATCAGCGGGGTTAGCTTTCAGGAATGTGTTGATATTATCTGACCATGAGTGTTTCGTTGCATGGGAAAAAGGAGAGGAAGGGGAAAAAGCATCTGACTGACCCAGCATTTTACTTGCTTCGAGCGCTCCCGGGAGTAGATAGTAGCCACTCTGAGGGGTATGGTGAACATACTCGGGGAATTTTGCTGGCCATTCGATTTATGATGACTCAGATACTCCCTAAATATTACAATTTACCGTTTCGGCGCGGATTAGACACTCGTATAGTAGTGACCTCACTGTAACCCTAATGAGGAACGGCTGTCCGGGAGCAAAAGCGTTGAGTTCTCCGTCGTTAAATCTCCCCGCATATCACTGTGCTCTCTATACTCACGCTCAAACCATTGTTCAGACTTGAAGCTGGTAGCCTCGTCAAAACCATAGCTACAGGCAGAGACCGTGTTGACGAGGGGCTCTGTGCCGGAGGGGAACATGTGCTCTTCAAATTCAAGATTCTGAGTTAAGACACGTTGAGGAATAAGGGGCACCGTGGGCCGCCAGCGGAGCACCTCTTTGACAATGGCTGAGCTGAAAGGTGCATTCGCGAGGTCGTCCAGGTTAGGCAAGCGATGAGCGTCCGACCCACATATCCTATCTAATTCGAACCGCATACGTCTTACTGACTCTGGCCATGCAACGCAAGCCATGAGGAAAATTCATCGTCATGCGGGGATCGTCGGATCCAGCGGTGAGGATGAATAGCGTGATATACATGGCCTGACCTTTAGAGCCTGTATACTCTCCGAACATTGTATTTTTGACGAATGAGGTCTCGGGGGTGTGCGCGCCTTTTAACTCCAACCACCAATGCTTGAAGGTACGATAATGGATGCCTTCCACAGTTTCCCAGTGAGCCCACCAGGACTGGAGGCACTTGGGTAGTCGACTCATTTGAGGAAAGAAATCCATAAAGCTGCTGTTAATTGAAGTCAAGAAAGTTGGTGTCACTCTATGTAGATCTTCTAGCCCGCCCCTTAGTCTTTTATAACGTCGTTCCGGTAACAATTCGGTGGATGATAACCATTGCGAAACGATAATTATGCGAGTACCAAGCATCCGGCTCGTCCAGATGGGCCCGTAGCAGCCCTACACTTGGTTCATCCGTAATAGTATCATGAGTCTTTGCGCTTTCTCCCATCATGAGTCGATGTAATAGTCGTCTGCCCTCTCTTCATTCATATGTCTTCTGCAAGAAAAGCCTGTGGTCTCTACTAACAAGTCCTCTGGCAATCAGGAAGTACGGCCTCTCGTGGGTAATGCCGGATCTCTTAGCAATTATCTCGTTGAGAGCTGTCTCACTATTGAGCAGTACCTAGGATTTATTCCATACTTAGGATCGTCATCTCACCATATTGCGCCTGATCTTGGAGCCATTGGCTATTTAGCAAGTGATCATCCAAGGACAAAATATATTGATTATATATAAAAATGACATACCCATGAAACTAGAGAGCCGTTGCCCCTGCCCCTAAGCCATAGTAGTAATGATCCGAGTAATATCAACCCTTTATATCCTGAGGGCATGGCATATTTTCGATTAGTTAGTCGGACCCGATGGCGAGGCGGGAGCAATAAGATACGAAAAACTAAAATCGAAACAAGTATTAACAGCAAAGAAATAGTCAAAGGCACAGAATGGTAGAGTATGGCTATCGTGATTTCCGTAAGCAAGGCTTTCCCCAAGAATTACAAGAAACGCTCAAATAATTTAAACTAGAATCAGGGCTAATGTATATAAATTGAACGCCATGCGCACAGACATATGAAGAAGAACCTCGCTTCATGCAAGTAAGTCATTCGATAATGTCAGTAATGCTACGTCGGATCCAGATCAATCGAGCATCTAGTTGGTAGTTTGATTCTCGTAGCCGAGATCCGCATATTAGCGCTAAAAACACCCGTGTCGAGCAGCTGATTTGCGCGATGCTAGGGACTAGGAAACGCCACATCGATCGGTGTCGCTCGAAAAGGCAGGGCTGTCGCAATACCGCAGCTCGCTTACGTGGGTCCTAAGGGAGGCTTGTTTATCGGCGTTATCTCTGTATAACTCAACGGGCACCTCCTAGATAGAAAACTAAAATATTAGCTATAACTATACACTTATCAGAATGAAATAGTATATTTACCACTTCGCGAGTTCACGGGCTCTCGGCCAAGTACGACTTTTTTTCTAGATCGTGACTATATCATCCATCGTACACATTAAAGTGGCTATGGATCATATACATCAAAAGATAATATAACTCACACGGAAGTGGACCGTTAAGGGATGGTTTAATTCATGTACCCTAAGTTTCCATGTACAGCAGTAGACAGCTAGTGAGTGCTTCGCCTTAGTAAGTAGCCAGTTTGGGGCTCGCCTTGGGGTTCTGCTCGTCCTTTAAGCATTTTTTATGCTAAGACATATATTTCAGCTCAGGTATATCTAACATCATACTCATAAACAAGAACCCCTCCTTATTTCGACTGGAGCAATTTGTTATAAGCCTTATACAATAATGATGGTTTGCTATTTATAGTAGATATCATTAGGTAGTTTTAGTTACTCTAAGGCTCTTAGCAGCAGCAGGCGTAAATCATAACCTTAAAACTGAGTTATTGGTATGGAACAAACATGAAATGACACGTTAAGCGCGGGGCCACACGATGCAAGAGCATGAAGCGAAGGCGTAGTGTCATGACCTGAGTATAGGGTAGTGATAAACATTCGTTGTTACGCGAAGAGTCTAATCTATCACCAACTGATACGTATGCTTATGTACACAACACCTTCTTTGTTTCATTCCAGAAAGTGTGACACGTAGAGACATATGCGATGCACATTGTGTACAGTATTCGAACTCCGGAACGACTCCCGCAGAAAATACGTCGTAGAATTTTGCAGAAATACATACTCTATATTCCCCTGAGCCACCGTGCCACAATCAACCGCCACAATCTCTATGGGACAAGAGAGCCCTTGCATATAATAGTCAACTAGATCCCCTGCGGCGCGCGGCGGTCAATTGCCGTCCAGGAGGGCACTAGGATAGTCACTGGTATGGCCACCAGACTGGTAGGTAACTAGCCTGCGCGCCAGGTCTGCAGTCAGGGTTTTGTGCCCCAGAAGGGAGGAGTCTCTAGGATAATGCTTGTCAGATTTACCACTGCACCAAAAAGCTGGCTGGCGGACCGGTCAGGTTACAGTCAGTTCTGTAGTGCGGATTATATCCAACAATACTAAGTCTTCTAAAAATATCTTGGCTAGGGCATAATTATTGTTATATGCTTTGTATGCAGTGCCACCGGTTACTAGGCCGGAGTTTTCCTTAAACTTGGTGAGCTTGATGGGACGTGAGAGCGACAACGTGTAGCCTCAGCTCCTAGGCAACTAGAGCCTTAAGTATTATCGGCGTCCACTTAAATAAATGTAACTAATATAACACATAGAGATTCTTGGCATATTAGTATTATCATTATCATCACAATAGTGGTGTGTCATGAGAACAAGGTTTCGAAAAATAAATACTATCATTCATGGGCGTCAAAAAAGCTTTCAGCAGCTTCATCGTCACCGCCATTATATAGCTTTCGAGATAATATACGACGAAAGGCTTCGCACTCACTTTGTCCTACCTTCCGCCCATTAGCTAGCCGGAAATCCCTGGATTCCTCGACGTTGTCCCTCGGAGAGTACAAATGGTGGTGATGATCTAACATATCCTCAATCACCCTCATTACTTCCGTACCTCCATACCAAGCAACGAAGTCCAGGAGATGGATCGGTCCGCTTCGAGCAGAACGCCCCGGCTTTAGCTTAAACGGCTCGTCGATCTTTGCTCCATATTCTAGAAGCATCTGTAATCTCAGCTGTCGCGGAGATGTGGATCCTATAAAATGAAGCTATTCCTAAGGGAGATCTTCGGACCCTATAGTCACGTGATCCACACCGCTATATAAGGTGATCTGCTCAAATAGACTGATGGAGATCACACACATCAATAGACCACTTAATAAGAGCACTATTCGTCCCCTGTAAGAAGCGCTTCTCCGTGACATCAGCGGTCTGTCACGGTAGATGGCCTCCAAGATGGGAGTATTCCCATACTCGTCTCGTGCTTCTGTATCTGCTCCATGATAGAGGAGCAGCTCGGTTGCTTCTTTTCTCCCTTGTATCGACTTGAGTAATGCGCTTTGACCATATATATCCCTACGGTTGATATTTGCCCCTTTCTGAATAAGCATGGTGAGAAATTCCGGGCTTGTGTTGTTAAATCCAGCCGCGATTTGAATCGGGGTCCTCCCCCAGGCGTCAAGGGCATCAACATCAGCGCCAGAATCTACTAGAAGCCGGCCGCATTGTGCTTGAGATGATGACGGCGCTAAATACACAGCATGGAGAGGAGTCATCTGTTGTTTGTCAACACATATTGTGGAGGCTAAGTGGTTCTACAGAACTACAGGGACCCACCACACAACTACCTTCTACAACACACTTCGCGAGGCACCTTCGCTACGTTTACTATTCAAATTCTCCCTCCCACCGTCCCTGTAACGAATAGTGGATTTAGATAGTTGTAGATAGTTGCTTTGTTTTTTTTTGTTTTTTTTTAGTTATGGGCAGTACTAGGCCATTCTACACAGCTTACCCGCAGCTGTTTCGCAGCCGTTTCGACGCGTAGAATGGCCTAATACGCTCACGCTCCCCCAATACATGCGTTACCAATACTCCCTTAAGTGCCTGAAGTGTGCTGTAGAAAGGCAGGTATGGACAACCCTCAGGGACAGTTCAGCATTCGATGCACGCAGCCACCATGTCTCCTTCTGGCCCCGGGAACGGAAACCCATATACGTCCAGCCGGTCGCATTTGGCGGGATCCCGGCCCTGATGGCGTTCTGAAAGAATGCTTGTCTCGAGGGTGCGGGCGGCTGATTGTAGGCGTGCGGGGTCCCCTGCGTCAGGTGCCGTGTAATACACTTACAGTGAGGGACGGGGCCGTGGCGCGTGGTCCTGTTGCTGCTGCTGAAATTGATCTTGACCAAGGAACGAGTCTTTGGGATGCCATGTAGCCGGTGAAAAGACGCTGACAAGAGGTATTGACGGGTCGCTATGGGAGGCGATACGTGTGATATCGACGAGCAGGGAAGCGCCACTCGCTCGAAGCTGCGCGGTGCCGCCGAGCGATTTCGGCATTTAGACGCGACAATGAACCTTCGAACTTATGAGGCTTCGGCAAAATGAGTGAGCAGAGTTAGGAGTAGGAAGAGTCTTGATAAAGATTTTGGCAGATAAGCTCAATCAGCCGGGTTGATTCAAACGGGTTGGGGTTGTAGCACATAGGATCACATGGCAGCCTATCAAATTGGGCCCTTTCGACTTTGCTACTGATACAAAATTTCGGTGTTGAGCCTTGGTCACGTCTCACATGAGAAAAAGCTCGTCCTTAATATTTCGTTTTTATTAACACTTTTGTCCAGATTGTTAAAAAAAGTATATATGGATTTCTTCGTATTACGAAGCGAATAGCTGGAATTTTATTTAAAACTAGTCTTAGAACGCGAAAGCTAACCTACAGCCCTGAGTGCATACCTAACCATCAATCTTCTCCGAGGGGACACGGTGTCCGAGGCATTCTGGCGAACTTTGTGGCTAGATATTCATACGCGTGCTGCGCAAAACGAAGTTAAAGCCAAGTTCATCAGGCGAGCTGGTGCGAAAGAACGTGGTACATATCTCATGTTCTGGTATGCATCTCTCAAAGCTCCTAAGTGACCTTTTTAATTTTTCTCTTGAACATTCACCACACGATGAATATTATTCACTGTGGTTGTGTTGGCCCCGAATAGTCAATGTTAACCTCTGATTGTTGCACAGGTACCTAGAGCTTTTCAAAAGTTCGGGTACGGCGACTATTGAAAGAAGAGAGCTTGGTTTCATGACAAGGGTAAGTGATTTTCTCGATCATGTGACAATGGCGGTGGCGCAGCGAAGGTTTTTTATTTCTCGCAAAGGCTACATATACATAGGATTAGCACCGCTTGGCGCTGAAGTCGGCGATCATATTTGCGTTCTCGCTGGTGGTAGAGTGCCTTCTATTGTTCGAGCTGTCCAACAGAGCGATGATCATGTTACCTCGCGGTTCGTATGCCGTTTTCTCGCGGAGAAGTGGAGATTGATCTATTGGAAGGAATTGACCAGTGCTTTCACCAGAAGCGATCAGATAGTAGTGTATTCAGATGATCTAAGGTCTAAGTTCTAAGTGGTAACTAGTGTAGGAAAAAGACCTATTTATACTAGGGATCATTAGGTCTATAGTTAACCCGATCCCTACACATACTGGATCTGTTAGACCCACTTCTCCGTGACACGTTTACTTGGAGATTCGTATGTTCATGGGCTCATGGATGGTGAAGCGACAAAGTTGGTGGATGGCGTATTGCTTACAATAAGAAGCGATGTTTACAACATTGTATAACTTGTTTTATTTTCTTCGGTTGTAATATAAAACAAGAAATAAGTTTATAAAGCGTTTTAATAAACAACTTAAATGATTTTAAAACATAGAATTATAAAATCTGTATAGAGAAATAAATGCATTTTGAATAAATATTACACGTGGCCAATTATACTACGGCTGGGATTAATATCTTTTGTAATATAAACTCCGGGGCGTTTTTCAGTTACTATTAAATATATAACTTTTTTTCTATTTTCATTTTTCTTATATTTACCTTGTAGCTACAGTTTGTATACTCGGCTTTCAGTTTTACCGGGGTAGAACTACGACACCAAACTATTCCACTACTAAAAGATGAACGGTTATTTAAACTATGAATAGCAAGGGGTATTAGGTAGGGCTTGCAGTATCACTTCGAATTACAATAATTATTCTAGGGTCTAATAAATTATTTGACCATCTTTCTAGTCTTCGGAAACGATCCTGGAATTCTAGGTCTATACACACACAAAGAAGTCGGCAATCGCCGTCCATAGTTTTCGGTCTGCAATACCCATTCCAGACACCCTTGCAGCTATATTTGGAATGAAGCAAAGGCTGAAGTAGTTAGACCCCAACACCGAGACATCGAATGTTCTCTATATTGGAGTCTCAGATTCCTCGCCTTATTTGTTGGTAGTCCTGCGGATAGGATTGTGACTTGTGATAACCTCATATCCAATTAGTCCCATAGTCCTCCACGCACAGGTGGCGTATTATGTCATCACATGCCCACTGCCGCCTTGCAACATGACCAGTCAAATGTGGCTAATAGTAAAATGGGTTACAGTCCAGTTGTTCCAGGCATGCACGTTCCGATAGAGTATATTTTGACTGGCCGTTCTTCCCGATTCCCTAGGATGAATTACGTATATCTCAGCTGGCCAAACAATAACGTCATCCTTGCTATCATGCGGCTCGACTGCTGTGTAGCTATATAGCAACATCCAAATGAGGGATGCGCTGCACTGTGGCCGAATTACTACTCCCTAGTTTTTACATTTGACACACGCATATACACTTCAAAAGGTCTTAGCACAAGCGGAGCATAGGCCCCGGCTTAACTCGGCATATTCAAACATCCCTGTTCCGTAACCAGAAATATAATTTCTCAACGTGAATGTTTCCTAGCTTCTCTCATGAGCCAGCCTGACTCTAGGACGGCCTAACTGAGGTTTTTCCACTTCCCTTCTCTTTGCAAATAGCCTAGGGGGGAAATCCGACACGCGCGCCCTTGCACTTCGCCTCCTGTTCACACTGCATAAGGTAGCCCCTCTCCTTAGGGTCGAACGGAAGAGCCATAATGTATGTGTTTGTTATTGGCCACCCACCTGCGGTAAATATAACGATATACCAATAAGGGTAAGACACACCCTTACCATGACCATTACGTAGCTAGATATTTTAAGAATTTCAGAAGATATGAATGGCGACGTCAGCAAAAATTTGTTATCCTGGTCAGTAAGTCTTAGAATAATAGGTGAAAGACACCGATCCCTTGCATGTAACAGTTATGACATAATATATAAGCAGTTATACCCCTAAAAAATAAAAGCATTACTTTACCGTCCTACCACATCATCATCCCGAAGCACTTGTAGTTAGAGCCTATCTCAACGAATATCACAAAGTGTTTTTACTGAAAATTTTATTCTCGCAGACAAAACGACGCCGTTATTGCCCGGAGGGCAATAACGGTATATAGGTCCCACATCTCCGCGACATTTATCATGGCTGATTTTGAATCAATTTGCACGGTCCTTTCCGCGGTAGCTAAAGCGATACATGTCTATCGAAAAAATAACAACGCGCCCACATTGTGGGAGTCAGAGCGGGAATTCTGTTCTACTCTAGAATCAACACTCGAAGGTGTTATCTCTTGCTCGCCAACGAACCGGGATTTCTCATACAATCAAGAAATCAATGTCTTGATTGAAGCAGTCTCACGGCCCCTTACTTCCTTCGTCGATGTCGTCGCGCCTTGCATATCCAGCTCACCTGAAAGCTGGGAGCCCGATACCACTGACAAAGCCCTTACCGCATTGGAAGTAGATATGATAGAGATTGTTATTCAATCTGTTGAGGCAATGAGGAAGGATGTTGACAAATATTTACACCCGCTCAGCACTTTGCTCCTGTTGTATATGATGTATGTCATCGTTAACGTTAGTAAGAGTTATTCATTAACGCGGTTCCCAGGGAGGTCCTTTCCAGTCAACCGTGTCGAGCGGTGACAGAAGAAGAGCTCACAGATCTACAAAACATGTGGCAAACAACTAGAATTCCAGCCGTGCGAGATCTAGAACAGCTGACGGAACTCGTATTCGATAAAACCTCCAGCATCGAAACACAACAAAGCTGTCTTATGTCAATGAGGCATGTCGTCCAACACCACTGGCAACTGGTTCGAATGACGATGCATGGACCGTAGAGTAAGTTCAAGTCTCGCCTTAGGTGGTCTTGTATCATGTACTAATCGTCAAAAGGCATTGCCAAGATATCTACATCACACAAAGGGCACACATACACATGCGGTAGGGTATATAGAACTTGTATTAGGGGAGCGTAAGCGTTTTCGGCTAGCTTTCGGTACACGGCTGGTGCTAACAACGTAGCTGCGAATTCGGGATAGAAAAGCCTCGAAAGTTAGCCTAAAACTGCCCAGCTAAATATTAAAAGCAAAAAACGCTATAATAAAAGCAAATATGTAAAAACAACGCAATTTTAAAATAACGCAAGTATTGTAGTGTAGTAGGTAGGCGGGTCAATTTTGCAGCGTAATCGAGTCGGGTATGCTTTTGAATTATGGTGGTGTAAGAGAGAAGTTGTGTAGTGGGTCCCTGAGCCCTGTAGAACAACCCATCAAATGATCATAGTGGTAATGACATCAGAGACAATGACAACGTTGAGAGGTTTAGAGCGAACGAAATCGGAATAGAATGCGGCGTAAATAGTGAGGCCGGCTTTGGCCAACTTCATCTTTCAGACCACAGCACAAAGTATGAGTCAAAATGAGCCAGATAACAGTCAATATGTTACACGCGCTGAAGGCGCTGAACACCGGTACGCGCCAGCATGCAAGCTTCAGTGTCCAATCAGAGACGATTATAGACAGTGTCGGGGTCATGAAAGTGAGGCTATTCAGCTTTCGCTAATACGGGACGAGTTGACGGACCTCGGAGGATGGGGATACAGGCCTATCTGTATATAGACCTAGGCTAGCCACGTAGCCGGAAGTCTTCCTACAAGAGAGGCATATGGACATTTTCAGCCATAGCAGATTATTGTATTGCGAATAAAGTCATTTCCAAGCCCTAATCCCAGCCCTCGTTATACAAGATAGGAATGATGAGGGCGTGGAAAGTGAGAGTGAGGAAGGCAGCGAGCAGGCCGATGATGAAGATAAAGATGGCGACGCTGTAGAGGAGAAAGATGAGGGGGGCGGTGAAGATAGTGATATCAAGAGAACGGCGATGATACGGAGGTGCAGGAGCTGGACGAGATAGCATACCTACCTAGGTATAGCTTTCTATAATTTAATAAACTTGTAATAATAATTTATTTTATCATAATGAAATAAAACACGCAGTTAAATAGTAGGTATAATGACTTGATTTGTATGGCGCACTGACTATAGGGATAAGCCGTGCTGTGTGGGGAGTGAGCCGCTCTGTATGTGTTGGATTCCACTGTATCGATCTAATCACGGGTGTCTGTTGTGCTCACTTGCTTGCATCTGTACATCCTAGGTTAGTGTATAAGGCTCACAAGATCACTCCCACCCATTCCACAATATCCAACAGGATGCTCCCTACCTCGCCTATCACAGAGAGATCTGACCAAAACTGAAGAAGTAAAGTCCTATGGTAGAACTCAGGAATGTGGTCTAGACGATGTTTGAAAAACGTTACACTTTAGTACCAAAGATCAGCACAACCGGTGTTTCGACCCTAAAATCCTGTCCGTTCAAGGCAGCCTCCAGCTAGTCCCAGAGGTCCTGGATCTCCTCGTCAGGGATCCGAGGAATCCACGTAGCGAAGTAGGGCTTGAACCAATCGATGCCCTTGACATCCATCCAATTTTCGTCAGCTTCTTCCCATATCTTCTCCTCGCCTTCCCCAACCTTGCTCTCAGCTGTCTGATTGTCGAGTGCGAATGGCTCCACACTTCCTCTTGTGTTGATATACACCCGCTCCACCCCGGGTAGACGGGGCGGCAGGCTGCGTACGTCGACCAGTCGACGCCCCCGCGCGCGGAAAACCCGTACTCCTCTGCCGTGGTTATCATGCGGGCCATGGGGGGTAGTTATTCGAACGGTGATTAGCCCTGATGTCGAGAGATGTTCGCGAACTAATTGGATTGTGGAGGTTGCGTTTGGTGGAAGAAATGGTGGGCAGTACGATCCGTACTGGCTGGTGGTCTTCACATAGGTCCTATATACTTACTCTACTTACCTATACTGAAGCGGCACGGTGCGGAGTGGATTGGGGTAGGTCGTATGCGAGTTAGTCAGCGCTTCTTCTGGGGTTGATATGTATTTATATAAGCGGTGATAGCTTCACCTTTGAGACCCCGTCGCGTTGCGTCTCGGACCACTCGCTACCTAGTCAGTTGTTGAATTCCATTGCGTTATTTAATTATGGCCTACTTTTTCCACAAGCAATGCTTGTGGTCGGTACCTTGGAAGTATCGGATTCTATCTATCTATCTCCAATGGCAATTGGCAAGAAGATCACATTGAAGGTCGAAAGCGTAGAGGGCTTATTTTATGATGATTGTGTTGGCCGGATATCCGGCGATCTCGAAACTAGAGCTGACATTTGCGGTCTTCTTTAAACTCTGCTTACTGGACGCGGATTGTCCTAACCATCTCTGCTGCGATCTGATGTCTGTCTTGCAGCTCAGGGTTATCTGAGCGAATCATCCAACACTGATGAACCCCGAGAATATAATCACTTGCCCGCATTGATGCCAGGGGCTGATACGCTAACCTAGTCGATTAGTCCGGACTATTGTAGGCCCGTATACGCTACGTATCCATACTATGTACAGCGCTCAGTTCGTCAGGTTTTAGTGTAATTACACTACTCCTACATATGTGAGGTTCTCGGATGAATACCCTCTCACGCTGCGCCGTCCTTTTGTTCCGACGATTCATGTGCGGCTATTACTATCGAGAAAACATGGCTGGTCTAAACATGTTCGACAAATCTTACACTAGCGAGAATCAAGCAGTAGGCTGCCCCAGATTCACTTGGTTCCCCATGTAGTCCTCCGTCAGCGTAGCATACCCGTATGCGCCGTACGTGCTCCCGGTCCCGGCCAGTCTCGGGAACCTCGGATTATTGCACCAACCCCCCGGCCCGAACGCAACGTTAGCCCACGCGGCAACCCCCGGCGTGGAGTACTTAGGGTTCGGGTTCCCCTGGCTCGCGACGAACAGCTTGCTCGCGGCAGTGCAGTACGTGCTCGCGCGCGTCTCGATGGTGCTCAGCGTGCTGTCGATGAAGGCCTTCCACAGCCAGCGCATGTGGCCCTGTCGGACCGTGTTGGTGGCCGGGTCCCTGTACGTCGGCTCGCCGGGGACCGCGGTGTTGCCCCGGGTGGCGGCGTAGGCCGTGTCGAACTCGTTGCAGACCAGATCAACCCAGTTGCTCGGACGGAGGAACTTGTTCCAGATCGGGTCCGCGTTGGCGCCGCCGGGGATGTAGGCAAGGTAGGTGAAGACGGCGGCGACGTTCTTGACGTAGATCATAGTTTTGTCCTGCATGCCCTGGTCTGCCCCCGGGTTTTCGAGTCGGAAAAATGTTTCCTTCTGGCGATTCATCTGGGCGTTTGCGAGCACGAGTTCGATGGTGTTAGTGCCGTCGCCGAGTCCGCGCACCATGTAGTTGAAAAAGAAATCCTGGGGAGGGTTTGTGTTGGCAGGGCCAAGACGGGCGGACTGGAAAGAGTAGTAGGCGCCGCCCTGGGGGTTGAAAGCGAGGAGATACGTTTCAACCCATTGCTGGGTCGGCTTGGTATAGCCCGCAGGAGTTGCGGCACCAGCTCTCTGGCCGGTAAGCCAAAGGATGAACTGAATTAGGGTTTGAAACTCGAAGACATGCTCGACTACGTAGTCGCCCTGGTCGAAGTACGTCTCGAGGCCGTTGTTCGTGAATATGGTGGGCACGCAGGGAGGGGTTTGCTGGTTGGCGTTGTAGCCATAGAACCGGCTGACTTCTGCATATCTGGCGGCGCGTTTGACGACTTCGCCGCAGTTTGGGAATGTGTTGCTATCCAGCTCGACGGTAGTACCTATACTGGTCCAGTACACGTGTTTCTTCCTGTCATGCTTTTCGATCCCACGGCCGGCGAGTAGGGCTCCGAATGTCGCATTTTCTACGACCTCGGCAAGGTCCCGGGATTGGATGCCAGCAGGACACGCTTCCTCGTCGCTCCCCGGAATGTATATGCAGCTGGGACCGTCCTCCCGCGCAAATATGGCGCTCGAACTTGACGCATTACGCTTCGTAATCCCACTACCACCGCTGCACAGTGGACAAGCAGGCACAGGCCCAGTCTCCTTCTCCGCAGTTGGACACGTCAGTCCAAAAGGCAGGTGAAGTAACGGGCCGATAACAGTAGATTCTCGTTTTCTGAGCCCATCCCCCAGCTCCGTGCTCAGGCTATCCGATGGTAAACCTCTCCGTCCTGCTCCCAACCTGGCCGGCTGGCTGGGTGGTTCGATGAGCAGCGGCTCGGCGTCTCTCCGACAGCGCTGATAGGACACGTCTCAGGGATGATGGGCGCGGACCACTCCCCGAATATCCACGGGTTTGTGGGCAAAACCCAGCTAAGCTGTGAAGGTGCATCTAACTGGGCATAAAGGGTGGCCCCCGTGTTGACACCGTAGCAGACGCTGCTGGTGACGGTAGACGCCCTCAAGTACACAGTTGCGTAGCCGTCGACGACGAGATCGACCTCGCAGTTAGGCAATTTGTTGAAGACGGTACCCCAAGTTATGCCAAAACTGACGAGAGGCTTGACGTGGGCTGTGATCTGGCCCTGGGCCTCGACCGACCAGTCAAAGGTGGGTTTGCCGGGCTGCGTAGAGGCCTCCGGATCCTTCAGGTTCTTGGGATTGTAATCAGAGCCTTGGTCGGGGAAAGAGACCTGTGTGTCCCAGCTGGCAATCTTGACCGCAGCTTCGATGTGGCCCGAGATGCTAACATCCATATTGACAGACCCAAGCAGCTTGAAGTTGGGGCCCACGGTGATGATGCCCGGCACGCTGAAGAGAGCATTGAAGTTTTGCGGGCCGAACAGCTCTCTATCTCCGGTGTCGTAGCTTGCCTTGACGATTGCATCGATGGTAAAAACGGCGTCGATGTCGCCTCGGTTGCGTAGGTACATGAACGACTGGCTCAGATCCGGCAGCACCGATCCCGTTGTGAGCGTAGTGATGATGGTCAGCCCGAATTGCGTGTCGATCTTGGCGTTGATGTCTGCCTTCACATCGAGGTTGGCCTGGACATCGATCCCACCATAGTTGCATTGAAACTGCTCTTGTAGTAAGATTGCCGTAAGTGTCTGCGAGATAGAGTGGTCGATCAGGGGAACCCCCTCTGCCACGCTGAACAAGCTCTTAAGCCAGTCCACGATGTCTGATCCAAACCACCGCTCATGCAATTCACTCCTCGACATTAGTCCACCCTTGTGATCCTCCCTCCAGGCGTGTTCAAGCCAACGCCTGGGGCTCCCGCTGAACTCATCGAGTGTTCGTTTCCTTCGCCTCTTGTCACCGGCCTTGTTGACAATCTCGTCCCAGTAGCCTTCTTGATTGCTATAGTCTATGCGAATCTGCGTGTCGCCCAGGTCCCGTGGCACTCTTGTAAAGTCGTAGTCGAATGTCATGTCATACACCACCGGACTCGCTACCCGAGAGCGGCGTGCAGTGTGCGCCGGTAGTGTCTGGTTCACGGCCGGCTTCATGTCTTTAGCGACGGCATAACGCCCAGGCCCGCAGCCGTCAGGCATCTCGAGGATAGTTCCAGGCACGCCATGCCCAAGCCCGATCTTGTAACAATTACTAAGCGGCGAGTCGTCAATGCACGCCATCTGGATTGTGTGCTCCCCGACACTAACAGCATCGTTGCAGCCAAATACTTCCCAGTGGGAGCCGTCACGCCGATCTAGTGACGTCTGGATAGCCTCGGGCGAGGCCATGATGACGAAGCCAAACGAGGCGTCATTTGGGTCTTCGGAGCTGCCTGACGTCACCCGCCCACCAAATGTGTCGTCTACTTCGAGTTTGAACTTGGTATCGACATTATCGCCCGTGGGCGGGTTCTTGAAGAGATATTCCAATGGCACAGGCAAGAAGGGGGACTTGTTGTCAGACGGCGTGCAACAGAACACCCTCTGCCTTGACAACTGCCAGCCACAGTCCTCGCCTCCTCCATCGTAGCTCTCGGCAAGCTGGATCTCGACACCAAACTTGCAGTTGTTGTCAAAGCAGCTCCCGGGCTTGCCCTGCCAATAACAGCTGTTCTGGTCAAAGTGGACTGGCTTTTTGCAGCACAGCTGTTTCGGGTCCAAGAAGCAGTCATCGAAGAACTCGCCGGCCATCGACACCTCGTCGTCGTCACACGACCCCCCGCAGCCTGTGGTCCGGCACCCTGTGTCTTTGGATGGCTTACAGCAGTAGACGTAGTTACCGTCCTTGCAATGACTTTGGTGATCTCCCCACCGATTCTGCATCATGGGCACTTCGTCGGGCTGGCAGTGACCGTTGCAGTAGGGGGGGTTACCACGCCAGAGGCAGTCTTTGGGATTCGGTGCTGATGCCAAGGGGCAACACAAGTGATTCACCGAGTCGGCGTCGTAAGAGCCGTCGCACGATTGTGTCGAGATGAGGATCTCGCCGGGGCTGCATGGCTTGCCGCAGTCGCTGAGGTGACAGACGCCTTGGTCAGCCTCCTGCCATTACTCCCAATCGATGATCTCATTTGCAAAGGCATTGAGCGTCTTCGGGTATAGAAGCGCTTGCATAGCATCTAGATCTGGTGTGTCCTGATCTACGGCCCATATCAGGAGACCACCGAGGCCTTGGTCATTGGCAAATTTAATCTTCTGCTGGAATGTGTCCGTGTCGTCGTAACTGACCTGCAGTCAACCCAACCTGAATTAACATCCGATCTCACAACATGCGAAAATAGATGAAACACGTGAACTTACCCATTGGTCTCCGCCCCATGTCATGTACTTGACCCCGTTGTCCTTGTCCCAGTAAGGATCGATATCGTACTGCTTGATGAGGTTGGTGATTTCGTTATACGATAGAATCCCCGATTGTCCTGAACACTGCCTCATATGTTATTCAATAAACTCGCAACAAGAATAAAGGTAGGGTTCAAATACCGATCCTGCCTCCGCACCACCCTTGAATGGGCACCCGGGCTTCCAGCAATTCGGGTCTGCTAGCTGGAAACTCCTCCCATAGAAGCCCACACCCAAGTTAATCTTGGCCGGATCGATCCCGTTACGCCAGAACAATGATAGGGCAGTGCCAATCTCGGTCAGATTCGTGTGGGCTAATATGATCTTTCCAATCTGATCCTCAGCGCCATCCCACGTTCCATGGAGGTCATAGGCCATCAGATTCGTCCAATCAACCCACTGCATACTGGCCGCCAGGTCGAAGTGCTGTAGATACCAAAAGGAAGTGGGCGTAGTGAAAGAGACCACGAGTCGCTTAGGCTGGAGAAGATTGATGAGCTCGAGCGTGAAGAGGAAGTGTTCAAATTTGGTGCCGTCCGAGGGGTTGCCACCACGGTCACCGGCGCCGGGATCTGTTGCACGATGAACATCATGTCATAAGTTTCAGGCAGGATAAGACTCACACTCCCAATCGAAATCAACGCCGTCAAAGCCATACTCGTTTACAAAGGCAAGTAGCTTGCCAATGAATTTCAATTGGTTTGCCGTGCTACTCACGATGTCCCCAAACACAGGCTGCGTGTCGGTGCCGTTATCGCTGAAGGTCCAGCCGCCCAAGGAGATGATCATCTTGATTCCTGGGTTCTGCTGTTTCAAGGCCATGACGTCGGTGATCACCGAGTCGGGCACACCGGACATCATGGCGATGTCGTAGCTGCTGGGCGTGATGTAGCCAAAGGATAGGTGTAAGTGCGTCAGGCTGCCGACGGGAATGTGGCGGAGAGACACGCCCGAGCAGTCGGCGTTGTACTTCCAGCCTTCATAGTAGCCGATGATGCGGCTTTGCACGTCACCGCCAGACTTCCCCGACGAAGTGGGCTGCTCGCAGTTGCTCTGGCAGCCCTTTTGGCAGAACTCATCAGTGACGCCGCAGAAGCCATACTGGGAGCAGCAGACGTTGAGGGGGCACGTGGCGTTGGGCGTTGCTGCGAACTCGCCGCATGGTGCTTTGGCATTGCAATTGCTCCAACACACATCGTTCGGCGACTCATCATTGGTGCCGCAGTACGTCGGACCGTAACCGCAGACTCCGTTCTTGCCACAGCAAGCGCCTGTCGAGAATCCGGGTCAGCAAAGTCCAAGATGGCGTCCAGGAACGAAGCCGATGCGTGAATCGATTCGTCCGTCATTCAAAACACTGTGAACTCACCGTTTCCGCATGGCTTAGTCTCGGAGCAGCTGTACGGATCATCGGGATTTACTACCTGCCGCTTGGCCCGGGTCGGTCCTGCAATCCCTGATCTCCCAGCATCCTTTCTCACCTTGGCTGCGGTGTCGAGGTAGACCTCAACAGGCGAGGGGAGGTTGGCACATGTACCAAGAGCGGCTTTAATGCCCTGGGTGCCGGGTTGAGGCAAGCCAAGAACTTTGGATAGGAAAGGTGCAAGCAGGAAAAGAGGCAAGTAACGCAGGGGACAATCAATCATCGTGAGAAGTGCCATGAGAGACTGTCTCCGGTCTATGTGAAGAACTCATAGGCCACAGCCTGCCATAAAAGAATAGTTGAGCAGCAGACGCCGTGCCGTCTCTATTTATCACGGCCTTAGGTATGTTGTAATGGTGGCCCTATAGTCCCTTAATCGGCTCAAGGGCTTACTCCTCCTCCTACTCCTACCCCTGTCCTTAATTTAATGCTCGCAATATCCATCATAGTGCTATCCGGTCCCGATCACCCTGACCGGTGTGAATCGTCAGGAAATACATGCACGACCTCTCTCGTAGCTATCACCTGACTAGGAACCATCCTATAAGCTGATCGTATGCAGGCTGAGCCAAGACGATCAGACATCCAGGACACGAAAGCCTACCTCGATCGGGTGCATCAGAGCCTTACGGGTCCATCGAAGGTGCTGATGCCTCTATTGCATCGATCTAATTGCCTACTTACATGTGCATTTATGCAGGGGTGCTGGCGATACTGTTTGAGCTACCGACGGCTACGATAAAATGATGCTTAATTAACCATGTCAGCCTTTCCGGCTCAGAGGGGAAGGCGAGAAGTGGTTGTGGCGTCATTTGCTGGCAGAGACAGTGGTAGTACAAACACGTAGGACGCCAGGCCCTTCGCAACATGAACCTGTGTTGAAGCATCCAATGCGACTTGAGGTCGATATCATTGGTGTGGTCAGCGTGGCACCCTCGGCTTTTGATACCGCCACTAGGATCTAGTTAAATTACCTCCCCAGTACCTCCATACTGTAGGCTTGATGTCTCTAGCCGGCTCGGCATGGATGACCCTCGCGATTGAAAGCTATGTAGAAGCAGGTGAAGCCGCCTCGGTTGACAGATATGGTGAGCATCGCCCCCGGGCACGAATGTCCTTCTGTGTATGACATGGCACAGTCGTCCGCATCCGTTGACCAGCTTTCAAACACACAGGAATCTCAACATGTGGAAGACTTCATTCTTGATCGCCTTGGGTCTCTATTCCCAGGCAAGCGAGGCCATTGTCTGGTTTACAAGCCCGGACGCGCTGCCTTCCAATGTCACGGCGGCCTGTCTGAACAGCCTCTCCGCCGACCTCGCCTGTGTCAGCTCAATCACCAGGCTTCGGCCCTTTATCTACCCTCCTCAAAGCTTCCTCCAGACCGTGTGCACTCAGACCTGTAGCGCCGCCCTCGAGGCTTATGAGAAGAGTGTCACGGCGGCTTGCCAGGGCCAGACATATGACAGTCGTTCAAGCACCGGATACGTGGGCATCTCTACCATTCCACAATTGCTCCGGTACACGTATGGCTTCAATTGTTTGACGGATGCATCTAGCGGGCAGTATTGCAAAGTTCTTTCTGCTGATGCGGCCGGAATCTCGCCAAACCAAAGTAACCTCGCCGATCCGGCCACGGGGGGCGGCGGCTTGGATGACTGCTCCGACTGTAGTCTCAAGGTCTTGCAGTTCCAAGCCGGGTCGCCGTTTTACGCCGATGCCAGTGTGACGGCCGAGTACCGATCGGTGACGTTGAGCTGTGGGTCGACATCAGGCTATTCGTTGACGACGACCACCGCGGATTTCACCCAGCAAATGCCGTCACCCACGGAGTCGGCGTGTACTGGCCGCAACTATACAGTTCAACCTGGCGACACGTGCGGCTCCATCTCCAAGGCCAAGCAGATCGGTACCAGCTGGCTTCTCATGGACAACAGCCTACCGGCCTACTGTGCTGGCTTCCCCACTGAAGGGATCTTGTGTCTCAACCACACGTGTCCGACGTATACTGTGCAGACAAACGATAGCTGCAACGGCATCGCGGCATCAAACAACGCGACGCTTGCCCAAATCTTTGCCTGGAATCCCATTCTGGACCTGGCCTGCAGCAATCTCAAAAAGTCACTCGGCCTGGAGCTGTGCATTGGATCCCCAGGGCCGCTGTACACCTCACCCACTGTGTCCATCCCCCCCGTCCAAACGACAGCTACCGCACCGGTAGCCATTCCCACAGATATTGCCAACGGGACGACGACCAATTGTGGAAACTACTATCAAGCCCTCCCAGGAGACTACTGCAACAAATTGTTAGTCAAGTTCGGCATCTCATTGAGCGACTTCCAGATCCTAAATCCTGAAATCAATGAAAAGTGAGTGTATATGATCCGTGCTGATGTTGACTGGCGCTTTTCTCTAACGCAAAATGGCCTCATATCCAGTTGCACAAATCTGTTTGCATACGAGTCGTACTGCATTCTTCCTGTGGGGAGTAGTAAGTTTACCCCCTTTTCCTCAACCTCACAAGCCTGACCATGATGATCTGCAGTCAACAATTACCCCGGGTCCCCAGGATTCTCCGTCTCTGCCAACCTCTCAGGAACAGCCACTCCCTTCGGCGCTCTTCCCTCGCCAACCTACGTGCCCCCGCTCTTCGCGGGGTACAACCGCACTTACGCCCCGAATACCAGGAGAGACTGCCAAGACTATCTCAACGGTGCCGACTACCAGATAGACCTGTCCAGCACATTCTACGAGAACAGCTGTCAGCTCGCGACAGATGTATACGGCATCTCGCTTGAGAACCTGGGGATCTGGAACCCGAGTCTCGGAGATGCGAACCTCCCTAACTGCACATTTGCGAGCGACTTGTGGTATTGTATCGGCTGGGGCGGCGATGTCTCGGATGATCCAGGAGACGGAGAGAACGAGGAGACACCGGTTGCAGATGGCACCACCTCAGACTGCACTACTTATGCAGAGGTATACTTTCGAGATAACTGTACCGGCATCCTTGCTGAGAATAACATCACTCTCGCCACCTTCTACGCTCTCAACCCCGAGGTAAGGGCAGACTGCAGCGGCTTCGCAACAGGTATGTCCTATCCTATCCCGCTTGCCAACTCAGCGAGTTTCTAACTTACTTTCTTCTCCAGGTGTTAGGTATTGTGTCTCAGGCACTCCAGCACCCCCCAGTAGCAGCACAATCTCGCCAACGCCCCCCGGGCCGACCCAGTCCGGCCAGCCGGCGACCTGCAACTCCTGGTACGTGGCGCAGGACGGTGATTCGTGCGGCACCGTCGAGGACCTCTTCGGTATTACGGCCGCCCAGTTCCATGAATGGAACCCTGCTGTCTCCGCCGACTGCGTCGACGGCTTCTGGGCCGGTGAGGCCTACTGCGTGGGCGTGTCCACGCCGGGCTCGCCGACCACGACGACTTCCTCGTCTTCGACGCACCCGACGCCTCCGGCCCCGACACAGAGTGGCCAGCCTGCCAACTGCAACAGGTGGTTTGTTGCGCCGAGTGGCTCCTCGTGTGCGGATGCCGAGGCCGCTGGGGGCATCACGGACACCCAGTTTCACTCCTGGAACCCGGCCGTGTCGAGCGACTGTCTGAGCGGGTTCTGGATAGGTGAGGCGTATTGTATCGGTGTTTCTGCATAAGATGAGCGGGGTGGGCTTAGATGCTGAGGCAGATAGTCGGGTAGATGGGTTAATTTTCGTGTTCCGAGGCCCGTCGTAGCTAAGGCTTCACATGCTGTCAACTTTAAATCAACCAAGCCGTCGTAACAAATGATGGGGTGAAACGACCTAGTCGGCTTATCGAAGAAAAAAATTGATTACATCTTGTAAATCAATGACATTTTTCGTCCATACTGTAATTGCTTGAAATGGGAGAGGTTTCATATTTTATGGAAAACTTATCAATTATCTGTATCGAAACTTGCAACGATGACACGCCTCAAACTCAACGCCTCGATTCTATAGGTCGCCAAACGATTCTATGTCGTACAAACTCAGCCCATTTGATCGAACCTGTCAAAAACGGTCTGCGGTCCTTAAAATCAAAAGTTTTTAAGCTAATCTACATATGAGAGCAAAAACTAAACCCTAGCAGTATACAAGTATATAGTTAATTAATTAACCCATTTGTTTATACAAGCTGTAATAATTGCCAAACTGTTAGAATAAACCCAGAATTTTTCCTACACCAAGTCCTTGTTCGACCTTTTACTCCCTCCCAACTCTTCCCTTGCTCTCTCGTGTCACCGAAACTCCACCATCTACCGATTCCAAAATGCCAAAAGGCCTCGGCGGCACCTCGCGGCCCTCCGCCATTGACCCCCGAGTCCTCGATGTCACACACCGCGCCTCCCACAGCGACCCATCCGTCCCTCTCGTCAGCGTCTTCTCTCTGGGGGTGTGGGAGCTCGGAGTCACCTTCCTGCAGCAACAACAATCCCAGCAGCAGCCGCACCCGCCGCGACCCCGCCCCTCGCTCCAGGTGTATTACACGGCGCCCGACGCCGCCGACCCCGCACGCCTGGAATCGGCCGCCCGCGCCCTCGAGACGACGATTCTCCGCGAGCGCCATGACTGCACAGACCCCGGCGAGTGCGACCGGCTGGACGTCTACGGGATGCCGCTGCAAGGGACGGACGAACACGTCGTGGCTGCGTGCATAGAACACCAGAGGCGCGAGATTGCTTCCCGGCTCTGGGACAAGGACTGGTACATCCAGCGCTACGACACCGGCAGTAACGAGTGGCGGCGGGCGTTGGTGATTGTGCGGGAGGGGCAAGAGGCGTGGGTGGGGGACGACGGGTCGACGCGCCCGGTCGGTCTGAGCGTCGTGTTCTTCGACCCGGTTGGTTGGCGGGTGCTCGACGCCGGGATGGAGTCCTGGGAGCGGAGGGCGGATAGTGTGGAGGAGGAGAAGATCCTGATCGGGGACCTCAAGGCGGAGCTGAAATGGCAGAACTGTACCTGGCAGTTTGAGGATTGAGCGCGTTCGGCCATGTTCGGTCTTTCTGGGGGCTTTGGCGCTGATCTATCCGGTGTTCCTCAGAAGCAGTGTTGCTAGGGCTCGTGTGGCGTGCGAAGGAGACAGGACTTGATTACCTAGGTCTCGAGAATTTGTCTCCGAAGGGTATAGAATACCTGCCGACTAACTCGATCCTCGTCACCATGACTACGCTACTTCATTTCACTATGCGACGATATCAAACCACAATAGATTGACGGTTTGGGAGATTTTAACCCCCCCCCCCCCCCCAAGGGCCCTCCTATGCCATGTTGGCACTGGAAAAGAGGAGACAACATCCATCAAATCAAGCATATTCTATTGGCTTTGATTGATGCGTCACTCAGTATTACACGAATAGGTCACCATTGAGGTTTACTATTAAATTAGGATTAGTTGCGCTAGGAATAACCACTGTCAACTCACCTCTCCGTAGCTTGAGCAACAGCATGATCCTCGTGAATGGTGGCTGCAAACTCGAAGCTCGTGATGTGGCTGGAGAGCTCTCTGAAGTGTCGAGAGCGTTCTCATCCGTGGGATCGGGACCTGCGTCGTATCGCGTTTGGGCTCCCCGTCGATTCCGGTACTTCCGTCGCTTCTGTTGCTTCCGAGTCGCTTGTTTGGCTAGTTTCATCCATCGCCGTGGTGGAAGTTGTGTTGCTGGGCTCACTCGTCGGAATTGGGTGGGCGAATGTAGATGACGCGCTAGTCGGCAGGGATTCGACGTTGCTGGGTCCAGGCGTTGGAGTAGGAGTTGGATTAGAAGTCGATACCTCGTTGCTTGACGGCGGCACATCCGGGTTATAAGGGCCTTTGATGTTTGAGCAAGAGAAGTCGCTTGCTATGTCGCATTCGACATCCTGCGGAAGGATCTGCAACTCAACCAGTTCACACTCCATAATAGTCTTGTTGCTGTCCAAGCCTTCTCGAATCTCCTGCTCATTGCGACTAACAACTAGAAGCCGTGATTTCGATTTTGAAACGATATGTCTAAAAGATTTGAAAAACTCTAATAAAGAATCCCTATAACTTGTTTTGCCACCATTCTCCCGCACGGCACACTCACCAAGGCCGTCCACAACGAACATACATTCCGGTATATTCTGTGTGATTGATTCGAAAAGCTCTTCAATATCGGTTTGCGATGCAACACATCCATCGGTTGCCTCCTGCTTCTCTTAGGCAAAATTAAATGCATCTCGGTTTTATATTGTAATCTGAGAGATCCAGGACCTCATAACAGAATCAACCTTCTGTATATAAGCCCATCCATCACGACGGGATACGATTGGTTAAATTTCATCACAATGGCGACAATACATCTGCTATTCTCTAGGCTTTTTCACTCGAAAAGACTTTCCTTCCCTGTTATGCACTCTCCTACGGCGGGTGCTTTAATGGCCAGAGATCAATGCACGGCTGTCGCGTTCAAAGGGACTCCCGCCCGCTCTTCGCCATGGATTTAACCGAAGAAGAGCAGAGGTTGCATGATCTAGGACGGGAGCCGGGAAGTAAGCTCAACATTTCTCTCGTAGCATTAGCTGCCTACAGTTCATGTTTTGAGGCTACAGACGACCGGGATCGACTCTATGGTATCATGGCGCTCGCCACCGACGCTTTTCTTCTAGACGTTGATTAGGCCCTTAGCGTCGAAGAGGTATCCCTGCGTTTTGCGAAATCCGTCATCGAACACCACAAGTCTCTAGATGTCATATGCCGTGCTTCTACATATAGCACTCGACTAGCGAGCGACGGTAGACCCTCTAGTGGTTCCGTTAATGGTTAGCCAAAGTGCAAAAACCCATATCGGGAATCTTCGGCCTCCTGCCGTCGTTGAACCTAGTGATCCTTCGCCTTGTTACGCCGCTTCTAATAATAGCGCGGCTGTGTAGGAATTCGAAGGCTCCACACTTCTCGCTCGCGGAATTATCATCGATACGGTCGATGGATTAGCCGGGTCTAAGAACACCGAATTAGTCCAAAGTTCCACACTGAACCCCCACGGCCGCCAGGCATCCCGAGAAGTGTGCGCAAAAGTTTGGTATTTACCAGAGGGTTTCGTCTCCGGGGTGAAGGTAGGTCACAGGTAGAAGTATAGGGTAAGGTCTTAGTATTATTAAGTCCTCGAGCCTCTCCTCTATGAATTAGGCTCTCCTCCTCATATCCTGGAGGAATACACTAGTCCCACCCAAGTGGGTTGCTGCTACATTATCCCCTGGCAGTATTAGACCGAAAGGGTCGATTTATGCGATTCGCTATGCCTACCGAAGAGTTTTTCCAACACTTTACATGGCTACGTGCAGCTAACAACAAGATCAACCCCTCTCGTACCCAAAGAGTTCCGGCAATGGGTTGACCTGTCTTCCACTTCCGCGTCCTCTTCGTTTGTTAAATAGCTAGCATCGAAGAGGACGGCATTACATCCATCGCTCTTTTCATGAAAATAAGAAATGCGATTAGCTAGATGCATAAGTCTTATAAGAGTCTTTTTAAAAAAGATCTAGCTTGTCCTTGCAGCTCAAATAAGATCTCAATCAACAGCTCCTGTCAGAAAAGCCTAGTTTTTTTCAAAGGAGAGAGAGAAATGGAGCATCATAGGTCTATTTCGGACATCACTCAACCAGGATCTGTTTACCGGGTTTTCAAATATCCTAGAGAGCATCCTAAGCTTCCCCCGGGATATAATTGGAAAACACAGAAGAATAAATATTGTCCACGCGACTTGTGGCTTCGTACAAATAGGTTGCGGTCGAAAACCAAGTTCGGCTATGTGTTTTGTCATCGCGGGCTCTACGAACGTTCTTCCGGAATTGTTGATAATTCCCATTCAGCAATCGAGAACGGGTTAAATCTGGGTTTCTACCTTCATGAGATTGATGCGTTCATATGGGGGAAGATGGACGATGCATTCTTGGCCCATGATCAAGTCGCGGGTCGCGTCACATCAGAGAAGGAGAAATGGGCGTCTTATTCCCTTGATGAGATTTTGAAGACAAATCTCGTAGTGAGGGGAGTCAATTTGGAAAATCCGGACTTTACAAGCTCTTACCTAAAGACACCTTATAAAGTGCCTGGCCTGGAGAGCGTACTTTGGAAAGAGATGTTCAAACCCACCGGCCGTACCCTTCAAATTGACCTAAGAGGCGAGGAATTCGCAAAGGGAATTGCCCATTGGTCTTTTCATATTTCCAATGGTCCTCACCAAAGTAAAGTATCGCGGGGTTTATTGCAGTCAACAATTCTCAAGGGCCACAATTTACACTTCAAATCTTTTGATCATCTTGTCCAGAAGATCAAGGACGAGTCTACTAAGGCTTACGGCTGCAACTATTTCGAATTGGAGCATTTACACCAGCTTTCGCCGTTGATAATGGTGTTCTATTCACACCCATTAATCGATCTTGCGCGAGAGTCGCCTCCAAAGGATCCCTCAACGACGAGCTTAAGTTACGAACATATTCGCGACGTCTTCATGGAGCATGTTTCGTCGTTCACCGGAATTGGTCATCATCGTTACAATTTCATACTTGAGATTACTCACAGCGGCCTTGGGTTACATTACAACGTAAAGACCGGAAAGGCCAGAAATCCTTTGACTGGAGAACCTCTTACAGATCAAGACGTCATCTTTGACAGTCTTGTCGACCGGGCCATGATTGATGTCAGTTTAGAGCTAAGACGAAAGAGGCCGGAGCTACTATTCTCTTCTTGTACACGATTACCCGATGTGATTACATCAGTTCAGAAATATAAGGCGGATCATAAATCGGGCAAGCTAGTAGCCTGGCAGGATGGTGAGAAGGGAATTGCAGCACGACTCCGATCTATTCATGGGGGGTTATACCCGCAGTCTGACCTTGTCGTGGCTGATGACCCGATGGCGGAGATAGCGGCGCGCACGTGGATCGATGAGAAAGCATCTTTGGATCGAAGAGAGCTCCTATCACGCCCCTATTACGAATGGCTCGCAATGGCCGGAAAGGATGTGTTGGACGCCGTGAACAACCTTAACGGCGAATTTCTACCGAATATGATTGGAGGCTCCGTAGACGTTACGTCGAGCACCGTCCTGGGCACTGATGCTAGAGAGCCCGGTAGTCCAATCGATGGGGGAGAAGCAATCAGATTGTGGTTGGCGGGGGTCCGAAGCCCGCTCCTAGGCGACATGTCGGGCCCTACTATGGCAAATGAACTAGACAGGAACGAAGAGAGTCAGGACAAGAATAGCGAAGACGAAATTTACGAAGAGAGCAGCGTGCGGACCAACGACCCCGAGCAAGCAGTTTACGCTAGTGGCGTGAAAGTATCGGAGGATCTTGCGAAGCTACTATCTAGCTGCGACATATTTGGCAGCGACTCCAAGCAAAAGTCCGCAGTGCTCCATTTACCAGGGGGCATAAAGTGGGAAATGTTTGCCAGCCTCGCTGACCGACAGCATGCAGTCGTTAATATGGCGGCTTATAATGCAGCGGCCCAAAACAATGAGGAGGCCCTCAAGAAACTACTTTCCGCCGGCGCCGACATAAACGCTGCGATAGGCTTCTTTGGGAATGCTCTGGTGGCGGCGTGCGCACGCGACCACTATAATATTGTGAAGCTATTGATTGACAACGAGGCTGACATACACGTTGTGACAGATCTCTTCGGAAATGCTCTGGCGGTGGCGTGTCAATGCGGTCACTATAATATTGTGAAGCTATTAATTGACAACGGGGCCGACATTAACGCTCTAGGACATCCCTTCAGCCTTCCACTAGCACTGGCATCTCAGGGAGGCCATTACACTGTTGCTGAATTATTATTAGATGAAGGGGCCGACGTCAACGCTTCAACAGAATCATCCGGTACTGCGCTGAGAGTAGCATGTGAAAGAGGCCACATCAGTACCGCCAAGTTATTACTGGAGAAAGGGGCCGACATCAATGCTTCAACGAAATCGTCTGACACTGCGTTAGCAGCAGCATGTGCGTATGGTCACATTAGCACCATCGAATTACTGCTGCGTGAAGGAGCTGATGTCAATGTCCCGTTTAAGAGGATATACAGTTCTCAGATCCAGTTGATGCTGATGGATGCCGGCGCAGCCCATATCAATGGCGTACCAATTCTTCCGACAGGGGCTAGACATATCCAGCTACCGAAGAGGGCGACCCGGCGATTGAAGATGAAAGCTTCTTGGCACGATCGGGCGCGTAAGACACGGTTCGATCCTATCCCTATGATCAGAAGCTGTGGTTGCTTTTTATGTGATATGGAGAAAACATCATACATGCTAGAAACCATGCTTCTACAAAAGCAAAAAATAGGAAATAAGCCAAAAGCGAATATCTCAATGGGTTGTAAGAAACCTAGGAATCAGGATACTTATAGGTAGAGAGTAATTGATAGACTTCGTTACTTCTTATTAGCACTACCTACCTTAGTACCTATTCTCTTCTCCCCACTCCAAGACTCTAATCATTGGAGCCGCAATAGAGGCAGCGGATTCCATCACCAATCACCACTAGTGGTCGACCGGCCTCGTGGCCTAATGGCTAGGGCGCTAGATTTCGGTTTCCCAATTCTGATTCTCTAGAGATTGTCGGTTCGAGTCCGGCCGAGGTCGCATATTACGATGCTATATCATAGCATCGGATTACTTTTGCATTTTTAAATTCCTATCTGATCACATACAATTAACATAACTATAGCTAGCTAGCTGGACATATCGGTTTTTTTTCCCCTCCAAATTCATATAACCACATGAAAACACACGAAAGTAATTATACATAATAAAGAGGAACACATAAATCATGAGTATTTAACTGAATAAATTGTATGAATCCAATAAAGGAAAGGCTAAAAAAAACCAAGCAAACTAACTTAATAATCCAATCCGTAAATATAGTGTGCCTATATAACATAAATCAACACGATCCTCGAAAGCTACGCCACTATCTGGTGTGGCTTGTGGCTTTGCTGGCATATGTGTAAGTACTTAGGATAGGAAGCCAAACATGGCTCCATCTCTATAAAACTATTCCATACCTCCGTGTTGCTACTTGTAAGGGAATTTATATCTTCATATTGGAGTCCAATGTGACGGACGAATTGGCCATAATGGGTAGTTCTAGAACGGGCTGTTTCGTTAGCTGAAGACTTGTGAAGGGCGCTAGCTAAGCGACCCAAGCTACGGAAGACTTTCCCGCAACTAGTTTCCCAAGGCTGATAGAGGCTCAGAGGAGCTAAGCCCTATCCGTGCCTAGCCTTATCTCTATCCAGGTACGGTACCTTGCACTAACCAATATCGCGTCGCGTCCAAATCTGCTGCTTGGTTTCCGGTGCCGAGCTGGGGTAACCTTTGAATCCGCAGATTGAAAAAACATTTCACGAACTTATTTATATATTGCACTCTTCGTGACAATCAACAACGTCATTGTCAGTCCTTTCCAGAGGTCCGGAATATTACCTCCAAAGACGAAAGACTACTTAAGCTCTGCAGACGACAGAGTGCTCGGCAAAGCCCCCGATTTCGTCAAGGAAGTCATTTGGAGCCCCGACCCGTTGTAGCTAGGCTGTTAGGAATTAGACGGGCGTATTTCAGAGGTCATCATTGAGCGTGACCATTATTTCACAATTTACAGTACTAGTTGTTCCAATATCAATTTATTAGATCACATGAAGGGGGTAAACTCTTTCAAGGCTAGCGAGGAGAAATTTCCCTAAAAGGCTTATGTAGCACAAGCTACTACCCATGCAGTATTACTTACCCCTGATTTCCGGAGTGCGAGGGTTTCGGTGACAGTGCAATCACGCTCGTATCTCAACATTTTCTATATGCAGACGGTTCCCGGCACCCGATCTATTCCGATATAGATGTCAAATGACAAAGATCGCCGCACGTGGTTGTGCTAGCACCATCACTATCACTCTCAACGCCACATCTTCCGTGAACAGCTGAGCTCTTGCTCATTTGGTCAAAAGGCAGTGGTCTTTTGTCAGCTGAGAATAGCCTAGCTACACATATCTAGTGGAGCGGAAGCGGGAGACGGGATGACTAGGCAATCGCACAGTCGTTCTACGGCCGGCTTGGCCGACGGAGAAGTCTAGAACAATCGCTTGCCGCTCAACAACTCGTCGGTGAGTACCTAGCCGCGTGCCAAACATCTCCATACGGGTAATACTAGCACGTGCGCGTGGTGTAAGGTGCACGCTATGGCTAGCAGTAGTTCGGCGCATTTGGTAGTGTATGTAGTTTACTAGTGCAAAGTCGCTTTCCAGCCTCCATACCGCCTAATCCAGATGCACAACCGCTCCTAGCGTAGATTCGCGATAGGGCTGGCAGTCGGATATGCAACGGTCACGGTGAGATAAGTGCGTTTTTGTTGACCAGTCCTCATTTTTGATGGCCTAGAATGGCCCATTGATTCCGAAACGGGAATAAAAAAAGCAACTTTAGCCTACATAGACTATATGTCATCAGCCCATACATCAGCTCGCCTCTTACATCCATCTACGCACATAGAAACACGATATACTAGTCGAGATATCTACATTCAGACATCATGGCACCGGGTAGACAACATGGAACAGGGAGACTATGGGACCAAGCAGGAGATGTTTTAATACATACCCTAGACGGAGTGGCCTTATCCTACATCTACGCCATACGAGGTCGAATTGAATATATAAACCAGAGCGTCGATCATTCGAAAAAGCTGTATGTATATTCCATCAAGTCATCTACTCTATATTCCATCTTCACTTCCCCAGAAACCACTTTGGCCCGCAAGGCATTTTGCCTCAATTCCAACTACCATTTCTCACCATGGCCACCGAAACTCCCCAGGCAGACCCGAGCCTCTTGGAGGCCGTCCCGACTCTAAGTACCTCCGTTCAGGATCTAGGTAAGCTGATTGCCAATCCAGACAGCGACCTGCCAGCAAAAGAACTACCTAAACTCGATGAGCTCATCGACGACTACTACAACCGGGACACCGGAGTGAGCAACGAAGAATTCGCCCTCAGGATTCTGCAGGTCTTCCAGCAATCCACGCACAAGGACGTGTACGAAAAGGTGGTGAACCAGCTTCCATCGGATCAGCAGGATGCCGTCAAAGCTTTCGTAGGCAAGGGACTATCGGCCGAGGAGGCCGACCAGCTTCTCGCGCAGGAAATCCCGGTCGTAGCACCGCTCAACGTACAGACGGACGAGATGAGACTATTCTCCTGGAAATCCGAACCAATGGTGCCGGAGAGGAAATACATCAAGGTAAGCCCCAACGCCGCTCGAATTCCAAATCTATATTCCTAATCTTCTTCTCAGGGCGCAACTGAGAACCTCCTGTTCGAGAACTGGGGTCGCACTGTAAAGCACACTCCGCAAATAACGTACTATCCCGAGAACATCAAAGAAGTGCAGACCATTGTTCGCGACGCTGTCAAGAACAACCAAGGTGTCCGAGTGTCGGGCTTCCGTAAGCTTGCTTCCACGTTCTTTCCTTCCAAGCGCCTTGTAATCTATCTGACCACATACACGTAGGCCACTCCTGGGCCCCGGTATTCGGGCGTAACGACATTAAAAACCAGAAGCACAACGGCAGTGTCCTGATTTCGACTCTGACGGAGAGGAATGCATCTGTGCTCCCAAATTTCACCTCGTTGCCGTCGAGCTTGTTCCAGCCCAAGGAGACTGAACTCAATCATATCAGCGTCGTGGATGCGGCCTACGTGGGAGTCCAGCGGCCCCTAACAGGCGGTAAGAAGTATGTCCGCGTTGGCACGGCTACCACAAACGAGCAGTTCCGGCGATGGTGTATCGACGAGGGCAATGTCACCCTACCGATGAACATCATCGAGGTGGAGATCACTTTCGGCGGCAGCAACGCAACCATATGGTAATCCAAACCCCCTTTTCCCTAAAAAGCTCGGCTGACCCTCCGTAGCCACGGCGCCGGCATGCAACATTCAACCCTAAGCGATCTCGTACGGTGTATTGAATATGTAAACGCCAAGGGAGACCTATGCAAAGTCAACATGGCGGATCCGGAGCTAATGAAGGCAGCGAGCGGGTGCTTCGGGCTTCTGGGCGTCGTCACGCACATCACATTCGAATGCGACGCGATGCTAACGGCAGTCATGCGGCCGGTGAAGCTAGACGCCATCGAAGCGATCCCGCCGCCGCCCGGGATGAAAGACTCGGACATCCCGGCTCCCCTGTGGAAGGCCCGCACGGCGGAGCAGAAGAAGATAGACCAGCAGAACTTCGAGCGCCGCGCGAACAACGACTTCTACGCCGAGTGGTTCTGGTTCCCGTACTCTACAAAGGTGTGGGTGAACACATGGTCGACGGACGCGAGCACCAAGAACGTCGTCAACTACCCGAGTAACAAGGACGTCTTCCTCCAGGTGGCCGAGACGGCCTTCATGAACATGGCGCAGGAAATCCTCCACAGCGTTAACGCGCTGCAAGCCCGGCCTCAGATGCAGACCGCTGTATTATGTACGTTTAAAAAAAACCCCCTCCTTTTTCCCTTTTTTTCTTCCCTTTTCCCTTTCCTTCTCACCTCGACGCCACGCTAAAAGGACAAATAGCATGGCTAGCAATGAGGAATCTCGACGAGCGCAAGGAGAACCAGAAGCCGATAAGGACGCTGCTACCAAACGCCCTGCACTTCCAGCGAGGCGTACAAAACATCCGAGTGCGCGACTTAGAGGTGGAACTTCCGGTACGTCTACTACACGCATGCATACAAGCGACGCGAAAAAAAATCAGTAACTAACAACGTCCTCTCAGCTACACGCGAAGAAAGGCACGACCACGGAGCGCGACTACACCAACGTGCAGCGAGCGTGGTGGGACGCGATACGAGCATGCTACGAGCACGCCGAGACATCACCGATGCGAATGCCACTAGAGATGCGCATGATGGGGTCGAGCTCGGTGACGATGGCTCCGCAGCGCGGCAACAAGCTCGGGACCTGCGCCATCGAGATCCTGACCCTGAAAGTGGTCTCGGACATCTGGGAGCCGTTCGCGCAGAAGGTTCTCGACAAGTGGGTCGGCTACCGGGACAACGACGGCCGGCCGGTGGTCATCAAGCCGCACTGGGCCAAGGAGTGGTACAACTACCAGGTCGACGGCGCGCCGTGGGTCCGCAAGCTCAAGAACGAGGTCTATCGCGACCAGATCGCCGAGTTCAGGGCCCTGCTCGCAGCCATTGGCAAGAAGCACAACTGGACGCTGGCGGACATCAAAAAGACGTTTTCCAACGAACTGCTGGACTATCTATACCTGGACGATGTGTAGATATTTTAGAGAAGAAAGGGGGGATTGGTTGTTCGGAATTCGAGATCGGGTGCGCGAGTACAAGGGATAGATAAAACTGTCTACCTATTACTCATTCTAATTCTAGATAGCGTTGATAGTTGGCAAATTTATAGATAAGATTCCAACCTAGATATACCGTTTTTACCATCCGAGCTATATAAAGTCTACGTCAAATACAATACTTGTCCCACGGGGCAAAGAAATCAACTCATTAACACTAAACAATGTGAAGCAACATTGAACATTCGGCACGAAAGGGTCTGCGGCCGACTCATCGTGGTGGTACGGCAGTCTGCATCGGCGTCCTTCCTGCTAACGTAGAGCCATAACCAAGCGACGGTAAATTAGTATAAATATACTTGGAAGTGGAAGTTGGACTTGCCACTGCTTACAAAGGGCTACCGATGCCAGCTACGGTAGTTCACTTTACTATGATAGATAATGAGACTATTTTCAAGAAATCGGTTACCTCGTGTATATTATTTAAAATATATTAGATAAAGCATCTTGATATATCAGACCGTGTCGACAATACCTATCGATAATGCTTCTCTTCGAGAGGTAATCTATGTATAACTAGTAGAGGTCTTGGTGTCGAACATCTAATATTACGTAAACATAAGCCTCAAGGTAAACACAGCTCCATTACACTTTCGTGGTCAACAGGGTTATATAAATAAGTCCCGGTGAGCTTTAATCTAGCTTCGTCAAATATTTGTTTCCATTGCAAGGCCGAGTGTTCCCCTCCCGCAAAGGCCCCCATCATCGTCAAATCCATAGAAACCGAATTAACGTGTGCCTTTGTATCTGGCAGGACCATCTTATCAAGGAGCAGAATAGAATCCGGTGCCGTAGCCGACTTCGTATTCTCAAGAAGCTTGTGGATCCTGTGAAGCGGATGATTGTGAAGAACCCCGCGTAGGTAGTAGAACTTCGCCCCTATAGGCCTATTCAGTCTTCTGACAACAACTTTGTTGCCTTCTTTGCAGCGGCTTACCTTGAATTGGTTGTGGCTCGGGGAAATCATGAGCTATGTTCTCTACGCCTGGTGTCGGCAATGCCTTGGCAATGGAATGTGGCAGGTCCTGGAGTATAACCCGACCTAGTAGCTCGGGATATTTCTCCTTGAACTGAGCACACTGGTGGCCGACTCCACCACCAATGTTGACGAACAGAGGCCTGTCAGAAACCCAGCCTGTAGTCCGCTGATGCACAGGGTACACAGAAAGCCACGAGAGCTCCGGTTGGCGACGGAAAGCCATGAAATCATTGAAGTAGCCTAGGTTTTCGGGATGTTCTGTAAACCATGAGAACTAACTAGAGGATGTATTCCAGGCATCTTGAAACACCGTGTGAAGATGGTCAGTAGGGTTCCTATACTTGGTTCTGCTCAGAAAGCTCGGCAGGGGTTTGGTTAGGCTTAATAATAATACCTTGGAGCTGTTCGCGCCGTTGACGCCGACGACCTTAATCTCAGGCATGCAAGATTCGAAATTGGGAGCAGTCTGCGAACCATCCCGTAGAGCCATCTAAAACATGAATTCTACATGGTGGTTTACTTGTTAGTGTAATGTTGGATTGGAATCTTGCGTGAGATGGCGGTTTGCGCGGAACTGGGAATATCCGCGATTAGTTTATGTCGCCCACGACCTGTCTCAGCGTCTCTCGACCTTTCAATCCTTTTGGTCGGTACCGAGCGCCATAATAGTCGCAAGCATGCTTCCATCCTCTAGTTTGTGCAACCAACGTCGGCTTCGTTTGGATGTCCTGTTAGTACTGTCGCAGAATTCAGTCACACACATACATGTAACATACATACAGCTGCCTGAAATCAATAGAGAAGATGCATAAGAAATACGTTATTCTCCTGTTTAAAGCAATCGCACTGTCGCCTCCCATCTAATATATGTGATTCCTGTTGATCTAGGCCCGATTATCCGGATCAGTCCTCATGAGCTCCATATCAATGACCCCGCGTTCTATAACACTTTATACTGCCAGGAAGGTCGTTGGGATAGGTATGCGTGGGCATGGGACGCCTGGGGAGCCGAAGGCCTAACGATTCATACGGCAGAGCACGAACACCACTGGGCGCGTCGCCAACCTCTGGCTACCTTCTTCTCTAGAGCGAAGGTTATTAACCAGCAGGAGCTAATCCGAAGAAATGTGGACAAGCTCTGCAATCATCTGTCTAGGATCGCCGAATCGGGGAAAATGGTGAATCTGGGTGCTGCTATCTCAGCGTTGGCCCGCGATGTGTCCTTCGAATATATACTAGGTCGAAGCCATAGCAGTCTCGATAGTGAGGACTTCGACGTCGCCGTTCTCCATGCAGCAAAAGGAGCTGGTCCGTTGTGGCGGATCACCAAGCATGTGGGATATGTTTTCCATATTGTCAACACAATACCAGTAAATTGGATGATCAAGATCTCAGATGATAACATGAAGACTTTCTTCGCGCACATGAAGGTATATTTGCGAAATCTAGAGCCCACGTTGCTTTATACTGAAGCTTCCAGGCTACCATGAAAGACACGAAAGATCTGATGGCTAGCGTCAGTGCACCTACGCCAGACAATCGTGTTCAACGAACCATTGTCCACGAGATCCTTAATTCCAAACTCCCTCCAGAAGACAAGTCTTTTCAACGTGTCTTCGAGGATGTAACTTCTGTGAGCGGAGCCGGGCTTGAGACCACTGGTAGCGCTTTACGATTGATTTGTTTTCACGTATTTAGCAATACCGGGATCCTTCGACGATTAAGAGAAGAACTCAACGGCGCTGAAGCAGAACATCCTAATGTAATGATACTCAAAGTCCTGGGGTAGCGACACGTATGGCACGTATTGCCCCAGACCGGGATTTAGTCTACAGGGACTACCGAATACCTTCCGGGACTCCTGTCGGAATGACCACAATCCTGATGCATACAGATGAAGAATTATATCCGGATCCCCAGTCCTTCAATCCTGAACGCTGGATGGATCATAATGGCCGGAAGAATGCTGAGGAGGCATATGCGCCGTTTTCGAGAGGAACGAGGGTGTGCCTTGGCATGCAGTGAGTATTTATTTTTGACCGAATGGGTTGACGTCAGCTCACACTCATCCGTGTAGCCTCGTCTGGGCCGAAATGTACATTGTGCTTGCTGCACTTGTCCGACGCTTCGATTTCCAGTTCGTAGAAGCAAAAGCTGAAGACTTTGAATGCATTAGTGACCAGTTCGTTATTGGTACTAGGGGAAATGGACCTTTAGAAGCCCGTGTTGAGATGTGTAGGAAGTAGTATCAGCTGGAACACAAGGCGGAGGCTACCTAGACTCTAGGTAGACTACAGCAGGGGCTTAGATAACTTTTGAACTTTTTCTTCTGATGGCGTATTTTCTCGACGAATTTCAAATGGCTATCACACAGAAGTTCTAGAAGAAAATTATCGTGTCTTTTTCGGTGAAAATAGGCACGGGTTTCATGCTCAATCGGCACACCACGTAAGAGACTTTAAGGCTGTCTATAGGTATGATACCTTATCGGTACTTGTAAGTATAAAAACAGTGCTAAATTCGAGTCATATCGCTTCTTTGAAGTCGAATTTCCTGTTATTTGTATATGCATGTGCCCTGGCAGTATATATAGAGGTCTCCTTCCCGGAAGTCGCAGTTCCATCAGCTTCACCTCTTCCCTCTCTCCATCGCCCCCCAAAATTCCGAACCCCCAGCAACAAAGATTTCCAATCATGAATGCACCAGGCAATTGCGTTTTCGTATGCGGCGTTACAGGCAATCAAGGCGGTACTCTCGCTAGGAAACTTGTACAGCTCGGCTGGACGGTTCATGCAACCGCTCGGGACCTCGAGGCCCCTCGAGCGTTAGCTCTCGCAACGCTCGGCGTCAAACTTACCCAAGGAGACTGGGACAATTAAGAGGCCCTCAGAGCCAGTCTCGTCAGCTGTGACAAAATCTTCATCAATCTAGTGTCAACGGTTGAAGACTTCGACCGCGAGCGACGACAGGCAGCAGCAATCTCAATGATAGCTAAAGATGTTGGGGTAAGACAAGCCATTGTATCTACAAGTCTCGTCGTCTCCCGTAAGTTCCTCCTAGGCCTTTCAAACTTTCTAACAAAATACAAAATTTAATACTGTATCTAATATTAGTATACAATGGCGGGGGGCACCTAGGCGGCGTACTTGAACCTGGCAGCATTCTCCACGCCTTGGTGAAGGTCAAGCACGATGTCGAGGAGACCGTCAGGAGCATGGAATTCGAATCATGTACATTTCTACGCCCCGGATACTTCATGGCCAATTTCTTGGAACCCGTCATTGAAAGTTACTCGGAGATCCTGAGTAAAAACACTCAGTCCACTGTTTTTAAAGCTGAGACGCAACTGGGGCTGACCGACCATGAAGATATCGCAAGCATTGCGGTCGAAGCCTTCCGAGATTCGAACAGATTCAATGGCCGCGCTATCGGACTCGTCAGTGAGTTCCTGACTCCGCAGGAGACAATGGACTATCTTGGGAGCGCAATGGGGCGATCGGGGCTTAAGGCTATCTTCTTGAATGACTCCGAGGTCTCTGCCTTACCTGCCGGGTCTTTCGACAACCCATACGTAAAGGGTGACAAATGTCTGGAGTACATGGCACAGTTGGTCGACATGGAGGAGTTGGCCAGCGTTATTGTGCTAACAAGATGCGCAGCGCCAGCTGCCTACCGCAAAACACTACTAAAATACCTTTTCCAACAATACTTTTCTGCTATCCAACTATGCCCCTGTTTGTATGATTGAGGAGGTACGACGAAGTAAAAACTAGGGTTATTGTAGTTCAACCAGGAAACTCGTATGACAGCAGTGTCGAAGGCAACAAGGTGCCTGCGAGCTTCGTGCTCTGTAGGGTATAATCCAACAACGATAAGACAGTTCAATCAGTTTTAGGTAATGCGTAGACGTATGTCTACATGCATGTAAAATAAAAAGTTTCAGTTCGATGATGGGGTTCCTCGGGCCGCATAGGTAGTCACGCGTAATTGCCACGATGCATGCCATCGGATAAAGCCAAAACCACCAATTAAACTGTTGCCGACATCCTAGTATCCCAAGAGTCGCGCATGCAATATTTCGGTTAGGTCAAGGACTTTCCATTTGCAGAGATCCGGGCGAAGGTAGTAAAGTAAAGAATGACCCTATCCCACATAGGATTGGCCCTTGAGAGAGGTGTGTTACATTCTGCAGCTGCAGCCTTCCAGTAATGTGAAGATACTCAACCACACTTCGTGGTTTCTTGGGTTAACTCAAAATCTATTAGATAGGGTTCAGAAGCCTTGCTGATATTGTTGAACGAATCTTTGAAAGGGTGAAATCTCTCACATCCTAGATAAAGCTAGATTGATGATTCCATCTACGCTTTTGTATTCCTTCCGTTTCACTAAATCTACAGAAGAAGAATTTGCATTCGTATATGCCGTGTCACCGACATCCGGCGCTGTAGCAGGTTCGAATCATGGGCAAGAAGCCAATAGCAGCCCGCAAATCTTAACTTGATTGAATGCTACCCACAACCTGACGCCTAACCAAGGAGAACGGCAAGTAATACGCAAGATCAATGAGAAGAGCGACATGGGAAACCAACGCAGCGAAACTCCTACTCCAGAGCATGGCGAGCCGAGTGCAGATCGAAGTATCGATACACAGGGAACCAGAACAGCAAGAGTATACCAAATATAATAAACCGGATAGATTCGCCCTTTCAAAGACCCATTAGCCCCTTCAAAGCCACCTTGACCAAGAAGGTTTTAAAACCCAAGGAGCGAAGCCCCTCGCCAAGTGTAGTCGGCCAGGATACGAGTACCAAGGTGCAGAAGAGTATCGATATTAACCAAGGTAGCGCATCCTCAAGCGCAAAGGGGGGACAGAATGAACCTAGAGAGGTAAAAGAAGACTACGTTCCTGCCTATGCCAATTTATTGTGTATCTAGAGCTTAGTTTAATATATAATTAGGGCTCTCAAATGTTCGAAGTCACAGCTCATTCCTATAATGGATTACCGCAAGTGGATATCATTATCGTGCCCGATGTTACAGAAAAGGGTAAGGGTGATATAACAAACAAAACAGAGCAAGACAATCAAATAATATCTAATCCGGCTATACCTAACGACACCCAAGCAGGGTTGCCATCTATTCCCGAGCAGCATGGGGTTGAAGGATCCGCACAAAGACTTAAATCCAGGGCTGACCAACCACAGCCTGTGTCCAACATCTCGCCTATCGTTGACACGGTGTTGAATAATACTGCTACGAAAACAGTTGAAAATAGTGCAAAAAGCAAGAATCCTATGAGCGCCGCAGGACAAACAGGAGACTCGCCTCCGAACGAAGATAGGAGCAGGGACCAGGCAGCTTACGAAGGTAGGGTTTCATGGAATTATAGTTGAGTGACTCAGGACAACTAACATCTCAAGTTCTCCTCGTAATAGTACAACCATATCTAGGATGAAGGAGGCGGTTCCGCGGAATCGACAATCAAGGCCAGCATCTCTCCGAAGGAATCCATCATACAACCTCGGGTCTACAATACAAGACAAATTTGGAGTATATTGGCTCAACAAGCACAAACACGTACTGCGAGCCTATACACCCCAGCCCCGTGTCCTCCAGTTCCAATATGACACGCCCCAAGCACAACCTAATGGCAACCTATTACCCGAGGAGCAATTAGAAAAGCTTGCACAGGATCTTTTGTCAGATCTAGCCCATCACTGCAAACCTGATCAATATCCACAACCGCCCATTATGTTTATCGGCCATGGATTCGGATGTATGATTATAAAACGTGCACTCATGAAGAGTCAGGAAAACGGGGAACCAAACATGGATCGAGAGAAGGAGCAAAATATTATGCGTGTGAGTAAAAAGAAGAGTGAGGTCACTGAAGAACAAGCAGAAAACATAAATGAGGAAAGCCGGACTAAGAAAACGATGGAGCTTTCGTCTTCAACTGCGGGCATTATTTTCCTTGATGCCCCTATTCAAATTTCAGGACAGGACATGAAACCCCTGACAGGACATACTGGGAAGCGCTGGGTGACAGATTTATTAGAGACAAAGCCTGATGACACGAAGGAGTCGTGGAAACAGTTTTGCCGCGTGGTTACAGATGCAGCAATTCCCGCGGTTTGGCTGCTGGGTAGGGAGCTTCGTGAATCCATAACTGTAAGTTTCCCTATACTAAGATAGCAGAAAAAGAGAAAGGTTCCCGAGGGGGCCCTTTCCTTACCGTTTGCACTTATCATCGTTCAGCTGTAAACTAATCAAAACTACAGGCGGCGCGAGTAAAAGAAGAATGGCCTATTCTTTTTAGCATTTTGAAACCCAATCGCGACAAGACTGCCGGTGAAAACGAGCGGGTCTTTTTCAAGATTGTCGAGGAAATCAGAAAATGTTTAGTCTTCAAGACGTCTGCAACGGATCGATTCCAGGCACAGTTGAAGGAATTCGTCGACAACAAAAAGCTTAAGGTGGCCGTGAAGGACCACCTAGGTCGGAACCCTCTCCACTGGGCGGTTGCGAGAGGAAATATTGACGCCGTCGCATTTCTGGCTGGTCGGTCAAAGGATTTAATTTGCACTGGAGACCTACAAGGAGCCACACCGCTCCATGTCGCGGTTCAGCGAGCAGCGAAATCTGCCGACGCAGCAGGAATACGAGAGCATTGGGCCAATCTCTTCCGAGAACTTCCGAAATATCAGTTCGAGGTCCACATTGAAGATGTTAGGGATAAAAACGGCAAACCAGCTTGGTACTACGCCTCCGAACCTGATCAAGCGTGGATCCTCAAGATTCGTGATGAACAGCGTTTAAAATACGGCGTAACCCACTCAAGCATGCTAAAAGACCCAAAACCTATGGACTCTCCAACTGGAGCGCACAAAGCTGCTTGCCAGAACTACAAACCCATACTTCTCGAAATATTCAATGGGGGGCAGGATGACAGAGGCCACAAAAGGATTAGAAATGTGTTCAATGAGGGGTCAGCTAGTATGTATTCGATGATATATGAGCTCGATGGCTGGGAGAAGGTCCTGCGAAGGTCTCGGCCTCCATCTCTAGAAGTCAAATGCAGATGGGTTCATATTCCGGCAAATAACGTAAGTGAAGCTCCCAAGATATCTGCCACCAGCCCCTTCATATTACGCCGTTGATAATAACATCGAAACTAGGAACAATGGATTAATGTTTGTCTACGCCCCAAAAGAACACTACAGCCAGATGGAATACCAGCTAACGAATTTATTTCCGGCGTAGGATTTATTCATGGCAAGGAAAATTTCACCCGATTCCTTAGAGGGACAACGTTCCGAAGGTATCTAATAAAGACGACTGGGGCAATATCTTCCTATGATGCGTCACTTTGCTAGCCAAACACACATCTAGGGCCTCGGACGCATCATTGTTTCATGATACCTCAGGCAAATATTTTCAGTCATGTAAGAAATTCATTTTTGACTATAGCAGTAAAAGCGCCGTGATCTGATGGGCTGATGAGATCAGCAGAAACTGCTCGATAGTAACCTAAAGGCAATACCAGGGCGGCCTGATGAAATCTGGAAGTCTTCGAATGCTCTGGTCATCTATGTCAGTACTTAGGTAGAGGCAGATAGTTTTTGTAGTGATACAGAATCTGACAGCCGGACTCATCTTAAGCTCCCTATCCTAGCATTCGAGACAGACAACCATCGCAAAGATTACGATCTTGCTCGTGTAATACTTGATAAAATCTCGATGAATGGAGATAGAGATGTGATTAAGTCGACAGATGACCTCATTCGTCTTATTCTGACAACTAGTCTCGACATATTTCAGCGCGAAGGCGTGGGGGGTTTAAATATGCGGGAATGCTTTCAGTCGTCGATCGACGAAATTGTATGTGTATAGCTCAATCTTAACTACTGATTTTTGCTTATAATGCTAACTAAATAACATACAGGCCGATGAGCATATCGTTTTGTTCCGAAATTTCAAGCGTGCAATCCAAAATTTAGATTCTCAGCCCCTGTCCACGGATGAGCAGGCCTTGGCGATTGACACATTTTTTAGTCTCGCGAAGGAGACGGAATTACTCGAGGATATTCTAGATATCAAAGATGAATTGAACATCATCCGCACTATACTCTCTCAGCAACTAGAGTTCTGGCCAAGTTCACCGAGCGGCAGAATAATGAGAATGGCCCTGAGCATACCTGCGATATGAAGCCAAAGCTGCCCCATGGGACGCAAAGAACTATAGTTTGGTCCCGGCTCCCTGCCAGCTCAAGTATCGTTACGTCTCTTGATGTTCTGAGAAACAATATCAGCGTTGTGGACGGTATGCCGACACACGCCGCAAGTGTCATCGACAAGGTGAGAATTAAATTATGCGACTCTTCCTCATCCCTGGCGTATCGTGGTGCAAAATAACTGACCTCGCTATCTGTCCTCTGAGCAGTTGAACCATTTGCTCGATTTGAAACAAAAACAGGCAAACGCCTGGGAAGCGCGCCCTGCCGGTGAAGGACCAGAAGGGGCGAAGAAACAAGGCAAGGTACAGAAACTTCCTTTGAGGATTGTTGATAAGTGGATATCTTTCGAGCTCAGCGGAGTCAGTTGCATTAACTAAGCTCTGCCTCAGATACTGCTCGTATTCACATGTGTCGCCATTGTGTTTGTAAGTAATATCTTCCTCTATTTTGCGCTTCCTAGCCACTAATTTCAACCCCCATAGTTGCCGCTCTCATTCATATTTAGCTATCTAGCATTGGGGTTTGATAAATTCCCCAAGGATAAGGCGTCGGGCGGAAATCCGTGGTCGTTGGGACGAACGACTGCATACCTCTGTAAGATAGCCGTCTCCCTCTTGCGCGTTTCTAGCCACTCACGAGGTTTGTCTTTAGTTGGTCTCTCTGTTGTCTTCGTTATCCCTATTTTAAGTATTGCTTTCTGCATCAATGGCCGCTCGAAATTGTTCAGAGGGATACCGCTTTTGGGACGCAAAACTGCCTGGCTGAACCTTTTTCGAAGAGTCGATCACCAAGCGCCGCCCCGAGCCAATGTATACCACACCATCAAAAGGGGAGAAGTACTAGATACGGCTACGCCACTTGATAATACGGCGCCGGATGTTCTCCAAACCCGCCCAAGTCGAGACCACCAATACGCGCCACTCTTCGGTAGATATAAGTTTCATACCAAAATTTGGGGGCTACGCAACCTCTGGGAGTATAAAAGCTATGGCGCCAACGATCACGAATATGGTCACTTCTGGAACGATGAGATCGACATCGACTACCCCCTACATCACCACGCCACCAAAGCCAGAGGTTGGTTTAAGGACCAAATTTCCGGGTGGCGGCGTAGCAGGCCAAGGGAACCCACTATCCCCAGCTTAAGCGACGAGCAACTGCCATATAGCCGTACCTGGTCACCAATTGATCCTATTTACCAGGAATCGTTCGAGCTATCAAACTTGACTCGTGTTGAAACGGAGGATAAGATGGCGCGGGTAGATGAGTTATCTCGGACGGCGTTTCAATTCACGTAGTCTCCTGGACTTAACTCGAGGAGAAATTCTACTTGAGCGAACCACAGGTTTGGTGGCTGCTAAGCCGTTGCTAAGGGGACGGTCTAGCTGAGGGCCGAGACGCTCAAGAGCTAGAAAGATGCTCAGCTTGTACCATTTCTGTACTGTAATCGATTTAACAAGCGAAAGGCCCTTGTTTTCACGAAGGAGGTACGACTGCTGATAGAAACAGTAGGGTTATTGTGTCTCCTTTTTTTTTCGCTAGGGGAGCTAAAGGGGCTATTGGTATAGCTGCTGATTATCGGCCATGTACCAAATACCACAACTAATAACCTCTCATAACGATAACAAGATATTTTCATCACGTCCATGTCTAATATCTAATGCGTAGCGCCAACCCGCCAGCCGCCCATCGCAAAACACCACCGAGGTATCCTCCGAGACAATATCCTTCCGCTATCTAACAATAACAACTCCCCCTGCTTCTCTCTTCTCCAGCTTACGTTCGAGCTCTTCCCTCCTCCCGTTCTACAATGCCAGTTTCGTGACCCTTTCCCCTTACTTAACTCAAAACCCAAATCTCAAACTCATTGAAATAAATCCGCTCACAGCAACACAACATTCTAATACCTCTTCCAACAGCGTTTTCGACCTGTCTCGCACCTTACACTTTGCAAGTATCCAAGAACGAAGTCATCTGCCCGTCAATTCCGTCGAATATTACAATCCATCCATCTATCCATCCAGTCATAGACTTATACAACCCTCGACCCCTACTTCTTACCCCTTACCCCCAACCCAGAGATCACAGGCCGGACAAAGGTACACATAGACCGTTGCCCGAGCTACACTTACACATAGAATCAAGTAAGTATCTAAAGCCAGCAAGTCAATCTCTACTTCTATGGAGAGGTAGGTAAACAAGTAATGCAAATAAAACATTACGTAATTAAAAAAAAGGTACACACACATGAAACAGGTAATTAGAACCAACTACCCAGCAATATGAACTGTGACCGATGACGCCATGCCATTAAATAAGGTACATACATATATATATACATACCAACGAAAGGAAGAGGAAAAGAAAGAGCAATGAGATGATAAAATCAATAGTAGTGATATTCAAACAGCGCCTGATTTCTTTTTTGCATCGCAATGACCGCCGCAGACCACCCAATCTCATTCCGTACAGTAGGTAATGTAATATCTCTCCCGACGCCCAAAACGCCATCCGCCTCTCCCAAAAACACGCCGTGCCCAAATTACAGTACCCCGGTATCCCTACAAGAAGAGCCAGCCGTGTAGAGGAAATTTCGCAGTCGTATCGTGTTACTTTCAAACAGCTCGCGCATACAAAAACACGAGTCCTTGGCTTGCCCAAATGCGCCACAGTCCGCGTAGCTGTAGCAATATAATCGGCTCACCCCCTTACAATCACCACCATTCAAGCCGAATGCGGAGAATTCTGAACGGACTAGGCAATCCCTGGTGATATTTCGATATCAAAGTCATACATATTCGGAGTCCGCGCCATCATACGTCTTCCCTGAATATCGACCTCCGCTCCGCTCCGGACGTGGGGCTATCATGCGTTACGCCTCCAGCAGCAGCAGCCTTGCGTGTATTAATAGGCCGCGGACTGACGCCTCTCAAGCTCAAATTGCTCGGCTCGGCAGCAGTATCATCGAAAGGGTTAGGGTTATGCTGCGCTTCGTCTCTCGCAGCGGGTGATCTACCACTAGCAGGTACATCAAGGCCGTTGGGCCGCGGGTTGGGGTTGCGCCCTCTATTCTCTTCCGCGCCGTCCCCGGCAAGATTCATCTGGTATCCGGATCCCGAGTATGGGTCCCCATGATGATGTCCTCTGTCTTCTAGTTCCTGATCCTCGGGGTAGTAGGCGCCGACGCCGTGGGTCTCGTGGCCGACGCGCGCGTCCCAGGCCTCGTCCGGATCGAGGGGTCCAAAGCCGCGGCGGCCGGCGGGGGCACTAGGTTGCTCGTATGCGCCAGCTGCTGAGCGCGGGTTCTTAAGCGATTGGAAGCGGTCGCTTATCCAGCCGCGGATGCCGCCGGATCTAGGCTGCGGGCCTCCATAGGATGATTGGTGCGAAGAACCCGCGAAGGGAATGTAGGAGGATAGAGGTGGGGAAGGAAGCTATAGAGTGGATGGTCATGTGTTAGTCAGATGGATGTGGCGACAGCTCGCTCGAGGGGTGAATGCCGGTATCAGGGGTAGGTAAGGCAGAATGAAGAAGAAAAAAAGTATTATGCTATTCTACTGCTGTTGCGTCTGCGATTGGCTCTGATTGGGGAATGAGAAAGGGGAAGGGGAGTGGGAAGGGCGAAGGGCCGATGTGGTGTTGTGATGTCTCGGAGTTGGGTTGTGAGACAAGCATGATGCGCCGGCGCGACGGGAAGCAAATAGAATGGACGGACGGGAAGATGGAGATGGATGGGAAATGGAACATACCCCTAAGCGTCTTGCGCGCAGTTGGGTGAAGACGATCCAGCCGGCAGCGGTGACAACGAGCAGGACAACGATGACGATGAAGAAGGTTCCGACGGGGCTGACGGCCATCTTCAGGTGTGGGAAGGTCAGATGGATGACGACGACGAGGGACTCAGGGGATGCGCGCGCAGTATTGGCGAGTGGACTTGAGTGGAGAGCTCCGAGGGAGAGGTAGGCTAACCAGGGACGATTCACGACCTCATTACTACGCACAGGACGTTGGACACTGCTTGGATAGAAGGGTGATAGAAGGGGTGATGGAAGGGTGGGCGTCGTTGTCGATGACACGACAAGACGGTAGGGAAGGGGGGGAAGGGTAGCGGCGGTGGTGGAATGGTGGTGGAATTGGTGATGGGATCGTCAGGCGTATTGTCAATCTGACCAACGATCATGTTATGAATTCATGCATTCTGCGGTTTGGATTAGGTAGGTACCGTTCATTCATTGTTTGGTACCTAAGAGGCTGACACTAGTGTATAGCCTACTATTCTACAGCACTAACGGCCCTAACCTCATTGCCAAGTCCCTTCTGGGGCTTATTGGACTGCAGGGTACTTGGCAGGTGTGGACTTTGGCATGAAGCTACAAGCCACCGTGTTGTGTTAGCAGGGACTAAACAGGGCAGTACACTATACTACAGATTACCCTAGCATAGCAGGGAAACCCCACCAAATTGAGTTACCTATTATTACCTAGTAGTTCCTTTGCTCTACTATACGGAATGCACTAGTAACCTACCAACCCTTTCTATACTATACAGGTCTACAGTCAGAGCTAAATAGTGAGTTGGGTTCGATTCGATTCCTAACAGCGCTATTGTTGCTTTTAGTTCATCTACACTATACTATACTCCTACTCCTACTAAGCTATGTACATAGTACCGTATTAAGTAACCGGCACCAATGCACAACACCAGTCCCCACTTCTTCCCGAGTGAAGTGACGTGACATATGTACTCCTATATACCTCTACCACCTACCTAACCAAGGTAGTCAGTCCAGTCCACCGGCTCCGTACAACTCGTATGTAATTTGATATAACCACAAATACCCAAAGACACGATGCCTGCAGTCCAAGGGCAGAACAAAGGGAATGAATGGATGAACGGAAGGGCATATCCACGATAAAAGATTCGAAATGTCTCACCCGGCCAACCTATCACCGCCACCAAGCCACCGCGCATTAACGAAAATCAGCCCTCCGTACTTATGTATGTCTCACCGGGCGAGAACAAATCGGAATTGTCAATCCGCCTCGTGACTTCTCAACGTTCCCTGCATATCCGTTCGAAGGAAAAAAAAAAATGCATGTCGTGGAAGGGCCGTTTCGTCACACGAGGAACGACATCCAACCGTTACCTATCTTCACTACTATTATCATGATCTTCTATAGCGATGTATCATGTAGGCTCGAAGGGAGAGGGGCCGAAGATCCATGTGTATGCCTACTGTATGTATGTGTATGTGCGTGTGTGTGGAATAGCAGCTGAAAAGCTACTGTAGAATAGTTTGTTATTCCGGTTCTTCTTTCCCCTCGTAATAGGTCTAGTGATCGAGAACTATAGTAACTTCGCAACTATCCCTTCCTCACTCCCTTCGCCCACCACCTATGCAAGTTGATTGGGTTGATCGCCGGCTCTAAAAAAAAACCCCTCTAGATCTAATCTATTTCTCATGCCTTGAACGCTGCAACACTATGCAATGCAAAATAGTCAAACACCCATTCAATCATAGCACAAGTCCCAATACCCCCCTTGTCTGGCAAAGCTCAGGCTGTCCACATACTTGCTCAGCGTGCAGCGGCCTAGTGCGTCGACGTCGCAGTTCTGCAGCGGGATGACTCGGTCGTTGATCAGCACGCGCACGAACTCCTCTTCGGTCCCTTTGCACTGCATCTTCTCCACATACATCCTCGCCGCGAAGGGCACAGCCCAGCTAGCCCCGTAGCCCTTACTCTCCCCCGGGCTAGCCTTGGTCGTGTTCGAGAGGGGCTCCGTGGCGTTGTAGAGACCCAGCGCGCCAAACACCCCCGACATGTCATTGTCGTGGCTAAAGTCCGCGTAGAGCACACTGTCGAGCGGGAAGCTCTTCCGAGACCCGTCTAGCGTGGTATTCGTGCTCGTCGCGTCGACTACTGGCTGGCCCGTGAGTCTTGCGATCAGCTCATTGACGAACCCAACCCCTTGCGTCGGTCCCAATGGGCTGCCGTTGGTATAGCCGTACCACTTGCCCAGTGTCTGGTAGTAGTCGAAACCTTCCCATTCATCCTCCTCGAACAGATGGCAGAATGGAGACAGGTGGCCGTCCGTGTTGGCGACCGTCTCGAAGGGACATATATCCATTAGGTGGATGATGTCAGAGTTTGACAAGTTAGCCCCGACCAGGTTCTTGTTGACTCGCTCCGCAATCGGCGGCACAAACGTGTCAACCCAGATGGCTTGGGCTTCGCCCCCTGTATCCGGTCCCTCTTTGAAGGCGGTGCAAGTCATCGGGCTGAGCGTATTATTGAACCCGTCCTCTTCAGGGAGTATGACCGGCTCATAAGGGTATGCATCAGGGAATTTGGCCTTCTTGTCCGCGAGGCGCGCCTTGTGGAATCCTTGCGTCCAGTTCACCGCCGAGTCGACCACGCGCTGCTGACCGGCAGTCCTAACAAAAGGCGACACATTCCTCGCGAGCTTCTCATACCGTTGGTAGAAGTGGATACCGGAATTGACCAGCTGCTGCTGACCAAACACCGTAAGCTGATCGGCCCCGAGAGTGTATTCGTAGTCTTTGATAAAGCCGTATTGTTCCCCGTAGCTCGTCACGTTGTTATGTATGCGGTCGATGAGACTCGCGTATGAAAGGCTCTTGCCCGAGGTAGGATCACGAGCCCCGTGACGCGATAATACTTGCGCAAACGTCACCTCGCACCCCTTTGGGATGTCATTTGGGATCTCAGACGGCACCGAGAAGAAAGGCGAGTACTGGCCCCACGAGTGGGATATCTCGGGCTCGCATTGGAATCCAGACTTAACGTAATCGCAAGAATGCCTCTTGCTCGTGCGTCTAACACCAGCGTTAGCCTGGTCGACTCGTAGACGAGAACAATTGTAGACGCACGTGAAGTTGATCCCGAAAATCCCAATCACCGCCAAGAGGAGCGCGACCCCGGTGAGCCGGATGAGCGATTTGTGTCGCTCAGCCCATGTCGCTGCCCGTCTCCGCCGGCTCTCCCCTTTGCTGCCATTTTCGGGAAGAGCGCTGTAGTTGAATTGTTTCCCACTCACTAAAGAAGTGACGCGGTCTTTGAAATCAGAGAAAGCCATCATGAAATTTTTTTAACGGTGAGGAAACTCCCTCCATGATTTTTTTTTACACAATGGGATGATGATAATAATGAATCTGATACGAGGTCCGGGGGGGGGTTAAGCTAAGACAGACTACTGGAAAATGAACCGCGTTTTGTCTTCCTTGGGTTTCAATGCCGATGCCAGCTGGCAGCGATCCGTCACTGCCCAATTACTTATGCCAGCTCATCTTATTCACTTCGGATACGAGATTCACATTCATGCAATGCCTCGACCTCAAATGAAGACGATAGATGGCTTATGTTAATAAATATTTCTTATTAAATCTTAATATTCGTTGCGCCATTTCCCTTATCCACATCTTATCTTTTGCGCCCGGGCCTTTCTAAGCGGGCGAGCCCATCGTCAAAACCGGGACCATGGTATCAAGAAAACAAAACCAAATAAAGTCCATCCCTCTATCCAGACTTCACGCCAGAGCCTAGTATCTTTCAAACTCCAACCATTTCTGGACGCCATTCGGCGGGTGAGAAGATTAAATACGTGGATATCTTCGTACCAGATGACGATGAAATTTCTATGCTACAAAATCGTATTAAAAGGCAACACCTACACTCTTGCGTTGCCGAAATTGGATGGGCTCTTGCAAGCCGTACGGCAGCCCCATTGACGGACCGGCCATGTTTCTGGGGGTGGTAACGGTGCTCGGTGAGAGGCTTGTGGGTATAGTTTGCTCTTCAACAGTCCAGTCGGAAACGGTGCTCACGCTGTCAAAGCTAGAGCGATAGTTTGGTCCTGGACGCGCTACTTGGTAAAAGCCCTGAGCGCCTGACACGGGCTGGGGGGCATTCGTAAGAGAATCAAGACTGATTCCTTTTTTGTGTTCCGGGCCGGCGGGGAACAACCAGCTTGATACCCGGGAAACCCTAGAAAACGATTTCTTCTTGCGCAAAGGGGGGCGTAATCGAAGCGGTAATGGGGGTGGTGGAACTCGTCCCTCCATCTTCCGCGACGAATTAGCCTCGTACCGCGTGCGAGTTGGCGGCTTGGCCGATGTGCTTTGTAGGTGGTCCGAACTAAGTCGTTCGCTGAACGATGGAGCATTAGGAGGCATTGCTGGTATCTCTGGCATAGGCTCCATTTCTGTCGCAACAGTTAGGTCATTCTGTTGGGGCGGCTTTTCTTCATGACCAGGGCACAAACCTGAAGGTCCATGAGCAGTAGAGGGCCTGCTACTGGAAAAGATACTCTGTTTCTCAACAATATCATCGATCTGTTCCTGTAACCTGTCTCGCTCCAGCATGGCGTTGGCAACTCTTTCTACTAAATCCTCCACAATTGGTGGCGGCGGTGGTGACGGCGTCATGAAACCTCTCGCTCTCACAGGCTGAGGGCGCTGCGGCGTGCTCGTATTTGAACGGGGTGACTCAAACACAGACCCCGCGTTCACCGGCCGGCGAGGTATACTAAACGACATTGACGAGTAACTTCGCTGGTGCGACATCGCGGGGCTACCGGAGTCACTGGGACTGGAGAGCGTATAAGCTCGCGGTGGCGGCGTCACAGGGGGGCTTGGATATTTGAGATGGGGGAGGATGGGTGAGAGCTGAGTGTCAGACTTGTTGAAGCTGAGTTCAAGGGGGCGGAAAGACGTTGGCTGGAGCCTAGCTTGTGATGATGATGCAGTGTCCGGGAATTGAAATGATTCTGAATAGACATGGCGAAAGTTGGACGGTTCCGATATACGCGGCCTGCGCGGTATCGAGTTGTTAGGCGGCAGCAGTCGCTTTGCGGCCGAGAAACTACCCCATCTAGATGCTCTCCTCTTCCTCGGAGCCCGCTCCTCTCTGTATATCTCTGTAATATTTCCTAATGGCGCCACACTAGGTCGCGGCATGAATGATGGTTCTTCGTGAATGATAGAAAAGGAATTATTAACACTAGCGTGGCTACGAGACTTCTCGTCAAGATAGGAAGTCTCGGGCACGCAGCACTGAGAAATACAATGGGACAACGAACTAAAAATCCCACTAAGTGCTTTCATGGTGGTGGTAGCTGCATGTCGAGCCAACGGGAAAGAGAGGACGGCCAGCGGTTGGACGGATAGAGAGGGAGAGAGTTACAAACGAGAACGAGCGGGAAGATCATGGCGATTCCGGGGTATTAAAGCTTAAGGCAGATTTCACGGCAAGTAGTCCAAAGTCACATCCTGCACATCCCGTAGTGCATATATTTTCCTATTAGGCTCGCAGCAGCTGAGCGGGCAAATGGCCATCCTTGGGGTATTCCTTGGGCCTCATATTGGGATGGCCTCAGATGGGGGAAGCGTCGACGGTTTGGATGCATCGTTCCGAGGCTGTGATAGGCCGCGCAGCTCAGGGCGTGGGCCAGTCGGCGCTTACGGACCGGGGTGTTGTTGAAGAGGCGATGGCTAGCGATGGGCTGGCGGCACGCACCAGATTGCAGGACCCCACCACTTGTAAGATGACGGGTGCTGTATGAGCCAGTCCAATGTCTTAGAATGGGTTGGTTGTGTTTCCTCTAGAAGGGCTTAGTAGCCCACCTTGGGCCCTTTTTCTGTATTTTCTGTGGTCATCTTGCCACAACACACCGGATGGGTGTGTCTCGTGGGCCGCAAAGATTGGTCATGTCCGTAATGAACCGTGTAGGAGCATGTCTCTAGCATGTCTCTCGTCATCCCCGAAGCCATGCTTTCGAGTGGACATTACGTGTGCTTGGGAAAATAGGACCTGCCTAGGTAGTATCATCCATTGTACATAGTAGATCGTAGACACCCACCGGAACCCACGAAACTAGAAACTTTCGTAACTGATCGACCCGATTTACCTAGCTAGCTCACCTAGTATACTTACTTGCTTTACTAGCCATACTGTTATGTCAAGTGACCGGCGCGCATTCATCGCCGCCGTAAGAGTCGGACGGGTAACCGCAGTGTTCACCTGTGACGCTGGATACGATAGTACACTATGGTAGAGGGTTTGCTGCGGCGTGTGTTGAAACTCTTGGCCACGTTGGGACAAACTGCTTGTTTGTCTGTACCTAATCCTTATCGCGTGGTATCGCCTCGCCTGCGGTCGTTTCTATTAATACGCGGGATCTCGCGTCAATCAAGGCATAAATAGCAGCATAATAGCAGCGACCGGGATACAACGTGTACGCGTGCATGTGTGTATGGAGGTAGTGTATATTACCTATATGTATGTATGTATGCGCTGTCAATAGTTAGGTCGCTTTGCCAATGCTGTTTTTGATGTATTATGATTATTTCTCCCCATAATAATTTTATGGTCAGGGTTTCGAGCAATAGCGAAAGGGCAGGCGGATGTGACAAAAACAAGGCGTGGGCGCATCCTGAGACGAGACGTTTCAATCGGTTGCCGACAGTCCACCAGACGCTCCAGAAGCTGAGAAGGGAAGAAACAAGGAAACAAGGAAACAATATGATGAAGGTCAAGATGGATACGGATGGCCTGAGGCTTCATCTACGGCCTTCAGCTACTAGGTAGTCCATGTCTCATCACATTTTTACATGACACTCAGCCGGATTCTAGACCCAGACTGTGAAATGAAGACGGAAAGTTATTGATTAATTGATTCGAGCCAGTCTAGACACCACCTCACTCTAACTAGGCACATAGTATATATAGATATATAGAGGTAATGACGGGAGTATTATCAGTCACTACTTGGACTGTTTAGGCCTGCAGGTACTCCCGTGTTCCGCGTGTTTTATCCAGTCCCGTTATTGCTTTCCTTATTTAGTGCAAGCCACAGCTACACCACTAGGTACCTAAACCTGTGTACACTACTTTTGTACCTGTCTACTTCCTACCGGGCAGAGAGCATGTGGCTCGTGCACATGCTCTTACAGGGTAGCATGTCTCAAGCAAAAACCTCAAATAGGTCTTCCCTTACTTGATAAGATTCGGCTGAACCCCGGAAAGACAGATATAGTTTAGCGTAGTAAAGTCTATAAGTGGGTTTATATGACTAAGTGCACTTGGCTCAACCATGATTTGAGTTGCCAAGACTGAGAATCATTGATGACAGGTTGTTAACTCCATCTCGTCGATTGTAATAATTAATTGGGATTCACTCGTGGCACCTTAGGCGCACGCAGGTCTTGTAGTCTCGCAGTCTCGCCTTCAACTTACTTCTCCCATAATATTTTTTTCTAGCCGTCCGCTTCCTTTTCTGTGTCTTATGTTTTGTTTTAGCTAAAGGATACCCCGTCCGATCTACAACAATCAGCAAACCTCACAACTAAACCATGGCAAACCCAAATGCCGGCCCAGGGGCACCACCTGGAGGTCCTGGGGGTCCCGGAATTCCTGTCGGCCCTAATGGTATGCCAATAGGTCCTAATGGAATGCCTATGCCTACGCCTCAGCAGATCCAAGCAATGCAGGCCCAACTCGCCGCCGAAGCCCAGAAACACGGCATGACCGTACCTCAGTTCGTCGAACACATCAAGGCCCAACGGATGGCCCAGATCCAGCAAATCCAACAGCAACAAAGGCAAGCCGCGCAGGGAGGAGCCCCCGGAGGCCCGCAAGGAGGTCCTCAGGGACAGCCAGGGCCACCACCGCCGGGGATGCGGCCTGGCATGCCTCCTCCAGGACAGCCTCAACCTATTAGACCGGGTCCGCCAAACCCCGTCGCCATCGCGCTCGCCAACTTCTTGCGCGGCCAGCAACTTAAACCGCGAACCTGCATCATGAATGGAGAGCGCAAGGACATGTTCAGAGGTATGTGTTGACGCCTTCCAAGCAGCTTTTAGCGCTCCGTCATCTAACGCGGTCAATAGTTAAGCGAGCTCTTCGCGCCCTCGAGTCCCCCGCGTACGCAAAGGCCCGAGCCAAGAACCCGGCGCTACCCGAGATCAAAGACCGCGCATCCCTCGAAAACACCTTCAAGCTTCTCCCCATGTCCATGTTAGCACTACGAGTCAACAAGGTCGATCCCCACGATGGACACAACCATGCGCCCGCCAAGAAAGCGAAGCGCCAAAAGGGTCTATGGACTGTCAGAGTAGAGCCTCAGCAGGAGGCTGGCGATGACATGTACTACGTATGGCTGTACGAGGGAAGCCAGATCATGCGCAAGGTCTACGCCGCTCTTGCCCTCGTGGTGATATTCCTAGTCGTCCTGTATCCCCTGTGGCCATTGGTTTTGCGACAGGGTGTCTACTATCTCAGCTGGGGTTTCTTAGGACTTCTAGGTCTCTTCTTCCTCATGGCCATTTTCCGTGTTATTCTGTTCTGCGTCACCTACTTCGTTACCCCTCCCGGATTATGGCTATATCCCAACCTATGGGAAGACGTTTCCTTCATGGACAGTTTCCGACCCGTCTGGGCCTGGCATGAGGTTCGTATTCGCTAACTACCTACATGCGAAAGAGTACGAAAGACTAACATGCGCGCAGACTACGAAGCCCAAGAAAAAGAAGAAGAGCTCTGCGGCGATGAACTCTGAATCGGCCGCCCACTTCGCCGGCTCAATAGGCGACAGCGCTCCCGCTACTGCCACGACGACGGCAACCGAAACCCAAGTACAGACGGCTCCGGAGCGGAGAACCGGCTACGTAGCACCACAGGTGGAAGAGCTGGGCGATGACGAGTAGGCACGGGAATAGCATCCACTAAATCGGCGTTGGGGGAATCTCTCACCAGGACACCAAGGTTGTAATATAGGCAAATGGGGAATTAGGGTGCATAATAGTTCTCGAGAAAAAAAAAGATAAGAATTGGAATCTCACATGCATTTTCTCTACTTGGTCGTGACTACACAAGGTTTATCATTAAAAGCATTATATACTCCTCGAGTCGAGGACCTAATTTATACAGCACCAATGCTCGCCAAGGCATTACCAAGCTTCAGGCAAAGTCGGGCTCGCTCAACGCCGCACAGAACGAGGCGTCCGCTCATAATACCAAACAGCACCAGGCGCCTTCGCGCAGCTGGTGGTGCTGCCAGTGGCATCCGTCGGGACGCCATCGACGCGCTGCACGCGGCCGCGCACATGGTAATAGTACCACATCTCGCTGAGCACGGTGAAGCCATTATCAGCGGAACCCTCGCCGGCCTTGGTCTCGTTGAAGCGGGGGCCGCCGCAGCCGACGTAGGGCACTTTTCCGAACTTGGCCTTGACGGCGCCCTGGATGTCGGCGACCGAGTACGCCGTCTTGTTGGACGGCGTGATGCCGCCGTCCGCGAGCCACTGCCACGTCGGCAGGTCCTGGTAGTACGCGACGACGGTGTCGAAGAAATCCACCACCTCCTCGTGCCGCGCGTACGCCGGCCCGTAGCACTCCGTGTCGAACGTGCTGAAGCACGTCGCGTGCTTGCTGAACTCGTGCGCCCAGAGGATCCAGCTCGGTTGGTTCAGACCCGTCCAGTACCTGGGGGGGTTAGAAATTAGATATACACATACACATATATACAAAGAGAGAACCTTCCGATTAAGGCCTAGCAAGATAATAATAAAAAAGAGAAAGGGAAAAGCGAACAGAATCGCGCGGCTACGTACTTGTTCATAAAGTCCAGCAGGTCGTACTTGCGGAAGCGCTTGATGTAGTCGGAGATAGGCGCCCCCTTCCACGGCTTCACGGGCGTGCCGTCGGGCTTGCCAGTCGTGGTGTTCGGCGACGGCAAGGGGTCGTATTGGCGCCTAGCGAAACACCAAAAACATTAATACCAAAACATCATCTCCCCCACCCGAGCGGTTAGGACGGTTTTAGGAGGGGAAAGGGGATTATTCCATGCTGCTTCTTACCTCAAGTCACAGTACTGCGTGTATGATCCTATTCAATCGTGTCAGACCATTTCCGAACTAGTATCCTAATAGCAATTCCTTTTTTTCGGTGGTGGTTTCGCATACCATTGCAGAAATCTATTGCGCAGCGTATATCAGCAATTTGTCAATTGAGCCGTTTCTCCCGAATCTATGAAGGATAATCAACTCACCGGGCCACAAGCCGTGAATCGTCCACGAATCCTTAGGGAGCAGCTGTCCCTTAGACTCGAGTCCGGTATAAGTATTCCAGAACTGCGTTTGCAGCTACAAGCCGTCAGTACAAACTCAGGATAAATCGGCGTCCTTGCGCCCAGAGATCATCTATCTCAATTCCTCCAATAACGACCAGGCATCCTTACAATAAGACCTCCGTACGTCTCAGTACAGCACGTATCCACGAGACCGGGTTGCGCTCCGTCGGAGCACGAGAGGATAGGCTTCACTATAAGTACATTAGCATCAGCATTCCGAGATCAATTCAGTCCAGGAATCCGTAGACCTACCGAGGCCACAAGTGTGGTTAGCGGTGCTCAATCCAGGGTACAGACCACCAAGGACGCCCTGAGAGAACAGGGCGAGAGCAAGGACTCGTCGCATAGCAGACATATCGACTGGCAGCAGCAACAAATACATTCAATCAATCAATTGAGCGTCACAGAAATAACCACCACAGAGCAGCAACAGCAACGGCCTACGAGTAGTAGAAAGCTAACCCAGCCCAGCTCAGCTCAAGGAAGGCAAGAAGGCGGTTTATTTATTTATCTATCTATTGATTTTTCTTTCCTTCCCACGATCATTTCCTATCTTTGATCTAGACCCAAGCAGCTGGGATAGGGAAGCTTGCTCAAATAGGGAGCTCGCATGCACCAGCAAGGTCCACGACGGAGATAGGAAGCTTAGTGGCATTGGAAAAACGGGCGCCAAGACTTTTTGGTAAGCCCACCTGATCGAGATAAGCCCTCTGAGAGGTCAATTCGCCTGACGCCTCATCTGCGCTGCTTTCTGTTAGCTGAAGCCCCGGCAAGGCCCTTGCGCTTTTTACAGGCCACTATCTTCGGGGTAGGTATATCTCTTTCATCCCAACCTGGGGAAAAGGTCCTGGTCTAGGTGACGTAATAAAAAATAGTTATTCCAGTTTATCTGGCCTAAAAAAGCTAGTCGAGGCAAAAAGACAAACGAAACGAGACATCAAAGATAACGACGTCCTGTAGAAGGTAGAAGAGAACAAAGACTTCGTAAGGGAATCCAATACACTTCACACATTCCAGAACATGAGTCTCAACGGCCTGCCGATAACACGGTTTCATGCATGTGTTTATTCTGGTACCAGAAATAATGAGGGTTTAGGATAGAGTGACTGTAACTATCCGCCCTCTAAGTGTCGACTCTGAACTCTCACATATCGCACGCTTCTTCGGAATGCGAAAACTCATCGCTGCAAGGACCAAGTGACCAAACAAGGTAATTAGTAGGTGTGCAACCGACTCCACGTTCAACTGTAGCCTGAATAATCGGGAAGCAAGATCACACTTTCGGAGTAACAAGTCTAGCCGTATCGTTATGTGGTAGTAGTATTCCTCTTTGGAGAGGACTAATAAGTTTGTAGATGACAAACCATCAAGCTATTGCGGTACATGGCCCGATCATGTGTGACACCGCACATGTGTCTACGTAAGCAACTATGTCACAACATGAGAAGGAATTTCGCGTCCAGTTCATCCTATGTCACTAGATCTGTCCCTCGTGCATGTCGAGACTAGAAAGGTCCCCTCAAGGTCCTATTACCAAAGTGCTCGAAGCAACCTAGGAAGCCATCGTGGTTCCAGATGATTTTATCTAATAACCCGAGCATCAGCTAGTATATAACACGTCACCCCATCACGATAACTGGAGGTACCTACTGAGGTCGTACGTAGCTGAGGCCACCTTATAACTCGGCAATAAGCAGGTGCAGTTCATGATGAACTGAGTGTTGCTAGCCCGAATAGTACAGCCTTTGCAGCTGCGCCAGTAATCTCCACTGTCATATACATTTAGCGTCGGTCACAGCGGGAGAGAGAATAAGTGGGAGGAATGAACGAACCGGCTCTGGGGGACGAGTTGGCCACCGCTATTTACGAGGCAGTAAGAGGTGTCGAACCTTGTAAGCAGCGGGAGTAAGCTTCATCGTTGAACACCACAGCGTAAGACATATGAGTTGGGAAAGCCCGGTAGCCTTACCACGTCCAATCATAGCTGTAGATCTCCCAGTTGTCGTTATTGCAATATGCTCCAAGGTAACTGTCAACTAGCATGGCGGTTTGCCAGGTACAGTTGTTGAGGAAGCCCTGGGCTTGAGCGAGAGGACCGACAGCCAGGGCTACAAGAGCAGCGATGATGGAGGATTTCATTACGTTAGATATGCAAAGCCTCTGGGTTCCTCTTGGAACAATTGCGTACGTGTTTGGTGACTGGCGTTAGTTGCGAGTGTGAAGCGAAGGAAGAACTTGAGGGACCAGAACCAGAAGTTTGTATACGGTAGGTGTGACTGATTTGTGAGAGATCAAGGAAGCGAGACGCTGACGAGAAGATGGAGAAGTAATATTAAGGAAGAAAGAGAAAGGGGCCAGGGCCTTCTCGTACCTTATACTGTTGAGCTTCGAGTTGATGTGATGAAGGAAACTGCGACAGCTATAGAGTCCACGTCTAAACCGTGCTAGGTCGACGTACAAGGTATCCCTCCATCTACCCGGCAGGTACGAGAGCTATAGTCACACTGCATCGGCACCGAGTTATATCGTGGAGTTTGAACAATAGGTAGGTACGTCTACGGGTGCACGAGGATCGCACCTCCTTCTACGAAATATGGCCGAGTCGGGAACGACCTAGCTAACCCGAGTAGACTGCTACCTCTGAGGAACATACGACTGTGACGTAGGCATCCTGCACACATGGACTATATGAGATTGAGTCACGTATTCTCAGTCGTTTTGGCCTCGGAATGCATCTGTGGCGGACTACAAGTGCCTCGTGTAAGTAGAATATTGGGAGACACATTATAGACACAATACCAAACTCTTACTGAGTTTGAGTGCATCTATAGGTATGTAGGTCCTTCACATGAGTAAGTACATATGTACATAGAATAATCGAACTATTTCATTCAATGTTGTTGATACACTCAAGCGTATGAGATTACTTATTTAGACGAACGAACGAGGTAATAACTCTCCCCCATCGCCCATAGTCTAACGGATACAAGATTCTTCTGTTGTACATAAAGGGGTAAAGAATAAGCACGGTACCTAGGATGTCTTTCTCGGGTAGTGCTTGCCATGCGAAGCGATCCAACCACGCAAAACCAATTGCTTCTCATAGCGAAATATATATACATATCATTCGCTGACACTTGGCCTCCCTAGAATAATTAGGAGGTGCTTTGAGCAGGCCGGAGGAGAGTACCTGGGAGTATATCCAAAGGCGGGGAGATAAAAAGAGGTGTATTACAATTTCCACAGAGACGATAGATCCGTAGAATATCAGTGAAGGCCCATTACCTTTATTTCTTGTGACAGTTTACTGTCCGGCAGCTCCTGCCTCCTTCTCCTTCACTGGGTAATCCAGGAAGCCAGCAGTCGGGCCATCGCGGTTAAGCAACCACGGAAACCGATCCGGTTGGCCCAGAAGGAGGCCCGGAACGTCCTTGTTATCTTCTATCCTTTCGTAGTTCTCTCCTTCCCGGTCCCAGAGATCTTTTCCGTTCCGCACCCGATCGGCAATGCGGTCGCGATCGCGAAAGACGTCTTGGTTCATCCAGACGTGAGAGAATGAGGCCATCTTAGTTAGAACCTCATCTATCGTGGAGAAACACGTCGAACAGTGCCAACCTGCGCTCCACAAATTCCCCTTCTCGAGTTTGATAAGCGGCTGCAGCCCACCATCCGAGTTCCGCAGATTCGTCGGGAGGATTGTCCTCCAGCCCTGGTAATAAGTGGCTTGTGGGTGAGCCCATTGTGTGCCCTTGTGCATAAACTGGAAGCTGTAATAGTAGAAGTGACTCCTGAGGGTGAGCCGCCGGGGAAAGTTGCACGCTTTAAGCACAAGAATGGTCTCGGGACGCACAAGTTCATCAACATCAGCAACGATGAGGACGTCACCTTCGACGGGAGCTTTGGCGCCGGTCAAGCGCGGCAGCACTTGATCATACATGGCATTCCTCTGCAGATCCTCCCACGCCCAGGCCGGGTTGGCGCGGTCCGAGTGGAAGCCATCAGGGATCTCAAGCTGGTGATATATGATCTTGTCGCGATAGGCGGCGAAGCGGTCCATGTTGTCCTTGATGAACAAAGGCTTGTCACGGTTTGTGAAGGTCTTGCTCGACTCTACGATGACGAAGTAGTCAACATAATCATAGGTTCCATTCAGGCGGATTTCGAGCCATTCTAGCTCCGTATTGACCATTATCAGATCGTAGACTTTCCTATCTCCGGCATTTTTAAATGGCCCCCACCCGTGTTGCTGACAGAGACCCTGAGCCACGGCGGGATTCACCAGATCGATGTCATGCAGATCAAAGCGAGAAACATGATGGACAGACGTATCTGTCCAGTTGGGATTCAGCCACAGGAGGAAGATGAGAGCCAGGCCGAAGATGAAGCTCAAGCGAGTACATCTCCGCCTGTCAAGGCGAGAGTGAAGTGCCATGCCCTCCCCGCATAGGCGTTAATTCCGCGAGATAGCAATATAATTTTCGGTCCTCGGTTGGAAATGCATAAAGCGAAACACCGATCATGCGCAATGCTGGAAATTTCCCAAAAAATTCAATGAGAGATGGGAACCTCAAATGCAGATACGGGTAGCCTAGGCAGGCCACTGTAAGGTAATCTCAATGTTCAGGGGGTCAGACGGGACGCCTAAAAAAAGTGGACTGAAACCTGAGGTTACACTACCGTTACCCGTATCTGCCTGCATCTGTTCCAGGTCCCCTACAGGTTGCCGGTGCACCCCGATCTTGCATAAGTGTATCCGCGTAACTTGAACCCTGTAACAGGTATCATTATGATCATTATGTGTACCAATTATTGTTTAGAGATATACCGTATCGCGATGAAAATACCTAGTAAGTTTTCTTATAAAACGGTTTCATTGTTCCTTTGCGGCAATTTCCTGACCTAATGTCGAAGTCGGAATTAACTAGGCAACCTACGAGAACGAATACGGTCATCCGGTTTAATTTAACGTAATACACTACACAAACATCCTTCAGTACCCGGGTACTATCCCTAATTATTGCCGACCATTTTAAGACCGAAGACCGAAGACGCGAGATATTTATTTAGAAAGATAAAATTCCTAATATTACAGGAATCGGTTGGCTTAAGAAGAAAAATGTGGACAAGAGGAAGCCGAAAGTCGCATGCCAAAATAAGCAATACAAATACACCAAGAACCATTGTCAACTTGAAGGCGAAGGCGAAGGCGTAACTAAATCACAGCCACAGACATCCCAGCCGCACTTTGTGACGCGCCACCTGCCAGGTCTTACCATTTAGATCGTAACATACCGCCCCTCGACTATGCACGGCGGGCCGAATAATTCGATCGGGTATTTCCGCAGTAAATCGATCCATACATAACATAGATAATATCGCGGGAGCCAGCCTGATGAGATGTGACACGAAAACTACCTACCTAGCTAGGTAGGTATTCCCGGTGTGAGTATGTATCTATCACGTGACTACTAGACGAGAAGGCTTGAATATATGGATGGTTGCCTTAGATAAATAAACTTGGTTAGGTACGTGTCGGCTTATATTTAATAAAACGACACATCACATTCCACAGACTAAACTCCCGGCTTGTCATTTATCTGTGCGTCATTCACACTAACAATACTTAGCATGAACTTACTGCTGAGGCAGGAACCAAAAGGTAGGTATCTCGCTTAGTGGTTGCTTGCATCTTTCCATCGCCACGGTTCATGACGTCTGCGCCTCTTCGGCGTTTCACATGCTTTAGGCATAATAGGAGATCGAGGCATGCATATAGTAATCTTCTACCTGCCGGCTACTGGCATGTGGCACTTCTGCTTCCTTGTTTATCCTTGTAGTTGATTGACCTATTGCAGGTGAGCGGCATATTAAGCATGGCTCAGCCCGTTCAGGGGAAGAAAAACTTTTGCTGTCTGTTCTCAGTATTATGTATACTTCGTTGGCGTCATTGTTCATTTCCCACCTTCGGCTTCTCGACAACCGAATTCAATGACAGAATTCCCTATACAATTGATTGTCTCAGGCGCCTAGCTGAGCATTATGGGCTGGGCACGTGGGACAACTCATACCGGGTCTGTCGAAACTACTATGTATAATCTAGTAGTGGTAGACAGAGAGGGCAAAAAAATGTTGGAAGCGAGCTGCAGGTCCCAAAAGCAATACGTAATGACCGCTACTGCACAATTATTGATATAGGATGGCCTTTAGCGTCTAGACTAGCGTTCCACGCCACGTCAGGTTGTATAGTTGACAGATGCCGGACGTGATTTGACGATTGGCATGGTAATCTAAGCATACATGTACATACTGTAGTACTGGATGTATGCAGGAGATTCCGCGCTAACGGCATATGTCGTGGACAATATAAGCCGTAAGATGGGATCTCCACAGGCTAGGGGCTACCTGGGCTGGTGCCAGCAAACCGGAAGCCGGCCTGAATCCTCTCCTGCTTACCCGGTCAGAACCCGGTATTCTTCTTCCGCCCACTTCCGCGCGTTTACCCCAGCCCTTTGTTCCCACAGTCATCTTGGCATAGATGACCTACACAGAATACCTACACTACACTACACTACATAATATAGTATGTATCAAGTTAGGCATCACATCATTCACTCAGTCGGCTGCGTGCATATAACATACATAGTAAGTTGCAAACAATAGAAATATTGAATGGTCCCCTACCTCTCTAGACCTTTTTCCCCCTTTATCACGAACAAAAGGACACAAATAACGCCACCGCCTGCTGTTGGCTTCTGTTGTGCGTGCTAATTATCTTTAGCGCTAGCAGCTCTTTTCGGCACGGCTCGGTTCGCCGAGTCTAACGGTAACCTAGTGTAAATCTAGACCTCTGCTAGGTACTCAACTTACCCACGGTTTATGGGGTGACTATACCCCTCGACTTACCGTAGGTACGGGCTAATTAGCCATGTCACTAGTCCTGGGTAAGAGTAACTTGTCAAACTTTGCAGAACTAGACTAGACAGTGTATACTACTATCTCTAAAACAGCATACATGCGGCACAACATAAGCCACTCAGCCCATACGGACGCCATAGCTCGGTATATGTAACAAATGCCATCCTCTGGTTGGCTTAGCTAAAGTGAGTAAGGGGAGTTATGGAATGGCCTCCCATGTCATCACAGGCAGACGAGGCACCCTACTCTTCAGGTCGCCGGCGAGTGATGTAGTGAAAGGGTTTGGTAATCACACTAATTACTATACACTACATTACGTGTACCATGGCTAGACAGCAAAATTTATATTGGGTGGTGCCTTAACCCAAGTTCCGCACATTCTGATGATCATTTCTATTCTCGACTCCTCAAGGCGACGTTCCTGGCATCAATCCATGTCCTATACCTGGGATCTTGCATATGCTAATGAAAAGTTATCGAGATTTGTTGTGGACTGAGGCAGCTCCAGCGGCGATTAATTTCTTTCTCGGTACGACCGGGGAACGACAATCGGCAAGGCAAGCTGGTTAGGAAAAGCAGAGGCTATCTAGACACTTTCAAGAGAATATTCCCACCCCCTCGATAGATTATAGACTGAGTGACTTCAACATGAAGTAATGATATCTATCTCCTTCACGAAGTTTTCGAATCAGATATGAACACGAAATTACGATAATAACAATACATATTGAGAGAGGCAAAAGCCATAAAGGTATTTGCTACTTCATTAGGGAGTAATTAGGAAACTAGCGTTGTAGGGCTATTTCCTGAGGAAGGATAGAGGGGGGAGGGGTGTATTTTCTTTTGACCGGGCCTCTAGTGTACTAAGTAGGAAGAGCTGACCAACGACACACCCATCTCCTTACTAGCGGCGATGGGAAATCCGATCGTAATGTCATAGAAATCGTTCCACCTGCGTGACGTGAAATGAGGCATCGTGGACAGCCGTCAATCATTGGACACTTGCACAGGGATCCTCGATGGCGACACTCGAAGATGGGCGGTCTTGGACGTGGAGAAGCAGCACGCGTCCCTCAACATAAATACCTAGAGTTCTACCCCCTTCGATTTTGACAATCCTACCTCATCACCCAGGCAGAACAAGTCAGTCTTTCTAGCATCTAGCTCATAGCTCATCTCTTAATTCTTAATACACACTCTCTTGTCCTAAGAATTAAAAGAGCTTACATTCTTTTACTCGAGCAGCCAAAATGCAGTTCTCCGTTCTCCTCACCGCGGCCCTTGCTTCCGCCGTTGTAGCCAGCCCTATCGACGTACTCGGCTTACATATACTCGAAGCTGACAACGCCAACAACGTCGACACCTACCCAACTACTACTACCAAAGGCGGTTACCCAACAGGTGGTTACCCAGGAGGAGGCTACCCAACTGGATATCCATCTTCTTCCACAACTACTCCTGGCGGTGGTCCCAGCTCTTCTACCAAGACTACTCCGGGTGGCGGCAACCCAACCACCACCACCACACCCGGTGGTGGTAACCCGACAACCACGACTACTCCCGGTGGTGGCAACCCCACCACCACCACAACTCCTGGCGGTGGAAACCCGACTTCTTCTACAACCACTCCGGGCGGCGGTAACCCAACAACTTCAACCACCACCACCCCCGGTGGTAGCAACCCTACTTCAACCACCACACCTGGAGGTGGTAACCCGACTACTACCACCACTCCGGGTGGCGGCAACCCTACCACTACCACTACCCCCGGCGGCGGTAACCCAACGACGACTACTACCCCTGGTGGCGGCAACCCAACCACCACTACTACACCCGGTGGTGGTAACCCAACCACCACTACTACACCCGGTGGTGGTAACCCAACTACTACAACTCCTGGCGGTGGCAACCCGACAACCACAACTACACCTGGCGGCGGTAACCCGACCACGACCACGACTCCCGGCGGTGGTAACCCAACTACCACTACTACCACAGGAACACCCTACCCTACCGGTGGCAACGGCGGCTACGTCGCTTGCCCGAGTGGACTCTACAGCAACCCTCAATGCTGCGCCACTGATGTCCTCGGTCTTGCTGACCTTGATTGTCACAGCCGTAAGTAATTATCATCTCCCAAATCCTATGATCTCACAAGGTAGCGCCAACGATCTAACATGCCCGGGCCTTCTAGCTGCCGCCGTTCCTAGCAGTGGGGACAGCTTCCGCGCCATTTGCGCTGCCGGTGGCAACCAAGCCCGCTGCTGTGTCCTCCCGGTCGTAAGTGTTTTCCCAATCCCGCGAGTCTTCTACCGTAGTTACTAACGCGTTACCTTCGTAGCTTGGCCAATCCGTTCTCTGCATCACGCCTATCGGCGTCTAAGCGACGGCAAACTCACCGCGTCTCGCTTACCGGTAGCTTACCAAGGGAATGGTAGCAGAGTTGATGAGAATTTTATACCTGATGTCTTGGAATATGCGCTGGAGGTTTGGTTCAAGTTCACTCAGGTGTAAAAATGGTGTGCCAACTTGAGTAGTTTGGTTCACTTGTATGCCTAATCATAATTATCATGTACACGGGATAGATATTTATACATAATGCTAGAATTGTTTTTATGCCGGGAGCTGAGATTCCACGCCTCGCACTTACTAGGTATCTGATATGCATGTCATTTGTGCAAAGTTACGGGTAGTTGAGTGTTTTACATAATGTCTTTAAAAACAAGTCAATGAGTCATCAAAGACTCTAGGTGCTTGAAATGGATAAAAATGAAGCTTAGGTAACCGTTTCGAGGACCCTTTCCCCCTGCATAAACTATGTAAACCATGCATAAATGCAATTTCCCAGTCACCTGACGAGACCAACGATATAGACTACGCGGAGACAGAGCATGTGAGAAGGACCGTGCCCATATACTCCAGTAAACTGGTACACTACTGGACGGGATGGGATGCCTGTTTATCTTCTCCAACATATTGCACTATCCACTCTGTCCGCCCCATTTACTATACTACACTGCTACCTAATTCAACATAGTGTACAACAACAAGCACAGCAAAAGCAGCGAGAGCGAATCCCCCGTGCGCTACAAAAAACGGTAGAACCGAAAACCGCATCCAGATGGAGGGAACCTGCAAGTTGCCGAATCGGGGTATAAACGACCGCGCACTATAGTATACTCGTTCAGTTGGAGCAATTAGATGTATTAAGAACTTTAAAATACTATAGAAGTAATGGAGGCTACCTATTGGCCAGCATACTCAGTAAGAAATCTACTATACGCTAAAACTCGCTATCTAGACTAATCTACCCGCTGTAGGTTAGATGGTGTAGATAAAACGGCTAAACATGAAAGAGGAGAGGGGACGGGACAACTCGAAAGCTGCATTTGGCCGGAAAACTCAATCTATACCAACCGATGGATAACCGACTACCAAACGAGGCATAGTCCAATCGTCTGAATTCGTTTAAATCAATCGCTTAGTTCCTAAGTTACTTTATTAATCAAAAGGCAGGGAAAGAACGAGAGAGTGTGTGTGCGGGAGGGGGAGAGATGATCGCCATATCAAGTAAAGCCAGCATGAACCACCTCCTTCCCACCACGAAGGGGCCCTGGCGTCATCTCCTCCTCAATACCCACCACGTCGGTCTCGCACCTGGATCTCGGGGGTTAAGCACACGATGGCTGCCGAGCCGAGTTCGGCCCACAATGCCTGTGTATGGGGTGGTGCCGGGGAATAATTATGCCAATGATACCAACAACAACACTAGGAGTGACACTCCGCTGCTCCCCCGTGTTATACCATCGCGGCTCTCCCAGCGTACATTTTCCACTTCCGTGCGCTCATTAAATTCTCATAACGCTATGGGCAACGCCGACGGTAACGGCGCCGCGAGCAATGGCTTTGCGGCCGGTAGCTGGGTCGGGCACTCGGGCGCCGCGGCCTTCGACTTGAGGAGTGAGTGGTAGTCCATCCGTCCGTCCATCTAACCAGTTAATATACGGCGTAAAATATCAAGATCAAAGCCAGCGTGTATCACCCTTTTCATAAACTAAAATAATAAAAATAAAATAAAATGAAGAATAAATCGTTCAACCTAACCATCAGCCTGGTCTAGGCGATACTATGACAACGCCGACCCCGGCAATGCTCCACGCGATCCAGACAACGTCGCTACTAGACGACGTCTTCGAAGAAGACGCAACAACGCAGGATCTCGAGGCGCACGTAGCGGCGCTCGCGGGAAAGGCGGCCGGGCTATTCGTGCTGTCGGGCACGATGGGGAACCAGCTCGCGCTGCGCTCGCTGCTCACGCAGCCTCCGCACAGCGTGCTCTGCGACCAGCAATCGCACATCATCCAATATGAAGCGGGCGGGTAAAAACAAGTCTCCCATTACCTCACGCCCCTTTGAATGCTATTGCCTAGTTACGCGCGCAACTAACCAGCCCACAGCGTCGCCTCTCTCAGCGGAGCCATGATAACGCCCGTGACGCCGCGCAACGGGCACCACCTAACCCTCGAAGACATTCAGACTCACGCAATCATAAGCTCCGACGTGCACGCGTGCCCAACGCGCGTCATCAGCCTCGAGAACTCTCTGCACGGGCTCGTGACGCCCTTAGCAGAGGTCCAGCGCATCGCGGCGTTCGCGCGCGCGCACGGCATCAGGATGCACTGCGACGGCGCGCGGCTCTGGGAAGTGGTCGCGTCGGGTGCGGGGTCGCTCGCCGAGTTCGGCGCCTGCTTCGACACGCTGAGCCTGTGCTTCTCAAAAGGTCTGGGCGCGCCGATCGGGAGCGTCCTCGTGGGGTCTCGCGACGTTATTAAGCACGCGCGGTGGGTGCGCAAGTCGATCGGCGGCGGCCTGCGCCAGGCCGGCGTCGTGACGGCCGCTGCCCGCGTTGCCGTCGACACGACCTTCGGCAAGGGCGCGCATGGCGAGGGCGGGCTCCTACAGGCTTCGCACGCCACGGCGCAGCGCGTCGCCAAGATGTGGACCGACCTCGGCGGCCGCATGACGCTCCCTGTCGAGACGAACATGTGCTGGCTGGATCTCGAATCGCTGGGCTGCGACGCCGCGCGCTTCGAACAACTCGGCCGCGAGGCCGGCTTGAAACTCCTGGGAAACCGCCGTACGTCACCACCGGATGAATCCCCTTTCCTACCTACCACACCCCCTTTTCCGAATCCACTAGTTTAGTTACTAACATTGATACTCACTCTCCGCCATTAGTCATAACCCATTACCAGATAGGAGAGGAAGCCATACAAAAGCTATCTGCCATCTTCGAGCAAATTGCGCGCGAGAATACCGGCGGCGTTCAACCCGATAAGGAGGACCGTAATAAAACGGGTATTTACGGCCGGTAACACTACCCCCTTGAAAGCTGGTTGGGTGAGTATCACTTAAAACGAACGCCACTATATTCTACGCTCAAATCAAGCCTTCACTCTCGTAACCAATTGTAAATAGCCCATCACATAGAACTAAATCAACATATATCGTCGACGAGGGCGCCAGGTTACACGTCCACGATGAAAGTTTCAAGTAAATCCGGACGAAATGTTCCAGTTGTGATATTGCATTTAACTAGTTTGAATGTTTGTGCATTGTCCAACCCAACCGTCACTAGAGCGCGATGCCCCAATGATTGTTTGCTGGCTCGGTATAAATTTGTGTGTATGTGTGTAACCTAAGCATTTCAGTTTGTTACTGGTCCACATGCTTTTTTGTACACGGTTTATCTGCTAATCCGTTGCGCCCCCCCTGTGAATTCGAACTCCTTTGCCTTCCCAGCAAAGTCCCGTAAAATATAGCATTTTTGGAAGGAATATACCGACGCTTGCTATCGCCGGCCCTCTCTCTCTCTCTCAATGTACACAGCACAAAGGGAAAAAAAAAGGTTTGAATGCCCGAGGCATTCTGGCTTCCCTCCTCGTATCATGCTCAAATAGCTAGTATTGGCTAACAATGCTCTTTCGCCTAGGGGGCGGATGAAATATGTCGAATGATGAATATGAGTAACGATATAATGCCTGTGGCGCGTTTTCCCCGGAGCCGTCAAGTTGATTTGAAAATGGTATGTATACGCGATGCTTTTGTCGAAGTATACCCCCGCAACCATGAACGCCGAGTAATGATGACTGCAAATTATTCCCACGAGAAAGAAAAATAAAATCAGGACGCGGCTTCTTTCGACTTCTTGCTGAAAATCCCTCTACTTTTTGATTTGCTTCTCGCTTTCATGGACTTCGTGCTGCTGGTATCATCGGCGTATTTCGCCTTGTGTATCCTAGACAAGATATTAATGAATACGGTTCAGCTAGCACAGGCGGGCGCCGATAAAACTTACCAACTGTTTCCCGGCATACTCATGCCCTTCGCTTCAGCCATACGGTAAAACTTGGCGCTCTTTTTGAGATCCTTCTTACAGCCAACACCTTGCGCATAACAGAAACCCGCTTCCGCGAGAGCATCAACATCACCCCAATCTATTTTATAATCAGTATTTGTGACTACGGGTTGGGTGTGCGCGCAACTTACTTCCTGAAATCTCAAAACATCGGAGTGCGAGTGCTTTGTCTTGTTCGATGCCCCATCCATTCATGTGGCTGACACCTAATTCGTAGATACTCAACGCAAATTGGGCTTTTCGGGTTTTGCTCTCCATGAAATCCACCCTTTTGCCTTCCTTGGCATGGTCTTCTTCGTCTGCAATTTCCGCGCTGGCAATATCGGCGGCCTTCCGAAGCCACTGGACACCCTCACGCTGATTTGGCCGCATACCCCAGCCATGTCGACAAGCTAGAGCGTATAATAACATACCAGTAGGATCCCCTCCAAGTGCAGCAAGGCGTAGGTGATATGTGGATTCCTTGACCGATCCCTCCTCATGACACTTGATGCCCTTGGATAAATGGTCCTCTGGAGTCATCTCGGCAGCGGTGGGCGCCGAAGACTGTTGTGATTTAGGTGCCTTAATAGTACTAGCAGAATCACTCGTTGCAACAGACATGGGGGTTCGAACTCGAGGTTGAGGTTGATCATGGGGTGGTGACGTTAAAGGTCGCCCCCTGGGAATGTCTGCGGATAACCTACTAAGGCTGGTCGACGGTCGACTGGGTTCGAAAGATGACTCGCCATCCGCTGACATTTCGGTAGATAGCTTGCTGCGTTCTAAAGATGGGCGACCTACGAGGGGATCCCCCATGATCACGCCATCTTGATATCGAGAGGACGAGCTAGAGGGCCGAGTGGGAGGGGATGGAGGGGCCTGCCTATTTCCTGCTGGCGTAGGAGCTTCCCAAGCAAATGTCGAAGATGACGATTCGCCATCGTGAAAGATGGCAGAATTTCGTTGTAATGACTTGCCGCGTGGTAATGAATATTTGGAGTATATATATGAGGGTGCTGCCTCCCCATTTCCTACAAAGCCTTCCGTAAAGGCATCACTGTGCATGCTAATTGGTGTATGGGCAGTGTCATCGGCTAGTACGAATGAGGGATGACTATCCGAGGACGCCTGCCGGGATGGAACATCTACTGTGGGTGTCCCCGCGCGGCTTAACGGACGTGAAAAGTTGAACGAGGGTCTCGGTAACGGTACAGATGCTTCCGAGCTGATTGAAGGTGATCTCTGGTAGTGGGCAATAGGAGATGCGAGCACTTGACCAGAGAAGGCGCTACTGGACGACAGTTTTCGCGGAGGCTGAGAGTGGAACGATGCACTGAGAGTGTCGTCATTGGAGATATCCAAGGGTGCTGACATGATACTTGACGAACGCTTCGGAAACAGAGACGGAGGAGGGACTAGACCAGCCGAGTCGTTTGAAGCCGTCTTGGTGAGCTTGTCAGGCGATGTTGGCAGGCGTCCACGCGACGGAGATGCAGGTCCTAAGCTCCCTTGGGGGCCCGCGGATCGAGGCTCTGATTCTAGATCTCCAGGCGACTGCTCCCTGCGCGCGCCGTACATACCATTATCCTCGTCGAGTTTCTGTAACGAACGGCCACGAAGCCCATCTTTGAGGAACGGGTTTGGGGGGACTGGTATGGATTCATCGGGTGTAGGAGGAATGCGGCTCATTCGCGGATGCATGGAACGTGGTCGTTCTAGGGGGGTCTCGATTTCGGTAGTGAGGCCAAGCCCAGCGGGTTGTTTTGGAGAGATACCGTCATTCTGTTCATCGGTCGAATCGTATGACAAGGAACGAAAGTATTCGGAGCGGCCCTGAACAACCAGGGGGCTTTCGGTGGTCAATGGCGGAAGACGGCTCACCCGGTTGCCATTCTTAGCGCTCTCCTCTAGTTGTTTAGAAAGTAGGCGACTCTGGAGAGCAAAAGCGTCGAGAGGAGATAAGGCGGGAGGGACTTCCCCAGCGATGTGTAGACGTGGAGATCGAAGAGGGCGCAAGGATGCAGAATTGACCGAGTTAGAGCCTGATCGCAGGTCGATGAAGTTGGGGCGGTTTGTCATGATGAATGAAGGAAATATTGGCCAGAATAATTAATTTGGTTGTTTAGTTGGGAAGTGAGGCGCGAGGTGGGATGTCAGACTACCTAAACGAGGTCATCAAGACCAGGTCAGGATATAGTGTGTTGCGCCCTGACAGAAGCACGAGAGACGGCAAAGGCAAGGCGCACGACGTCGAGGGACAATATATTATTACTATGTGGGCTAGGAGCAATAAACCGGGCTGGACGATGCATGAATTATGAGGTCAATGCTGCCTAAGACGAACGGTAGAATCTTCATGGAACGAGAGATCGACTGGGGGTGGGACGCAGTTGTTTCGTGACAAATGATAATATGAGGTAGGTGATTCACACACGATGTGAGGGCTGCAGTGCGTGAGTTGGTGGTGGTATTAAAGATAGAATCGGCGCGGGCGCGTAGCCATATTGAGGTAGAATCGAAGATGTTTGTTGGAGTTTGTTGGAGGGCGACAGTGACAGTGACACAGACACAGATAAATGTTGATCGTGGTTGGAGGTGGTGGTTGAAGCGTTGAAGCTGAAGAAAGGGGGTAATTTGGCGTACACATGTCAAATGACCCGTTACTGGGTGAAAAGAATGGGGCCGGTCTTGGCTCGTAAATTGATGGATGCTTCTGTATGGGTTCTGTATGGATTCTGTATGGATTCTGTATGGGGTACATTAGCCAACCGAAACCAACCAAAGCCAACCAGATGCACCCACCTACACTACCCTGGACGAGTCCCTGACAGTCCCTAAAGCAGTCCCTGAGGACGGGACAGGTACACTATCACTGCACTAGGTATCCCCCCAGACTAAGGTACCGATTTTGGTGTCACTTACACGGACACTTACACGGACATCTCATAGCGAGATCTTCCCATCGTCATCAGGACTCAGAACACAGGACTCAGAACCCGAGCCCGCTCTCACATAATACGAATATCTATAACAAACGGCAATAAGAACTCAATAAGAACTCAATTACATTTCACACCCCGCCATGTAAGCCGTAAAAATTTTAACAACAATAACAGCAATACCAACAGAAATAACATGGAAATCATTTTTTGAAACTGTAGAAAACCTAACTCCATTCAATGCGCAACTATCGAAGCCCAACCCCAAGAAATACCTACCTATTCTACATGAACGATACGAGTCATTCTAAACCCACCTTATAGGTTCTTGGACTGGAGCTTCTTTAACCTCGTCGCCCCCTCATATACACCTCGGTCTACCGCCGCCGCTACTGTCAGCGTACCACCAAGTACCGCGCAAAGACCTGTTAGGAATCCTGAAAATGTCTTGGCCCGCTCCTCCCGGTTAATCACTTTCATTGGTGAGATGTCCTGTACATTTTCGAGTCAGCATCCACCACGTCTTTACTAGCCCATCTTTACAACACTTACGTAAGAGAAGAATACGCCCGGGATACCGCCTCTTGCGTGCATGCGCTCCTGGTGGCCTTCAGCTGCATCATCACCACCATTCAAGCTTCGCTTGTGGCTCGTGACAGAGTACTGATGAGTCTCCATGCTGCCATCGAAACCGCTGCCTAGGCTGCCTAACCACACATTCTCGTCCGTAGTTCGGTCGTTTCCGACCGCCTTGGACGAGCTCAGAGGCAAGTATGCTGTAGGGACAACCTTGAGGAAGTACATGAAGTTGAAGTTGGGGTCGTCGGTGGTCTGCTTGACCTCGTCGAGCGGGTTCAAGTGGTGATTCGTCCAGGGGCTGCTCTTGGCATGTTTCTGGCCTACATCAGCGGGAAGCTGGGGGCCGAACCGGAGCTGGTGGATTTCGTGCTCGAATGAGTGCCTCACGGGGCTGTCCCAGTAATTCTTCAAGTCATGAACGTGCATGTTGCCGTTGCTGAAACTGCGGCCTGGGGCAAAGTGGAAGTTTCCTATCACCTTGTTGACGCGAATAGCACCCTCAATGCGGCACCCTTCATGCCTCTGTTCATCTAGCTTTTCAGCATAGTGCTCACGTTGGCACTGTTCGACGCCTTCACCCCTGCCAAAGGCCCACGATGCTTGCGCATATGCCTCTCGTACTTCGTCACAGGTATTACAGCATCCTGGCTTCGTGGCGGTGGATGGGGCGGGGGCACTATAGCAAGAACCACAGTAACTAGGATCGAGGTGGGTGGCCTCATCCTTCGCATCATGCCTACAACAACCATTAATAACCATGATTATGCGCAATAGCACGATCGCACCGAGGGGGGCCAACTAACAGCGCGAGAGCGGAAATATCAATGACCCGCCCACCTTGGGAGGCGGGCTGAAGTCTAACTTTTTTCACGCCGTGTAGAACACCATGCTGCTGTTCGCCCGACACATCCATGACGTCGAGGGTAAGAAGCTCGCAGGGCAGCTTGGGGAAAGTAACGTTCATGTGGATTTCCATACGTTCGCCTATTAAAAAAATGTTAGTAACCTGCCGAACCGAGCGCAGGGCTGAGAGAGGGGAAGCGCACCCCGGCCCTTGTCGACTATGAGCTCAGGATGTATGACAATCCTTCTGTAATCCGACCATTCTCCCCAGGCTAGGTAGAGAACAACAATGACGGAGATAATGGTAACGATACCACCGGACGTAGTGCGTATCCTTGCATCTTCTACCGTCTTGGTGAAGGCATCGAGCCTGGTGAACCTCGACTTGGGAGGCATGGCGGTTGGTCCGGGAGGGAAGCTTCTCTCAATTGGCTTTTGCTACGCTCGTGCGACCCGGGCGGCGTAGTGTGTAGTACTGTATCGCAGACGGCAAGGTACGGCGACGAAGGAATAGCGAAGGGAACAGATTACAGTAGGTGCGACATTAGGTGTACAGGACGCGCGTGCATGAACAGAATGGGATGTTGTTTAAAGACGTCGACGAAACAGCAAGTCCACACCACTAAGTCAGGTCGGTAGGCAAGCAGATCGTTGTCGCTAATGACTCGGGAAGCTTAGTAAGCTTAGGTACCGGTCGACGTTTAGGTGATAGGAAGAATTGAAGAGAAAATCAAAGAGAAAATCAAAGCTCGTGAAGACAGCTGGCTGGATTGCTGGATTGAGGCTGTTCGAGCCGCGAAGGGATGAATCCTTGATTAAAGATACACGTACGCTTGACAAAACGACACGAAAGGCCACCTTCGCTTTCCAGGGATCAGCCAATCAGCCTGGCCAATTGGGAGCTAGCCTAGGCTTCCCTAAACAGCCATGTCGGTATCCCTGTCCAGATCCTGTCTCAATATTCCTTTTTACGCTTAGCTCGATACCTACTTGCGTCTCCACGTGCTAACGGGTATGGTGTTGTACAGTAGAGATAATGGACTTACAGGCACCGTAAGGGGTAGCCTTATACACTGTACTTGGTACTTTCCCTACACTTAGTACCTAAAGAGAGAGAGACAAAAAAAAGTAGTAATAACTTTAAATAAACTTAGTAATACCTCTGTTTTAGTAAAATGTCTAGTTAATACACAAAGATAACTTATAATATGTGTCCAATTACTCCCCTATAAGCTCTATCCAGAAAGGTAGTATGGGAAGGTACAAGAGACAGTGTCCATATCTTACCCCTCATGGTGGATGCCATGTCAATAACTCTATCACTCCTACACCAATAACCCCACGATTGCTACTACAGTAGTAGAAATATATAACTAACTCTACTTAGCAATTCCGCCAGAAATAAAAGCGTAGACTAAATTTCTGTTAGTCCTTCTACAGAAAACCGCATAATAATAACTCTCCCCCAGCAAGTGCCAATTGCTACAGTAGATCCAAAGACCGCCCACCGCCCTGGACGACAGTACACTGGTAACCAAAACAAGTCTTTGCCATTAAATGTTATCAAGCAACCACTGATCCTATATCCTAGGAGGTGTTTTTGGTTATAATCAGGCAAAGCCCGGACAGAAGATAAAGGAGATGATCTGCCTATATCGAAGGCTGTAATTGGTGTTAGTTGACGGAGGTCACCGAGGGGAACAGTTCCAGCTTCAGTAAAGAGAGATCGGTCGTCCAGATCGAAGGCTAACGTAAATGAAGCAATACCAGTATCTATTGATCGGAGACAGTCACCTGTATTGGCCGACCAGAGCCGTAAAGTGTAATCATTCGACCCCGATGCAACAGTTGTGCCATCGCCCGAGAATGCGACTGAGCAGACCGCACCAGTATGGCCCTCGAGTGTCCGCAAGCGCACGCCTGTATCAGCCGACCAGAGCCGTACCGTGCAATCAATTGACCCCGACGCAATGGTTGTGCCATCGCCCGAGAATGCGACTGAGTAGACCGCACCAGTATGACCTTCGAGCGTCTGTAAGTGCATGCCTGTATCAGCCGACCAGAGTAGTACTGTATGATCGTTCGACCACGATGCGATAGTCTTGCCATCACCCGAAAATACGACTGAGTAGACTGCTTCAGTATGGTCCTCGGGCGTCCACAAATAGTTCCCCCAAGATGTATTAACATTGGGTCTGAGAGATATCCAATCCGGGATGCTACTTTCGAACGTAGTACGAACAATACTTTCGCTGGGGGTAAATACAAGTGCTGAGCAGTATACTTGGAGCGGCATTTCTTGTATTGCTTCCATATTTATACGAGCAAAACGTAAAGCATCATTGATAAAGTATAACAATTGGATATAGTTTTCTGACTAAATAAATTCAGTAAAGTGATATAGTGGCGTAAAGTTAGGTAAGATTATACCTGGAGTAATGATTGTAATATTTCAAGATTTTGAAGGCTTGCTGAGGCTGTTCCTATAAGACTTAATGCTTCTAACCAATGGAGAAAATGCTGCTGGAAGAAGCGATGAACTTGGTCAAAGTCGAGCAGATAGTTTCCAGCTTCCTGGATGTGGTATACCCAGTATTGACAAGCATACTGGACTTCCGATGGCAGCTTGTCGCTTATTATCTGCCAGTCAATATGTGCGCAACGAGTTCCTGGCCACCGTACGCCACAAATATCTGTGCAAAGCGTTTCGTTCATAACGCGAAGGCAGTCGGCCGCCAGCCGCCTATGCGCTTCCTTTTCATCTACCCAAAACGGGTTTTTGCCGCACTTTGATGGGTCAACAAGGAAGTCACGAAACGATAGGTGTAATAGCCGTACGGAAGCGTTCGGAGATGAAGGGATACTTAGAACGGAGTGAAGAAAATCGAGTTGGCTATTGATTGCATATTTCGGTATATCGAGTAGATGTGCTAGAGCAGATGTCGAGAGGGCTTTTGCGAGAAGGACGATTGAGCCGACAAGGCGTTTGAAAAGTCCCAAAGCTTCGTTCTTTTCAGAATCAGACAGGTCGACAAGTAGTTGCTGTAGGACAGGTAGATATGTTGCATCGAGCTTCGACTTTTGGCTTTTTGTCTGCTGCTCTAAAGTTTTTTGAAGTTTTATATCGGGGGCCCCGGTCTTGCGGTCGGCAAGAAAACGGCATATGGTAGCAGCGAAAATAAAAAGCGGAATTGCCATCGTGACTAGGGTCTGGATATCTGATTGTAAAGGCCAGGTTGATTGTAGTTGCCGGTGTTCAGGTACAGACTTGTTATACTGAATTCGGATTTTCGCGAGCTCGTGTGTAAAATAGACAGATAGATCATGCTCGATAATAGGCCCTTCGATCTCATGGAGGATCAGATCTTGGTATGTGCCTTTGATATCATGAAAACCAAGACGAATAGGTAACTCAGGCCGACTCGTTAAGAATATCCGCAAGCGTACCAAGCCCATATTAGCACGAGGCAATAAGCGAAGAATCAATTGAACGTCCTCATCCCGGTCGCATTCATCTAAGGCGTCAACGACAATAACAAGGACGTCAGCGTTTTGGTCGAGTAAGGATAGTTTTGTTAGAGGTTCAAGAATCAGCTTTTCGAACTGCTCTTTCAATGCTTTCTCGAAAATATCCGGATATTTATTGATAACATCCCTGACGTATAGCGCAAGGCCTGGTTCCCGCTGAACCAGCTGGGCAGTAATCGTGGTGAAAATTTTCGACGCTCCTCCGCGATCGCCCTCGCCCCTTTTGAAGAAAAAACTAGTACCGAGCTTGCGGCTTACGAAGGAGGAACGGGCAAGAGTGCGTGAAATGGTCGACTTTCCCGTACCGGCCATACCGTTCAACCAAAAAACGGCTTTAGCATCAGGATCCTCTATCCATTGACTTATCTCGCGGAGAATTTCGACTCGCGTATTAGGGAGGCATGTCGGGTTGTGTTCTTCGGCGTGGGAGTCAAAGGCCGCCCCCATAGCAACAGGGAGTTTGTCGAGTTCTGGTTTCTAGAGGCGAACTATGTGATAAGCGATGGCATGTACACGGAGCTATCGACACACTAGGGCTATTTCCACTTACGCCTGATCGTATATAAATCTCCCTTCGTAAACGGCTTATCGCCTCCTCTTTCCCCTCACCGTATAGAAGAGGCATATAAACATTGAAAATGCCCATGAGCGAGTACGCGTTATCTTCTGGTCGTTTCGCATTACGACCAGATGACCACGACATCCGCTCACCGAACCCGAAATCAGACAGTCGGCGTCCTAGAAGAGCCTTGATCGAGATCTTCGTAGTATCATGAAGCAGCTGTACTAGTGACTCCTTGTCACCAAGTCGGTGGCCGTCGCGCTCAAAGAACTCCACTGATGACGGGGCGATGAGTTCCTGTAGCGTCCAGCTCCGGGTAAGCCACCTGCTTTTGCGGAATTCGCTTTTCCATGTAGATCGGAGCGGTTCGTTGACATTTTTATCATCCTTCTTCGAGACATCTGACAGGTAGACATAGCATTTTGTCGCGTTTTGATACCATCGAAACATAGAATTGATGGCCTCGGAAAGCTCCGTGCTGTTCGATTTGTCGATACAGCACGTATCCACCCAGAAATGCTGAAGGCCATCAGACGCGGCTTGATCGCGGCAGAATTCGATCTTTCGATAGCCCCTTTTCTGCTGACCAGCACCTTCTGAGAAGTCCCTAAAGGTAACTTCTTGGTTGTCATGTCCCCAAGTATGCGATAGTATGGCGTATTTCGGAATGTCTTTATTGAGGAGGTCTTCGGTAAGCGCAAGGCTTCCGTCAGGCTGGATTGTTAGAAGGCGCATAGTCGAAAGTCGTCACGGCACGAAGACGATGGGCACTCAAGGGTACAAGGCGGTAGGGTGGGAAGGAGTGATCGTAGATGGCGTCTGTTGGCAGGTTATGCCTTCCTGGTAACCAGTCGTTCAGATGTCTGGTCGTGCCTAGCACTTGGGGATTCCATGCCAACGGAAGGATCCCACGATGGTAGGAAACCCCTCATTAACGATGTGGTCCTAGAATAAGGCTATGCTAGCCATTTGTCCCAATCAATGGGCGTCGTTTATTGTTAACGACTGCAGGCATTACCTGGGCATGCGACCCCAACTAGCCTATATGTCTGTCAGTCCTCTACTACTTTAAAATACTCTAGTGCATACAGATTTGAATGCTTCATCGTATCCAACTCATGGTATAATTTGCGATCGGAGATATAAATACATGGTATTATTTAACCTATCACAAATCTGAGAGATCTACAATGCATGGATCCACGCTAAAAGTTCATGTCGTCTCTGCTTACGTGACTCACGCCGATGCACGCATTGATTGTCATTCCTCCCCTTTGTCTATAATAAAGAGACGCCTTATACTCCATAACTGTACCAAAGCCATGATACTCCTAGAATCCTGACGATTCTTTTCTCTCGAAAAGCGTGTTATTTATTATAGAGATATTACCACGGTCTAAGCTGGTTACTTCTTCCTATTTTCCATCACTTATAGAATACCAACAGTACCTCTTTCGACTTAGCATATGGAAGCATTCCAGAAGTACCCCTCATCACGCCCTAAAGTAAAGAAATCTAAAAAAAATTCTTCTCCTCAATCAAAATATCAAGCCTCAAAAACCAAGACTCTTATAAATGGCGACCGAAACCACCACCGCCGCCGCCAATACACCGGCCCCGGCGGTAACCGCCGGCGGCGCTGAACCAGAGCACGTAATCCCGCCAACGGCCATCTTCGTAGCAGAGAGGTGCTACCTGCGGCGGTGGGAGGACTCGGACGCCGAGGCGCAGGCCGAGATGGTCAACGACCCCGAGGTGGTGCGGTACCTGCGGTCGCGGATCCCGTCGCCCTACGCGCTGGCCGACGCGCAGGAGTACATCGCGTACTGCAAGGCGCTGCCGCCGCCGGCGCTCTCCTTCGGCGTCTTCACCCTGCGCGGCGAGCTCGCCGGCTCCATCGGTCTGGAACCGCCCAAGGGCGATCGCATCTACGCCGGCACGCGCGAGCTCGGGTACTTGGCGTCTAGGAAGTTCTGGGGTCGCGGCAGTATGTATTACCCTTTTTTCCTTTTTCTTCTCTTTGCATTATCCTTCTTATATTCCGGCAGAGGAAATGCAGAAGTAGTCCACTTCCTCTTAGGTGAATACAATGTGGCTCACTGAATTTTTGCTCACCCGTCCCAGTCATGACCGAGGCCGTACGGGAACTGACGCGGTGGGCCTTCGCTACGGTGCCTGATCTCCTGCGCATCGAGGCGGGTGTCTTCGAGCCCAACAGGGCCAGCCAGCGCGTGCTTGAGAAGGCAGGGTTCGTCAGGGAGGGCAAGCGGCGGCTGGCGGCGGTCAAGAACGGGGAACAGATGGACGAGGTCGTCTTTGGGCTCATCAGAACTGATATACAAGCCTAAAGCCTCCCTTCTCTTCTAACCTACTCGATCAGGCTATGAGGCCGCGGGATCGCATTGTCGGGCCCCTATGTTTTGTAGTGAGGGCCTGTGACGTGCTATCAGCGATGCATGAAGAAATACCTCTGAGAATGAGCCTTGCGATATGAATTCCTGCGTAATTTAGAGTATGCATATTTAAGATTAGATGAGAATGGCGGAGCGATCATAGTCCCTGATTAATAAAGAGAATTTATTCTACTCGTAAGGGGCGCGGTTATCCAACAGTAAGTAGTCTGTCTAATCTAGGCCGCTCGAAGCATATTACAGAGAAGGAAATACTAGATACGCTAGTAGCACGTCTATTTATGCGGCCGCCCTACCAAATTTCTTCGTCCACCGAGTGTCGATATGCCTCCTACTCTTCCTCAAATCTACGGGATTCGGTTCCAGGTCGCCACAGTCCGGCCGTTTCACTACATTGGCAGTCAGTGAGAGAAATCAAAAGAAAGGAAATTGCACAGCTTAAGAAAAACAACATACGCTTATTGCCAAATGTGTCCACGGCCCAGATAAGCACACCGTTCGACCACCCGAAGCCTTCGACGACCTCGTACTCGCCACCACCGCCAGCCACATTGATCGATTCATCCGAGTATTTCTCAAATATGATCCCCTGCGCCTTGGGATCCTCGATTCCACCGAGACGCGGCAACTCTGTGGTGGAACCGCCAGTCGACCGCCATGTACAGAATGTACTGTCGAGATAGCGCTGCGCCAACGATAGACTTAAATTCTGAGTCTCGATATAGTCTGGATCGTCTTCGCCGAATGTTGGCGGCGTATTGAGCAAACCCTTCATTATCGCGTACATAAGTGGCGGCCAGACACTCGGCTGATCCCATCTAGCTCAACAATTAGTTTTTGCTTTTCGCTGTGTCGCTGATTTTCATCGAAACGCAGACACAAGGTCGAACCTAAGCCTCTTCACTCTCATCGGGGGGGAGGGGGTAGGTACGAAAATATGAAAATGGCTCTTACTGTTGACCCGTTTTGAGATTCGTTGCGGCGATACCGCCCTCTTTATCGGATAAGAGGCTCGCGACGCGTTTGTAGGCGTTCCTGACAGCTAGAGGATTGTTCTTCAAATGGGCAGGCGCAGCGCCAAGCCAGAACGGGTAGAACTGCGCAGCATTGAAGAGGAGCTGATAGCCATCGGGAGCATCCGCTTTTTGCTCCTCTGTCGTATCTTTATCAATAGGAACATACAGGTTTTGTGTCGTTGATGTTAGGTTGTAGTCGAAATAGCTGCTGTACTTGTCGTTCCACATCAAGTCAAACATGGCAGCAGATCTATTTTCCGCTAGCTCCTCAAATTCAGCGGCCGTGTCGTCATCGCCAGCGTCTCTAAGGTAGCCTGCAATGGTGATCTCGTTGGCATATAGTATAGAGTTCACATCGACACCTATCACGTTCACCGTGTTTAGAGAACGTAATGGAAAATAGACATCATTTACGGCATCAGACGGGTTTGTAATCCAGCGACTGGTATAATCCCAACCCGACTCAGCTCCTGAGGCGAGATTTGCGTATAGAGTGGCCTTTTCGGACTCGATGAGAGAGTGAGTTTCAGGATAGATGATGCCTGACTGGGCGTAATATGAGTTATTGTTTGCAGTAACCCAGTCTTCACGGTATGACTCGGGTCGAGGCTCCGAGTTTAGGACTGCATAACTATTGCGGCCGAAGGTTAGCGAGCAACTTTGAACCTTGTCATATACCTAAATTGCGACTCACTGAGCTAAGGAATAGGTACGGCCGTTTGCTTCAATTTGAACGGTCCGGTTTGATATCCAGAAATTGTACTCCTTGATCAGAAGTGGCAAGGCGCGATCCAGAATGCTTTTGTCGTTCGTATAATCAACGTATGTCTTGACCACTGCAATAATTGGAGTTAGCCGTCGCCTTTTAGTGAACTGGGAATGAAATGAACTCGAGAATTACTTACTCTGCGTCAGGACAGGGGGTTGAGATCGATTCAGGTAGTAGATCCGAGCGCCGTTAGGAACAAAGCCAAACTGTTCGACAAAATCAAGGAAGTTCTCAATTATGTTTCTACCTGCAGTGTCAATATGTATTATAGATATTCATAATTACAACCTCTTGGTACCAACATACCGTGAAATCTCAGTAAAGCTCCCTCCTGTTCGCAACAAGCCTTCCAAGATCCAGAAAGAATCCCAGTAGTAAGGCTCTCGGAAGCGACCTCCGGCAACGACGACTTAAGTATCAAGAGTTAGTAACTATTCGTCCCAAGTAAACCCCGTACTGGTAGCGAGCGAATGGCGAGAGCTACCGATATTTACCCCAAGCGTTAGGGGGGGTACGTGGGTAGTACTTACATGTGCGGTTTATAGGGATGTAACTATCAACACAACCATCACACCTCTTGGCACCAACATACTTTCTGGTCAAATCGGGCCAAATGTCAATGACCTTTTCCACAAACTCCTTGATAACGGAATCCTCAATGTCGTCGAGGAAAACAGGGTCGGTCTCCAATTGATCGGCAGGTACATCTTCGAGCTCGGAACCGGCCTCTCCAAAATATGTGGATAAAAATTCATGGAGCTCCGTATTGTTGCTGAGAGGCTTTTCTAACTTTTCGAAAGCCGCTAGGACTTGGTCCAGGGGAAGCTTTGTGGGTCTGCGGATGTTTTAGCGAACCGGAATCGGCGCGGATTCATCTAGGGAAAGTCATTCTCACAAGTCTACGAATGTCTTTGAGTCGGAGAATGGCCTCGCTAACTCGACCTGTTTAAGAAGCTCTCCACGACAATAGATAGGAGAATCACACGGCGTAAAGGTAGAGCCGTTCTGAAAGAGTGCACGTGCTGGTGAAACACCGGCAAGAAGCACGGCGGCGGTGGCGGCTAGGCGCTGCATGGGCGCCATAAAGAGCATCCAATAGTTGACGAGCCGGTATTTGTCGTCAGCAGGCGGGGGGAATTAGTATTATAGTCTAGGTAGGTAGGATAGGAAGAGTGAGAAGTATTGAGGGAGGACAAGAAAAAGTATAAATGGGTTGACGGGCGACAAAAACAGAGGTAATTACGATGGAATCAATTCCGCACAATTGCTATTATACATGACAGTATTAGTTACGTTATAAGCAGCGGCCTACTTTAAATCAGGAACTGATCTTCTTCCCAAATACTCGGGTCTTAGTCTACCTCTAAGTAGGTAGGGCGGTAGGTTCCTCTAGCAGTGCCCAAGTGGCCACCCCGTTGTGATGACCTTGTTTCTATGTTTCTTACCTGCCAACTACGTCAATGGTCATATGCAGCCTATGCCTAGGCCTCGTGGCTCGTGGAACAAGGGGAGATTTGTTAGCGTGGCAACAAGACATTCGACATCACGTTATGTCAGTGTGCAACGCCTACATAGTACCTATTTCGTTCACTTGACGTCTTAGGTAATGTGCATACTACACTACCTACCTAGGTATTTATACGCGTGATTTGTACTGCGAATATTGGCGGGCAATAATTGTATACAAGGTACCTGGCTGGGTCAACTGGGGGGGGATTGTAGCATGCACTACAGTCAGCAGGTGGGGAGAAAACGAATAGAGGCGAGGGGCGAGCGACAAGGGTGCTTAACACTATGGGAAGGGGAAGGAGTGTTGAATGTGGGGGAGGTTGGGGAGGTTGGGGAAATGCGGCTGAAGATTGGAAGATTTTGGGGTCGTCGCTTTTAGTCATGACGTGCTAGCATCGTGATCCTTCAAATTCTTATTATCGTCACTTTCATCCTTAGTTACTATGTGCTACCCAGTTAAGCCGCTTAAGTGTATCGAGATAGGTATAGACACATCCTCATAGACAGGCGAGACACTACTAAGGATCAGATACCTTCCTAATAACATATAAGTGGATATTAGACCGAGCAGAAACCCGAGAGAATACGATCTGGGTTAACTAACTACGTTAGAACGTTGTTTATTCTACTTTAAAAAAACCCAGTAGCATTGCTTGGATTGAATCGGTGGGAGCGCTGACCTTTCTATACTGGGGCTTGTTGGGGTGTATTGCCTCCTATGCGGGTTTGAACTAAAGGTTTTGAAATAAACTCCTTGCACCCAACACTAGCATATGTATGAACGAACTACTTCTATACAAGAATACCTCTTGCACATTGGCGTTCTTTCAACCTTTGCAATCCTTAGTTTACATTTGCTGGGAACTTGCGACTATTCTCAGGTGTAATATAACTGTGCTGCATATCCTCTTGGCACCACTGGGGGAAAGACTCCTCCAACCACCTACGTTTATACTGCTTCGTCTGTCCACAATGCCGCGTCCGCTCCTTCTATAGGCCCCCGTCCTACCACTGTCTCCCAGGTCCGGTGTTGGAAGAAAGTCGGTCTTCGGACCAAGCGTCGAGTCTGTTTCGGGTCCGTTTCTAGGTCTCCCGCTTATGCTGGGCGAAGGTTGTAAAACAAAATAGTAGATCAAGATGTTCCGTTGCTTAAAACCCAGTAGTGGTAGAAAAGTCGGTACGCGTTTATCCAAGAAACGGCCTGAACTTGCTGTAAATCGAAAGGCTCAGAGAGCGAAAGCAATACTGGCGAACAGATCGTCATTATCGATTATCGATGCTGCTCTGCTCCTTATTATTCTTGCCGTTTTTATTGTTACAATTAATGCTGCTTTTCTCGCGTGCTACATTGTTTGAGAATTGGAAGCAAAAATGAGCGCAGCTTGTCGCATACGTTGGAAAAGCAAGTTACTACTTAGAATTTGATAGATACCGGCGAAAGAACTCGGATCTCCCTCCTGACCTACGGTAAATTCCATATTCCACGCAAGTTCGTGCATTATACTTGTAATCATAAGTAAGAAAAAAATAAGGGAAAAAAAAGAAGGCAAAATAAAAGCAAAATGAAAGACGTACAACACCAAGGATTCGCCGGTCGTCACCGACCCGACTACTGATTTGGCGCTCTCTAGCTTATCTATGGGAGAGCGGACGGGATCCCGAGTTTTCTAGAGGCTATGGTCGTACGTGGAATTCTGATCCTCTATGAAAAATTATATTCGGTACGCAGGCCGTCCCTAACGGCCCTGCTGAGTAGATATACTTATATAATCTTGGTAAGTTAACTACATGATTCACTTTTTTATTATTTAGCATTACTGAGCTCTTTCATATTCCACTGGACAGTCATTCGTTCCCGGAACGTTGAACCATGAAACACAACACTTTTGTAGGCACACCTCATCCGTAGACATCAATTAAACATGAAGCCGACATCAGTGCTGCGATGAGAATGCTATCAATGACTGTTACTCGATTCCTTACCATTCAGCTATCTATTTATGGTTCCGCACTAAAATCTCGAAATGCGTAGCGCTTAGGGAATTTAACCTCTAGGTTCAGGCAGTTGCATAGTTATGTGACCCCAGGGACGAACGGAATCAGAGCAATCTTACCTGCAATAGAGCCTGTTTCGTGCGATGGATGGGCTACCTCGGGGTTTTACATCCTCCACCCTGGGTGTTGGAGGGAATCCAATGTTCAATCAATTCGGTCTGATGGAACACCTGAGTATTCGCCGTGTTTGTTATGAGTCGAAAGGATGAACGTGATCCTCGACGGCTGGGTCTTGAAGGGCTTGGAGAAGATATCTATAAAATTGCGAATGTCTGCGATTTCGCCGATACCCCACGGTACGCCGAAAGCACCTACAGCGAGTTCCGTGCGTTCACAGGGCGTATGGAGGGGCTGAGGAATTATGCAAAGGCATCTGGAGGTCAACGATCATCAAGTCTTTGTATTACAGCATAAAATGTAATGATACAGCTGCCTCATTGAGTCTATGCCGTCTATGCTCTCAAGGGTCGATGTCCATCCTTTCCTCGCCTGTTGCTTCCAGCTCGTGGACACTGACATACTTGCCAATGTCATCCTTAGTAATTATCTTCTCGTTTAGTACTGCGGTAGTACCGCGCTTGAACTTGTAGTTCTTCAACTTCTGGCTACGCTCATTGGGCTTCACGAATCCGCGGTGTAATGTGGTCTTGTCGGCTGTGATGACAGCCAGGTCAACATTAGATCCAGAACCTAGATCGTTGAAGATACCGGCTTGGATAGCTAAGGAACAGAGGTTCATGGCATCTTCCTTGGTGCAATTAGGCTTCCACTGGGACTCGAAGACGGACATGGCGGCTAATGAACCGGAGCCCATGGTGACGTAGGGAAGCTTGTCGGTACTTCCATGAGCGTGAACAGTAAAGAGATGAGTTCCGGTAGGGTCGACGCCAGCGACGACTAGATAGGCCCCGATGTGGCCCTGGTAGCGGAATAGGTGTTGTTTGAGGAGGGTCATGCAGGTGACGACGCGGGGCTTGCGACCGGTGGAGAGGGAGTGCAGCTCGAGCTGGGAGGAGATGAGGGCTGTGGTAAACTCGGTATCGGCGGCGGTACCGGCACCGGCACACCAGATCTGAGGGGAGATATAATGAAGCTTCTCGCAGTTCTTGTCGGCGACGATGGGGCCGCTCGTGGCTCGGGTATCGGCAGCGATCTAGGGAACCATATTAGAGAGGAAGTAGTAAAGAAAGGGTAGGGAGATTCAGAGAAAGGCAGACTTACCACGACGCCTCCATCATATATGCACCCGACGATGGTGGTTCCTGTGCTAGTGGCCTTGGGTAAAGGAACGCCCCGTGCGTGTAGAGCCGCATTGCGGTTGTAGTTTGAAAAGTCGAAGCCAGGCATACCGGCGCGGTGTGGTTAGGGTGACGAGAAGTTGCGTTGTGATAGGGAGTCGATTCTGAGCAGATGGTGCTAGTTGCGATGGGAGATTGATATTGTCGTTGAGGTTTAGATAGAGAAGAGGTGAACGATGCGTATGTGTGTTTGATGCTTGATGTGAGAGCCAGAGCGAGCTTACGACCAAGAGCTAGCTGCCTTGTCTTGTCGTCTAAGCTACAGGTACCTAAGTATACTCTTTCTCTCTCTCCCTTAGACTGGATGGCAGCTCGCTATGGGGGCCTGTACTTGACCCACATATACATATATAAGAGACCCACTGTGCTAATGGAGATGTACTTTCAGGTAGATCTGTGCTTGGAATAGTTGTAGATTAGAGTAAAACTACTAATACCTACATTGTATCTAATTCAATACTGCGTTTCTGTACATGTAGATCAAGTAGGTACCTACTCAAAGCGCCTATCTGACCTAGGCACACTACCGCCGGCTGCTTAGGCAAGACCTGGAATGACCAGGATTAGATACTTTACATTTTTCCAGCAAACTGCAACTGCATTCAACCATCACCATTCAGTCGCGTCGGGGTGTATCAAAAAATTCATACCATAACAAGATTATGGTTAGCTTTTAGTCAGGAGCTCGTCTTTTATAAGGCATTGTTGCATCCCTCTAATCAGTCGCGTTATTCGTTATTCTGCGAAATATAGTTGTATAGTCACGACGCGCAACGCGACCGCCACCACTCCCTTGATCGCTGCAATAGCTCAACCCGACAGCCGGCATTCTCCTCCACCACAGCCTGTATATGCTTGCTTAGACTGCGCCGCCGGGGGTACATCTCCTAGTTGTCGCCATGGCCTTCAGCAGCTTCGGCAACACTGGAGCCGCCAATGTCTCTCAAGGCCCTGCTCTTTCTGAAGTACAAACCGAAGGTTTAGGTTTTCTCTCCCTAGCTGGCGATGCCAGATTGCGCCTATCGACACCATGGTCGCCACCTCCAGCCCCAAATGCTTCGCTCATGAGCATTGCCTCACGCCGAGGCCTTGTCGCTGCTGCCTGCCCCGATGCTGTTGTTGTCGCCTCCACGGATGCCGTACGAAAGGCCTTCGAAACCCCCAAGAGCGACGATAGCGAAGTCCGTCCTTTTACGCCCCAGTTACGGGTCCCTTTACCCATACGCATTTGCCAACTAGCCTTTTCTGCCGATGAGGCTTACTTGATTTTATCTGCAGAGCAAGGCGGCGGCTTGGCTGTCTACGATGTCGACGCCTTCCAGCAGGGCACGACCCAATCCGCATTTGAGATCCCTACCAATGGCGAATCTCTCCGAGCGCTGGTTCCCAACCCCCGTCCAGAGAAGGCAGAGTTGTCTGCTGTTGTTACAAATGAGGGTAAACTTCTGATGGCCAACCTCAAGGAGCGCAATTTTGTGTTCAAGGGCACTAGTCAAATCTTGAGGGAGCAGGTTAGCTGTGTCGCTTGGAGCAACAAGGGAAAACAGTTAGTAGCCGGACTTGGCGACGGTACTATGTGCCAGTTGACGCCTGAGGGTGATGTGAAGGCTGAGATTCCGAGACCACCTGGTCTGGATTCTAGTTATTATGGTAAGTGCCACCTAGACTCTATCGTAGCTAGCGCTGATGTTGTATAGTCTCCGCGGTTGTTTGGCTCGAGAACGACTTATTCCTAGTCTTCCACGTATCTACTTCTAATGGTAGTCCCCAAACAAAGTGCCATATGATTACGAGACAGGGCCAAAGCTTCCAATACCAGGGACTGAATGATCCTGTTGATCCTTTCGCGGCGGAAAAAGTCCCCCATCACACGGCTGTTCGGCTGAAGGATTTCCCTCCGAACCTTCAGGACCTTCTCATCTTTTCTTCGAGTGCTGTTCCCGATATTGGACTCCTTGCTCGATCAAAAACACCCCTTTCTCCTAATGGGCCGATAAACGTATTTACAAACATCGAGTTAGCTGACGACTCTAAGCGAGCTGCGTTGCCTATGGATGAGGACCTTCAGACCCCTGCTGCTATAGGTGTCTCTTTGGATCTATCTAGTAAGGATAAAGTATATAAACCCATCCCCACAGATGAACAGGATCAGTCACCAGGCCCTCTACCGGGATATTGGGTTCTAAACGAACAGGGCATACTGTCTATCTGGTGGGTTGTATATTCAGAATCAATTCGTGGAGGCACTACATACCCTGGCCTGGCGGCTGTCGAAGCTGGGAACGGCGAATCTGCGTCAACCTTCGCAACACAACCCGCTCAGCCCACAACTTTTGGGACGTCAAATGCCTCACCTTTTGGAAGCGCGCCGGCCTCGGCACCTGCATTTGGCGGCCCTTCCGCACTCGGGGCTAGGAGCTCGCCATGGGGTGCTGCGCCAGCCACTACCAATGGCGCGGGAGGCAACACATTTGGCTCTACCACTTTCGGGAGCGCCAGTACCTCGAAACCAGTTTTTGGTTCATCCACTTTCGGTACGAGCAGTGCAGCATCTACAGCACCCGCATTCGGACAGTCGACAGGTTTAGGAGCGAAGGCGTCTCCTTGGGGTTCTGCAGGTGCCTCATCAAATGCACCAGCCTTTGGCAAAGCTGGCTTTCCTAGTACTAATACTTCTAGCGGGACATCGGCGCCTTTTGGAAGCACAGTTAGTAGCAGTAGCAGCCCCTTTTCTACCTTTGCCACAGGGGGAGGATTTGCAGCCCTGGGATCAAATACAAGTTCCGATAACTCTAGCATATTTGCCTCAGCGAAACAGGGTAATACCACCAATACTTTGTTCCCACCCTCAACAAGCTCTAAACCGGACGCTGGCAGAGGGAATCCCTTTGGATCCCAACCTTTTAAATTGACATCTAGCTTTAAACCCGACACCAATGGCAACGATAGCGATGCGAAACCTTCATCCGGAACGGAGAAATCGGTCTTCGACAAAGGCTTTGCAGGCTTTTCTTCTTTGGTAGGTGAGGCAGCAAAAGAAAAAAATACCTTCGGTGGAGGCCAAGGATTGTTTGGAAAGCCGACACCGACTACCAATGTAGAGTCGACGACACCTACTACGACACCAGCACCGAACAAGTTCTTTTCACAGCCGTCACAGCCAGTAACTAGTATACCATTCAACCTCCCATCAAGCTCTTCTGGTAGCATTTTTGGGCAAGCTGCCCCGAAAACGTCCGTAGTCGAGACTTTACAACCACAGAAAATAGTTCCGGCGGAAGCCCCTTTGCCCCCAGAGTCTACCAGTAAGGCCACTTATCCGTTAGGAGATTCATCATTCTCATCTACCTCTTCTACAGACAATGGCGACGTTAAGAACAACCAGTCCAGTGCCGAGGATTTACCGCTACCCCCGGACTCTCCTCCGTCAATTGCAAAGCCAAAGGAAACCACCCCTCCGACGAATAAGGTGACAGCACCGCACGCCGCACCACTACCACCTGATCCTGTGAAAAACAAGGCTGCCTATAGCACTCCCTTACCACCCCTCCCCGGAGAAAGCGTAACACCGAAGGCTGCAAACGATGCGCCCTTACCACCGGATCCGATTAAAAACAAAAAGGCATATGATAATAAACTCCCTCCCCTACCAACCGCATTCATAGAGACTAAACCAGTGTGGAAAGCACCTCTTCCTCCAGATCCTGTGAAAGAACCCAAGGCCTATGAAAACAAGCCACCAGCATTGCCTATTGAAAAAACGCCTTCCTCTATTATCGGGTCGGGGTATAAATTCCCTACCGAGCTGCCCCCGGTCTCAGATAGCGAAGATGATAACTTAACGGATGAAGCCACCGAGGCTGCTAGTGAAGGTAGTGGTGTCGATGTCGCTAAGGATCTCAGCCCATCATCGAATGGAGCGAATCGAACACCTGGCTTCACACCCCAGGGCTCATTCGACGGCTTAGGCGGAAGTTATTCCAATATTTCTCGCCCAGAGCCGGAAAGGCGAAGTCTCTTTCTGAGTAGTAATGCCCCCATATTTCCCCGGCCTAATCCTATCAGCCCGCGCTCGCCTAGTCCTGTGCGGGGTGCACTACCACCGGGAATACTAAGTAATGACCATACACGATCGTTTAGTGCCCCAGGTATGGCCTCGCAGATCCTTGGGGCTTCTCGGAAGCAGGCACAATCGCGCCTAAACAGCTCTATTGTCGGCCGAGATGTTGCCCTTGAGAATGCTGTTATGGAACAACAACGCAAAGCCAAGGCTAAGAAAGAGGCAGAGGAAGCGCAACTGCTTGTGGATGAAGAGGATGATGCTGTACAACAACTTCTCGGGGCGGAGATTGAACCGACGCTAGAGCTGGATGAGTTTATTGCACATTCTGGTGTCGTACCACCTGCAGGCGACAGTGTTCCTGCTCAAGTGGAGGCTGTATACCGCGATATAAACTCGATGATCGACACCCTAGGCCTTAATTGCCGTTCACTAAAAGCATGGACTTTTGGTCACAAAGAATTTTCTTCAGATGATCATTCTAAGCAAGACTTGGCGTCCCCCGATGCGTGGACTTTAGAGGATATTGGGCAGTTGACATATATAATTGACCAGGTCCTTGGAGAAGCCTTGGATGAAGCCAGAGTCACGGATGTAGAAGAAAAGGTAGCACAGGTGCAAGACATACAGCGAGAACTTGCCCGCGATTGTAATAAACAGGCTGATATTCGGAAAATCATCACCTCGCGACTAGACCCGGAACAAGCGGCTGCTTATCAGGCCCTACCCCTGAGTGCAGAGCAGGCTGCTCAGCAAAGTGACTTACGGCGGCAGCTGGGTCACTTCCAATCTCTCTTAGCCCAAGCGGAGGAAAACTTAACGTTACTTAAGGCGAAGATCGTCTCTGCGAATAGTGTTAGCGGTAGAGGGCCCGTCCCCACTATCGAGGCGATAGTGCGCACAATTACCAAGATGACGAGTATGGTAGAGAAGAGAAGCGGCGACATTGACGTCCTCGAGAACCAGATGCGCAAGCTGCGGCTCGGGTCCACAGGTCCTGCAGGAAGTCGTGAGGGTTCTCCGTTCACGCCCAACTCGAAGAAAGTATTGGGCTCATCTATATTCTCACCCGATCGCTCAACCCGAGAGGCAACACCCATGCGTGGCAGCCTCATGCGTCATTCACTGTCGGGCTCCATCTCGGGGATCGGCGGGGATGTGTTCCGCACACCCCCGCGTAGAAAGCTGAGTGGGTATGGAGACGCCGAGAGGAAGGCCGTCAAGGAGAAACGGGAAAGACGGGCCGCCGTCCTTGGAAAACTGCGGAATGGCCTCCAAGCTAAGGGGCCGACTATTATAGCTCTGGATGACATTGCGTAAACGCGTAGGGCCGTTGTTATGGAAAGTGGACGATGCTCGGTGTCTCTCTTAACGAAAGATCGGGTTCACTCGCAGTCGAGATGGGAATTCTTTTTTAACATGCGACTGGACCCTCATGTAGGGATTAAGTAAACAATGTAACAATAATACCCGCAAAAATTGACATAAGACCAAAAAACACAAACCAGAGATTATCTATCACTAGGGCATGGATCTAATGAATTAACTATACGCCGTATTATCGATTCGCTAAGCATCATCATCATCATCAGCTAACCGTTAAACATCACGAATTAATCGATTGGGATGTAGATGGGTAGAAGATCTGTCTACTATTATTGAGCGTTACCATGAGACACGACACATGCGTATGCCATGGCTTGAACAGAACGCCACTACACACTGTTCCCTAGATAGGCTGTTTTCTCTAGATCGGTAGATAATGTACGTTACAGCAAGAAGGGGGTATAATACAATACAAAACGAATACAGGCTCAGGGTGTGGTGCAGTGTGGTATGGTGTGTAGTAGATAGATAGTTTCAACTCCATACTCCCTCCCCTGTTTTACCAAACAAATTTCCATCCAAGCACCAAGGATGTGAGTTGAGGCGTTGTAAAGAAATATTAAAACCACGATTAATTAATTTCACGCTAGACCTATGACACCGGCCCCAGCGGCCTCAAGCCTCGCCACGAGTTTCTTGACACTCGTCCATTCGTCGTTGCGCACGGCTTCCTTGCCGCCTAGATCAGGCCCGACCTCGAAGAGACTGACGACGCCGTCGATGCCGCCCGTAGCCAGGCGTTTTCCATCGGCGGTCTCCCAGGCGACTTTATTCAAGCTTTTGCTTAATAACTTGTGGCTATCTTTGCGAGGCGTAGGACTGATCTTGGCGACGGGGATTTCCGTCTCGACGGTAATATCCCAGAGTTCGAGGGAGCCGGCGCCGTCGACGAGGGCAAATACGCCCGGACGTACTGGAGACCACGCGGCGTCGTAGACGACGTCTTCACGCACGAAATCGAGGAGTGGTGGTATCGCAGTGCCGGCGCTCTCAACGATGGTACTCGTAGCAGCTGGCGCGCGCACTTTCCAGAGTTTCACGGACCAATCCAATGACGATGAGAGAATAAGATCTCCGAGATCGACGGGCCCGCGCGCCGGGTGAAAATCGATGCTCATTACAGGCGCGGCGTGTCCTTTGTAGGAGACTCGATAGTCTACACCGGCTTTGGCGCCGGCACGGTCGTAACGGTGACACGGGTAGATAGGACCCTCTTCGGAGCCAACTAAGAAGTAGGTAGGATCCGCTTGAGGAAACGCCATGGTTGTTGGGGCTAGATCCTCGAATTTATTTGGGGGTGGGGTTGTGAGCGTTAGCGACTCCTGTGGTTGGGAGAGCATATCAACACTCCATACGCAGAGGGCGCCATCCGTAGAGACAGACACGATGTTGTTCGCATTTTGCGTACCAACAATGTCGACTGAATAGACCGGATGCGAATGTCCCGATCCCGTAAGTGGCGTCTTTTGAACGGGTGAGGTTTTCGCGCGTGTATCCCATAGAAGCACCTGCCCGGAATACGTGCCACCAATGATGAGGTTAGGATGAAAGGGGGAGAACTTGGCAGCCAGAATATCAGATTGGGCGTGAAATAAGAACTCGGGCCGGTCATGGAGGTGCTGATTCCACACTTGAACCACACCATCAGGATCGTGAGGCGCTGACGGATTCTTAGTGTATGAGGCAAGCACAAGCTCTGGGTATTTAGGAGAGAAGTCGATGCTGCTGATCATGCGCTTCCTGGACCACCGATTGTCGTAGAATTGCACAATTTCCTTAACTCGTCTTCGACCCTTGCCACCCGTGTTCCCAGCTTGCTCATCCTCGTCTTCGATGTCATGGGCCTGTAGAGAGTAATCCGTCAAAATATCATATTCATTGCCCATATCGAGCGCGCGCTCGATCACTTTAGTCGACCTCTCTACGAAGTCCACAAACTCCTCGGAAGCAGTCACGGCAGCAAGTTCCTCGGAAGTCAAAGCTCTCGCGGGGAAATTCGATATGACCACGGAAGTAGACTGTAATACTCCATCAGTAACAAGCTCACGAGCAGCCTGTAGCTCTTCTTCGATCTCTTTCCTTATATTCTGACGCAGCTCTTCCTCTCTACCGCGACCCCAGCGGCTCATGCGCTTGCTCGGCGTAGCAGTGGATGCAGGTAGATCGTCATCGTCAAGCTCGGAGAAGGCACGGGAACGCGGAGCGGGCGGTGTCCAGTCGTCCGTTGTTTGAACGCCCTTATTATAGGAGAAAGTTTCCTTGACGGGTGAAGGGGGGCACTCGAAGATCGTCTGGAGAGGTACGGTGGTCAAAACTTGGGGTTGTGGAGGAATAGTAGAGGCAGGGTGGCCGTTAGTCGGCGAGGTGTATTCCGAGTTCTCGGCAGCACTGAGCTCGCCGCCGCTCAGAACGCTATTCGGGCGACTACCGCGACGGCCGGGGGAAGCAGCGCCAGTGATAGAACTAGGTCGGCTATCGCCTACTAGCCTTTCGATCATGTCCTCGATCTCTCGTTTTCGGTCGGTTTTTTGACCAGCCATAGGAGCGGCAAGCTGCGAAAACAATAGACATAGGTCAGCTTATATCTGAGAGAAGCAGGGAGTTAGGTATACATCTATAAGACCGCCTGTGCTCACCCGCCCTACATTGCCTTGGGTTGCCCTGAGTTCTCTCTGGCGCTTGAGCTCGGCAAGCTTTGCCTTCTTGGCCAGGATCTCATCTCGTCGTTGTTGCATGATGTGGTCGACACAGACCCATCGCCGGGTCTACGGTCGGCCGGATATTCTTTGGAAAGGCAATGGTAGAGGGGAAGAGACAAAAGAGATGGAATGTCCGGGTTGGATTAGGCTTATAGAGATGGGCTGCTCGCGTATTTAGATGAAAAGGTCTTTAAGGTCTTTGAGAGAGGCGGCAACAAGATGACAAACAACGACTAATATGATTCAAACTTGTCCTACGACCTGTCAGGGTTGATGGGGTTTCAAGCGTTCTTCGTTGGGTGATTATTACTGGTGCATTCGGTCATATGAACGCGCTTCTGAAATTGTCCTTTGACGATGCATCAAGCGCATGTCTTGGCCGATGCGGGTTCCAGCTCAAGCCAATCTTAATCCCTGCCAGGCCGAGGTTGCATAAGCGTTTGTTGCTGTTTGTTGCTTAGATGGGTATTAGCGTTTATAAACAAGTATGATTATCTATCGGGGATCTTCCCCAAATCCTAAAATCGGTGCATTGGCTTTGGTGCATGGGCACATGTGGCTGGAGCTCTCCCGGCCCATGCTGTCTCGAATTCCGGATACGTACCGTATACTTCCGAGTCTAATAATTTTCGACTTTACCATCTGCCCGGCAACCCGTCCGTCCTCCCAACACCACGCACGTACCTCGGTCCACTACCTCTCGACGACGCCTTTGTATACCGGCTCGACTCGGAGGTACTTCGCCAGACAGACCATTAATTTGCCTCTTCCACGACGTGCGTATCGTGCTTCAATTGCCCTTGTTTCTTATCAGGACCCATTGCGCGAAAATTCACCCGTCACGTACGATGTCCACCACTTCGGGAGTCAACGTATGTAGAAATCCCTAGGCCGCATTTAACTGTGAGCGGCAATGATTGCTGACAATTTTTTTTTCATCATATAGGTACTTCGGTACTCTGCCCTAGCCTTTGGCGTCTTCTACGGCTTCACCCACCAACGATCGATTAACGCTTCACAACGCGCTGCCGCCGCCAAGAAGGAATACGAGCACAAGCAACGTTTAATAGAACAAGCCAAGGCCGAATACTCCAAGTCTAAGAGCTCATCCGCGACAGCTACCTCGGAAAAGAGTGGTCGTAGGTCTTTCTCATATATCACCCATTGGGCCTCGAGGGAATTGCGCTAGAAACTGACGTATATCTAGTGAACCAAGATCCAATGGACTCGAAATTCGACCTGGAAGCATATATGAACGCTCTGGTGTCACAGAAGGCCTAGGGCACCTCCCGGTATATACTTTAGACACGGAGCAAACGGACATGGGATAGACTGGGGAGAAAGAAGGACACCCAGGGCCGAGGCTGAAGCTGAGAGTTTTAATAAGAGGGATGGCCACATGACGCTCCATCTGTACTACATATCCTCCTGCGCTCCTGCGAAACGGCCTCCCTCGCCTCGAACCCAATGATTGTATGGTTGCATCGCTTCCAGAGAAGCTACTGGATAGATTTCCTTGTGTTATCTGTGTATATCAACGCTTATACCAATTAAGACTTTCCGGACGTCTCGAAAGAATTACGCTCGACCATCATGTTCACAATATGGATCATGAAAACACGATTGATTCACAATCCGGGATGATTTAATAGATAGTGGTAAGCTGTGTATCCTTGTTAAATACCCAATTATACACTACAAAATTCGACCACAAGAGGATTATTAGGTGACCATGATTAGCAAAATTGGAATTTGAATAAGTATTAGGTTTGCTTATGCGAAGAGGCTCTATATATCAACAAGACGTCTACTGTGTATAGTGAGCACGGGAAAGGCAACAGATACTCCAAGGTCAATGCTCCGGCTAACACTGATACCTAACTACGGGTAATTATTCTGGGTTACCTCCCTTTTTGCTTTCAGTTATATTCATATGCCCCTACGCTTGTTACATCGGCCTTCCTATTTTCCTGAGTACATCCTTATTTGACTCATGAAGGTCACTGTTACAACACATAAACATTACCAGCCACCCGGACTAGAGCGCCCAGTGTAATTGATCTATGGTTACAACAATTCGCGATGGGGCCTTTTGTGTCAACCGAAGCTTACCACTTAGCCACTATACCAGAATAAGGATTCTGGGCGATAGTAACTTTGGGACTGGATATTGTAGTCAGTGAAGCAACAACTTCGGCCTCTAGCATCCGTAAACACCTGCCTTTGTCAAATACTAAACGCCTCGTCGGGTTATTTTACACCAATCCGCCGGCGTTGGAGTCACGTCAAGAAAATTTGCAAGTATACCGAAACAAAATCAACTGGCATAGAACATTGATCAAGAAACCGGCAAACAACACGGCAAGAAAAATTTGCCGACACCCCCAAAACTATTAAGTACCAAGCTTGGTTGGTATGTAACCTCTACTGATTCCCGAATTCTCCAAGAAGTACAAAACGACCTCTCAAATCCGGGCGCCCAGCAACGGGTCTAAAGATTCGTCTCTGCCAGGAGCGAAAACACTCGCGTCAATAGATTTGACAGCGAATGCCGATATACGCCGAAGCGTATTTGCTGGCATGTCTACATGTGTAACTATAGAATGAATGAAATAGACAAGATGGTACGTGCCAATTGTGAGATGCTTTGAGAAAAAAGAAAATGAAATATGTAACACATAAGCACTGACTTACACTGACTACCTATAGCTCACTCATAGATTGGCAGGTGAAGCTGAAGACTGTAAATATTGATCATAGTTGGTAGGTAGATCTGAGTATGTGTGTTGTTAGGAAGACCTAAGTTTGAGGTCTTAAATACCTCGAAAAAAAATCCTAGAGACAGGTACCTGCATATGCATATATATGTATGTATGCAATGTGTAGGTATGACGATATGATAGATAAGCCTGAATGTACCGATAAGCTCCACCAGTATTACAGATAAGCCAGTACTAGACAATGAGACAATGTACCTTGTACACTAGCTCGCCAAATTACGTGTCCAGTGAAAGCTACAGCTGTCCTCTCCCGCCTGTACCTAGCATTACCGGTATACAGGGCCTCTTCTTGGCAAGCATCGCATAGCAAACAATGCGAGTTGGATACATTGTACCTATACAGGTAGCCTTCAATTCTCTGGCAAAGTCTAACAACCTTTTCCCTCGCAAACCCAATTCACTCATGCCAACATAGATGTGACGCCCACAAACACCCAATCGTCGCATCGTCGCATCCCCTCCTCACAATGGCCGTCGCTACAGGCGCCAGGTCGACCCCAGTCGAGCTGCTGGTCGAGCTCGGCAGGAACCAGAGCACCAAGACACTGTTGAAGGTTATCATCCTAGCCATCATCGCCGCCGCCGCCGTTGCGAGTCGTCTGTTCTCCGTCATACGTATGTATCTTCTGTTAGGGAATTATTCGGTCTTGGCTAATCAATCTATTCGTCCTTTCATATAGGCTTTGAGAGTATCATCCACGAATGTAAGTTCATTTAGTTCACCATTCATTCCCCTCTACTCTACTCTGCCTTTCTACGATGGCCCTCTCTTTCTCTCTCTACTTCTCAACTAATGCTCTTTACAAGTCGATCCGTGGTTTAACTTCCGCGCTACTAAATACCTCGTCGCCAACGGATTCTACCAGTTCTGGGACTGGTTTGACGACCGGACATGGCATCCTCTGGGACGTGTTACTGGTGGTACGCTGTACCCGGGCCTCATGGTCACCAGCGGCGTCATCTACCACCTGCTCCGATTCCTGACCGTCCCCGTCGATATTCGAAACATTTGCGTACTGTTAGCCCCGGCCTTCTCTGGCCTGACTGCCTACGCTGCCTACCTCCTCACCAATGAGATGACGACTTCCTCTTCCGCCGGCCTTCTCGCCGCCATCTTTATGGGAATCACCCCCGGCTATATCTCGCGCTCCGTCGCTGGCTCTTATGATAACGAAGCCATTGCTATTTTCCTTCTTGTCTTCACTTTCTTCTTGTGGATCAAGGCCCTGAAGCTCGGCTCTGTCCTCTGGGGAGCCCTATGTGCTCTCTTCTACGGCTACATGGTCGCCTCCTGGGGTGGTTATGCCTTCATTACCTGTCTCGTTCCACTTCATGCGTTTGTTCTCATTTGCATGGGAAGGTTTAGCCTGCGCCTTTACGTCGCATACACCACATGGTATGCTCTAGGAACGTTGGCTAGCATGCAGATTCCTTTTGTTGGCTTCTTGCCCGTCCGCACCAGCGAACATATGCCCGCGCTAGGTGAGTATAATACCATTGCGCGCCAGGACTTGCGTGCATAATTGACTTACTAACACTAACTAGGCATATTCGGCTTCCTCCAGCTTGTGGCCTTCCTCGAATACGTTCGATCCGCCGTCCCAAGCCGCCAATTCCGAAATTTGTTGTATGTAGGCTTGGGAGGCATTTTCGGAGTTGGTCTGCTAGGTCTCGTTGGTCTCACAGCGGGAGGCTATATTGCGCCTTGGTCTGGTCGGTTCTACTCTCTTTGGGATACGGGATATGCTAAGGTCCACATTCCCATCATTGCATCCGTCTCAGAACATCAACCGACTGCCTGGCCAGCCTTCTTTTTCGACCTTAACATGTTGATCTGGCTATTCCCAGCCGGTGTGTACATGTGCTTTCAAAAACTTGAGGACGAGCATGTATTCATCATTGTTTATGCTCTGTTCGGCAGTTACTTTGCGGGTGTCATGGTACGCTTGATGCTAACACTCACGCCTGTTGTTTGCGTGGCCGCCGCAATTGCCGCGTCTCAACTCCTTGATACTTATCTGCAATACAAGTCTCCCGAAGTTGTCGATAATAAGGAAGAAGAATCCTCGGATGGGTCCAAGAAGTCATCCAAGCAGAGTTCATTGCGTTCAGCCTCTCAACCTGTGGTCGGCATTTATAACCTTTTGTCCAAGACTTTCATCGCCGGCGCTATGACGTTCTTCCTCCTTATCTTTGTTCAACACTGCACCTGGGTCACGTCCAACGCCTATTCCTCCCCATCGGTCGTTCTTGCAAGCCGAATGCCGGATGGTAGCCAGCACATCATTGATGACTACCGTGAGGCTTACCAATGGCTTCGACAAAACACCAAGGAGGATGCCAAGATCATGTCGTGGTGGGACTATGGTTATCAAATTGGTGGAATGGCTGACCGACCTACCTTGGTCGATAACAATACCTGGAACAACACACATATTGCCACTGTCGGAAAGGCAATGAGTTCCCGTGAAGAAGTAGCCTATCCCATTATGCGCCAGCACGAAGTGGACTATGTCTTGGTTGTCTTTGGCGGTCTCCTCGGCTACTCTGGCGACGATATCAATAAGTTCCTGTGGATGGTAAGAATCGCCGAGGGTATCTGGCCAGACGAGGTTAAGGAGCGCGACTTCTTCACCCCCCGTGGCGAGTACAAAGTTGACGCCGACGCCTCCGAGACTATGAAAAACAGCTTGATGTAAGTTTAATCGCCCTATGGGAGTCCGAGCATATGCTAATAACATAAATAGGTACAAGATGTCATATCACAACTATGCATCGCTGTTCCCTCCAGGACAAGCGCAGGACCGCGTACGTGGCGCACGGCTCCCTGATCAGAGCCCCGTTCTCAACAGCTTGGAGGAGGCTTACACATCAGAGAACTGGATCATCCGAATTTACAAGGTCAAAGATCTTGACAATGTTGGGCGAGACCATGCCGCGGCAGCTTCATTTGAAAGAGGCCATAAGAAGAAGAAGGCCATTAAGAAGCGTGGGCCGAGAGTACTCAGAGTAGAGTAAAGAGTAGGGATGTCACGAGATTTGCACTTGCCCGCTAAGGGATTGAAGCAGACTATTTGTAAAGACTTTACTTATAAGTGTATTTTCGGGTGGTTTACTGGAAGATAAAAGCAGCCTCCGTAAGCGCGGCGCATACTGTAAAAAAGTGAATAAACGAATGAGTTCTCCATGACCGGAACATGCAGTAGTACTACCGTTCGCTATAGGAGAATCAGAAACACATAGTAGTGGCGTGGTCCGGTATTGTTAAGCACGTTCACCTATCTATATGTATATATTTTATACCCACTGAAGCGACAGACAGTACACAAAACAAGACTGTTTGTTGTTTTAATGTGTTTTGCATGCTATAGTTTGCATTTTGTGTAATTCGAAGAAAAAAATTCAATACCCCCCAAAAAATCGATTTCTGACCAAATAACAGAAAAGAATTGATGTTCTAAAAAGAAAAAGTGGAAAAAGTATGCCCACTACTGGAGTCGAACCAGTTGCCTCCTCATTTCCTAGAGATACTTCAGAGGGTAAGTATACTAGTGAGGCGCTCTACCGGTGAGCCAAGCGGGCTATCGTTGCTTGCTAGTGGCATTTCCAACTGCAAAATACGGTCAAGTAATAGGTTTCCCCAAAGGGGTGGACCACCGTACCGATCTGGGTAGTAAGGTTAAGTAGGTTTTACCTCAACTTCGCCTCACTTACTCAGCAGGTTTTCTATATACTACTAGGTACTGTATGTAGAGAGAGATATGAAAGGGCCTTCGCTACCTAGGTTAGTATCTATCTATCTACCCAACTCGCTAAATGCCAGGCATTCATTCATTCTACAGGAAATACGGCTAGCGTATACCAGAGCGTGGTAGGACTATGCGTTTATTCCCATTCGGGATCATCGCGATGGCGGGATATTAGTGTAAGAAGCAGAGAAGATAGATCACCTGTATCCGCAGATACCTTCCTGTCAGTATCCAGCACCTCGGCAGCGGGCAGGACATTAAACACTCCAGAGCACGAATAATTCATTCACGTCGCCAAATTTAACGCACGGGTCATGCCATCAAGTAAGCAGGGTAACAAACAAGCCCATGAATACTTCACGTGTGTATCGATTGTCTGGTCTGTCTACTAATTACCACAATTCACCCTCCAGCATCTCTACCGCCCGGCACAGCTTTTCGCAACCAAATACATGAATGAGGTGCTAGCCTACAATGCAACTCTCCTCTCCGTATTTTATCTTCTCGCCTCATGTATCTCCTCCTCCGCGTTTGTGCTCTCCTCAGTCCTACTCTCGCGGCAAGAAGGAAAGCCGTTTCGTTTGATGAAAACGTTATATCAGACATGGGTAGGTACTGTAACAAGATTATCATAGCAGAATTTTTGACTGCCATCGTATTCAAACAACGCAATTTCAGTAGCGTATGTCCAGTCATTGTGCCTGCCACCAGGGAAGCACAACAAACAGCTGCTGTCATGGCAATATCCGGTGTGCCAGTCGTGATTGCTGGTGGCTTGGTTATTTTTTTAAAAAAAAGAATCATCTGATCAAGCTGATGACAATCGCATTAAGCGGCGCAAGCGATTACCATCGGCTAGTTGAGCAGGGGTTTTCTGTACAAGGTTTTCCACCGAATGTCCTGTATGGCCAACAAGGGAAGATCCAACAGGCGACGAGGGGTAGTTAAAATCATCGTCGTCAACTTGTCCGTCATCCGTTTCGGTGTACATATCGTTCTGCTGGCGATCTAAAAGTTTAGCTGTACAGCCACTTGCTGAGTGCTTGCGGCGAACTAGAGAAAGCTCAGCGTTTGGTTTGGTTTTTGCAAATTTCTGCTGTTGTTCTTCCTCGCTAGAGAACTCTGTATATCTTGTTAGAGAATGCCGCGTATCAATAAAATTCAATAACATAACGCGGTATAAACAAAACATACCAATTTGCTTGGTAGGCGTCTCGGCCTCTACATCCTCCTCTGCGTCAACCTCTGTGACGATGGGGGTCACAGTACCACCGTCGCCATGATCCGAATCGGAATTATAGCTCACTATCGACATGTTACTGGTCGTGACAAAACTAGACACTGGAAAAGCAGAAGTCGCCGAGCCACCTAAGGAGCCCGAGAGGCTATCAAAGAGCTTACCCGCAAATGCTAGGTCTCGCTCGGCCATCTCCTCTGCCGCCCGCTCCATATCTGATTGATAATCCGACCACAACTCGCTCACAACGCAGGGGGGGTTGGAATCACTGGCATAGGGAATATCCGTGGGCGTCGGCGGCTCGTCCCAGTTGAAGAAAGTCTTCGATTCGTCGACCGCTCTTGGTAGATTACTACTCGGCGGCGATTGTCCTCTGTCTTTAAAATTGGGACGTTGGTGAAGAGTCTTTGTTTGCTCTGGATTCATTCTAGGACTGTGGCTCGATGAAATTCGGAACCCATCGGAGCGAAAGCTTGGATCATAGAAGTTAGTGGGCTTGTTAGTAGTCTCTTCCAAAACTACTTCCGGGCCTGCATCCACCAGTGTTCTTGAAGGCTCCTTCATGGACGCTTGTGTATCAAGACCCCTTGCTTTGCTACCTGCGTCTCTATGATCAGCGGCTTTCGAAGCAGATCGTCGGCCCTTCTTCACCCGTTCGTGGGTACTACTCTGAGTATTTGCTTGCTTCAAAGCTCCGTGTATCTCATCGGGATTTTTTCGATCTAGGCTCTTCGGTGATGTCTCCGTTGCAAGTTGTGGCTCTGGAACTACTTCCGTATCGCCATCTGCGCCCAGACGGGGTGAACTACAGATACGCGCCAGGTCATTGCCGTCCGCAAATGGGGAGATTCCGATACCAATAGACCCAAGCCGTTGCCGTGGCCGTGGAATGCGAGTGCGAGGTCGAGCAACCGCCGACTTGGTGTCATTCGTACTTTGAACCTTACCCGCATGGTTGACTTTATCGGGCTCCCTAGGTACGAGTGGAGAATTGTGCTTTGCACTCCGTGAATCTGTTTTAGCATATCTCGTCCGAGACGGAGTTGGTGCTTCAGGTTCTCGAACAGCTCTGCTACTAGCCCTTCTGTCGCTATGACGAACAGGAGATCTGTTAGTTTCATCAAAAGAACGGCTGCCCTACAGATCCGATACAATTGATGAGGCTCTCGACCTTGGTCCTGAGACGGAAGAGACTGATCCGGGTCGCAGAGGGGAAGGGTTGGAGGTAACTCGACGAGAGAAGAGCCGAGAGAACGATCCAAAGCGATTAGACTTCTTAACCCAACGAGGGCCGTGACGAGTTTGCTCGTAAGTATAATTTCCTCCAGCGATAGTACGGCCCTCGTCCGAACTTGGCCAGGGCACACCGGCTTCTTCGCGATTCCGCCGCATCTTCCTAGCTCTCATGGGTGACATGTCGAGTTTGTTATGTTTGGTACGAACCTTTATAATGGGAGGGTCACCACCGTCGTCGTCGTCGTCGGAAGTATGATAATCTGTGTCTGCCGCATCCTTTAAGCAGCTGTAACAATAATTTACTGCTGGCACCTCGCCTCGCTTTAGCGGGTGCGCCTTCTGGTATCGTGCAGACCGTTTCTTACCGCATCCGGCGCAGACGTGAACATGACGGATGCGTTTGCTAAGACGTCGTGTCACCTCTTCATTATTTTTGGGCTTCTCATGCGTTTTTCCCGCATCTCTAGGCTGCCCGATAGTTTGTTTTGTGTGCTGTCGGGACATTTTTCTTTGGTTAGTCGTCATGGCGTGGGCCTGAAGCCAATCCTGCGGTGGCGGCGGTGGCGGCGGTGGAAGAATGTTAGCTAGGCGAACAGCCGGTATAGCTTGTGTATGTGAAATCTGAACAGGCTGGAATTGTTGAGGTTGCTGGTGGTGTGGTGACATAGGTGCTGCTGTAGCTTGAGGCATAGAGATTCCCAGATGGCCTGGGTATTGTGCTATATGTTGTTGAGGGCTTGCCCAGTTCGGAAGGCCCTGGAACCTCGCAGGGCTATTGCAAGAGTATCTAGGTAGCTGACTAGGCTGATAAGCTGCGCTACAGTAGCTCATTGGAATAGGGGCCACACCGGTATTCACCATCGGGTGAGTACGCCAGCCTACGACGGATGGGGGAGGTGGGGGTGGAGGCGGGATATTATGCTGATTGAATGTTGGAAGTAAAGGATTCATCTTGTATGTTGTAGCCTGAGGCAAGCTTGAATTACCTGGGTCATCATATCGAGCTACCTCAATGGGAAGGGTTGTAGAAGAGGAGTGCCTGCTATCCGCCCTACGACGAACTGCCGGTGACTCGGTATCCTCATAGGTGTAAGCTCGGTTTTTTCGAGGTGTTGTTGGGACAGTAACTAAGCCTGAGCTCTGAGATGCCGCACTCAACGGCCGGGGCTGTCTCTCATAATCCTTGCGGGATGGGATGCCGAAACTTTGCCCCAGAATATCGAATCCAAAGTCTTGCAGGAGTTTACCTTTTTTTTTCCGGCCAAGAGCCGGATTTCCATCCTTAGTTTGCGTAAGATAGACATTATCATTCAGAGGTAGGAAGAGAGCATCGTGATCTGCGTCTTGTACAAGCGGCTGCGGCGTGATAGAGCCAGTGCTCCTGAATAGTTTGTTAGCTCGTTGGAACATGGCTGGAACGGCAGGTGAGAGTTGGATGCTTTGGTAAGAGACGGGCAAAGACAAAATGGCCAGCTGCACAAAGCATTGTGATAACCACAACGCAACGGAGAGAAGCCATAGAGAGTGCTCATGATAGGAAGGCCAGGGGAGTGGGTCTTGGCTGGAAACCATCCATTGTGAAGGGCAAACAATGATGATCGAATCTGCTAGCCATAGGTACCAATGTACTACTTACCGAGAACGAGGATGTCCTTTCCCGAATAGACCCATCATACAGTACCTGAGTGTGACTCAAAGGTAAAGTCTAAAGGGAAACCAACCACCTGAGCGAGTTAGGGTCATGTATGCACGGTGTGCTTGGTGGTAGTACCACGGTGGGTGCGTGGGGGAAAGCACGGATGAAGAAGTAGGTATTGCGTTGATCGAGGAGTTCAAGGTGGCTGAAGGAAGCGCGAATGCCTTAGGGATCTGTAGAAACGAAGTGGGCGAAGAGGTCAGGACTGAATGGGGTGAATATGAAGGCAACAACAACAACACTCAGCATATACGATAACTTTCTACAAGTCAAGAGGGAGTTGACGGTTTGGAGCGAGTGAAGTTTGGGGAAGAGTGAAGGAAGGAGGGTATAGTGGGTGGAGGAAGGGTGTGGTAATTGATGTTTATTTAAGAATTTGAGTGGTGTCAAATGACGAGTGAAAAAGTTGAAGTACGACCCGCACACAAAGTGGATTAAATAGAACCTTTATGCTTATTACCTTCCCACCTCTCTATCTCAGTGACCTAGGTATGGTTTGTAGGGAGGCACCATATACTGTCACGTCGTTGCTGTACAAACTATCAACTTCCGTACCTCAACATCAGGTACCTCATTTAGGAACGTGGACGATGGCCCACGCAGTGCCCACCACAAACCAATGTAGGGCGGCAGAGATAAACCACTACGTTTGTGCTGTTGAACCCTATTTTATTTCTATATAACTTTTACTACACCTAAATAGACCTGATGCGCCCTTGTGTTACTATGTTAGGGTTGATATTGGTACATGATTAATTCCCTATCATCATAACATCTGGTAACATCTTAGCAAGATCCTTTTATTCACCTAAATGTATGCCACTCGTGCTATCCCACGTGAGCTAAACATATCGAAACCACAACGTGTCTAGTGTTCCATGGTCACTCAATGCTTATGGCCGTGCTTGGTTGAAACAGTGTCGTTAATAGTCAAGTCCCACTGAACCCTCCTATTGAAGATAACTAGATGGGTATTTGAGAGAAATGATTGATGCAGCGGAAGATGTAATCGACCCAAATAGCGAGAGCGAGCCATCATCGACTGTTCGGAACACAGCTTGCTGGCGCAAGTCGCTGGGCTGGTGGTGGTCCAGTTCCAGTACGCTCGAGTCTATCCTTGGCAGGAGAAGTGTCACGAGACGCTTGCTGTTCTAATCTATGAACCGCCTCGAGACGCCGTTGTTCAAACCTTCGACTACGCTCCTGCTCTCTAGTAACATTGCGTATCCTCATCTCGTGATCTATTTGCGCCTCTTCCACGATTCGGCGATGTAAAAGTGATTTCTCGGCCCTAGGCCAAAGACGGTCAAGCTGATCAGCCACGGATGGTGGTACACGGGACGGTAGTTCTCCAACCGGTCTTGTTTTCGATGATCCACCCCAAGAGCATTCAAATACGAGTCTCGCTTGCAGGGCATTTGGATCGCCGGTTCCCCAGAACGTGATATGGTCCCCATGATACAGTTTCATCCAATATTTGCATATGGACTTGGCATCCTTTGGCTCGTGGGATTGTAGAAACCGACCATTGATATGAATCCCATTGGTCGCTTTGGTTGCGATGTAGAATGCGTACGCATCCGACTCTGGGTAAGACCGCATTGTACGACCTGTTGTCGAGCGCGCTGGTTCCCACGGCCTAAGCTCATCAGACGAAGCCTTATAGCCTTCCCTCCATAACATGACTCTGAAGGCATTCTTAGGTACTCTAGATTCTACAGCCAGTTCATAAACGACCGTGTTACTCGTTTCCCTGCCCCACGATAAGATCGGATCTCGAAGAGGAATTAATATATTTGGCAACAATGAACCTGGACTAGATTTGAAGACGCCCACTTCTGTTTTGGGTTGATGGGTTGGTACTTGGGCCGATGGCACGTGCGATGGAGCATATTCATCAGATGTCGAAATATCCGGCTGCGAGACGAACTGATTGTCGAGGGTATCTAACAGAGCGGTTTGTGGTGATTCGCGATCAGCCGACTTTCTAATTGCGCTTTCTTCCTGACTAACTCCTAGATGCAACGCATGTGGCCTAGCGGGCTCTTTCCCGTGAGAATAAGTCGGAGGAAAGTATTTCATAGCTAGTTCCCAAAGAGGGCTTTTGTTTTCCGCAAACACTTCTTTCCTGCTCTCAGCAGCGCGTTGGAAGGCCACAAACTGAAGGTTTGTCATTTCTGGATAGTTTAGATGCTTCGTGCTTTGATCTCGGGCGTCCCAATATTCCTCTTTGGATACGGGGTATTCAATCTGGCGGTCCAAATCATGTTTAGGTATCTGGGGTATGCTGGCGAACAAAATATCTTCATCCTTTAAATTGTCTATATCCCCTTCTGATTTTAGCCTTTTTAAAGAGTGTTTCATATTGGCACTCAATGTATCATATTCATCACTCGTGTCATAATTTGGTTTCCTCTTGCTTGTGGCGACATTGCTAATCCGTGAAGATGTTAATCCCGGATCGAGATTGGCCACGGATTTCATATTAAGGTTTTTGAGGATAGAAGATGCGCCGCCTAAGCTTTGAGAGCCTATACCGAAAAGAGCACTGCGGGAGTTGTCGTCTTGGGAGGGGCCGCCAACAGCTGACAGATTGTTTGGGTTTTGGCGGACATGCTCCCTCGGAGTTGAGAAGTCTTCGGAGTCTTCAAAACTATCACGGACCTCGGATTCAGGACGTTCAGTCTCACCAAAACTCGTGCCTTCAAAGCTACCGTAGGCTTCAGGACCGGGGAGTTCAGTATCACCAAAGCTCATATTGGAAACAGAAAGATTCAGACGCTCCTCCGGGATGACACCAGAGCTGCCAATGGCCGAAACTTCCCCAAACAACTTTGGAACATGAGGCCGCCTAATGATATCGTTCTCTTTTTCCAATTCGAAGTCCATAGAGAAGTCAGGCTCAGGCTCACCAAGAGAGCTTGCGCCTATTCTCATGGTCTGGGACGGGTGTTTATCCTGAAGACTCAACTGTGAAGCTGACTGACTTAATGCCTCGTTGAACTCTTCGTCAGGAAAATTCCCAGCGCCGCTCAGCCAGGGATGAGCAGTGAGCTCGCTAATGGTGGCTCTGGTTTCTGGCCGCACATGAATCATACGGGTCAGAAAATGGATGCCATTATTTGAAATCTTCCAAGCGGTTAAAGGCGTGGTATCCAGAGGTGTCTTGATAATATGATCCAGCAATTCGGTGTACGTGATCCCGTTCTTAACGGGAAAAGGTGGAGTACCGGTTAGAGCGTTGAATAGAACCCCACCAAGAGACCAGATGTCTACCGCATGATCATATCTTTCTCCATCTACAGGCCGATGGTTTTTTCTGTTAGTCCGCCGGCCGTAGTCGTCATATGATGAGAACTCGGTATATACCTCGGGTGCGCAGTACAGCAATGTCCCACAGAACGTTTTGAGGAACGTCTGCTCAGTATCTATCATTTTGGATAATCCGAAATCCGTTAGCTTGACGACGAGAGGATTGACTGTCTGAATAAGAATGTTGTCCGGCTTGACATCACGGTGGGTGATCTTATTTTTATGTAGGTATCCAAGCGCATCGACCAGCTGATGAGCAATGATCTTGACATCCTGCTCCACGAGAGGACCCTGCTCCTGAATGAGTTTGCCCAAGTCACCATCGGGGACGTATTCCATGATGATAATGAATTGATTTACATCCCAATCAAAATGTTCGATGTATTGAACGATATTGGGCTGAAAAGGTTAGAGTAACATGAAGTGACGAGATGCAGGCTTACTTACATGTTTTACTCTTTGCATAATTTTCATTTCATTTTCGACCTTCTGGTCTAGAACACCGTTTTTCATGAATTTCCGTTTATCGAGCTCTTTTGCGGCGTAAGGGGAGCCGTCATTCAGAGAGGTAACTTTATGAACCGTTGCAAATGCCCCTTTCCCGATGACACGAACTCGGGCGTATTTGTCGCCGCCGCGCCACTCACGGGGAAGATGGTTCCCTGGTCTCGGGGGGCCCGGTGCCCTCAGGACTTGGTCGTTAAGCGGAGTCCTCCTCGTGGGAGCGAACATATTCACCTTGAGGGAGAATTTAGTACCCGTGTGCATCATAAGTGTAGTCCGGAGTGTCTTACATGACCATTTAGAGCGGGGCTAATAGTTTTATTCACGTCATCGGCACCGTTGAAATTGAGTAAATATGGCGCCACGTTTTTCATATAGGCTTCTTCATACTCCCCATCGCGACGAGGAATGCGGACTAGGAAAACAAGATCGTACCTATTTTCATGCATAACGATCTTAATGGTCGAGCCAGTTTGAAGCGTGCGCCGTGTGGAAGGAGAATCAGGCGCGGTTGAATCGGGTCTCTTTCGAAGAAGTTTGGTATCGACAACAGTCCCATTCGTGGACTGGTCCTCAAGTAAAACACTCCCATAGCTGTTTACATAAATACGACAATGTATATTACTAAGTCTTTTGGCGGGGTCAGAAGCGAAGCATATATCACAACGACTCCGGTTTCGACCAAAAGTAAAGCCTAGACTGGGATCCTTTAGTGTGGAGGACAACCGCAGCACGAGGGCATGGTCCCCTATGCCCTGAGCGCGGCCGAATCCACGAGCATCGTCTTCGTGGTATAAATCCCACTGGATGGCATCGGCGGTAAACCTCCCAACTGTGTGGCAGGCATACTCAGGCGAAGAGGCGATCCTCTGGACCTCACGACTGGCGGCTTCGGAGATAGGATATAATAGGCAGATAATGTCGGAAATGTCCTGGTCGGAGAAGCCTGAATTCTGCTGGCCGATTCTTCGAGGATCAAAAGCATTTTGTGTGGCTAAGAAGAAAGAAGCGGTCAACTATACATGGAATTTTATTGTTGGTTCTAAGGTTTGAATAGTATTAAGAGAGGAGGGAGTTCACTATGATCTGACAGAGGATATGAGGGGGGCGTAAGCCTATGTACCTTGCTGTGTGGCCTGCGAGTCTGGCTCCGCGTCCATTGGAGAAGAGTGCCTCGAGGCTAGTAACACCGACTACTAGAAACTCACCATCCAGGCAGTCGGCAAACCTGGCCTGGGAAATGTGAGGGAACCCCAACTTGGCTGCTTTGAAGCTTTCTCATGCACGAAACTAAGATGGGACCGTGAACATTCGACCAGCAGGAATATCTATTCTATGAGGGCGGGCGAGGTAAGTGGGGTGTGAGGTTGTTATGGTTGCACGGCTGAATGGATGAGACCGGTGGAGGCTATGTGACTAGATAGATGATACTGAAGAAGAATAGCAGAGCTGGTGGTGTAGTTGAAGCAGGTTTACATGAAATAATATAGTGGCGAGATCTCGGAAGACAAGAGGGTTGTGGGAGATCAGAAGAGAAAGGTCATGTGGACATTGGTTGATATGAATGAAGCTGCGATTGAACCACAGGACCAGATTGACTCTCCAGCTTGTCGACGGTAATTTTGAGGCTTAGATAGCTACTTAGATAAATGGATACCTCGTTAGGTGCGTTTTAGGCGTTTTAGGTGGTGTCGGTACCCAGAAATCCACCTCTACAATGGGTGGTCCCGGCTGCAGACACCCCTTGCGGGCTCGCCCTCAAAAAGTGGGGACCATTGCCCACCATTTTGCCCGCCCACCCTACTAGGTACTTACCTAAGGTAGATACTTGGATGGAGTAGTGTAAGTATGTCCTTGACGGAGCGGTTAAGCTTACTTTAGGTACCGACTTAGCTTCAGGTACAAACCTAAATCTTGTCACCTGCCTAGGTTACAGTACTGTAGGTACGTTGTCTATCACATACATATATCATATGTATGTATACTTAAACTATAGGTAAGATGTCCGCTGTTTTAAAACCGTAGTTGCATACTATGTACATATAATGTCTTTCTTCTACCTCTCAAAAGCTCTGTACTTAAATGCGCAGAGACCTAGTCTCACCTGAGGTTAAAGCTGTCCTATACCAGGCGTGCCTATGTAAGGGTAAGGATACCTAAGAGACATGGACCAGCCTAACAAGTTGCCACCCCAACCTAATAAATAAGGCGAAAGCTAAGGACCGTCCCGAAGGCATCGGAAGCTTATAATAAAGAGCCGTCACCGAATTCTTAAAATCATGGCACATGTTACCTAAGGCACTCGTTATTTCCCCTCTATGTAGTCAAGCTTATTTATTTATTTACTTACAGCTATGTAGGTAATATCTACGTAATTGTTTACTTAACAACAAATAAACACAACAATAGTACATATTTAAGCGGTCAGCATTTAGATTCTTATAGGTTGCTCTCCTACCCACTCTACTACACTTTTGATGCATATAAAACAACATGACGTGTATTACAAGAATCTTCCGTTTATTAGTCTTATACCATATATGGTTCTATATATCCCGCCCTGATGCAGATAGATATACTCACCCCCCTCTTTTTTTTCAGACAGATCCGGCATCACTGTCGAAATTATGTAGATAATCCAGTCTAAAAGCTCGATGCCATGCAATAACACACGCCACTGCTTGAAACAGGTCAGCAGCCACAAAAAAGATAACACAGGCCTATTAGCATTGTCCACCGCCTCTTGCCCTTTTTTTCTTTGTCCGCCCAGTAGTAGTAGTAGAATATACCAATTTATGAAATGTAATACATCCAAATGCGCCATTGCTTCCCAATTCAGATTGTGTAGTATGCTCATAAATCTTAACCGGAATTAGAATAGCCCCTTCTTTTTCTTTGGTTTTGCGTCGCCCATATCTTTCAAAATATCATCAAATGTACTGCCACCTGCAGACTCTTGCCGTGAGCTGCTTCTCGAGTCCGTCCCACGGCCTTGAGATCCCGCAAGACCGTGGAGATTGCCCGAGGACCTGCTCCGATGCATCATGACGCTTGTAGGCCGCGAGCCGCCTAGCGGGCCGCCCCAGGCACTAGAAATATGAGAGCCCGGCATCTCATTTGGCAGGGCGACCGGCTCAAGCCCTATAGCGATACTGCTACGATAGCTCGAGTTCCGTCCTGCAGGCGACGCTCCCCTGCTACGAACGGCGAGCCCGGGTGGGCCGCTGAGCGGAGACTCGCTCCGGGGCATAAGTGAGGGACCAGCTGTGACTCCCGGATCCATATCTTCAAACACAGACTGTGGTGCTTCAAGGGGTGCGAGGGTCTCGTCGGGAGGGAGCGGAGGACCCGTGTAGTCTCCCATTTCCCATCGTTTTCCAGCGAGCCAGCAATGGCTCCGATGGTAGATTCCTTCAATTCCGAATTGAACAGCATCCTCCGAGAGTTCAACTAATCCGCCTCCGCCTGCTACCTCGTACCACCTCTTGCGCACAGCTGGCGCATCCTCCATCCATGGTGGCGAGCCTTTGGGTGGCTGACAGAGGAAATATTCAACACCTTCAGTGTATTTCAGCCCTGGCGCATCGACTACGAGCATCGGTAGCGACTGAATGACGACGTAAAGGAACAGCCAGTAGCCGAGGCGGTGATCAGCCATCTCAGCGGCGGTCCTCCCTTTAGCATCTTTAAGCTCAAACTCTTTGAATTGCTCCAAGAAGGGTATCCGTAGCGTAGCCGTATCAAAATCATAGGCCTTGTTCAAAATGAGGATCGTTTGGTACTCTTGCAAGCCCTTCCTCACCAGCTTAGTTTGTTCCTTGTGGGATAGATCATAGAAATTCTCTTGCACGCTCGTCATATCAGGCAACTTGGGGAGGTCAAAAGGAATTGGCGGAAGCACAGGTGGTGACGATTGGTCAAATTCACCCAACATTTTTCGCATGGCTGAGCCTCGGGGGTTCCGATTGTCACTGCCGATGTCATCCGCGCTTTGATCGATCATTCGCGTAGTTAAAGATTGCCGGTCGACAAGTAAGTCGTAGAGCGCGCAGAGATCGGAATATAGGATCTTGAGCACCTGACGATTCAAGCCACTTTCCGTAAACGGGTTCTTCTTGCTGCGAGCCTTGGGCGGCCAGCTTCCGAAACTCGATTTGTAATAATTTAGGACAAATTGTCGCATGCGCCCGTAGGCTTTCTTCCAGTGTTGAAATTTGATGTCCTTATATTCAACCGATGATGTTGAATTTGCTGTACCAGAGAATAAGGCAGGGAAATCAAATGCTTCGAGGCGGTTATTGACGCTATGCTGTCGCCCCACAAGGTCAAAGTGAGCGCGTTCAAGTCGTTGACGGGTGCTTGGGGACACCTGTTCCCACAAAGTAGAGCGAAGCTCGCGCATGGCCGAGTACTTTCCCACGGCATGGGAAAAAGCCTCATTATAGAGCTCCATTGACCGCATACGCTCGCCTAAAATAAGGGATTCGAGCGTCTTTTCTCTACTTTGTCTGACGTCAGCGAGCGCCATCTGCTCTATAAAGAAACTGAAGCTCATCTCTACGGCGTCTCCAAAGGTGGACCCGTCCATGTTGGTAAACTCAAATTCCTTGAGCAAACCAGATATATTGAGAAACACGGCATATAAGGTAGGCTGAGACTTCGTAGCCACCAACGGCTGACCCGTCAAGAAGGCAAACATATTTCGAATAGATATCAACCGTTCCATATCTGTTTCGGATCTGTGCCCTGGCGTTGACATAGAAACCGGGAGATAGAGTCGTATTTCGGAGCTGGCCTGATCGGAGATTGGAGGGGAAAGTGGAGGTGACTGCACCCTTCGCGTTGCATCCGATACGGAGAGGCTGTCTCGACCGGTGAAACTACGGGATCGGTCCACCGGGCTCGAAGACGACTCTGCTTCAATCAGATCCGCAAACACGAGGGAGAATTCGGTGACGAATGAATGAACTTTGAAGGATGGCGATCCATTGCTTCCTTTAGCATCCAAGTAGACAAGTACATCGCCACTCTCGTTCCAAAGCTCTGGAATCTTTTCACCATTTGCGAGGAAGGCCGTATTATAGTCGGAATTTTGGCCGAGGATCCAAGCAGCCGCGGTATCCTGTCGTCGGGCATCAGTCGATTGGGACCTCGACCTCCCTCCTGGAAGCCAACTCCTTCTCGGCCTCCCTCGCTGCTCGCTGTTTCGAGTAGGACTTTGGCTGCCATTACTCGAGCCCGGCCGCGGTGCTGCAGCCGCAGCCAGCGGCGGTGGTACGGAGCGATTTTCGGAATATGCTCGCTCACGAGCGGTGGGTGGCTGGGCAGATGAGCTTCGGATCCTATCATCAGGAGGTGGTGAACTTGGCTGGGGCATCACGTTTGAAGGTGATCGCACATGTGATTTAGGGCTAGCGTTAACGGAGCTGCTTCTGGACTTTCGCTGTTTCTGTAGGCGCGGTGATGGTTTGGTCTCGGTAAAATTGAAGCCGGAAGCTGAGGTAGGAGGCGGCGTAACAACCTGGCGAGGAGGGGGAGGAGGCGGTGCGTATTGTGGGGGTGCGGGCTTTTGCAACCGCCCGGGACTTCGAGTCGCAGCATTGTGATCAGTCGAATGCGAATTATCTTCCTGTGACACGTCTGCTAAGCCGAATGAGAAGTCGAGCCCAGATGGTTGATCGAGCAAGGGCAGGCTGTTCACACGGTTTGGGCCCGAGTGTTCATTGGGAAGCGGCTTTCGATGAGGTATAGGCTGTTCTAAAATGGATCTAGTGGTTAGCGACGGGAAGAAGACGGACGAAAACCGCTGTAATCTTGACTTGGACTTGCTCCTCGGCACGAGTACTGTGATTCCCTGTTGCTGTTTGCCTTTGAGTTCCATTGGAGGCGGTAGCGACAGGTCGTGCTGGGACGAGTGCCGAGTTGTCCAAATCCCCATGTCACAAGCCGTTTGTTTGTACGTGTGTGTATGGAACAGGAGGGAATAAGGTGTAGTGTAAACGGCCGGCACTGATATGGGTGAAGGATGGGAGAGGGGAGGATCGCCAGGAATGTGAAACTTACTAGAGGCTGACATATTTGACGCGAAGCTGCCTTTTAGTCAAGACAACAGCTAGACAGTCCTTTCTGTTCCGTAACACAGAGAATTGTCAGATGGAGACCCGGTTGTCTGGGGATCCCCGTCAAAGTCTCGTCGTTGATTCAGCGACGGGATGTACGGGACATACGGGGAGGAGGTGGCTCTCAATGTGGCTCTCCAGGTGGCTCACAAATGTGCTCAAAGTATCAGTATCCCTATCCCTCGTTGGGTCCTGGTAGTTTCCGGCCGCACGGTCTCGGATGTCGTGGTTTGCAGCTAGTTCTCTAAGACAAATACTAAGTAGTGCCGTACAGTGGACGACGCCAACTCTTGACTTTGTGGGTACGAGACAAGTTTGCTTCGTGTAAGTAGGTAGGGATTTGCCCCCGGTGAATAATAGATACGGATGATGGGAGGGATGAATGGATGGATGCCTGGACAGGTTAATAATACCTACTCGACATAGTTTTATGCAAATAGTGGCACAACTTGTACCGTAGATGATAGATGTGTATATGTGAATAATACGGATGAAAAAAGCTCTTGACTGACGATGGCAGATGGAATTGTGGCACACGCGGTTAGCGAGAGGGTAGTCATTAGTATATGTAGTGTATATAATGATGAAACAAATAGGCCTAGTCTACCTACATCTTAGCACACTGGTTCTATAGGTCGCTCGGTCCTTGAGCTGATCCTCAGTCAACCCGCATGCTCTGGCTGGTTAGTATGTGTACAGACTGTACGAGCCGACTGTACGAGCCGACTGTACGAGTCGTCGACCGTACAGTAGGAGGAAAACCTGCGCTAGATACATGGGCTGAGGAGAAGTGGTCTACGCAAAAATGGTCTAAGGGTCCGGTCTAGGGGCAAATAAGCACGAATCAGCCTACACGTGGAAGGCGCAGTGACGTCGTCGGCCATATGCGTATATCTGCGTGTTCCTTACCCATAATATTACGACAACATACGTGTACATAGACGGACTAGCGTCCTGTCGCTTAAGTAGGTACCAGAGTAGGTACCGGACGGGTACATACCACCTACTTAACAGATATATACGGAGGTTGGGGCCAAAAGTCTCCACGCTCTTTGACAATAGCCCATAGTGCAAATAAATTTAACTATATACGGTTTAACGGCTCGACATGCAGTATTTCGGGCCGCCTACAGCTGGTAAAATAATACCTAGGTACTGCTTAGGCATAACAAGCTGCTAATTGCGCTGTACGTTTGAACTAGGTAGGATATAGCTACCACTAGCGACAGCGTAGTAAGGGGCCCTGGCCTAGTAGATGCTTTGCCGGGCTTGAGTCGGGCTGTTGACGGTCTTGCCGAGCCGTTAGACCGTATATGGTTTAATTTATTTGCACTATGGGCTATTGTTAAAAAGCATGGAGACTTTTGGCCCCAACCTCCGTACTACACACATAGTATTAGCGTAGATGCCTCAAGGTACCTTGAGTACCCAAGGTCAGCTCCAGTAAGATCGGGCTATTTTTATTATTTTCCGATTTCTCGAACATCCAATCGATTCTCTTAGCATGTCAAGGCATGACGGTGTATTACATACGTGACGGGCTCATGGAATTGTTCTAAAATCCATTTCAATGCCGACAATATGACAAGAATTCTTACACTACAACTACCGGTACCTAGCCACCCCTCGGAATTGATCATCGCCTATTATAATGTTATCGTGTTAGGTAAAACCGTATACTCCCGCTCCCTATTTAGACCGAGGTCAGCCACATAGTACATAGTATTAACTCATAGCGATGATGATCTTTGCCTCCCTGGCGTGCCCAGTCTCGTACACGGTCAGAACACGGTATACATCTCGTACACACGACAGTCTAAAGTGCGACCATCATATTTCAGCCCCTCTTCCGTCGATTCGAGGGGGGCTCCCTTTTTTCCACTTTTGTGTGCGAATAAATCATCTCGCTAGCGCCATTCGTTTTTTCTTTCCGGGTGTCTAAGCCACATATGATGAATGCGCACAGCTACTAATGCAGTGCCTAGCTGAAATGTAGGTAGGTAGCCGTATTACTGTAGAAATTCGGGTTTCACACCACCGGCACGGGAACCACACTAGAAAAAGGATACCCTGCCTCGGATGGGAATGAAAAAAAGAAGGGGCAGATACTCGGGCTCCTGCTCGGGATTTACAAAATTACAGGATCGATGTTACTCCCGCTTTATTCAAGATCGGACTACCGAGTTTGCCAAACGGTAATCAATTCATCCGGGACACCGGTAGATTATGGAGTACAGTACCTTGACGGCGGATGCCAAATCTACTACGTGCATACACTAGGAGGAAGTCCTATTTGCACTACATGTAGGCGGGCCTGACATGTGCGCTACATAACCTTAGGTAGGTGGAAATTGAATTATAAAGTATTTGCGCACTGTACCTAGGTACAATACCTATTCCCTAGACTAACCGATAAGATAAGACTTTTTTAAAATCCCGATAGTAACCTATTCTTGGGTACCTTTGGTAGTTAGAATGCCTTGAAACACAACTTTTCCCATCACCAGAGGGCGGGGTTTCCCCATGGTCCGACAGTAACACCCAATGAGTCCATCCTTCGCGCGAGCAACAAGAGCCATCATGTCGTCCGAGCTAAAGAAAGTCGCCATCCCGCGCAAGGGAGTCGACTACCGCGGCAAGATTGTGCTGGCTCCCATGGTGCGCTCCGGCGAGTTACCCTCGCGGCTTCTCGCCCTTCACTACGGCGCCGACCTCGTCTGGGGTAAGTTGTGCAATGCCTTCCTGTACGCTCTAGCTGACACCTTTCGCGCAGGCCCCGAGACCGTCGACCGCTCCATGATCGGAACGACGAGACGATACAACCCCAAGACCAAAACGATCGAGTGGACGAGGAAGCCATCGCAAGGCCACCAAGGGCCGCCGGACGCCGACGTCAAGGACAGCATAATATACCGCCTACACCCCGAGAAGGAAGCCGGAAAGCTCATCTTCCAAATCGGCACCTCGAACCCCGATCTCGCAGTTCAAGCCGCACGACTCGTCGCCGCCGATGTCGCAGGCATCGACGTCAACGCGGGATGCCCGAAACCCTTCAGTACCCACGACGGCATGGGTGCCGCTCTACTGAAGACACCAGACAAGCTATGCGCCATCCTCGAGGCTCTTGTAGCCAACATCGTCCCTGAATTCGAAATCAGCATCAGCGTCAAGATCAGGATCCTGGAGACAGCCGAGGAGACCGAGGCGTTGGTCCGAAGACTCGTCGCGACGGGCATCACAAGCTTGACAGTCCACTGCCGAACAACCCCCATGCGCCCGCGCGAGCGCGCCATACGCGGCCAGCTGCGCATGATCGCCAACGTATGCCACGAGGCCGGCGTCGCGTGCGTGATGAACGGCGACGTAGAAAACAGAGACCAGGCCCAGCGGCTCATGCAAGAATTCGGCGTCGACGGCGCCATGATCGCCACACAGGCAGAGAAGAACTCGAGTTGTTTCCAGGCGAAGACAGACGGGGGCCTCCTACCATGGACCGACGTCGTCAGGCAATATATCCGCTTCGCCCTCGAGGTCGAGAACAAGTTCGGGAACACCAAGTACATGCTCACGCAGATGATCCCCGGGAAGGCGCCCGTGTACCGCGACATTAGCGCCTGTAGGAGCTATACCAAGATCTGCGAGATGCTCGGGTACGATGACCTCATGGACACCGCCCGCGATGTGGACCTCGGTCTAGATATCGATCCCGACAACACAGGCAAGAAGAAGAATAACAAGAAAGCCAACGTAACCGCGCTAGCGGCAGGCAGGCAGACGGCCAAGTCGCGTGCCGTGGACTCTTCGAACAAAAAGAACCTTTCCCAGCGAGGAGTTCAGATCCCGCCCGAGGCACCCACTAGTGAAGCGGCAGCAGTACCTGCCTGAGCTGCGAACAGCCGTGCTACTTAATATTAAGGGGGGTAAGGGTGGGAGGGTAAAGGAGATTTACAGCATTTGAAGGCGTTTAGCGACGGAGATATCCACACAGACGGTTCTAGGGGTTCAGAAAAGGCATTATCGGACATGCATATATACATACACGGGTTCGGACGCGCTACACATTAGGTAGTTCATGTTAGTTCCTCCCAAATTAGAAGAGAGTCAGTTTAGCATTATTTGTACATATTGTTATGATCAGATGCAATGAACCAAAAAAAAAGTTGCCATCGCAGTCAGCTACACGAACGTCTGTTTATTTATTCGGCACGGCATGTTTTCTACTAATGAACCCCGTAAATACTCAGACCTTCTTGCCCTGCTTGAGGAGATCAGACACCTTGGGCGGGAGCACCAGGGCGCTCCTGTCGTTCCTCCGGTGGAAGTCGACGAGCGAGACGGCGATCTTCTCCGGCAGGTCCTCGTGGATAAAGTGGCCCGCCTCGGGGAAGACCTGGAGATTGTATTTCCCTAGAGGGATAGAAAGAATTAGTCATCTGTGCACCTGGAGAACGCGGTGGACTTATCGGAGATGAGAAGTAACATGGATAAATAGACAGAGAGTACAAAAATAGGTTTTCACCTACCTTGCATCTGGCCAATCGTCAACTCGGTATCCAACCGATCGGTGCCGGCAAGGAGCAGCAGCTTGCCGCCCTTAGCGGCCAGGAACTTGGCGCTGAGGCCGACGAACCAGTTCTCCCAGTAGGGCTGCGTAGCAGCAAGGTCGGTGCGCCACTTCCAGGGCCGCGAGTCGCCGGGTTTCCCCTCGTCGAGCGTGAGCAGCGACGGGACGCTAGTGCGCGCCGAGACGGAATTCCGAATAGTCCGCGACCGCGTGTGCCACTCGATGCCCGTCTCGAGGGTCTGGAATCCCGTCGGCCGCGTCGACAGGTACGTGTGCATGTGCTGCAGCGCGTCGATGGCGGAGCCCTCGACGACGTCGAGCACGGCGTAGCCCAGCAGCGCGTTGCCGAGCCTTCCGGACCGCGCGAGCTCCGTCACCACGGCGCCGCCCATGGAGTGCCCGACGAGGATGATGGACGGGGGCTCGGCCCATTTCATCTCCCGCTGTGTGAGGCGTAAGGCGGTGAATAAGTCGTCGGCGAGCGTCTCGAGGCTCAGGTCCAGAGCCTGCCCCTCGGGAATCGTCGTGGACCCGTGACCTCTAGCATCGAGGGAGAAGACGCCGGCGGACGGGAGACGCTTGCGGATCTGGTCCCCTACAACGGCGAACGAGAGCCCCGAGGATCCGCCGCCGTGGTGCATCACGAAGAGGGGCCCCTTGCCGACGGGAGAGGTGAGGTAGGCGTGTGTGGTTGGACTTTGAGGAGAGGTCTCATCATGTAGGAATAGCTCTCTCTCAAAATAAGTAGTCCACGGAATGGGTTGGAACGTCCGCCCCCGCGGAACGCTACGAACAAACGATTAGCATGGTATATGAGTGGGCAGGGATAGGCAGTACTGTGATTACCCCTGAGGCCTAGCGAAGAGGTTTTGGCTGGGCGAAGGAATGATGGTTCCGGTAGACGAGGCCGACGAAGCCGATGAGGCGGAAGAGGAATCGTCGTCGAGATGCTCCGGGAGCTCGGAGACGGTGCCCATCTCCTCCTCTTCGCGCTCATCGAACGTCTCGACGGGCATGGCACCAAGGCGATTCTTGGCCCAGGCCTTCTGGAGGTCACTCATGTCGAGTCGAGTCGAGTCGAGGAGCAGACGAAGGCTTGATCACTACCATGACAGCATATGTCCTCATATGCTAGAGTGATGGCCAAGTAAATAGTTGTGTGTCTCTATCCGTCTCATAACTCGGGAAATGGATAGCAATTGACCCTTTTTTTATTATTATGTGTGAGTTTAGTGAGTTGGGCTGCCAACTTCTCACATGCAAAACGGTCCCACCCACTTTGGTACCTGTATTTAGATAGGGCTACTAGGGCCGTCGTACCATTAAGGAAGTACCTAACTAAGGTGTTTTATGTGAACCTACTTTACCTAGGTAGGGAGAAGTAGGTTGGTGTATTGGGTTGCACCACAGACAGAGACGGCGCTTGAGTTCGTTTGAGGTTCCGTTCTGTGGGGTTCGTTCTATCTATCGAGTTTGACATCACTAGGACGCGATAAGGAATGCACCACCCCTTCCGGATAAGATGTACGGGGTAAATAACTCAATAACCTCGTGATTCTACCCACATGTAAGAAGAGTGTAAGGAGGTAGTTGGCGGCTTTCAACGAAACTGAGTACTTGAGTACACGGGTACACATAAAGCATATAATGTTGAAAGAGCTATGCTGGTAGAAGCCAAATAGCTTTTCTTCCGCCCGGCATTACCCCGAATTCATGTGCTTATGGGAATAACAGCTACGTAGGAGTGAGCACCAACGATACACTCGGGTTGTTATTGTCGCTTAGACTAAGCGATGAAGTCGTAAAGTTGGACTAGTCTCAAAAGCCTCATATCATACAGCCTTAGTCCCAAAATTTACTCTATTTCCTTTCCGGCACTATTGACTTATCGCTTGGCATGCTGTGAGTGAATTGTGTGATCTCCCTAGTGCAACCAGCCTCCTGGCGCCTCTCGTCTCTTGTACAATTCGATGCTGAGTAACGATACGCTCAAGACAAACAAGTCGAAGCTTCTATGCTATCACTGAAGAGATAGTAGCACGTTAATTCTAAGTGGGCTCGCATTTAGATTTGGAATGTTGATAGCCAACTCGTAGACTGCATCATGCGTCTGGCATACATAATAAGAATACAAAGAATCTGCGGTCGGTATATTCAACAACATCCGGCATATCAAGCATACTATAGCAGCAATGCGGCAGATGCGCGTTGGAAGGGCCAGGTGAATCTCGCTTGATTCTGTCGACGGTATTGTTAGTTAGATGGAGAATGCGTGTTCTCCATAAAGCTCTTCTGCCAGAGCGAGCTAGGTCACGAGCACCTACCTGGGACAACTGAATTGGAACATTCTCGACGCTGCGTCGTCGCTGTGGGCGTCCCAAAGTGTGGAAGCGGCCAGTCACTGTAGCCAGGTATCAGGCGTGTCATCCTCGGACACTACCAGATATAAATGTAGCCGGATGACCATGGCATGATAGTTCACGGGGCACCCTGATTTCGCTGCTCTGTTGGCGAGAGTCTATCTCGCGAAGGTAAATCCCATCCACTGGATTTGGCTATCTCGATCGCAACCTTGAGAAGGGAGATCATATGACTTCGACATGACCGGAATCTACGAGCGATTTTGCATCGGACCATCTGAGAATCACAATGTCACCGCTTTTCCCATCCATGGCACCGTCCATATCAGTACCATGGCCTTCGACGAGAGTGTCTTTAAGGAGACGGATGAAGACAGCGGTATCAAGGTCGGGCGTTTCGATCATGCTGATGTTTCCGGCGGTGTCGTTCAGGTTTTGCAGCGTAGGGGGGAACGCAGACAGGAAAGAGGACAGATAGTGATTATGCAACAAGGCCTGGTGGCGCGTGGCGTAGGCCTGCTCCGTCTCGGACAGCCGTGCCCTCAAATCTGGACTGGACAGGTAATGCAAAGTATGCTTATCAATCTAGCATCGGATCGATCAGCGATTTAGTGTCACCGACGGTAGCAGCGGTAGATTTCTCGAATACCTTAGCGATCCTCGCACGTAGGTAACTTCGCACGAGATATTTAAATCGTTCAAGCTCGGTCTGTATAACTATAAGGGCGAAATTTGTCTTTGGGTCCATGTCACCAGTCATTTCCTCGACCCTCTCGATCTGCTGCTTAATGCGATCATTGATGCGCTCAAAAAGGCCGTCGGCGGGCCAGCTGTGCACGAAGAGAAAACAAGGTCGTTAGAATCGCTGTGGTCGGTGCCATTGGCTGTTACAAGATGAATATGGACATACTGAAGTAGCTCGGGGGAAGAGCGCTCGGAGACCCAGGCGCGTGTCAGAGCTTGGAGATCGCGAGTTTCTGCTGGGATGGATTGGGAGGCGGGATCAACCTCGCGCAGAATATCGTCAATGTCCATGGTGAATCCTCGTCTCGTCGGCCGAGAACCCCCACAAAGGCTGGTGCTCTGAACCCCTTTCCCGAAGGACAGTAATGCCAAGGCTTAGTCTGATAAGTGTGTGTCTGTACTCACGAACATGTCATTGAAGCATCAGAACTTTTGTGACAACCAACGCGCTTATTGACCTGGTACAGTGCTTTTGTCTCCACTTTGGCGGGGTATGTGGGGTATTACCTAGGCATGTTACCTAATGCGGCAGTACTTGTCTACCTCGATAAATTGTGTGCCTCAGCTAGTGTACGGTATAGTGTAACCGAGCATGCCAAGGCAAGACAAAGACAGGTCCGGAGCTGAAGCTGGGGAATTAGTGCGGGTATCGCAGAAAGTTAGGGGACCTATATATTTACGGAATATTTCCGCCGTTACCTCGCCCTTCGGAGAATTGGAGTCATTCGAGATGAGGGTGGCTGATTTATTCCTAGTATTAAACCAATCATCAGAACTGTTCACTCTGATAAGAAAATAAAGACCGTATTTTGAGCATTTCTCCAAGGAGCATGAGCGGATCGCCTGTTGATGGCCGCTGAAAGTTGATGTCTCTAGCTCTAGCTCTTGCTCTCTTAGACATTCGTTGGATTGAAGGGGAATTAGTAGGTGTCTTAGGCCGCCATAGTTGAATTGAAATACATACCTGGTAAGCACCTATACCTATAACTTATACGTCACGCTCTCACCATCTCACCTCACCTCATCATGTTACCAAACCCGCTCTGCTGTGATTGAACAGGACGCACAATTCCGCATCTCCAACTTCCAACCGAGATACCTCGGAAACAAGCTTCCAAAAAGACACTACATATAATTTCTCCCAAATATGCCAGAGCAATTAGCTCTCTCTATGTGGGATACATGATTGGCACTCTCAGATCATCCTTGTAATAATAAATGGTAAGCTCGATGCACAAAGCCATAGACTAATGCGGAGTAACTACCATCTCCTTACTCTTCGAGGTTCGATACAGTACACTATAGTCCCTTACACCAGTAATCATCTCTCTGCAGCGGCTCACCACGGGTTTTCGTACCGGATTAATCTGTCTGTCTTCATCTTATAAAACCGGTGTTGGAGTCCTTTATTGCTTGCTTGCCCCTCATCGATGCTACGGCACTCTATCCGTACCGTTCTATTACAGCCCAGACACCACGAACTCAAGGTTCTAGATATAAGAAGACACTTTGTAAAAGACGATAGACGCCTAACGTTTCCCAACCATCTTTTCTATATTTTAGAATAGATATGGTCTTTCATCTTCACATCCATTTAAGTTTTTAAACTCCTAATAACCCCACGGTTCCCTCAGTTAGAATCTCCCTTATATCTCGTAACAATGGCGGACAAAAACACCCTACAGCCCGTCTTCAGTGACTACCAAAACGAGATCTACACACGGGGCATGGCACAAGGCATCCTCCCACCGCTAACCACAGACCCCAACAAACTCCGGCTCCAAGCCAAGAAAGTGATGCGCGAGGACGCGTACAACTACATCGCGGGCGGCGCTGGCGAGGGGGCCACGATGGACGCCAACCGGCTCGCTTTCCGGCAGTGGAAGATTGTGCCGAGAATGATGCGGCCGAACGCGCCCCGAGACCTCAAAGTCACGCTCTTCGGGGAGCAGTACGGTACGTAGTGTCGATTGAACAATTCTAGTATAGTAATACTAGAAGACAGCCCCGAGATATGATGGGCAGGCTGACGGAAGCCAAAAGATTCTCCCGTGCTAGTGGCTCCCGTCGGGGCCCAGGAGGTGTATCATAAAGAAAAGGACATCGGCACCGCCGCTGCGTGCGCCGAGCTAAATGTGCCATTCAGTAAGCAATTCCCCGGGGCCTACTCATTCAAACCGATGATGGCAACTGACTCGCTCGCTATAGTAATGAGCACATTAGCCACTAGTTCAATCCAGGAGATAGCAGCCGCGAGCGGCGAGCATCCCCGGTGGTTCCAGCTCTACTGGCCGCGGGACGACGAGATCACCGCCTCGATTCTCAAGACGGTCAAAGCCGCCGGGTTCAAGGTCCTCGTAGTCACAGTCGACACGGCGCGGATGGCGTGGCGGCCCGCGGACCTCGACACGGCGTTCGTGCCCTTCGTGACCGGGCTCGGCAACGGCGTGGGCTTCGATGACCCTGTCTTCCGGCGGAAATTCGCCGAGCGCAGCGACGGCGCCACGCCCGAGGACGCGCCCGTCCAGGCCGCCAGTTACTGGCTGGCCGAGGCCTTCACCGGCGACAGCTATCCCTGGGAGCGGCTGGAGGTGATCAAGAGGCACTGGGACGGGCCGATCGTGCTCAAGGGGATCCAGCACCCCGACGACGCCGTCCTGGCGGTGCAGCACGGCGTCTCGGGGATCGTGGTCAGCAACCACGGCGGCAGACAAGTCGACGGCGCCGTCGGGTCTCTGGACATGCTCCCCGAGATCGTCGAGGCAGTAGGCGACAAGACGACCGTCCTCTTCGATTCCGGCATCCGGACCGGCGCCGACATCTTCAAAGCCTTGGCTCTCGGAGCGAAGGCCGTGCTGGTCGGACGCCCGGTGATGTACGGGCTAGGAATTGCCGGACAGGCGGGCGCGAAACACGTCATTGCGTCCCTGCTCGCCGATTTAGACGGGACTATGGGTTTAGCTGGGGTTAAGAGCGTTGCGGATCTGAGCCAGGAGAGCTTGAGGAGGGTATCGTACGGCGGCGATGTTAAATCGAGCCTCTGATACTACGCCTCGCATGTCCGAGATGGAATGAGTTATGGCAATGTCATTTATATACAACTAGATGAATCTATATCTCAAAGCATCACAGTAGCACGGAATCGCGGGGCGACGGTGATTCAAGTGTAAGCGGTCGGTTTACCGCCGTTGATCCAAATCAGGCAGTTAGGTTGGTAGGTAGTTTCACACGTGCCATGCTCAATGGCATGTTTTGTTTGCGAAACGAAGCCGTTATCGCGGCACCGGCAATAAATAGTATTTATATATATATCCATATTCCATTGTACCCCAAGACCCCAAGGAAATAAGCAAGACTTTTGGGAGTTTTTTTTTTCTTGAAAGTGGAACTACCTTTGAAAGCCGAGAAAATAGACCCCGAAACCGTTAATAACGTTAAAAAAATAAAAATAAAAAACCCTTCCCCCGACATATATATAGTCCGTACGAAAAACTTTCTCCCCCCCTTTCCCCTCCCGACACACCGCCAGAAAAGACCTTGTCTGTAACGTCCGTAGTATATATCCCATATCATCCAATGAACTCCGTGCTCACCAAAGTTTCCCATGGCCTTTTAGTTTCCCAAACCCGCTGCATCAATCGACGAGCATTATGTACCTATACACTCATCATTAGCAACAAGAAAAGAATAACAAAAGCGAAGCACCAAATTCCCGCCGGTGAATAAATGCAAAAAGGTGAGCTTACCTGTGTCATCCCGTGCTTTTCCGCCGACATGAAGCGATCCAAAATCAACGTTTTATGGTCCTCGCTCTGCGTATCGCATCCCGCCGTGAACATAGGAAACAGCAGGCAAGATTCCGCCGTGCCACCGGCGCGAATCAGGCCAAGAGACGCGATGATGTTCCTGACGGCCCTCTGAACATCCTCATCTTCCGATTGTCGCCCCAGGATGCGCCGGTACAGGTGGACCAGCCCCGCCCAGTGATACGCCGAGTTAGTAGCCGCCATCTCTTTCTTATCCCACTTCTCGACGTCGCCTGCCTTGTGTATGTGCTTACAGGGTACCGGGTCTTGCTTCATGCTTTCTTCTACTTTCCTCTTGAGCATGAGAGCTCGCTGCTCTGCCTGTGGGCTCGGCACCCAGTTCTCGCGCACGTTCGAATCCTCGTCGATACGCTCGGCGTCGCACTTCCGCGCGAGATCCGCGATGTTGGCGAGGAGATAGCAACACCTTGTCGTAAATCCCATAATGCAATCGATCTCGTCGTATCCATCATCCATGTCGTCTAACTCATAATCAAAGATCCACGATGAAGAGGCGTCTTTCGGTCCACCTGTGAGGCTCCCGATTACATCCAGATATGCAGCCCAGCTGAAGAGAAAAGAGCACACCGGATCCTGGCGGAAATTAGACTGGATCCCACGTAGACCACCTGGCCGGCACATAATGACTTCTCGCGCAAGCCCCAGGTGCCTCTGCCATGGGATATCATAACCGAAAATCTTGGGGGAGACAATTTCAAGAGATGTAAGCATGATAGCCGCAGCGAGATTTGCATTCGAGAAATTACGGTCGGGATCGTCGAGGGCCTCGCGAAGAGCAGGAAATATGTCGTCGACCCAAAACGCAATCCTCAGAGATGGCTCAGGCTGGTTCAAGACCCGAGCCCTATGCGAAGCTACCGGACCGTTCTTAGCATGGTCAGTGAATTAAGAGAGAAATGCATAACCTTACCAGAATATGCAAGTAACAAGGCTAGTAAGCTATCATTCTTGACAGCCATTTGAGGCAGGATCGTACGAAACGGGTTGGCGTGAGGATCATCGTATGGTACAAGGGCTGTTAGTGTTAGTGACTAAGAAGACCACTTTTTTTTTCTTTTTCTTGGAGAAGAAAAAAAAAAAGAAATAGAAAAAGGTAAAAATAGAAAATAAACCAGGTTATTACCTCGAGCTGTATTGGTAATGAAGTGGTGCTAGTGATAGTTAGAACCCATATTCATTCGCGGGGGAATTGATTGCGACATACGAAGTACTGCCAAGCCTCGTTAATAAACCGAATGTTTCAAAGGGCTGATGTTACTCACAAGAAGATTCATGGGGTTTTCGATAAGCCTATCGGGAAGAGGTTCTAGGTTCTGGGGAATAAAAATTGATACTGGTTTGGAGTAGTATCCGCCATCTACTTCTTCTGTGTCGTTGGCGTCGACGCCGAATCCGAACTCCAGCCAGCTGTAGTCGGCGGGTTCCTCAAGTGGAGTATCGAGGGTCTCTCTCGAGAGTAGCGGCGAAGATCCACCAATCGCGTTCATATCGTCGTTTTTCCCCAAGTCATAGTCTTGAAATCCCCGGTCAATACCATAGAATGTAGGCTCGTTTGAAGCTGGCCGTGTGTCTAGGGGCGGAAGCATAGCCTTAGCGTGACTAGCGCTATCGTTGTAGAGCGCTCGGAGGTTGGCAGGTCCAGCCAGCAAGGAGTTTACAGACAGCCTTCGTGTAGAATACGATGCAACCTCTTGGTGCTCGCCACGGCTAACTTGTGGCTGGCTATCATCACTGTAAGTCGAGGACGTGGCGGGGGTCAGTGGTGAGGCAGCAGAGCCACCGGAACTCCCGCCCAGCCTCAGCGTCGCTGAAGCGGCTTCTAGGATAGAACTGTGAGAAGAGTAGGGCCGCTTCTCAGGATACTCAGCTTGTGGGGCATCACTCAACCTGATTCGTTTACTTGAATATTGCTCAGATTCGCGTATCGAAGACGGGGTGGCGTCGACGAAGCTGACGCCCGTCTGCGGACGCGGAGTATGACTGCCAGGTTTTGGTTGGCTGGAAGTCCCCGTCAGAGGCTCGAGTCTGCGAGCGCCCGGTGCGTCCACTGACGGGTATTGGTGGACGAGCTTGAACCCTTTGGCTGGAACCGTAGGGGATAGCGTATCGTGGCCGAAGCCGATGAGACTGGAGTCAGCTTGTTTACCCCTTCGGCCTTCCCAATTTAACCGTATGCTGTAGTCACACGTCTCCCCTGTCCGTTGGCAGCTGTTAGACGATGTGTTAGTTCTGCGATGCAACCAAGCTTTCTCGCACCCCTTAAGCATTGGGGGGTGGACAGTGCTTGCAGCTAGTTTAACGGTGGTTTCAGGGGGGGTTATTTACTTCACGCAAGCTGGGTGCTCTTCTCCGCACTTGATTTTGCGATTCTTACACGGCCTCCCAAAGGTCAGTTCCTCGTCAAGAAGCTCGAGTCCGGTGAAACCGGTGAGTATCGTCGACTTACCAACATCCATTTCGACTCCGTCTTTTAGGTTCCGGTGCGCCAGGTTTTTTTGGCCGTGGCATTATACGCCGCTGTGACGGTCTTTGATCTCCTTCCTCTCCTTTCCTCTTCTCTCCAAGGCGGCGAGCCAACTAAGGATAGAATATTGCTTCTGGATGAGCGCAAAATTCCTCCCGATATGGTCGAGGGTCTAGCATGATCAATAAGTCCGTTACCCGTATAGGTAGGTGGCCGTAGCCTGCAGCAGACAATGGAATCGGTTTCGTTGCTTTGATGGTGGCGAGGTAGATACTCTTATATGAGCACTACCCGAGGTGTTGCTATGGTCGCTGATGAAGCGAACGGGCGAAGGGGGGAGATAGGAAAGACAGAACAGTGATAAGAATGACAATTGTGAGCGAGAATTAACAACCGAACAAAGGCTCTCATGTACCTCAGTTGCGGGTCGTACCGGCAGGTGGGCGTGTGTGTGGGCGTGGGCGTGTTGAAGAGCAACCGTGGATTGGTGTGGATGAACTGCATGAAGTGAGGAGTCGTTTTAAACTTGTCTCCTGCGAATAGACCTAGACCTACAGAACCTGTCACGCAGGTGGTGGCGTTCGTTACCTTGCAAGAAATCTATTGATGGGTTAGGTATAAGTCAGACCTAGGTCGGAGGGGGTATAGGTATCACGACGCCGTGTTCTTGCGCGTACTCTCCATCATCAATCATAGGGATCAGTACCTGGGTGAATTTGGCGGGTAGGCGGGCAGGCTGGCTGTAGGCAGATCCTCACGGTCTTCAAAGATAAGGTTGGTTCCGACCAAATCGACGCCAAGCACCCCGGACACTGAGAGAGCCCCCCACGTGGAGCTGTGCACCAGCGCTCCAATTCCCACTTTTAAAAAGAAAAAAGGGGGGGACATCTATTCGTTGATGTGAACCAGCTCGATGGTTACGAGGACGCCTCCCATAACTTTAACCTACGCCCAAACGCCGCCGCTATCAATAGTGTACTGGTAGGGATGCATGAGCGCGACTACTACGACCCGTAATTATGAAATAACGCAATGTTGGTGGGTATAAGTTGATTTAGTACGTGTTGGCAAGCAGGGGCTGTGTTCTTGGGCGCCGCCTGGGCAACTAAAATTAGGAAACATCAATGTTGAGGATCTTGATATCCTCTTCGGGCTTGTCCTTGTAGGCCCGCACATTCTCGATCTTGTGTATGACATCCAATCCCTGAATAGCCCGGCCGAAGATGGTGTGCTTGTTATCCAGCCACGGCGTCTTCTCCGTCGTGATGAAAAACTGACTGCCATTCGTATTTGGGCCGGCATTTGCCATACTGACAGTGTATGGCTTGTCATGTTTCAGAGTGCTAAATTCGTCCTCAAATTCCTTACCCCAGATACTCTCTCCACCAGTCCCATCGCCCAAAGGATCGCCACCTTGTATCATGAATTTTCGAATTACTCTGTGGAAAATGGTTCCGTTGTAATAGCCACGTTTGGAGTGTGTGACAAAATTTTCCACGGCCTTGGGTGCGGCGTCGGGGAAAAGCCGAATGTGAATGTCGCCATAGCTTGTGTGAATAATAGCTGAAGTGCCCGTCTCCGCTTTCTTCGCTTGGGCTGCCTTCTTGGGGTTTAGAAGTGTTGGTTTCTCATTCTGCACGTCTCTTTCCGAGCGAGAGATCTCTTTCTCATTGGTAAACATGTAAAACCGCACCTTACCCACAGACGTTGCGAAGAGGATGGGATCTCTCGCTTCGGACTCTTGTAGAAGTGGGTTGTTTGAGGCAGCCATCGCCACAGTTGTCACACCTTTCTTCTGGGGCTGGCCTTGATACATAGCAAGGTTAATAGGTCGAATATGCTCGTCCTTCCCGTACACCTTAACCACCTGATTCGTGAAAGTATTCAAAACCTTGACCCCAAGGATAGAGCCATACAAGATGAAATGACCTGACTCGTCGAAGATGACGTTGACCTTATTTCGAAGGGAACCCGACTCCATCTCTCGCTCGGCAGCAAGTCTCCGGCCAAAGTCTACGTCGTCTAATTTTTGTGCTGCAGTCCCGCCTTGTTGCATCTCTTCGACAGCCTGTAGAGATTCGTCGTAGGTACGGTATAACTTAGCCGTAGCAAATTCGAATATACGGATCTTGCGATCGGGGAGCGAAAATGATATGAATTGGTGACCGGATGGTGAGACTGTCAGTGACACCGGTACAGACTTTGCCTTTTTGAAATCAAATAGGTTTGTGGAACTTTTGTACTGGAAGACATTATCAGGTTTTTCATAATTAGAACTTGGCGACCAATATTCGAGCATTCCGTTCTCGTCGGCCGACACCACGCAGTCATACGCATCATTGAATGCCATCAAAGAGACAACGCTTCTATGGAGCCCTTTGATGGTATGTAGCGGTGTCTGGTTCTCCCCCCTGCCATCATAAATATGGATTAAGGGTTTAGAATCGTCCGAGATGGCCAATATTGGTAATGATGCGCCGCGCTTGTGAACCCAGCAGATGCACTTGGGCGTAAAGTCCAAGGGTAGCATAGTAAGAAGGTCGAAGGTGATCACGTCAAAGATCTTAACGGTGTTGTCGGCGCCGGCGGTCGCAAAACTTCTTCCATCATGGCTTACGGATACGGAGCGTATCTCCCCTTGATGGGCCTTGAACTCCTTGACAAACTCAATGCCCTGTGCAACCTTCTTCCAGAACTTGACAACACCGTCGACGGAGCTTGTGATGAGGAATTCGGTGCGGGTTACTGTAACGAAAGAGAGCTGCTCCTTGTGCATGAGAGATTTGGAGTACCGTGAAGACGTAGGCAGGGCATCGATGTAGAGCTTCTCGTGCGGTAGTACACGTCGTTTCTTCTTGGGAGCGGCGGCGGAGGGTAACTGGGGGCCCATATCATCGTCTGAAGAGCTATCGTCTACATTGCAGTGAGATGGGTGCTAAAGTGAATCGAAAGGGGCGATACGTACCGTCGCCGCCATTGTTCCCCACGAAGTCGTCATGACTACGTTTACTGCCTACCTCAGACATCTTTCTAGATAGGTAAGATCTAGGCAGCGTTGTGTGGGTAAGATGTAACAACAAAAACCTGGGGTTGGAAGTAGAGTGTCAAACTCTGGTGTGCTTTTCCAATGCGCCCAGGCACCGTACGATAGTGGACTGATTGCCCAAGCTACCCAAGTCGCGATTGCTTAAAATTCGGGGTAGCGACTAAATCACGGAGCTAAAAGACGCCGATGGCCCCCACCTTGAACCCAGACGACCGGTATTGCCGAGGCGCTGCTGGGAATGGCGTCATTAAGAGGCACCGAGGTGCCCGTCACCTCTATCGACGTCGCGATCTTCGCTACGTCCCTAGCCACCTCAGTAGCCGCTCTTTCTTTGTCTCTCGCTATTTCGATTTGTTGGGGTGTCTACACTTTAATAACTGTCATACTCATAATAGGAAGACAACTCCACCTACAACGTCCCTATACCTCTTGTGAAACAAAGCAAATGGCTAGGCATCCCCTTCAACGACTTGCCTCACCGTCGAGGCAGGTTTCAATGTTCCTACATACCGCCGGCATTATCTCATTTCTAGCATCATTTCGATTCCTCTCAGGGTGGGAGACAGAAATTACCGGCTCATTTGGGGGCCACTACCAGTTTCTAACTATCATCGGCCTCGCCTTGGCCCTCTGCACCTTTACCATTGGTCTCGTCGCCGATTTAACATTATCGCCGAGCCTCTTTCGGGCAAAAAATTCCCTGGCCGTGTGCTCAGCACCATTAGAGGTGCTCATCAGTATACTCTTCTGGGGACTTTGCGCAATTGATAAGAACCTCGTTTTTCCGCCGGATTCCGAGCTCCCTTTCCTACCCAACTTCGGTTTCCACGCAGCCCCTGGACTCTTCCTTGCTCTAGACCTACTCTTATTGAGTCCACCGTGGATGATAGATGGCTTTGCAACGGTAGCTTTGAGTCAGACCCTAGCGTTCCTCTATTGGCTCTGGGTTGAGTACTGTTACAAGCAAAATGGCTGGTAAGCATAAACGTAGACCTTCACACCATGATTTTCGTGTTGCTCATTGGAGACAACGCTCTAGGTACCCTTACCCGATCTTCGAGATGTTGAATACGTGGCAGCGAGCAACCCTCTTCGCATTTTCGGCCCTCCTGATGACCGGCAGCACTGTCTTACTCAAGTGGTTGTATAGTAAAGTGAATGGTCTAGAACACTTGCGAGCGGAAGCCATTGGAGTTCCTGCGGGTGCTCGGGCGAAGGCTGAGTGAGCAGATCGGGATCGCCTAGCCAGGTTAATTATCCCAGGTTCAACCCGGTAGAAATGCAGTCAAACTCATACAAAGACCATGCGTCTATATTAAAGATGGGCGGGAGTTATATGCAGATAGATATCATTCGTTGGCATTGCATCACTATAGCGATCTTGGCTTCAAGGGCATGAAGCTCCAGGATTTTTTGTCACATTGTTGAACTCGTAGTAGCCGCTGTTAGGTGTAAGATGGTATAGATTTGGCTCATCTACTAAGATGGGTACATACCAACTCAGTGAGATCCTAAGGTACCCAGGAACACTTGTAGGCAGATACCTAGCTATAGGACCTACCTAAAGATTAGGTAGCTAGGAGGTAGGTAGCTAGACCCGCCCTCGGAGCTCTTGTAGCTCTTGTAGAGTCACCAAGATACACAATTTTCGGCCGCTTTCGCTTGTTGTGACTCGCCCTAGAACAACCCCTCCCCCACCATCAACTACATAATCCAGACCTAGATTGCGCCTCCACACCTCACAAGCTGATATTTGCGTGCTTCATATTCTAGCTTCACTCGTCTGGTTAATCACTTATCCGGTATTGAGATCCCCTTGTACTACTTTCCACACCTACCCTGCGGTACACCTACTCTAGGTCACCTTAAGCCTCGCATTGCCCAAGCCTCCGGGTCGATACCTGTCTAATCATGTCGGTGGGTGTGACTAATAAGGTGGTCCGCCGTGGAGCACACCCCCGGACTAATTGCTTGTTACATAGAGCTTCTACATCGAGAACAAGAATGTGGGAAACAAGACCGCGAGCGAGGATTGGCGCAGTTAGTTATATATACTCATTAACGTTACCATCAGCCAGAAAACTAAGTGAAGTCCAGTTCGCGGGTATAACCCGTTGACGCCACCAGATCTACTTCAACATGAGATCCCTCAGACTCCCAATTCGAAGCGCACCGTGCTGGAGAGCCGCGAAGAGGCCGTTGCCGTGGTCAACGGCACCGACGAGAAGCAGAGGCTACTAGTCATCGTCGGGCCCTGTTCCATCCACGATCCCGAAGCCGCCATAGAGTACTGCAACTTGTTGTTAAAAGAGAAAGAGAAACACAAAGACGAGCTGCTTATAATAATGCGTGCTTACCTCGAGAAGCCGAGGACAACCGTGGGCTGGAAGGGCCTGATCAACGATCCAGAAATCGATAACAGCTTCCAAATTAACAAGGGCTTACGCATGTCGAGGCAGTTGTTCGTCGATCTGACCGACAAGGGAATGCCCATTGCTAGCGAAATACTCGATACCATCTCACCACAGTTCTTAGCCGACGTCCTATCCGCCGGCGCTGTCGGTGCAAGGACGACAGAGAGCCAACTGCATCGTGAGCTGGCCAGTGGGCTGTCGTTCCCAGTGGGTTTCAAGAACGGCACCGACGGTACGCTCGGCGTTGCAATTGATGCCATTGGCGCCGTGAAGCACCCTCACCACTTCCTTTCCGTGACGAAGCCTGGTGTCGTGGCTATTGTCGGTACGGTAGGAAACGAGGATTGCTACGTCATTCTCAGGGGCGGGAAACGGGGCACCAATTACGATCCCAAGAGCATCGCCGAGGCCAAGGAGGCTTTACAGAAAGCTGGAGTAAAACAACGACTCATGGTAGACTGCAGCCACGGCAATTCGGAGAAGAACCATAAGAACCAACCCAAGGTTGCCGCCAGCATCGCAGAACAGATGTCGAAGGGCGAGACGGGAATCATGGGTGTCATGATCGAAAGTAATATCAACGAAGGTACAGATGGCCCCGCATACAAGACTCAGGCGTTTTACTGACAATTGGCTACCAGGTAACCAGAAGGTACCAAAGGAAGGAAAGGCGGGTCTGGCCTACGGTGTAAGTATCACCGATGCCTGTATTGGCTGGGAAGATACAGTCTCGGTACTTGACTTGCTCGCCAATGCTGTTAAGGAGAGACGGAGAGTAAACAGCACAAACGGGCAATAATAAGTCCAGTTTGCAGAAGGGGACCTTTGGGATTTTCTTCGGCGTTGTATATGCAAAAAATCAAGGCTTCTAAAAAATAAAAGGAAAAGGAAAAGTCCAAAAATGTCACATAGGGGATCTAAGGTACAAAAATGCGGCAACGAGTATATCTGTGTTTAGGGAGCATCACTAGCTGTGCGACAAAAGAATTTTGATACAGGCGTAGATATTAGTGTTGTAGAAGAGATGGAGTCTAGTGTTAGGAATCCATTGTGAGGGGTAATATCCCATATGAAGGAAAGTGATATTGATATTGAGAGTACGTAATTATTAAACAGACTTAGCTGCTCGTCGTAGATTTACCACTAGCTTTCAGGGTCTTGCGGCTGAAGCTTCGCCATAGATCATGTTTCGACGTGTTGGCATAACTCGAAAGTATTTAACGTCTGCGGGCTTTCTCACCCCTTTATAGCCGACCGCAGGTTTAAGGTATCTATTCCCAGGAGCTTCTCGATGAGAGAGAACTATACCGAGGATTAAGTAGGTAGGTAACCCAAGAACCACGATCGTCAACGTGACGTATAATCCATACCACATCCAACACCCAACCTATCCAGCAGCCTCTTCGACCGTAGCTTCTAGGATCCTCAGATCCCCAGCATCATCATACCCAACGCGGCCATCGCGCACCGCCCTGCGCAAGTCGTCCGGCAGAACAACCTTATCCCCCGTGCGCGGATCCCAGAGCCAGCCCTCGCGCATCCACATCCAGCGCAGACAGGCCCTGAGCTCTTTATCGCGTGGCAGGACGCGCATCCACTCGGGCTGGAACCCGTCGCGCGCGCCCGCGCCGTTCCAGTCCGCCGCGACGCCGCGCAGCACGTCGCGGCAGAAGATGCGCCAGCTGTCGAGCGCGTACGGGCCCTGTGTCAAATGGCCGATTTCCCAGGCGTCACTATCACCAGTACGTATTATTATTCCCTCCTCGTCACCGTGGTGTCGTGGTCCACCCACCTCGGCAGCGCAATCGTATTTCCGCACAACATACCTCACGCCCTCCCTCGGCGGGTCCGCAGCCCACGCGCGCGCATACCGCTGTATCGTCCGTGCGCGAACGCTGCCGAGCCCAAGGTGTCTGATGGCGGCGACGATGTCCGCCGTGTCGGCCGCCGCGAGCGCCGCCGGCGTAGGATACGCGTCCATGAGCGCGCGGAACGCCGGGATCGCGGCCCTCCCCGTCGTCCGCACGAGGAACGTCACGGCCACGAGAAGCCGGAACGGGTCGTGCGCTAGCTCTTCCTGTATTAGCCCGAAGCGCGGGGCGTCGAGGCGCGGGAATGGTAAGGATGAGATGGTGCCGGGTGGGGGGCGTTTGTTGGGGCTTCTCGGCGGAGGAGGGGAAGGGGCTGGTTTTTCGGTGGTGAAATATGGCGATTTTGCTTTCCGCTTTGGTGTCTGTTTTTGCGAGGCTGGCGGCGGCGGCGGTGGTGATGGTTTCCCCTCGTCGTTTGAAGCTTGGTTTATTTTGCCCGTGTCCTCGCTCCTAGCTGTCCTCGTTACTTCAATGTTCGGTTCTGATGCATCTAAGACTTGTGTTGTAGGATTGTCGGGCTTAGGTAGAGCTGAGTTTGCATCCTCATCTCCGGGCTCGTTGGTAAAGCCTTGAGTATTGATGAGTGGAACCGTTTTAGGCGACTCGTGTTGGTAATCCGAGGAAACAGGCGTGAGCTCATGAACTCTACATGTTCGCATTACCATAGGTCGTTCTATCGGTGCCATAGACATTGAGGTTACCGCTCCTTCTAAAGACTCTTTGCGTTTCATCAGGGTCTTCTTCGCCCTCACTTTAGCCTCAGGCCCATTATCAGAATGACTAGCTCGTTGGCGTGACGTCTCATCCCAATAAGGAGAATCCTTGCCATTCCTAACCTTTCTCTGCTTCTTAACAGGCACATCCAATTGTATCTCCGGATGCAGGGATACACAAGTCTTTTTCGACGTCCTCTTAGCGCGTGAACGCCCGGGTTTTTGCGGAGGAGATAATGAACCGGTGGTATGACATGACCCATCAACACCATAAATCTTCGCAAGGAAGGTAAGCATATCTTGTCCGTCCAAGGAATCGTGGTAGGACCCCCGATCTTTCATCGCCGAGGCACAAGAGATCGCTTGCTCCCATTCTTCCATGCCCCGGAGTAAGCTGAGGCGGACGAAGCCCTTGATATCGGCCTCACGACCTATCCCACGCAGGGCTACTTCAGCCAAGTATTCCCTGTCGTCATCATCCTCGACGTCAAAGCCGAACATGAAATCGTTGGATAGATCATTTAGCCGGGGGTTAGCAGGCGAATATTGGTCTGTGCACTGAGAATAGTCCATGGTATCGACGAGGATGTTCCTCCTTTGCGTGCGAAATAATAACTAGCAGTGACGTTCACATCACCCATATGAGTTAGAAAAGGGGGTCGGCAGGCGAGCCCTGCAGAGCATGAAGCGATGTACTTCGCGAATTCTGTACGCTGGGAAGAGAATTGAGTTGTATGGTGTGGTCAGTCGCTATTCATAATAGCCAGTTGCTTGATACAATCAGATAACCATAGCTTCATTCAAACACCCCATTGAGAGGTAGTTCGAGGCGGGACTTCATCAATCAAAATATACGGAGCCTCATCTACCTATTATAGAACCAACGAAGTAGTAACCGAGCGTATAACTATACGTATAATCACCCTCAACGCCTCAAGGCTAATAGATGTAGGTAAGTATGAAAAGGTGTTTAAAGTACGTGTAAGTGAGTTACCGAATCTGGATACTAGATTGGGATAGCCCACTATTGGACGGAGACATGTGGGGCTAATTAATGAGACATATTAGTACTAATCCAAGCTGACGGGTAGATATGAACTTCAGAGAAACAGGCTTTATCTTATGTACGCTACACCAATCTATAGAAGAAATTCGGCATACCGATGGTGATTAACTATAGCCCCATCATGGGGGCTTAACGCGAGAAACGCCCAAGACTATAAATATCACGTTTTTAACTTTCTATGTGCATACCACTCGCTAAACTCTACCCAAGCAAGCATTACTCTGTAAACGTCTAAAAACAGAGAAATTTGATTTACACTCTAAAATCGCGACTCGGGGCTGCTTCACCCCACCGGCAACGTCAAAGTTTTCCTCCCTTTGCCGCAAACAAAGGAATCGTTGGGAGTCTAGTAGTACATACAAGGATCGGGCTTTAGTTACGGGTCGTGTTGGACACCTTTGGCGGGTCGTAGACAATCTTCCTCGACTTGATCGACGCCCACTTGTATCTCTTGACCCATACGCTAAGAGCAAACAAGACGCTGGTGACAGCTAGAACCTTCATACCCATACGCTTGCGGTCATCCATCTCGGGCTCGGCAGCCCAGTTAAGGAACTCGACAACGTCCTTGGCCATTTGAGATGTCGTTGCGGGGGTTTCGTCTTCGTACTCGACCAAGCCGTCGTAGAGAACACGAGCCATGGCAATGCCGGTACCGGGGAAGTAGGGGTTGAAGTTGAGACCGGCACCGACCTGAGCGCCAGCAGGGGGTTCCTCAGGATAACCGGTCAATAAACTGAAGACGTAGTCGCAGCCACCGTGACGTCCCTTGATGATCAAGCTTAGATCAGGGGGCAGAGCACCGTTGTTGGCAGCTCGGGCGGCCTCGTCGTTCTTATAAGGGGCGGGGATGTAATCGGATAACTTTCCAGGTCGCTTTTCGATCTCACCCTCATCATTAGGCTCACTGTCGTACTCGTTCTCCTCAGCCAGGGCCTTGGCCTCGTCAACAGTGAGGATAGTGCCGACAAGAGATCGGTATGGGATACGGCTTAGAGAGTGGCAGGCCATGCAGACTTCCTGGTAAACCTGGAAACCTCGGCGGAGACTGTGGCCACGGGTGAGAACGAAGTATATTTATTTAGCATGGGTGCGAAGGCAATGGCTTACGCTTGGTGATCGAAGGTCTTAAACCATTGCTCGTGGACCCAGGGGTATTTTGTAGGATGAAGACTAGCGATGGTGGTTAGCTAGGGACGTCATCTTCTATGATAGCAATCGTGAAATCCGTGGCATCTTCCACATCGGCAGGATGATCGGTGACGGGGAATCCAACACTCACCCTTCCTCAGCAGGCGTCGCGGCATGCGCGGTTGGTCCATAAAGGTGGTAATACCAGGCGACGGATCCAATGGCGAGGGCAGTGGAAGCGGCGGCAGCTATGTTAAGCTTCATGGGAGATTCGGTGGAGGCGCCGGAGCTGGAGAAGGACCGCTACACATGATGAGATATTAGTGTCTGGATGCCGACTGTAGTCAATGGGGCCAATCGAGGAGGGTTGGTTGGGATCGGAACGGGGTCTGAACGGGATTTTGGTCGTACCTTGGCCACGGCGGTGGTATTCCGGGCGGCGGCGCCATTGAGGATGCGCATGGAGCGCAGAGACGATCTTGCCAACATGTTGGGCAAGGGCCTTGGACCAGCCGGCTGACAAGTCAATTGGTGGTTCGAGGGAGGGTTGAAGTCGGAGGTTGAGTGGTGAGAGCTAAACCAAGCAGCAGCAACAAGGTGATGGAATTGAAAAAGTGCTCAGTCCTCGAAGCCTTCGTAAATGCCTACTCCCTATTGGCCCGTTGGCCTGTAGCTATGGGGCCAGCATCGCTGCACGTGACCTGAGCCAGTAAATAAGCAGCAAAATAAGCTGGGTAAGTACCTGTTAGCATTCTTACGGGTGCTCTTAGCTCCTCAGCTCCTCTCTGCTCCTCCTACCCGGGATGCCATGTCGGACCATTGCGCTTGGATTTACCGGTCTTGCCCGGCCACACTAACCAGGTTGCTTTTTAGTAGGTATGAATTTGAATCTTTGCGAGCCAATGAACACGACTTGCATGTTATATAGTACTAGGATGTTTTCATGACTCTACGTATCCCCAGATTCAGAAAGCCAATTCGGTTTGTACTCAATTTTGAATTTCGTTGTTCAACTTGGAGGAAAATATTCAATTGCCATCAAGAACGCGACACAACTCCTTTCAACCAATCTAGCACTAACCCACTCACCAGAATGTAAAGCTAACCCATCTAATCGTATCAGTCTAAAATATCTTAATCATCATCATTATCATCATAAGTCTCGCCTAGTTCATTCCACACATTATCTTTCTTATATAACAATTGTCATTCATTTATAGCTAGATATTTCTCAAGCAGCATACCGGTAAATGATCATATTGATAAAGACCTGCTTCTTCCGGATCCTTCCAGTTGTTACCAATGACACCTCCTCCTTGTTATCGAGGGGATTATTTATCTGAAGAAAATAACAATAAGAATAAAAAATTAAGAAGACATCCGCCGTGGGATTAATGAAGGTAGCCCATATAGGTTCAATGTATATATCCTTTCCCCTCCATATTTGCTAGTCCAGTTCAACGCCTAGGATGTTGTTTTTACGCCAACTGGCGAAAATGCATAATTTGGAGTGGTTTTTCTTTTTCTTTTTGGGGTTGTTTTGTTTTGTGTTCTTGGTAGTAGTTATGATAGCTCAAGAGAAGTTCAAAATAGTCGCCTTGCGAGCGGCAAAGATGAGTTCAATGGGAGAAGTCACGCGCGAGGCAAACCGAGACTCGCTACGATCCGAATCGGAGTCGTCTATCAACGGGGAGTGCACCCAGGGCGAAAACGAAAGCGCATGCGGGCAACGTCCCTGACCAACCGTTGACCTGTGGGTATGGAACGAGCATTGCCGATAACCGAATTGGCGTTCCTCGTTCTTTAAATGGTTCGACGGTAGCCGGAGCTGGGGGTTCTTAAAATCGACATCTAGTTTGCTCGCGGCAACCTTGTTAAGATGGCTATCGTACTCTTCTCTCAAGTTCGCATAATCGCCGAACACGGTCTCGAGCTCGGCACCGCCCGCTTCCGCATTGCCCATGCCCCAGGCTATCATCGCGACGATCCACCTGCGCAGGCTGCGGAGACAATAGCTTGCCTCGGGGTCGCATTCGGTGTAAACATATGTGACGAGTTCGGGTTTGATGTCCCAGTTGCAGCGCAGGTAAAGGTCTTGCAGAGCATCCATCGCCACGTCCTGCAGCGCGGCCTCCCCGATGTTGGCGGCGAATAGTTGCAGGTTAACCAGATCCCAATGTAGATCCTCGCACGCCTGTTCCGAGTCGGCGTTGTCGACGAATTTGTTGAGTCCCTTGCGCTCGGAAATCCAGTATTCGAAGAGCTTGAACATGTCGGGGCATTGGCCGTCCAATCGGATGACCTGGTAGGTCTTGCCACGGGCAAAGTCGAGCCGCGTGCTGAAATAATCGCATGAAACCAAGAGCCGTCTTGGTATGAAAAACTCATCGCATCTTGGGCCGACCACGACCTTGACAACATCCAAGTCGCCCATCCTGTACCCAGGCACTTGTCAGATGAATGATCAAACGTATTTTTTTTATGCGCGACTACTTACGAGCTCAAGCTAACGGGGCCTCTCTTTCTAACAAGCGTACGCCTTGCCATCTTTCCGATTATATCACTCGGTTGTTCGAGAAAAGCCGGCATTGAAAAAAGCTGAAAAGATACTGTTGTACTTGACTATGTTGTTTGTGAAGTTGGTCTGAAGTTGGTGGGTTTCAACTTGATATCAGAAATGAAGAAGAAACCGGGGAAGAGCTATGTTTCAACCAAAACCTATGGCGTCACCCCTGGATGGGGGGATGCTATCCTTTTTGAGGTATCATTCATGACGACCTCGACAAGCAAACAGCAAGGGGAGGTTATCTTTGCAAGGTCCCCTTCGGTAATCGATAAAGCTCAGGGCGAGAAAAAAAGCTTGGAGCTTTCCCCTGCAGAAAATTAAGCGATCCCTAGCGATCCCTATCGATCCCTTGCGATCCTCTCAGATATGGGACGAAACAACGAAGGCGCACCAAGGAACACTTGGGGGGGCATCGTAGAGTTTCTCCCGCATTACACGATGCTGTGACAGGCCCCTGGCGTTTGAGGCTGGTGCACGGTGTACCTGGATCATAGCCACGGACTCAGTGTACGGTTCAGTACACGGTTGAAACACTCGAGATATGCAGGGCCCTTGGAGAAATGGATCTCCTCAGGCCGAGACCCCGGTCTCAAACCCCGATTTCAATCAATGAATGTTTAACAGTTGGATACGAGCCTGTCAATTCCATTAATTCACCACAGGGAAAACCAAGAATTAAAAATGACAGCAAATCCTCCAAAATGCGAGTTTCATGGTACTGAGGATCTACGCGCATATGTATTCTGCATCCCCAGAGCCGTGCTGACATCAATGCTGCCGAGACTCCGCATTCTTCGTCTTGGTCAGCAGCGGTGATTGGGAGCCGCTCGCCTGTGCGTGCTCGGGATGCTGCTCCGGATTAGAACTAATGCCGCAACCTTAGTGAGCGCACAGCCTCTCGGCGTGTTTTTCTACGGTTTCTATGGGTTCTACCGTAGAAGGGCGGGAAAAAGTTGGAACATATTAATTAATAAGATAAGGCTGCATGTTTTACTAATCAATTGCGAGCCAAAGCGCGTCGGTTCCGGTTGCATGCCGTCACTTTGCCAACAGATTTCGGAGACGAATCGGCAAATGCCCCTCTTTTCGCTTTTCGCTGTCTCGCCCATCGCTTTTTTTTTTTCACTCAACTAACCAAATCCCTTCTCCGCATCGTTACACACTAGCCTTAGACTACCTACCTAACCTTAGTATAATCGACAAGGCATCTAAACATGGATTAGTTATGCGCTAGAATCCGAGCTGAGGAAAAAAAAAAAAAAAAAAAAAAAAAAAAAAAAAAAGAGAAAAAAAAGAAGAAAAAAAAAAAGAAGAGAGAGAGAGAGAGCTTTGGTTTCCGAATTTCCGGGTGTATGTTAATTCCGTTGTGGTGGCACAGAGTTTAGTTGCTTACATAGAGCACTTTCAACTATACATGTAGGTAATACGATTTACCTACCTAGACGAAGGTAGCAGCTATGTAGCCCTTAGTAATCACGAAATTTGTGAATAGTACTATGTAGAGTAGAATGAAATATACATACATTCTTTTAACGCTCAACCTATTATTAATCTTTCTATTGTTCGGGTTGGTATTGATAATTCATCTCAGCTGTTATTGAAATTCTACTATAGCTATTATCCCATTGTCGTGTGTTTCGTCATATCACGTAGTACAAGCTGTCGGTCGCTATTATAGCAGCATTGCCAAATAGGTCATCACTCGAGATTCTAGATAGGCAAACCGAATTCACAGAGCTTCCTAATCTGACCCCCAAGATCAGGCCCTACATTTCTCCACAAGTTAATGCAACTCTGACATGCTAGTCGCTTACTCACCGATTGAACGATCATGACAGAGGCACTTTGCTTACCTACCCATTGTATTGAGGAAGCGGCGATGTATAAAATAAACGATTAACAGCGAGTTTTTGATTCCTCTTGTGACATATTCTGTAAAGTAACGTAGCGTTCATTCCTATTACGAGTCCAATAGATATTCTCATAGACAATCTTCGTCCGCTGCTTCTAGTAGCCAATTATTCTCTCACAGCCTCATTTTAACCCCTGTTCGGCATACACGAGACAAGACCATGGCATCGGTCGAGAACAAGGCTGCCCCAGGCGCCCCCTTCTACACGCCCGCGCAAGAACCCCCCGCGGGCACGGCGCTGGACCCGGCTACGGCGCCTACGTTATTCCAGCCCCTCAAGATCAGAGACCTGACGATACGGAACCGTTTCGTCGTGTCGCCCATGTGTCAGTACAGCGCCGACGACGGCCACCATACCGATTGGCATTTCGCACATCTCTCCAAATACGCCATCCACGGCACTGGCCTCATCATCGTCGAGGCCACATCCGTCCTCGCGAACGGAAGAATCACACCGGTATGCATGCACCCATGAGCCCAATATGTGCTATAAACGGTAATAATGATCTAACTTGGAAATTATCACAGCATGATTCGGGCTTGTGGAAGGACAGCCAGATCGCACCGCTGAAGCGCATCGTCGACTTTGTGCATTCTCAGGGTCAGAAGATCGGCATCCAGCTCGGCCACGCCGGCCGCAAGGCTAGCACAGTCGCCCCAGTAAGTGATTCCCGGGTTATAATTGCGTCGCGAAAACTTTCTGTACTTTTTGATGCATTCGCATAGCATTTTTCGAATAGCCATGACTGACCTTGAGTTTTGCAGTGGCTCGCACATCATGGAACCGTGGCCTCCAAGGAGCACGGCGGGTGGGGTGACAACGTGTGGTCGGCCAGCGGAATCCCCGTGGCCGAGGACACTTACGCTCGGCCCAAGGCGGCCACGCTCGAGGACATCAAGGAGCTTGTGCAGGGATTCAGAGATGCCGCGCGAAGGGCCGTCAAGGCGGGCTTCGACACCATTGAAATCCACGGTGCGCACGGGTACCTGATCACGGAGTTCATGTCGCCTATCACGAACCAGCGGACGGACGCGTACGGCGGCAGCTTCGAGGGGCGCACGCGGTTGCTCTTCGAGTCGGTCGCCGCCGTGCGCGAGGTGATCCCCGCTAGTATGCCACTGCTGCTGCGCATCTCGGCAACGGAGTGGATGGAGCACACGGGCGAGCCGAGCTGGACGCTCGAAGACAGCATCCGGCTCGCTAGACTGCTCCCCGCGGCGGGCGTCGATTTACTAGACGTCAGCTCAGGCGGCAACAACGAAGGCCAGAAGATCGATGTCCACCCGTACTACCAGGTAGACCTGGCGGGGAAAATCCGCGAGGTGCTGAAGAAGGAGGGCATCGAGCTGTTGATCGGCGCCGTGGGTTTCATTAACAACGCCGAGATGGCCCGGTCCATCGTCCAGGAAGGCAAGAAGGAAAGTATTGGTTCAACAGGGCCCGATGCGGTCGAGGACACAGCCGAGGCCGCTGGCCACGTCACGAAGGCCGATGTCGTGCTCGTTGCCCGACAGTTCCTCCGCGAGCCGGAATTTGTCTTGCGCAGCGCACAGCAGCTGGGTGTCGACGTCAAGTGGCCCAACCAGTATCATCGTGGTGGCTGGAGGAAGGGTGAGAAGGTCTAGATTCGCGAGACATGAAGAACATTAAGAATAGAATAGAGGTAGAGTGGTATCGGCCATACTATTGTTACTGGAGCGGGACAACGGGACCGTCGGGGCTATGCATAGCATGGAGGCATTGGGTGCGAAGAGGACAACGAAGATAAAAACCACGGCCAACTGAAGGAAATTACCATAATGACATTCACGAGGCGAAGGGGTACTGGGGGTGTGTTGTCAGGCGTGAGGGCTAGTATACAGTTGCTGCTTAATAGACGGTAGATAATGACTAGAATACGATTAAAGCCATCTCGTTCTCCTAACTACTACCTCGTGCTAGACTCATTATACCCTCCCTCCACATACACATACGTCATACGCCTTTGGAGAAATCGCGCTGTAAGAGACAACAACATAGAATCCATCGCTCCCGAACAATCGCATTATTCCTCGCGATACCTATACAACGTATACAACCATGAAGCATGCCACTCAATCACAAGGAAGGTAATCGGTATAGAGCAGCCCGCCAATCAACGCACAGTCCGGCATCCTTTACTCAAGTGCAGAGCGAAAAGGAATTCTACCAGAAAGGCCAGACAAACCGTCATTTAGCCTTGGGCGGATACTCCTTGCCATCCTTGACGAACTTGGGCTGGCAAGTGCATAGCTGGTCGGCGGGGACTGGGTCCAAAACCATCGAGACGTGGTTGCCGCAGCCTTGCCATGCGGTTTTACCTTAGTAAGTAAGTCAGTATAGTTATATGAATGTAGAAAACCGACCATCATGGAACCCTGGTTCCATGGAGAACATTCATCTATCTATTTATTTATCTATATAAGAAAGATGGAGATGAGACATACCGCATTCACCACATGTGGCTTTCATACACATGTTGTCAATAGGTAGGTAGGTGTATTGAAGTAGGAAGTGAGTGATAGACTCGATAACGTGGGGTTGGTTGGTAGAATTGCGGAGTTCAGTTTGTAGAATCGAAAGAAAGCGGAGAGAAAAAAAAATCCCGCAAGAGTTGGAGGAATTAAGTCTTCTTTTATATTCCCAGGAAAAGAGAGAGATAGGGCTGTTTCATTTCCCGCGAGTGTAGTTCCCGATGAGTTGGCGGCGAGGTTGAATGAAAGCCGAATGCGAGGCAGGGTAGGTTAAGTAGGAGGTAGGTATGGGATGTTCCTAGTGTGGCCGATTCGGCGAAGGTCGCGCGGGTCGCCGAAGACATGTTAGCTAGCGAGTTAGTATGGAACGTAGCTTGCCGGCAGCTCCCAAGGTAGCGCGTACGGCTTAAACAAGTATTTTCGCATTGGTATTATACCTATAATTCTGCTATGATAGATCTCCGCGATGTACCAATGAGTAGATAAAGAGAAAAGGGTAAGCATTCTAAATAGCTGTAAAATTCGTTTGCTTCAACTCTTTATTACCCATATACACTCTTCCCTCCCGCAAGATAACCGTCGAACTAACAAGAAACCAGAAAAAAAACTACGTAGATAATGTCTTCTTCGTTTCTAACTCGCTCTCCACGATAGACCTGATCAGATTCAAGACAAGCTCGACTCCTCGCTTCAGAGACCCCGTATCCGAATGGAGCGGGACGTGGAAAAAGACGACCTTCCTGGGTCTCTGCTGTTTCCACAGATGGGCAAGGCTTGAGAAGTAGATAAAGTCGCACAGATAGCGTCCCGCGTCCTCCGAAACCCTTAGATCTAGATTGCTCTAATAAGACAGCGTGCGTATCAGTCATGTACTGATCTTCGACGGTAAGAGATGAGGTATCAAATCATAGATAACCCCATCCTGGAGGGTTTGGGGTTTCTCTTACCGGACTGCGCGCGACCCATCGCTGATGAACATCGTCAATATCAAAATCAGTCAGCAGCTCATGCGGCACGCCATGCCAGATCCACCGATCGCCTAGCTCATTACGCCGCTTCTCGTCCCCGAGGAGCTTCCCATCGACGTCTTTCGCGGCGTATCCATCGCGATGGCCGCGTCTCTCGACCGAATACACAAGCTGGGGCCCCGCCATCCCTATATGAACGGCGTAGTCAATCTTCTGCTCGGCATCGTCCCACAGCTTCGGCACGAGGTTCCGGGTGTACTCGTAGCTGGTGCGCACCGCGCCCGGGAGCTTGACGATGCGGACACGCGGCAGATCCGCCGCGGACCGGTGCGCGACGTCTTTGGCGCGGTCCGGCGGGAGGTAATCGGGGAGGAGCGCAGCGATCTCCCAGGAAGGATTCACCGGGTACGCCTCTTTGAAGGGCTGTATGTAGAGCTCCCGTTAGTCCGGCAGCGCGGCGTCCCCAAATGTTGCAAATATGACCTACCCCAAACCCGGTGACCAGCACGGCCAACTCCTTCTCTGGCGAGGCGTTAAGAGAACCCATCGCCTAGGGGCCTAATTCTAAGTATGGATGTTTGAATAAGCTAGCTCGCTATAGGGAGCGAGTGTGAGAAGCTTTTAAGACATGTTAATCTTGTGACGGGTTGAAAGAAGAGGGGGTGGGGTTTCGGTAAACCTATTTCTGTCCATTTCCCCTACCTTGGAGAAATTCCGTTGCTTTAGGCTCGACACCGTGTGCGTCCAATTGAACAAGCAGTCCCTTGATAACAGTCCCTGGTTTTTAGGGTCGCATCAACGCCTAACATTAGACTAAGAAAACTGATCAGATGATTTACTAGGCCTGTACCGAGGGCAACTCAGTGTGCAGTGTCACCCCACGGCACGTGCAAAGTCTATCTTATCAAGTCATTGAGGTCGGAGTTGCGAACTTAGGGTCTCATCGAAATGTATACTTGCATAAATGCACAAGGGGGTCGAAAGACTTTGAAGGAACTTTCTGGGTATTTTTCGATTTTCTATCGAATTATCTCTGCAATGTCTCTGGACCACATGACTAGCTGGCCCCTCCGGCAGTTATCTCATCATATCATCAACTTAGACTTTTGTATCCACAAGACCAAAACGCCGAGCTCTATGTTAGCTAGCACTGCTACATGGTTGGTTGCAAGATCTGAGTGACGTCGTTACTGTGATCCGAATCCGTTCGAAATCCTCCGTCCGTTCGTAAATCGTTCGTGCTATTCGTGATGCTCATGACAAAAAGGGGTGAAAGAGAAGAAGAAAAGAAAAGTTATGCGTGGTGCTGGCAGTATCGAATTATGAACGACACTATGTGAGTTTGATGTAGTGCAAATTATTTCCATAAAAAATCGTCCCTTTGAGAAGTGATGCAAATAAGGCAAGTCGTGCACCGACCATTCGAGCCACATATCTTCATGGTCCAGGGGTATGGCGTGAGATATATTCGGCTTCAAGTATAGATTTGGCGCAAGTACGCCCTTCGTGATGCTCATGGAGCTACGTCGGCATATCATCAGCGTCGTAAAAGATATCATCATAAAAATCAGGTGTAGGTGTACAATGTGTCAAATAGGTGGTGAATTGAGGTTTCGGGTACAGGAGCCATAATCACATCGGTGATTGCGAACGCCTGCGATCGGCACCACGGTTACGTAGCTCCTTAAGCCGTTGGTCCAGGTAGGCCAGCCGTGAAGCAAGGCTTGATCGAGTGGGCGTCGGGGTATCTGAGATTGACTGGGGTGTTTGCTGTACGGTTGCAAAGGGTTTGCGCAACGCTGCTAGGCTAAAATTGCTGGCCGAAGATAACCTATTAGGGAAGCTATAACTCGAACTTGCAGCGGAAAATGGGGATCCTAAGCGAGGTGGACGTGATGGTGATGCCTCAAATGACACGGCAGAGATTACGAACGGCCTAGTTTCAGTGCTCTGGGTTTCCGGAAAATCTGAAGATGTAATCTTAGAGGGGGTTTTCTGAGGCTTATCGCTGGTTGAGTGTTTTGATGGGGTTTGTATATTTTGACTATCCCCATTGGTAACAGGTGCAGTACCCTCTGCGTTCCGCGAGCCTTCTCTGAAGAACGCAGTTGCTAAGCTCGGTCGCCTCCAAGGCTTTTCTTCAAGGCTCTTAACGGACCTACGTTTTTGCGTACCAGACCGTGACCTAGTTAGCCGAACAGGCGACTTTAAGAGCCTACGAGGTCCCACTGTATTCGGCTGCTTAGGCAGAGTGATCTTAGCCGTAATAGATGAGGAAGAGCTAGGCCCATAGCTCTTAGCCAGAAATGGAGAGCCCAGCCGAGTCGACCCATGCTGAGAATTAGTATCTGTCTCCATAGAAGGTTCCTCAAAAGCCTGGGTCTTTACAGGCGTTCTGGGAATTGGCTCCTCTTGATGTGATTCATGTGACGGAGCTGTCTGAGATTGAAATCCGTATGTTAATACGGGCGGTATTTGGGAACTAGTGAGCTGTGCAAGCGGTCCATGAGGCTGCATCGTATCAGAGGTGCTCAACGCTAACGACATCGCCATATCCTGGGCAGAAAAAACGGATGGCGATCGAGCTGGCGTTGAACGGCGGTTCCAACGGCGGTTGGCAGCCTTGTTGAAAGGTGTAGGACTCCGTGACAGATAACGCCCGGGCTTGTTTGTAGCTTTGATCTTACACAATTCTCGCAAGTGAGCCCTAGTAGCGCCTCCGGTATGGGGCCACCGAATATAGGTCTTGGTGGACTCTATTGTTGGAGTACTGCTTCTACTTCTCTCTTGGTCAGTGGATTGAGGCTTAGACCCTTTCCAGCTTCGCTGCGCTTGTCGCGCAACACGTGCGCAGACTCCATGAGGCGGTATACAACTCTTGCCAAGGCGTATGGGAGTAACTCGAGGGTCTGAGAGATACAACAGATATGTTGCCCACAAGTGTGAGCTCATAGCTCTTGTCCAGGGCGCTTTTCGAGGCTTATCCTGCCCCGACTGAAGTAGTGTGTTTTCTACCTTAGTCTTATGGGGAAATTCGGAGGCCTCTAGGTCTGGACTGATACAACTTGCATCATCGGTAATAGTAGAATAGAGACTAAACAAAGAGGAGCTTGTTTGAGTCGAAAATGCAGTTGAAGGCCTACTTGACTCATAATCGGGGCTAGATTCCAGATCAGAATCATTCCATGGTGAGTCACTGTACCAATCTGGGTAGTTGGTTGGTACTAAAGACGGCGCAAAATCGGGCGCGGGAGTTTTGGGAGGCGAAAACTTCCTGGGGGTTGGCAGGCGACAATCATCTCTGTTGTCGAAATCTTCCACATGAAGCTCTGGTAATGTATCCATCATCTCCTGGTCCACGTTCTCAACACTTGGAATTGGCACGTCGGCAGCAGCAATTGACGCGAGAAACTGTTGAGTTGGGGCGGTGAGCTGAGATACATGACGTCTCTTGAGCCTCAAGCGCGGTCGGGGCGGCGGGAGAGACTCGTCTCCACTAGGCGCAATTGGTTCGGGGGTCTTAGGTCCAGAAATACCAGAATATCGAAACTCATTCGACAAAGTATTCGGGCCAGGAAACTGTGAAGCCATTCTGAGGTATAAGAAGAGCGGTTTATGAAATAGGGTTCAATTTGCGGTGCCAAAGTATGCAAAATCGAGACCTAGAGTCCAAAGCAATCCCATCACAATTTACCAGCTTTCGTGTGTACTTTAATATTCATGGCCGATAGAGCTAGGTTAGCGAGTCCGCGAGGCTAGCTATTCAGACTGGAGAGTTGTTAGGCGATCTGTTGTTATAGCAAGCCAAAGAATTAGACAATAAGAGCTGACGTTGGGCTGCCTTGAACCGCCGTCTTGGCTAAATTGAGTTATATGTGCCTATGGACAGGGGATCTTTGCCAGAGTACGAGTGTCCGGCCGGGGAAAAGAAAGCACGAATTATTAGATACCGCACACGATGTAAGACGGCAAGGAAAACGTGATAAGTTATGAGAGGCTTGCGGCGGACAAGAAAATGGATTGCGCCGATGATGTAAGCTTCATATGTGATAAGGGCAACGACTACCGGTTCGTAACTGATAGAAGCAGCCCTCCACCAGGGTGGAATGGGGGGCGAGGCGGGGGGAGCGAAAGAACGACTGTGGCAGGAAGGGAAAATAGAAAAAAAGAATAAAGATGCTGGATGAGAGGATAAAGAGAGAGGAAAGGAGGGTGATAGATTGAGGTAGCACTGCAGGGTTGCAGGTGGAGGGGAGAGAACATACCCTCTAAAGATGCAGACTATCTTGGTGTACCTAGTCTAATACATGTAGATATGTATGTATGTATCAATCAACTGCAGAATCGCGGGTGGCGCGAACCCTGCATCGAGCACCTGGATGATCACAGTTGGGGCGGTATTGGGCCTGTCTGTCTGTATTGGGGGAGAGACTTGGAATACGATGCCGATACAGTCCAACCACACAGTGTGTTACAACCCGGCGTAGTTTCAAGACTGCACGCACTAGATAGATAACAGCACACTACTACGAGTAAAGAAAGTAGACTTGCTAAGCAGGATGGCCACTAGAGGGGCTCCCCCACCATGAACAGCAAGAGCTGTGGAAACTTGAGGCGGTCAGTTCGAATTGAGCAAAGTAGACGGCCGGGGGTCCCTGATGCGACTTTTAGGGCGATGGGGTTTAGTATGGATAGTTGGGATGGACGAGGTGAGAAGGTTAATCAATTCGCAATAGCACTAGGGGTACACAGAGGCGTCTTAGTCTAGATAGTTGTACACTGCTGGGTTAGTAGTACACTACCTAAGTCAGTACGCTCGCCAGTGTAGTGTATGTAGGCGGTATGTAGCTAGCATGTAGGATTGGAAGTCAAGGACAAGGGAGACGGAAGCGCAAAGAAAAGAGGCGATGGTCTAAGGTCTTAGTGGTGGATGGCGGATGGTGGAGCAAGACGGTTTGAGCAGCTTCTGCGCTGGTTGGACCTCGTTGGACCTGTCGTGCCCGTCGTGCTTGTCTGGCTCAACGTAGCTCGACATAGTGCAGGAGAGTGGACGCTCATGCACTCCGGATGTAGGTGTGGCCAGCGAGGAGAGAGACACGACAGGAGTGCATGGGCAGCAGTAGTGTACATGGGCAGTAATGGGGTGCCAAGTGCATATGCAACGATCGGCCGGCGAGTGGATGGAAAGCACTCGGAGTGGATGAGAAGACGAGGTGCCGGGATGCAAGCCGTGGTCTGATAGGACGATAGGACAGTAATAGGAGAATGCGACGACTTACTGTGTGCGCTCGTGTGCGGTCTTGGTGACGCGTTTGGCGAGAAGCGCGGGTTCGAGTGGACGAGGATGGTCGAAGCAGCGCGCGAGTTGCACCGTAGTCTCGGATGCAGTAGGTGCAACCGATGCAATGGAGGGAGCAAATGTATGCCGATTGAACGATTGAACGACCTTTGCGAGTGGGGGATTGGGTAGATATGCGTGAGTAGTCTTGAAGTCACCAGCTGTATACTGTAGCTCGGTATAGCTTCTTAGTCATGTTGGTGGTTGTTGTTGTTGTTATTGTCGTTGCCGTTGTCGTTGTCGTTGTCGCAGCAGGTAGCGTACAGTATGTTTTAAGTTCTAGTAGCCACCTAGTAGCTAGTAGCCTAGATATGTAGTGTAGGAGCTTAGGTCGGTTAGGGTTTCACTACTATGTACCTAGGTCTAGTAGGTAGTACACTAGATCTCGGAAGATGGGTAGTCTAGAGTAGTGCATGTGCATGTGGGCGTAAAGGCGAGGTAAGAAAGATAACACCAAATATGAACGTCAAATACCCAGTGTACTAGGTAGGTAAGAGGTAAGTATGAGCTGCGAGTTGATAGATAGACTGCGAGCTGTAGACTGAAATGTGGGATAATATGAATGTTTACACACCTACCTCATATAAGATACCTCGTGCTCAATTAGGTGGATTCAACTTATATCGAGAACCTCCCACCTAACCTCCTATATGTACGTAAGTACTTGGTGCATGGAATTGTACTAGTAGTAGGTGATAAGCGGCCGCCGAATGGCCTGCAGATACCTAGACTAGATGTATACTTAATTGTCGCGCACTACCTATCGTCTACATCGCCTACAAAACCTAGTATCATTTTTGACGAGATGCAACCTGCCGGGTAGCCCGTGCAAGGTAGTAATTGTATACAGCTGTATTGTCTGCACCTAAGTCCAGGTGCATGTGTAGCTTCACTGATTGGAATGGCCAGAAGAATGGCCTGACCAGCTCTTGGTAAAAGTTGGGAGGTTGGGGCAAAGAAGTACCTATGCTACCTATGCGACCTTGTAACCTGATCTCATCGTGCGCGTTGTGCATCCCTCATCTACCTATAATTTATTGCCCCATCTCTACCTGCCTACGCAGTGTAGATATTCAGTTTCACTTATATCTTGTTGGGTGGTTGGCAATTTTCGGGTGAAGCAGATGGGTAGGTAGGTAGGTCTGGAGATATCTAAACGCGCACAGAGACACACGGCTAGCTAGTCCGCCGTACAGTACAAATTATATCAGGAGCTGTGGAAAAACAACAATTCAGCTGCGAGATGGGGCAATCTTGCGGGGTCTTCTGTGTATGTGTATTGAAAACGCGAAGCTGACGCGACCCGACGCGTGGGATATCCCAGCAGCATGTGGACATTCGGGTCCCCCCAAGATTCAAGATTCGGGGTGATAGGTGGCGCTAAGCCATCTAGCTCTACCCCCAGTATTGCCTATGTAGGTACCTAGATAGTTCTTACACATGCACCTCTGCGCACTTCCTATTGGTTAAATATCCAAGTATGCCTGCTCAATGGCCTCATTTCCTCGTCTAAATATCGATGTATAAACCGCTAGAAACTTTTTCAAGTCGTATTCCTACAGCCGAACCTACTTTGAGTGGGATAAGGTACTCAAGATTATACGCGAAGTAAAGGTAGGCAGTTTGTGGCTATACCTGCCGTTTCCACAATGCACCTAGTACACTACGAACGTTTAGAACCAAATTACACCAGCAAAGAGGCCTTGGGTATCGGTGCTAGGTTCTAACAGATCTGTCTACATTAAATGTAGAGCTTCCTGTGCTATCCAAGCCATATTCTCGCTATATGAGAATCTTGCTTTCCTACAACTGTTCGGACCACTTAGGCTCACGTTCTTGGTGCGTCCGATTATGTAACCGCGCTGCGGCCAAAGTACCAAACCTAGCCATGCCCCAAGTTGCAGGCAGTTAAGGGCATCTGCAGGAACCCTTGAGAATAAGTACGCCACCTAGCATCGGGCTTTTTGCGCCGCCCGGTATCAGCCTCGGTAGAAGACTACTAGTATATCGTAGGACTTGGGGTCTATTATATATGATACCGACGAAAGAACCAGTTACTGCTAGATCTAATTTTGACCCGTAATGCGTGACATCACTTACACATTTGGCCACGGCCTCAAAGAACATCCTCTTCCCATTAGCGTCTCACAACTATATAGCTGAGAATTTTCTTAAATCGCAGGAGCTAGTGGGGTATTTAGCATATTATAATTATATAGAACGGACAATATAGTGTTAATCGGCCATATAGTATTAGCTCCCAAAGCTGAGCTCGACGACACCTTCGCCGTGTCTGTCATCATATAGGTACATTACCGAAATGGTTGTAGGCGCCGGACCCTAATAGCATGAAATATACAAGTTACGTGAGCGCTACCGCCCCTCAGTTCGTGAGGCTGTGAGAGCTGGTCTTCGTGATGGCCACCCCGAGGTCACTTGAAAGGGCCAAGATCGTTTCAATATCTGCAAGTATGTCGAGCGTAGCCGCCAGGAGAGATGGCCACCTGCGTAGCCAGTTTGAATATAGAACACATCCTAGGCTGCATCCACCCCATCTCCAAATGTTGTATGCCTATCTATCGACTAGGAAGAGTTCGAGTGCACTTCTTATTATAGGACGCGAGGCTTAAACGGGTCTCCAACTTGGCCGAAGGCGGCCATGTCCTATTTATCAAAGTCCAGCTAGGAGTGCCTTATAAGGCATTATTATAGATTATGATATCAGCGCCAACCAAAACTCGCCTGCAGTGTTCTTAGCTTGGAAGCGCCGGGCCTGTCTTACAAGGCCGAACTCCTCCTGCTAACCGCCAGACATCGGGGCGAAGTGTTACCGAGATAAGGGCAACAGAAGCAGGAGTGGTCAATTTTGCGATCGGTTACACACGAGTTATTACAATCGATCACCTGGAAATGAGAATTACTCGTGTAATGTTGTGAGGCTGGTTTGATAGGTTCGTTGAGATTTTGGTAACGCAAAGGGGTCCGGATTAGTGCACATGTCGTCTGTGCACAGCTGGCATACAGTAGGCGGCGGGTTGGTCTGTGTTGTTCTCCGACACATAACGAATAAGGTTCCTACGTTTGTCACGTACTTGATCACTCTAAAACAACACCTTGATCTATCCACCTACCCTCTACCTTCTCCCTTGAATTTCTCGATACTACCCACTAGGTAGCGGGTTATTCATCATGGCGTCCGTTGTCGATATCGTAACGCTTGACAACTTTGCTTCGAAAATGCCCCTATGGGATCCCAATCTCCCCAACCATCTTTACGCCGTTGTTGATATGGGAAGGTGTGTGGACTCTATTTTTTCGCATACATAACCCATGTCTAAAAAGAAAAAAAGAAAAGAACACAACCCAAAACAAACTAAAAAAAGAAACTCACCGACAACATAGCAATGGTATCCGGTTCTCTATATCGGATTTGTCGCCGCCTTACCCCCGCCTTCTAAAGAGCCTATATCGGGAGCGCGCCGCCATCTCTCTATTTGACGCGCTCAGCGAATCGCCCTTGACGGGCTCTCCGGTATTTTCTTCAGATGTAATCGTTCGTGTTTCGCAGACACTTGCTCGATTTAAATCTATCACCGTCGAATTTGGCGTGCCACCCGAGCACGTCTCTGTGTTCGCTACGGAGGCCATGAGGAAAGCAAGCAACGCGGCATCCATGTTGAATGCGATTCAGTCTGAATCCGGCCTCGGTGTTCATGTTTTGGCGCCTGAAGTCGAAACGCTGTTTGGTGCTATGGGGGCGAGGAGTGGATTTACCGCCGTTGATGGGCTGTTCCTTGATCTCGGAGGTGGATCTGTTCAAATGACTTATATGAACTCGGCCATGAGGGACTATGATATCCAAGCTGCACGAACAGGGAAAAGCCTGCCATTCGGTGCAGCAAGGCTAATTAATATTCTCGAAAATGATGACACCGAAGTGCAAGCCGCGGCCCTGGATGAGTTGAAGGCAGGGATGCATGGTGCGTTTTCTAAGCTTCAGCAAGAATTCCCACTATTAAGAGACACCCAAGTCGAACCGAATAGTGGCGGTATTGACATTTACCTCTGCGGAGGGGGTTTTAGGGGGTACGGTAGTATTTTGATGCATCATGACCCTGTTCACCCGTATCCAATTCCGGCCGTAGGTACTTACACGGTCAAGGGATCATTCTTCCAGCAGACAGCTACTATGCGGAAAACGAATGCTGAGTACGAGGGCAAAATTCATGGAATGTCAAAGCGACGACGAAAGCAATTCCCCGCCATCGCAACTGTCGTCGACGCCCTCATCAGTGCTGTTCCTCGCATTCGTACGGTGACTTTTTGCAGTGGCGGAAACCGGGAAGGCTCATTATTTATGAAGCTCCCTTTGGCAATTAGAGAAGCTAGTCCTCTACCGTTACTACACCACGGCAACGCCGTGAACCCCGTAGCTTTGGACGCCGTCATTAACTTGATACAGTCTGCTCTACCTTCGAGTATGGATCATTCAAATACCCCGACAGTCCTCAGCTTAGGACTTGGGCCACTTTTCGCCAGCGAGATTTGGTCGAGAAGCGGAGAACCTAGCGAAGCCAATGCATCCTTTCAACTCCATCAATCCCTTGAACGTGATCCGAGCGTACCTGGATTTACCCATCTAGCTCGGTCTGTGCTTGGTCTGACGCTCTGCTTCAGATGGGGCGCTACTCTTGGGCCTATCCATCAACAGTTTTTCATAGGTCTAAGAAAAATTGTCTGCCAGGTGAGTCCAGAAGCAATCTTCTGGGCAGAGTATATCGGGGAGATTGCACGCTTGCTTTCCCAACTGTGTCCCCGCATGCCCGAGAGTCAGAAACAACTCGAGAATACAGTTAGGCAAGTCTAATTCCGTCTCTCACCACCCTCGATAGTCCTCTAACGCCTTTGTAGGCTTAGCGCAAAGCTCACCAAGGGGAAAAACAAAACTAAAATTCAGCTCACGGTAACCTTAAACCCAATTTTATACCATACTCTTAATCATCACGTTGCCGATTCATTCAAAAATGTTGGAAAATCAAGAGACGACACGCAAGAGTCTAGCCACAAAGTTGAGGTTCTTGTGCAATTGATGGAGTCATAATATTCATCGAGTACGGTACCCGTATAAAGATCCCCCGACAGCCAGTATCGATACACTCGGGCCCTTCCGCGCGGTCGTAGTATCGTGGCTCAGAGGTAAACTCAGACTCAAAAGACGACAAATGGGTATCTCCGCTATGACCTAACTCCTATACTCCAATCCTTGATCTCGTACCCGTTCATGAATCAAGCGTTGTGCCTGATGTCTCAAAAGGAAATATCCAGAATACAAAGGAAACTATCAGAGAGTGTGAAGGCACCAAGCCTATTTTCTTAACCGTTTTTGCGGTGGCGGCATCCTAGACCGTGTTGAGCATTTCTGGTATTTAGCCAAGAGGGCGATTAATACTTTGTCGGACGGTCGATTGTGCTGCCGAACTTCCGCAACTGATTATTTAGTTAGAAACCACGGGCTGATCTCAGGATGGTTAATTCAACTCACAGAATTTCATCTGCAGGCACTCGACTTTTTCGAAGCAACATGCGAAGTTAATTCCGCATTCGCCGGCTGGTGTAGGTTTCTTCTTGCCAAAGTTCAAATCGCACATCACGACGACATAGTTCATCAAGTTCTCAGCTTTTCGCTGTAGATTTTCGTGAACCCATGGTTCTAAGCATGAAGTTAGCTATACTCGTCGAGATCTACTGACGTTGACAAGTACCTACCTTGAGAGCCAACAATGGTAATCAGATCGTGGTATAGAAGAACGACTTGCATCATGCATGCCCACAGGGGTAATCGTTCTGCTGATGTCTTCGGTCGTTTTCCTGCCAATTCATTCAAGACATCATTTTCAATCCCCTTGATCAACTTGGCAGCCATTGCCTTCAAAACTCGGTGAAGATCATAAGGAAGCTGCTCCAGGCTGCAGCCAGGTTGCTGCTTGAGACAGACAAAGTTAGGGTGGCTGAATATCTTGTACAGGCACCTTAGTTTGTGGACTTTTTGAAGAAGATCAGACTGCGCAAAAGTTAGTGGTAGCCGTCACAAAATAGTCAGGCCTGTGCTAACATGTGGCAAGATATCCGGCCGGCTCTTGCAAGATATGACAAGGTTGTCCAAAGCGGATTGGAAACCATCATCCTCCATCTTCATTTGCGACGACGCCCACTGGACGAGCATGTTCTCGTCTAATGGGATTTTCTCCATGTCTAGCTGGTATTGTGTACCTCGCATTCCAAGACAGTGGGACGATCTGTCATATTGTTCGTATTCGATCCTGAAGACCGCAATATCCAATGCTACGCCCAGCTGGCGTGGGTCGAAGAAGATACGAAGGCATGACGAGGGTCTCGATGTTTTACCTCGAGGCGGCATCTCGGCACCTAAAAAGACATTAGGACCTTGACTAGGTACGCCATCCACAGCAGGCGGATCCACGGAATAGCTTACAGATGATTCTATTAATTTCGCTGAACATAGTTGCGGGCTGTTGACGGCAACACATCCACTTAGCTAAATCCTCGCAGTCTGTATGCTGGATTTTCCCTGCATCTTTAGTGCAGCCAGAGCACGGGGCTCCTTCGTCACACTGCATGGGGGTGTCAGCACTGCTATCACCGACGATATCTCATGGACCTACCGGTACTTTGCGCATCTTACAACGGTAACAGGCACCGAGCTTCCGTAACGCTGCGACCTTCTCGGGGTTATCCAAGGGTCCAGTTCGCCTACCGCGGTTGAGTGCATGGCTGTCTTCGACTGCGGTATCAAACATGGTTGGTGATCCTGGGTTAGAGAGAATCATGACATTGCTGCCACTTGAGCTTGACCCGGTAGGACTTGGTGCATTGTCCAGATGGATCTTGGAAGGATACCCTCCTTTGGGTCGAATCTCACGTTCGGGGACGGTGAAGCGATCATCCTGTTGCCTTATCTGCTTAATGGCCTCCTTATGGTAAGGGTCGAAAGCAGGGCCGGGCGAGGGTGCCCCGTCTTCCTCGGACGGGCCAGACGTGAGCCCCGGGTCGGACGAGGCCACCGACCTGCTCCGAGTTCCGGGGCTGGATGGTTCGTCTCCGTAGAAAGCGGAAAAGTCAAAAAATTGGTTCAGGTCAAGGGGGGTCGGGGTGTCACGTCTCCTCTTGGAATGCTCGTTTATGAACCCAGGTACCTGGGAGACGAGCTGGGATAGTTGGGGGGTCATGATGCCTGCGTGGGCCGTGTAAGTCGGCTAAGAGAAGTACCGTACCGTTCCTTGTCAGACGAACACGCAACACGAATCAGCGAGGACCAGCGGGTACTTTGGCTGCTTGGTACCTGTGGGGGGAAATTTACGATAAGTGAATTTGAGTCCAGAGTCACTGAATTGTGAAGTCTCAATGAAGCCTGAGACATGAAAGTAGCTCGAGGACGACCACTTGTCGTGCTCCTGCGAGTAGCCAGTACGGTTGACTGGCGAGGTTGACGCTGATTGGCTGCGTACCCCGGCCAAGACAGTTCCATTGACGAATAAGAAACCCTTGCCTGACCGAAAATCGACAGCTCTCCCAATGCACAGTTGGAGGGAATGTCGTACATGAGCGAACCTGTTCCCTGGATCATGTGACGGCCATCGCCTTGGAGTTGTTGCTGATGGTTTCAAATTTGGGGGCCATTTTTTTTTTCTATAGCAGCAGCAGAGAACTCTATGTCGACGGCGCATGAAGCTTTTATATTCAACCATTTTGGGACTCTATGCTGTAGTTCGTTCGCTGTAGAAAGCTTTTCCCCAACTGAGTTGTGAAACCCCTTGTCAAGACAGCTCTTGTTAGTTGCGGACGGATTAGGAAATTGGGCTTGTTTAAGCTGTGAACGTACGTCTTGGACATGGGCATGTCAAGTAGTGTACTGTAGTGTCGGTAAGTGTACGTGCATGGCCATCTGCCAAGGCCGCCTGCAGCTTGCTTGCTTGCGCTTCGCCAGCACATTGCAGTGCACACATACAGCTCATTGTGGCATGTATTATTGTATCAATTGTACATAAAACGAAGTGTAATACGAAGTATTCAAGTCGACGACTATACACACAAGATTAAGTACCATCAGGTTTTTTTTTTCTTTGCCTGGTCTTTCGCCCCGTCTAGAATCCCAATTTTAGATTGTACTGTATACGACATTACTACTCTATATTATGTACTGTTTTATGCTTTTTTGTTTTTGTTTTTACTGTATGTTGGCTTTGATCCTCTTTTTTTTTCTCTGGTTCGCTTGCCGACGATCTCGCTTTTCGACGCCTAATCGTCCAGTGCTTCACCGAGACCCACTTGCTGTACCATTCGATGGCACGAACCTCCAACCTATATTTATCACGCCCCGTGCCACTTCAGCAAGGCCTGTTTTTCTAATCCCAATTCTTTTTTCCCTCTTCACTTCTCTTCATACTTATTCTTCTATTTCTTATCGTGTAAGTGTGCCTACTACTGAAGCGTAAGTTTGTAATGCATCACGTTCTCCCCTGCAAATCTGCAGGTCGTCGACGTCTAGTAAGTATATCGCTAGTTGTGCGCCAGAGGATTTGTAGACCCTTAGCAAGAGTGAGTATGATGCGATATTAACCTTGCTTCTCGCTCGTCGCGAGCAGGCCGTCGCAACAGCTGCGGAGATGCAGCGACTGCGAAGATGCACCTATGCAGCAAGTGCTCACTCTTCCTCCTCCTAATTTTATCCTCTATTAGCGAGGTCGGCCTTAGCTCGCGATGGGGTGTATTCCTCATCGTGATGCCTCTTTGGCGACGAGGGAGAACTGGGGCTCATCCTCGTGGGGTTACTGATGATGTCCTTTGGGAAGCATCAGGCTACGGTATGGCGCTTGATCGATAACCCTCAAGTGGTGATGAGCCACCGTGGAAGCGCGGTGATATCCCTCGAGGATTGTCGCGCAAAAGGCTTTTGTTCGAAGAATCGATCGAGTAGCTGGGCTCTTCGCCCCCTTGAATGAGGGTTACTCGCGCAGAGAAACGGCGACGAATGATGGCTATCCTTTTATTTCGAGGTAGCGGCTACTAGGTATGTGTTGTTTCCGACACCAGCTTGTTCATATACTAGAATCGCATGCTAACAGCTAGACAGAATGCATGCGGAGGAGCCACTATGATGGCAAGGGAGGTTTTGGAAAACCCCCGTTTAAGCCGGCAGATGAAGTCACACCATGCAAGGATCCACGCGCACATGGTAAAGGTAGTCGCCAGAAACTACGCATAGTGCGATGCCCATGACATTACGGCTCGCCGGAAGGACTTAGTGAACCTTCTAGCGTAGTCATGGTTTCCCCAGCTCCTAGTTGAAGAATTGCGTCTAGACTCGCGGTCGGACGGGCTTCGTGAACCTCGTGAGTAAGTTCGCTGAACTGGGGATGATTCAAAACCCGTGTTTGCGTAGTTACAAACGCCAAGCAGGGGGATCAAGATGAATCTTGAAATGAAAATACGCGCACGTTTTCAAGCATATTTCTCCCGTCGGAGTCTTTCCAAACTACCATTCTCGATTTTCTAGACGTGTTGTAAGCTAATCCACGTCGGCTAAATGCATCACCACTGAACAACCGCTAGCTTGACGCAGCATAGGATTTTATCGCCTGGAAACACACCAGGGATATTATCCAGGTCGGTTGATATCGGTGTTTAGCTCAACCTAGTAGTCCATGATGCAGAAGACCAAGCCACGGACCAGGCCCTCGAGGCAATCAATCTGTTGCGATGGCGCTTTCGTTTCCTTCGTAAGTATGCATCTTCAGACTTAGGTAAGTTTATGAACTAAGAATTTCATAGGGCGGAGGTGAGGTGCGATTGACCAAGTCAGCCCTCCCGCCTATTGGTTCCTTCCTTCATATAGCCTTCACATTAGGGAGAGATACCCATTGAAACCTTGCAGAGGTTAATTGATATATGTGCTCTCTGATCGAGACTATGTCTATCGATTGACTGGGCTGCATCTACCTACGGGAATATGCCTAGCCATTAATGTGACTTGTCTTAGTAGCTCAAGCAGAGACAATCCCCCTTTCATTCATAACTACGGTCCGAAAGGTAGTGCTCGGATTTCTATTTCGAAATGGTGGTTTGTCTCCCAGTTTTTCTTTCCTCAATCAACAACTTGGACAACGAAAAGTTAACAAACTGCGTTGGCTTTTGCCGACACCTTATAATACACTATTTGAGCAAAACGTAGTGCTGTGATATCAAACGGTATCAAGCAATACTAAATAGAAAACTATGAGGTAGATTGATAGGTATCTACCTAGGTAGAAAATATGAGAAGACAAGGGCTTATGAGGTTATAAATTGGAACGTCAAAGGCGTTCATGCTGCGGGTTTTAGCGTTGTTTTATAGGTTTCATATTGAGTGGGTTGCATGACTGCATCTTCCGTTTGGAACAGTGATATATAATCTGTCATTTAGTAATAAACATGTTTATTTGTGTTTATTGTACCGTAATCAACTTGATCAAAAGGGCTTTGGTGACAAATTAGTCAAACCTTGAACTGTATGGAATAGTAGATAACCTAGAGGTCACCTAGGTAGATCTGAACGTGGCTAAGTGAAGCATAACGTAGGATCAGGACGTTGATCATCGAAAAGTAGCTCAAGCAGCTCAAGCCACAACGTTGTTTGTGGGGCTGGGACAGTTCTTCGGTACAGTACTTATCGGTAGTACCTTGTAATTTTGCGCCGATAGGAAACGTGGATCTGCAGTACAAACGAACTAATTGTCAGGTTTGACAAGACAACCTGTCAGCAGAATCTTGCATTTCTAGGCCTCTCTATACCTCTCCCTCTTATCAGTTGTTTTCTCCGCCTTGTGGCGGGCACAAACTTAGTTTAATTTAGACATTTTCTATCTACATTATCTTCCCTGTATAGTAGCATCACCCCTTCGTCTTGTCGATAGGCAATGTCATCATCACGAGCGATCGAGCAGATTCTGCAAAGGCGGGTTTCAGCACTAGCGAAACCACCAACGAAGCGACTTCAGCCGCAAGCTCGCCCACTAATATTCCCGACTGCACGACTAGTAATACGCTCTGTGCAACGGGCCAACCACACGCTCGTAATCCGTTCGCCGGCGGGGCCCTGTAGGACCACCAGGAACAGCGTAACCCCTCCCCCTCTGTCGTCGCACCACCCCTCCCCCTCCCCCTCCACCACCGCTACCGCTACCGCTAATACCCTCGATTCCATCACTGCCACAGCACCCTGCTCGACTCGTAAATTTCATTCAGTACATACGCAGCCTGCAGCAGTTCTCCCCTCCCTTCGTACTCCTCCCACCTCTTCCTCACTGTCTTCATCCGTTGGCACGTCCACGCCCGACGCCAATATAGCATCCCGACGTTCAGCTCAGCTCGCTCGACACTTCTCGGGCTCCTCTTCCTCCTCTTCTAACCCAATCCCTCATCCACCCGTGCCCGACCAAGCTTCCAAAATGGCCTCTCCTTACAACCTCCACAAGGTTGCCGCTCCCAACACCCTCGAGCACCGTGTCTACATCGAGCAAGATGGCGTCCCCATCTCGCCTTTCCACGATATCCCCCTTTATGCCAACAAGGAGCAGACCATCCTCAACATGATTGTCGAGATCCCAAGATGGACTAACGCCAAGCTCGAGGTATTTTCAGTCCCTAACCCATCGCCGTTTGAATATCCCACACCGCCGCTAACTCTTCAATTACTTTCAGATCTCCAAGGACGAGCTCCTCAACCCCATCAAGCAGGACGTCAAGAAGGGCAAGCTTCGATTTGTCCGCAACTGCTTCCCCCACAAGGGCTATCTATGGAATTACGGTGCCTTCCCCCAGGTAAGTACGAAGTCGGACTTGGCTACCCGTTCCGCTCGTCCGGTTGGTATAACATATGCTGACTCAATTCGTTCTCCTATAGACCTGGGAGGACCCCAACTCCATCCACCCCGAGACCAAGGCCAAGGGCGATAACGACCCGCTCGATGTCTGCGAGATCGGCGAGCTCGTCGGCTACACTGGTCAGGTGAAGCAGGTCAAGGTCCTCGGTGTCATGGCTCTGCTCGACGAGGAGGAGACCGACTGGAAGGTCATCGTTGTTGACATCAACGACCCCTTGGCTCCCAAGCTCAACGACGTTGAGGATGTCGAGCGCCACCTCCCTGGCCTCCTCCGCGCCACCAACGAGTGGTTCCGTATCTACAAGATCCCCGATGGAAAGCCCGAGAACCAGTTCGCCTTCACCGGTGAATGCAAGAACAAGGCGTACGTTTGAAATTACCATTGATTACACCAAAGCTCGACTAACACGTCTTATAGCTATGCCATGGATGTCATCCATGAGTGCGCCGAGGCCTGGGAGAAACTCATCACCGGCAAGACCCCAGCCGGCGGTATCTCCACGTATGTTCCCCAATTTTATAGCCCCAGCCGTAGAGACTAACCCCATCATAGTACCAACTTGACTGTCTCTCACTCCCCTAGCCGTGTCAGCCCCAATGAGCTGCCTCCTATCCCTCGCAAGGAGAACCTAGCACCTGAGCCGATCGACAGCTCTATCGACAAATGGTTCTTCATCAGCGGTGCCGCTGCTTAAGTGTTCAATATAAAAATGTTCGACGTTAAATATCAAGCGCGGTGTCAGACTGCCACCCCATACATTGCCGATTCGTCACAATATAGCTCGATTTGAAGTCATAGATTCTGGTCTACAGACAAGTAATAATAGCTGTGTAGGCGAAAAGTTAATAACGTATTTGGAGGTGTAGAGTTGCTTAGGCAATGAGACTAGTGGGCACCCGTAAAAAATACTACTACCCTTGCGCCTGTTCCTATTTTGATATGATCCTTCTGAAGCTTGCGTTTAAGTCTAGTGTAGAGCTGTGTTAGGTTGGCGTCTCGCTAGAGCTTCAGATCTTTCCTGCAACCCGGATCTGTAGCAATATAAGGACCGACGGACTTGCGCAAGATTACCGGCACGGTGGCCATATTTCAATCCACGATCCGCGCTCTATTGCTAAACTTCATTGCCGTTTCTCAGCAAGTGTCGATCGTACAATAAACTGCTGTCTAACCAACCAAGTGGTATCGCGCTCAGCAAACCCCTGCCAAAAACGCCTAACAATGCTCGTGCTCGTAGATATACAGGAAGTACAGGGGGTACTTGGAGAGTTTTTTTTTAGTTTTTTTTTGTGTTTGTCTTTCGTTCTAGCCTTCGGTAAGATCCGCCTGCTTTTGCAGGGCGCGGGAGTGTCTGTCCACTTCTTCGATGATGCCCTTGATGCCCAGCGTCTCGCCGTCGAGCTTCATCTCCCTGCCATCTTCTGTTTTAAGGGGGGAAGAAAAGGCTTGTTAGTTACGGCGCAGTGTTGGGGGGCGGAAGGTGGTATGGTGGGTGAATGGGTACGACGCACTGAACTTGACGCTGAGCGTGTTGGCCTCGGTCGACGTCCGCGGGAGTAGCGTCGTGTTGATCTGCATTCCCTGCGCCCGCGCGTTCGGCGGCAGGTAGCTTAGGAAGAGCCGCGTGGCGCGAGCGCGCGCGGAGAAGGGGTTGAAGCGTGTGTTCACTTCCGTTATGAAGCGGGTTATCATCGTGAAGTGCTCGGCCTGGGGGAATTGATGGGGTGGTTAGTTGGTTGGATCGTGGGTCGAACGGAGGGGTGTGTCGGGGTCTGGTTGAGGCTTACCTGTGCGGTCAATGGCTTGCTGGGTTTATGTTTTGTCTGGTGGTGGTTGGATCTGAGGATCTACTGATTGGAATCTAGGCCTCAAGTTTTCGAGTGCTCATGATCGTATTGTGGCTAGGTTAGGTTGTTTGGCTGGTGAAGGGGGGCTCTAGCCACATTTATCTACCTACTGTGGAAATGGGCTTAGCGGGCTCGCTGCTTTTGCTCAGGCTTGGCTTGCACTGCTAGAGTGACTTCCTAGGAAGTCACTCCATTAGTAAAATAACCAGGTATGTAGCCAACTGACTTAAGCTTTTTATAATTTCATTTGTTTGTTTGTTTGTTTTTATTTTATCAATAGGTCGAAAATTCTTGTGCGTCTTACCTAAGTGGTGATACGACCGATCTGTTACCATCGCGAACACATGGCACCGTTACTCTACCGTCGCGGCGTTTCACCGTCCACGATCTTTCTACATCAGCCGTATCTGAGTAATACCACATCCTTGACCTTTGGTTACCAGGATAAGCCGCTTTGATGAGACTCGAACAAGCTTCGGCTGCTGTAATAGCCGTGTCTATGGTACAACATCCGGATACCGACATGTCTATAGAAGGCGTGTTTTTTTGGATTTAGAGTAGTACAACATCACTCTCTCAATTTCAATAAGACAAGATTTGACATCATCCCCTTCGACACTATGTTCTATGAAGGGGAGTAACTAGCAGGGGCTATTCCCTCGACGGGGTGTCGAAAGACAGCTGCGTAGTTGTGGCGCAAGAAATACCGGTTCCGAGGGACTGTCGGGATAACGAGCTATGTTGTGCCCTTTCTGACCTGCGTAGGGTGATTCGGCAAAGTGCTGGACTACCAAATCATGTTACCTCTTCGTGAACGCCCCTCCTACACAGCTTATGTGGTACAGTCACTCTATTTATAATCTCCAGCCCTGGAGGCTTCTATATCAACTATTCAGCGTCTGTGTGCGAAAGACGTCTATTCCTCTTTCTCTGTTTTCAAATGCGTCTGCACCTCTCTCACGATATCCATGATGCGAGCCGCACTCATAGCAGTGAGGACGTGCCACCAACCATGCATCTCCAGAAGCCAGGCCCAGGGTAGCCCAAGGTGCTCCCGAAGTTCCCTAAGCTCTGCGCAGAGCTCGAGGTCTATGTGCCATAGTATATAGGCAACCCCCATCAAGACAAGGGCTATGAGCCCTCGAATCCTCCATTCGGCGACCTTGGTTTCCGAAAAGCCTGGTTTTCGCCAGTAGAACAAGTAAACTCCTCGTATTATGATAACAGCAATTGCAAGGGCAAATCCGATTACGTGGTATATAATCTTCCCCGTCCAGAGATAAAACACGGCGAAAAAGGGGAAGACAACAGCCAGGCTGGTGTTGATGAAGCGGTCGTAGGTAGACGAACGCCTGACTGTTAATAGACCTTGCAGTATTGACCAGACAATGCCAAGCATTGCGAGCTCGTCCCCAAACTGGAGGTTCTGCCGAAGAGACGCGTGGAACAAGAAAGACGCAATCCCGAGAATGAGCAAAGAAATCGACATGAAATCGAACTTTGGTGCAAAAAGTCCCCGGCTGCCAGGGCCGTACATGTACTGAAGAGCGAAAAAGACTAACAAATAGTTTATATAGGTTAGAAGCGAACCCACTATATGACTACAATCTTGAGAAAACTCGACTTCAAAAAAAAAGGGGGGTGACTGTTGTACCATAGACCAAATTTGTTAAAGTGTTAATGAATTCGGCAAGATATCTAGTGACGGCATAGTCCTCTTCGCAGAAGCTACATAAGGGTTAGTATTCCCATCTAAAAAATAGATATGATATACATTAGAGAAGCCGGAGAGAGATCGAGGTTTGAATTACTTTGCGCTGCTTGTTGGAGGACTCCAGGCTCCGCTCAACGCGTGAGAATCGCCAGCGAAGTGACGATTGTGATGCCCCATGGGATTGAGGAGAGCGGATTCGCTCTCGACTGAACAGACGGCCTTGTTTATTTCCCTAGTAGTTTCGCGGTGTCGTGGTGTCCGATTTAAATAACCGTCGAAACGCGCGATAAGGTTGCGGTTTGAAAGAATGAATCACTGTGAACTACCCAAGTTTGTTGCGTGCGTGTAACAAACAACACGCACGGACCAGGATCCCTGTAGCTATGATAGTGTGGCTGGAATTCTGAACCAGCACGACTCTGACATATTCAATATACTCAACAATTGAGCGTTCAACTTAGCTCTCAACACGCTATAAAATAATGACACCGCTGTAAACTATCCATCCTCCTGACCTTAAGGGTGTTATTGCTGACGATCACATAGTGCTGTATGGGAAAAAGACATGCGTATAAACACCTGCCTGCCCCTATAGGACGATTCTTATAAAGTAGTTCTAACAAATATACAAACCGAAACCAAAACTAACCTACTATATTACGTCGAAATTCCAAGCTCGCTAAAAGAATTATCTTCCCTTGAGCCCTACGCGGCGGTGTACGCAGTGATCATCTGCAAAGCCTGCAGATTTAGATTTACGTATACAGCTTGGAGATAGTTGGGCACAATCTTCCGTGAATCCAGGGGCTGCGGTGCTCAACATACATTGCTCTACGCGCAGGCCACAGCCCGGCACGGGCCGTTCTGTCTTAGACATCGGCTACGTCGGCCCTATCGATCGATGAGACTGAACGCCGAGGGGGCGTTACCATATCCCTCAGTCACACTTTCATTGATCATATCGGAGACGCGCAATTAATATCACCGGGTTCGGTCGCTAGAGAGAGAGGGACAAGGCCCATCACGTAGCCTGTACTAAGTCGCATGCGCGGCTCCCGGTCTTCAGCGGGCGAATCAGCCTATATCTCTTTGCCCTGTATCACGAAAACTGGAATCTGTGTGCCCGAGACAGGTTTTCTTTTCATACCGCATCTAGCCCCAACCGACGAGAGAGGCGTGTTCTAGTCCCAGTCGCACGGCTTTACCAGTTATGTATTCCACCGCTTTTATTTATCGTGTAATCCTGCTCGCTCTAGTATCAACTCCGTGAACACGATACTAAAGCAATGATGTATGAAGCTTACTACAATGCAATTACTGCCAGCAATTCCCCCCTCTATCTTCTGGTCAAGTGCAGTTCGTACCACGTCGACAGTCTTAATGATACTTTTGACTTGGAGCCCGTAGCTTTCTGAATAATCTTGAAGCCTCTTGAGCTGTCCCTGAGGGCTTCAAGGTTCCTGTCGCGGCGCTAGATGTGATTAATAAACTTGGTTGGGAGCCGTCATGGCGGCACGGAAGGCGAATATGGAGATGCCACTAGAATTGGGCGTAGTTTTGCACATTTCAGAGGCGTAGCTGCAATCTTGGCACCTAATTCTTCGTTCGTCGTCTTTTCATTCCTTAAAGGCTGCATAGAACGGCCATATCACATAAAATTTGCCTAAAAAATGAGAAAAAGCCAACAGTCAGTGTGAAGATGCCGGTGTCAAGTCCAACTTATAGCCATACCTTGTACAGATATACCTACCTGTCTTTACGCGCTTCTTAGTGTGTAAAGAGGCTATGGAGATTGTATCCCTTTTGTCTACGGCAATTTGACCTGCTAGCTGAGTAAGTTAGCTCCTTGCCATTTCCTGTCGTCGATCTTTGCACCAAGCCAACCGTTCTGAAAACAGTTTCCCTCTCATAGTATATAACTTATATATTATACAGTAGGTATTGGACATGATGTAAGTTTGTTATTTTTAATTGGCTCACGCGGGAACGTCCCGCTTAGGTCAAGCTTAGACTAAAAGCGGCATAGCCTGGGTAAAATCGGTACCTGGATTAGACCTGGATGTAGCCTGTAGACAAGGGTGATAAAAGGTGGGTAGGTACAGTACAGCTGTACACTACCGAATTGACAACGTCACAGGTAACAAAGCTCAAAATGCCACTGTGGGACAATCTGAAGGACAGATGTCGGATTGAGCTCCTTCGGTCAATTCTATTGTCCCGCGACATTCACCACCAAACATGTCTCTCGAGCTACTAGAGAAGCGCTTCACCGACCTGCAGGATCGACTGAACGTGCTGCAAGACGCCACCGAGCAGCTCAAGGAACTCATCCACCGGCTCACCAACTTCGACTTCCAACCCGGATCCGTGCCGCTTGGTACCGCCGCCGACGATAATGTGGGTTCGGAATTGAGCTTGGAAATAAACCAGATACTACGCGAGCAGGAGGAGGAGCTCGAGTTGTTGCAGGAGGAGATCATCGATATACGCCCGGGAAAATCTAGCGGTGCCCTCCAGCATGACAAGGACCGACTAAATGACGGCGCAGAGCGACTCGCGCAGGAGTTACAGCTGTAAGTCGCCTTCAACCCTTTGCATCATTCCAAGCCTCTTTCTCGTCCCCCGGAACAAACGGCTAAAAAGTCCTCGGGTAGTTGTCGGAAGTCCTTCCGTAAAGCGCAAATCACAGCGAAGCACAACCTACAACTTGCGCAGCGACAGGAACGCGAGCTTCTCTATGCGTCCTTCTCAAGCCCGCGGTCCGGCGCATCATCTCCGGGGTCGGCGACCGGCGCCACAACCACCGCCCTAGCCCCTCGCCGCCGACAACAACTGACCTCGGAGATGTCCAAGGAGGAACAGATGATCAGCGCCAGCCACGACGTGACGCAGTCGATGCGGAGGACGCACGACCTCATGACCGCCGAACTGGTCAAGAGCGACTTCGCTCACAACACCCTGAAAGAATCGACCGAGGCCCTCGCGCAGCTCTCGGAGAATTACTCGAGCCTCGACACCATGCTCTCTAGTTCCCGCGCCTTACTCGGCACACTGCTCAAGAGCCAGAAGACGGATACGTGGTATCTGCAGTCTGCCTTCTATTTACTAGTTGTCACGATTGGGTGGCTCATCTTCCGGCGCCTGCTTTGGGGGCCGACTTGGTGGCTCGTCTGGCTCCCTCTGAAACTATTATTCAGAACCGCCGTGGGAGTTTCGAACACAGTCGGGTTACGAGGGTCGCAGATGCAATCAGAGTCAGAGACGGCTTCGGTCGGCTCAACCCCCCAGCAAGCTTACATGAACAACAGAGACGTCCCTACTATCCAAGTCGGCACGCCTCCTGCTGAATCACAGGTGGTGGAACCAGATGGGTCCATGATAGAAGAAGTCGGGAAGATCATTGATGAATCTCAAGACGGAGCCCCGGCTCCAGAGGATGATAGTGGGGAGGAGACTGTATTAAGGGACCGTACAGCTGAGGAACTACCTAATCCTAAAAAGAGAATGATGGAAGAAGAGGAGCGTGTGGATGCCCCGACGACTGACGATCGGGATGTCAAAGATGAGCTGTAACGTCAGAAATGAGATTTTTTTTATTCATGTTGTTTCTGCCCACTTCTTTATCCCTTTTTCTCTCTCTGGCCTGGTGGCTCAGTGTGACGAGCCATCAGACCCTCACTATCCAGGAACCATTTCAAGACCGGGTTCGTCTCGCATAAGCTATAGGAGATGCGTAGGTGCTACATCATCTTCTCTCTTCGCGATCATCCTACGATACACAGTGTATCCCAAGCAAACCAACAACACCTAACGCTAACCAGCGCGTATATATTATCGCCGCGTCTCTCCCCCCCCTCCCCTCCTTAGGGAACCCTAGACCCCTTTGTCACTGAATTAGGGAAATACGGCCAACAAATCAAGGCCCGGCCAGACCATGAATGGATATCTAAAACAGTCGCATACCGAAGAACACCCAACTCAAAATTACCTTTGTAAAGCATCTCGCATAGCTGGTATAAAGTCCGGCTGGCTTCCTTACTTACCCCTTTACGAGTTACAGGCGAGTAAGTGCCTAGCTCAAGGTAAGCAGGGGCCGAACTATATTCCTTCCCGGCCTTGGCTAGAGTGAAGAGAACAAAGTGGGACAACAGTCGTCGGTTTTGCCTCGATTCTATTCCGCTGTGTATCTTTCTACAGGCCCTATCCCCCTCTCTGTCTGTCTGCCTTGTTTGTTTGTTTGTCTAGGCAGGATAGCTATGACCGTTCCGTGAATCCTATTTCATGTTTATTCACGCCAGTCCCTGCCTCTCCTCCTAAAAAAAAACAAACCAAAGCTGAATCTCTCTCCCGGAACGAGAGATCTTGATACCCAGACGATCATCACCATCTTTGATTTACCATTCAATCAAAATACACACGGGTATGACCCCGTTATCCCAATTGCACACCAAGTTTGGTTGTCAAACGACGATAATGATGATGTACGTATGTATGTATGCATGCATGCAGAGGATGGCTGGCGCCTCTCAGGGAAGGAAAAAAAAAATAATACCCGATCTTCCCATACCCCTATCCATATCCATATCCATATCCATACCCATACCATACCAATGCAGCCACCCTGCCACCACCCTAACATCTCGTCTTGTCGAATACTTCGGACCATGGGCGGGACACGTTAAAAAAAAGAGTTGGCGTTGGCAGGGACTCCGATGATGCAGATAGATGCACAAAATGGATGCAAGAGAAGCGAAGAAGGAGAATCAGCAAAAAGAAGATGAAAAAAAAAAGTTCAAAAAATAGGAGGGCAAGTTTCAGAAGTGAAGAATGGAATATTAAATACAAAATAACATTTTGCTCCTAATTCGTTCCTCCTAACCCTCGCCTCTCTCCCTCCTCTTCTCCCTCTCGCTCCTCCCTTTCTCCATCCCTATCCCTTCTTGCCGGTATGTACTGCCCCTAAGCTAGGCACCTAGATCATTTCCATCCGGCGTAATCCGTATCGTGTCATCCACGCTTTTCTTATTTCCCAAGTATTCTTCCAAGTAGGGATGGAGCAAAAGAGAGTGAGAAGAAGAGAGAGTCGAGAGGAGAAGGCTAGGCCAGGCCAGAAGAACAGAGCATCAATGGTTTTAAAAACATGTACGGTGTGGGACGGATGGGATTGCTCTTTTCCCATCTTTATCTCCCTGGGCTATTATCATCCGCAGTTGTCCCTAGGAATTGATCGATATCCTCGATCTGGAACTCTGCGCCGCCGAGCGTCGTCTCCCAATCGGTAGACCCTATTTTCGCGTCCGCTGCTGCTTCGCCGCCTCCCTCCGCCGCAGGTGTGGTCTCGCTGGGCGTGTGGTATGCCTGCTCGAATTGCTGCGGGTGCGGCGATCCTATATGGCTCCCTCCGAACCCGCCGGTGGTGTTGCCGAGTTGATATGTGGACAGATTGTCCGCGGCGAATTCAGTACTTTGTCCCAGACCTAGGATCCCGAGGCTGTCGTACGTGGTGGTGTCAGGATTAGTGCCATGACCTACACCGGCCATCAATGAAGGATCTATCTGATGTTCGGCGGGATGACGAGGTAAATGATGAGGCTGCGGGTGTTGTTGCTGTTGCATTGAGTGCGGAATTGGTGGACCGTACGGGCCTGAAGCTGCCATGAGCTCGTTATAGGGGTGACGGTGATCGAGGACGGGCGAATTGTGGAAGGACGATGCCGGCGAATTCGTCTTGTTAATATACACATTCTCGACGAACGCCGGAATACCTTGGTGGTGGTGGATACTATATGCGGCGGCGCCGTATGGTTGTGGATATGTAGGCTGTGTATATTCCGTGTTCTGCTGGTAGTACTGCCCTTGTCCTAGCGCCGACCCGTAGTCTGCGGGCCGCTGCTTGCCGGGATTCGAGTATTGGAAGGACGACGGATGAGGTTGCTGATGTATCGGCGACTGGCCGACGTATGCTTGTGATAGGCGTGCTGCTTGCATACCCGGCGAGGGGGTCGTGTAGACAGACGGTTGTGGGTACCCCTGCGGAAACATATACTCATTATCTGAGTCTATGAACCGAGCTCCCCGCGAAGCGTTTCTCGAAGGTGGCCCGCTACCCGGATGCGCCCATTCATGGATATCGTATGCGTCAAGGTTCGATGCGTTGTCCTCCGAATCGTCATTGCGACCCCCGCCTTCGCCGGCACCTGACTTCTTGATCTTGGACTTGGCGGGCGCGAACTTATAGTCCGGGAACGCAAGCTTGTGGTTATTTCGCTCGACCTTGGCCCACTCGTCGTACTGGTCGCGTAGATCCTGGGGCTCCATATTCCAGCTAATGCCACAGACCTGCGAGATAACCTGATGGTTATCGTGGCCCTTCTCGGGTTTTCCCTCACCCGCGCTCTCCTCTTTTCTCCGAATGTCATCTCGCCTCTTCCACTCTTTAGTCCGGTTTTGGTATGCTTTACGGTATAACATGAACGCGTTCATGGGCCGCTTCACTTTTCCCGTCTTGGACTGCGCTACCTCGCGCCGTCGCTCGTCGGGTGACCGGTTTACATACGCCTCGATATCAGTATCATCTATACCCGCGATATCCTTCACTAATATGCTAAGTGGATCGCCGAGAGATATCGCGGACGGTTCGGGGAATGCATCGCCAATGACCCTCTTTCTCTTTTTCGTCCGGGCCTTGGATGGCTTCTCGATTCGCGATGGTCGTGTGAGAGTATTAGCTGTTGATGGCCGCATTATCGCCCTCCCACTACGGGTTGTTATTGCATCGACCTGGACGGGTGTTGGCGGTGATGTGGCGGGTGTACCGTATGTGTGATGAGGAGTCTAGAAAATTTTGAGCATTAGTACCATAGTCAAGCGAGGACAAGATATTTTGACTTGAAAGAACTTACTGCTGTGTGGCCCACATCAGGAAGTTGAGGATAGGGACTTGGATCTACGGGATATCCCCCACTATATCCTCCTGCATATGGAGGAACTGGGTATGGAGATGCCTGGTTGATCGGGCTGTGGCCGTAGGTAGTCATCATGCTCACCTGCGGACCTGGGCTCGAGTACCTTGATTGTGGATTTGATCTTATTTGGCTACCTGACTGCTGCTCTCGATGAGCATAGACTGTAGTTGCCGCATTATGCTGGATGAGTTGTTGGAAACCTCTGTGGAACGCATCGTCAGTCTGATTAAGAGGGTTCGAGGGTGCCGGGGATGGCGGGTCGCCCTGCTCCATCTCATCGGTTCCTCCTATCTTTGAGTAGGGAGTAGCAAGATCAGAATTTGGAAGAAAAGTATCAATCTTTTGAGGATTGGTAACGCGGCTGGACGATGGATTAGGTTGAGGGGCTAAAGGACAGGCGGATAAAGGCGGTATCGCACAATGTCAGAAGATTGAAAGAGGTTCCTCAAAGGAGTTTTCTTGCTCCCTAGCACAAGAGGGAACGATTGTTGCTAATTTTTCCCGGATTTCGATCTATCTGGCATGCACATACACATACATAGGACAGGTTAATGTTCGTTAGGACACAAGTTAACCCTTCTCGTGGGGCCAGCTCAAACCAGTTCGGTTGTACTCCGCATAGGTTTCCCAGGCCGAATGGTTGTCAGACCGACGGTCTGTGTAGGGCACTAGTAGATAGGCAGTGAGCCTATTATTGAGAAATTGAAGCTAGGATGGCGGTGACGACGAGCGGCTTTCGGATCGGCAGCAGCTGATCTCTGTTCTCTCTACTTGGTAATATGCTACCCCTTCAAGCTCCTAAGACCGGCCAGGCGACTGTAGGCCTTGTTTCAGGCGCGTGATGTAGCTAGCGCTCTGGATGGGACATAGATGGGCGGGCTGGGAATCGGACAAGCCGCAGAACTGAGGCAGAGACTTCTTCCTTCGGTGCTGCCGCGGAGAGAAGGCGACAGGTGATAATATGTTGCCGAAGAATTCGGGCCTAAGTGTGAGAGAAAGTGGGCGTGTATGTTGAGCCGAGGAAACAGAAGCATCCGTCTGAGGAATCTGCCAGCGAATCAGTCTTTAATGTTATCTGATACGTCTCTTCTGCCCATTTCTGCTGCCAACATCTACCCGTAGAAAAAAATACTCTATACATGACATCCAATGACCGCCCACCTGGCCGCTAGCTAGTTTGCTAGCTAGCAGAGATCGACGGCCAGCCTTAGCCAAGAAGCTATGGCAGAAGCGATGCAGTCGCAACATAGGATCTGTCAGAAATGGGGTTTGTGTTTTCGATAGGCAGTGCAGACCACAGGACATGATAAGTAGACATGAAAGTACGGGCCGGGGCAGGGGGGTACATGCAGGGCCAGTCAGTCAGGTGAAGGAATGAATTTCTAGCACGAACCTAATGCAGAGCCTGCCTCTTTTGCGTAGCAATTATTGAATTGGCGAGCAAGAGGGGACGAGCGCAAGATGGTATGCCCTTGCGGTGCTCTCAGCCGATACACTCTCCGTTAGGTTAAGGACTGGGATAGACTGTGTAGGTACCAGCTACAGCAGCAGGGCCTATTGGGAAATAGGCGTGTATGTTGTAGATACGTTATCCCTAATGTATGAACCGGGCGTTGATTTATTGATGAGTACACGCCCCCTGACTACGGTTGATACTGATATGGGTACGATGAAGCGCTACTGGTTGATGCAGTGCGTCTGACTTAAGGGCCTTATAGGTTTTCCTTCGGTTTTCTTTGTTGATATTACCCCAAGGAGAAACAGCTGAAGATTTTGAGTATTTCCCGTCAACGATATCTGGACTGTGAGTATGCCTACTTCGTTCTTTGCAGCCTTTCGGTTCAAGTCGACGAACAACTCATAGATTGTATGAATGCCCGTTCATATAAACTGACGACGACGGCCCGGTGGGTGAATTTGTTGATGGCCGGCCCGATAATAAAGTTGTATGCTAAAGATCGTCTGCCGTTTTTTCAGGGTTGTTTCACAATGTACGTATGTAGAATTCCTTGAGATTTAGGTTAGCCAAGCGCCTCTGATGGACGAGGCAATGGTAACTAGGACGGGACCAAAGACGACGAACAGACTACTAGATGCAGCCTTTGTCAAATCAACATCTAGGTACAAGTGGCGGCGACAGAAAGACTCCTTTCATCTGGCTAAGAAAGAGAATTCCTGGGGTTGCAGTTATTTGTATTGCCTTTCTTTCCTTTCCTTTGACATTCTACGGTTGGATTACCGGTTGCGGAAAGTGAAGGAGATTAGAGGCAGCAACGCGGAACGCTGAAATTGGCGCTCTTCGCCCCAGCATTACTCTAATTTACCTAGGAGCATAACTATGGCCGTGTTCGGGACATAAGTGCATAGGTACCAATTCACTCCTGGGTACGGAGCATTCCGGACTGTTCTGCGTTCTATTCTGCTCAGCTATGCAATGCCATGCTCCCTGTTGTGAACTGGAGAGGGGCTTGAGGTTGAGGCTTGATGGTTGCTACTTCAGGTAAGTAAACCCTCGTAGGCATTCCACCACACAATTAGCCGCATAAAATACACGTGGGATTTGGAAGAGCCTCGCAGCATCATGAGAAGGCATGGCTTGGATGGGCCGGGGGCTTGGTATGCCACCGAGCACCATCTAGGTACGGACCAGACAGGTATGGAACAATTTACGAGACTAGTCTTCCCCGATAAGAGCCGAAACATTACTCACTTCTAGAGGTTCCTGTTTTGGCGGCTGTCGGGTGAGTTGGAAGGGGGGAGGCACTGGAATGCTTGTTTCTTGGAGCACCGAAAACGTGCGTGTAAGACCCAGGAATTGCCACATCCCGCATTCCTTTCAAGCCCTTTTGAAGAAAATGTCCAAATGCAGAAACAGCCTACATACTTCTTGCCTTCTCCCGCATTGGTCCCGCGCAAGCGAGGCTCTGTATATCCTGGCTGCCTTAGGCCCTATAATCACGAAGTTTGCCCAAGACCTCGTGCTCATGCTTGTGTACTACTAGCCTAGGGATTTAGGCCCACGCCCCCCTCCTGCCCACGTACGTATAGTAGTGACCAAGACTAGGTGGCTAGACGGTGTCGTGATGTTGTATTCATCGTCATCCACACCCCCGGTTATATGGTGTTTGCATTGCTCATCCCTGTCTGCAGGACGGCTGTTGGCATTAGTGTCGCTAACTGTTTGAACGTCAATTGATATCCATCCACGATGGAAGCAGGGATGGACGCAGGCAGCTGAAAGATGCTCACGCCAGTACCCATTTCAGCCTGGAAAAAAAAAACCAAAAAGCAACGGAACATGAACTAGTTGCAAGATGAGCCTCGTACCCGCGGGTTGACCTGTCATAGTGCTAGGGGAGCTTTCATCGGCCATTGCACCGTAGAAGTTGCCTCAGTATCGATCGAGCCTATGCTCGTGGCGAGGGCACCAACACTGCCTCTCAAAGCCATTAGTGTGTTACTCTAGGCGGTTTTGCTGTTCTGACATCCTCGTCGTCGATGTTGGGTTTTCGGATACCGTGAAAAGACTTCCTCTCCCATTGAGGGTCTACTAGTTGTGCTTGCTGCCTGTCCCTTGTTCCTTGAAGGTTATTGGGCGGCTGAGTTGAGTAATGTGTCGCCTTAACGGCAATCATGATAGCCTGGAGAGCATGTTCTCGCGAACAGAGTTTTGGTTGACTGCGACTAGGACGCTATGATGGCTACTGTAGATATGCCATATACCATCATGATGCTCCCTACCGTATTTCATCTCGCATATCTTGTAGGCTGTCCAACCTAGATCGTGCACATCTATCGGCAGATTATCTGTCCCTAAGCCCGAATTGCACGGTGCTGTACCCCTGGTCTATCTGTAGATATGTCTCGGCGCTCTGGCCAGCAGTTCGTCCAGACTATCGGAATTGTGTGACAGATCAACTCCATGCCAATCAACATCGCCAATCATAATGTAAGGCTCTCGGCTGTTGTGGATACATGTTATTAGATTGTCAAACTCGTTGAAGACGATTGGTTTGATGGTTCTAACCTGCCATTATCGGAGGCCCACGCACATTCAGGCGCTGTAGGTTCTTCAGGGTACTTATCTAGACTAGATGTGTTGGCGAGACAGAGACACATATTGGGACGCAGGCGGACAACAGCGGTGTGGAAGTTGGGTTAGTCATAGTGCGGGATGATGAATGGCAAGCTATACTGTCGAAAAAAAGGAAAACGTGAAGGGATGAGAAAATGGGAATAAATAAAAAAACAGGCAGGAGTCCACCTGCGCGTTGGTGAAATGAGAATAGTATCTGATTATAGAAGCGACGATCCCGTCGACTGCCCCAAAGTAGGCGCAAAGTAGGATTGCTACTACCACGTGGTACAGTTACCCTAAGTAGGTACCCCACAAACTGATCTTTCGAGAGGCCGGCATCGATTGAAATGATCTTCAAGGTGAACTATCATTAATTTGAATCCCTCGTCTTCTCCCGTCTTTTTTTTTCTTGTCCTAATGGGAAACATCAAAAGGCTCGTATACAAGTATAATCTTAGTTGGGTTAGGTAATACGTTAACCTAGTTAATCTGGGTATCTCCTAGTGTGTATCGATTGGCCTTATTGTTGTTGAATTGTTGATCCTCCCAACCTATTAGAAGCATAAAGCCGTCAGCGTTATACTTATCTACTAATACCAACTATTACTCGACTGCGGTCTCCGGCGTAGAAAATATTAATATGTGAGACATTAGGAAAACAAACGCCCGCCGTATTGTTATTATTATAAGTTAACACCTCCCTAACGCCGCAGGATGCATCGTATCTCATATAATTGTGTCTATCCTCTTTCATTTCTCCTTTCCAAAGGACTTGCTGACGTTTTTTTGGACGCCCACTTATAACGGTAGCAGAGGGCGAATCTTACTCGCCTACATGTCCCTATCTCAACTTTAAAGTAACCTCGTTTGCTACTATGTTTATTTACACAGAACTAGTAAGTTTGTATCATACCGCAACGGACTAGGTTTAGAACTTTCACCAAGTAGTTCATTATTTTGCACCTAACCGCCACAGAACGCGATACGATATGAGTGGGCTTGTACTCAAACATGAAAATCCCTGGTAATGACCCCATCACCACTTCTCTGCGGTGCTAATAATATAAACTAGCTCTTGCCTATTCATCTTTATTAGATCTCATTTATAGAGCTGCTAACATGCCTTACCCTGGCCGAACGGGATCAGCCGGTTTGATCGGTGGTGTGAGTATTTGTTCTGAAGGAGAAGGGGGCAGGGTAGTGGCAGGAGGCAGGATTGCAGGAGCTGGTGATGAATGAATTCTGCTGCCGAGTCGCTGTGGGGGCGGCGGCGAGCGTTTCATTGGCGAAAGTCCATTTCTACTTGGAGGAAGGCTGGGGGTAGTATCGTTGGCACCGAAGACTGACTTGTCTAGCTGAGGCGTTGAAAGTACGGTTCGCTGATTGTGCGTGACAGGATTCGGAGTCTGAACGGATACTGAAGACGCTACAGGGGCTACGCTCGATGGCGAGGTAATTGTTAAATGGCTGTTGGCGGTGTCAAGGGGCTTCTTCAGAGGTGAATCGGACCTTGCCGGTATTGATCCTATGGATGCCGTAGCAACAGACGGCACACTACTTGGTGACCCCTGGACGCTGCTCTTTGTGGGAGGATAAAACATTCCTTTCTGTGGTAGTCTAGCTTGCCCAGAGGCTGAGGAATTCTCAGCCTCGGGCGACGAGGAATTAAACAGAGTCGAGTAAGCCCTAGACTTATTAGGTGATTGTTCCGGGGGTGACAAAGCCGGATGTGGTGAGGAGAAGGCGTGAATTCCGTCCCCATTGGTATACGGTGACACGGGGGGAAGCACAGGAGTTTGGCTTGCTGCCTTCACCGGAACACTCGGAAACCCTGAAGGCTGTGGGACTGGTGGTAGTTGAGATCGATGAACAGGTTGGCCTTCTCGAACAAGATTTAGACCGCCTGGATTATTGAGGAGGGGTTTTGCTGTTGATTGGACAACACTATCAGGAGTGTTCGCCAACTCGGGCTGTGGCTGAATAGGTGATTCTGTGCTATCTCTTCGGGGGGTTGATGAAGTATCTAGCCGAGAGATCTTTAGCTTGATTACAGGCTGTTTTGTGTCGTCTGAGCGCAGAGATTGCTCGCGCCGGCAGTTTTTGCAAAGAAAATGAAAATCATCCCGGTCGGCCTCATCTTCACTGATGCCAACGCATTTGCTATGCTGCCAAATGTTGCATCTTTCGCAGGCGACGCTATGCGTACCATCATCGACCTGCCCGTAGACACCACAGACGCAGTCGAAAATCCAATCGTCAGCTTCGTCTTCTAGATCCTGCAAAACTCGCTTGTTCTTAGCAATTTCGGCTTTGAGTCGTCGTTCCGACAGTCGATTCTCTCCGCCGAGACTCTTACTGTCTTCTGAAAGCTGAGCGAGCTCTTCTTCGTGCTGTAATCGCCTATTTTGTCGTTCCTTTAGTCTTTCTTCTCGAGATCTCGCTCGCTTGTCGTGTTCCCTCTCCAAGATCAAGCGTCCTTGTTCCTCCTTTCTCGTGGCCTTTTCCTCTCTCTGACGTCTCTCTTCTTCTTCTCTAGCTTGTTGCTGTAGTTTTTGTTGTTCTGCTTTGCCAGCGATGCGGCTCGACCTCTTGGCACGAGCCATCTTTTCGAGATTGAGCAGCTCCTTTTCTTTCTGCAATGCCTTGCGCCTACGTGACTCCTCTTGTTTCTCAAGTATAGGTAACAGATGCTCTTCAATAGTACTTCTAAGAACCTTCTCGTTGTCATCACGAGTCTTCCGTATAGTAGCTAGAAAGTTTTGGATATCACTCAGGCTGACTCCAATACATTCCCATTTAGCGCCACCAAGGCCGTCGTCTTCGGGCTCAGGTGCTTCCTCGACATCTGATGCGGGATCTTCGTCCACGGCATCACGGCTCTGAGCGGCTGACCTCGATGTCCGGCGTCTTTTCGAGGCTCGTGCAGCAGCTCTCGCCTTTTTGGTGTTCTTCTTTGGCTTCCATACCTGCGAAGGAGGCGGGGCTGGGGTTGAGCGGTAGAGTCGGTTGTCATCTAGAATGTAATATGTACGATCCTCGCTATCCCATCCAGTAGGTTCAATGCGCTATTGCCTTATTAGCTCTAATACTTGACTAGTAGTAGTATGGCCACGAACCCAGTCGGTTTGATCACTAGGTTTCTGCTCGTCCATTTTCTCGCGGATGCGCTCGGGGTGGAGCATTACCCACTGGGCGAGTTGTTGAAGGACTCGAATCTTGATGCTAGGTGTAAGTAGTTGGTCGGTAATCAACGTAGGGAGCGATCGAACCTTTAGTAATGGATCAAAGTCGTTAAATCTGGCCGGTGTTTCACCATTTCCAAAAGGATTGCGATCTGGTGCTTTAGCGACATATTGACGACGGGTATATTCGTCGAAGAGGTCATGGCTACGGTTTGTGTAAGTACACCGCATTTCCTTTGGACTGGAAGGCTCTTCAACATACGTTAGGCCACGATGCGACGACACGAACTTCAACAAGGCAAGTCCGATATCGACGAGAACGGTGGATTGTGGTTTAAGGCATTCAGCTTCTAGATCCTAAAGTAGGGCCAAGCGATCACAATAAGTTTCTGTTTCAAGGGAGGAGAGGGAATGACGTACATCGATATCGATGCTTTCGTCGATTTTGACAACGCGGCCGAAGAGGTAAATCCATTGGAAAAGGTTCGCAAATTGCCACAAGTTTCTAATACGCCAGAGGAGATCCGACTCGGATGGGGTGTGCTGTGTGACGTCGTCCGATTCAACTTCGCGCAGGGCGCGTTTTCGAGACGACACCATAGTTATGAATGGCGACAAGGTGATAGATGGGGGCTCTTCAGGACAGCTGGATAGAGAAGGATAGCGGCCGCCTTTGGTAGGCAAGCGGGCTTGATTTGGGCGTCTTTTATACAAAGGGGAGTAAGACGATGCAGGTTAAAGTTGAATATGGCATGGCCGAGCGGAGAGTATGTGATGTTGGGGATTTAGAGACAAGCTATTCCGATGGGAATGTTGTTTGGTGGATTAAGGTTGAGCGATGATGAGCTTGTCAGGCTGTCGCATGTGGGATTTTCTTTGGCGCGACGGGCGGCGTCATTACGCGACTCTGCCCATTAGTCTAAGTACCCATTACCTCCCATTACCGCGTATGGATCCCGTTCCTATTTTAGCACAGTGCAGGTACTATTTGCGTAGTCCTTACACTACCTAAGTACCCACGCTACTATAAGTACCTGTGTGCACTGCCTAGGTGAGCTAATGTACGGGCCACTAACGCGTCTTTATACCTGCACTACCCTATTAGGTAAGTAAGGTGCTGCTAATTGAAGAGGTACACAGGTACATTGTAATCATGAATTAACTCTCCTTACTATGCATGATGTATTATGCCCCCAAGATGTGTGAATCAAGTTGTGCATTGGCTACTAGTAAGTGAGGTAGTATATAAGTATGTAGCGTATACCTTTTGTGTTGATTAGCAGATTAGTATGAAACAATGCAGCTCAAATATACTAACCTAATGCTATATGTATCCCATACCTACTATTGTGAAGTACATTAGGTACTTAAGTAGCGTAGGTACTAGGTAGTATACACCAGAAACTGGTACACTACCAAGGTAAAACGCTCAGTAGGGGGCTACATCATAAAAACACACCTCTCGTCTTTCAAGATACCACCCAGTACACTACGGTATACTCATAGGTACTATACTACTATTTGTATAAGCCTATCCAGCAAGATATATACTACTAATACTACACTAGTGAGGGGATTTTCAATGTATAAATGATAGACATTTACCTAAGGCAGACAGACAGGTAGCAAGGTGTCTGCAGTGGCCTTGACAAGCTGTAACCCACTTATTAATAGTACATACTGTACACTATAGAGATGGTAGACCGGGTCTGGCACACTAGTGCTGCAACGGTCTCCTGTCACAGCGCCTGTTACATGGCCCCATGTGCTCCGTACATAGTACATACATAGTACATATCTCGTACTCTACAGTACACTAGTCTCTGAGGCTGCGCAGCAGTAGCGTAATCTTCAGGGACGCCAAGCTATTGCATCCCACGATTGGTTCCAACTTGCAGACAAGATAGACCTCCAAGATCCCCCAAGATCCCCATCAAAGTGTTACAGTTGACAAGTCGTCGTTTCTTCACTATTTTTTTGTTCTTCCTACCCTAGACATAGATTGACTACTCATGTATTATACTCCTCGAGTCGCAAACTACGTCATATACTATCTATCCCTTCGTTAGAAGTCCATTACGCCTTCATCTTCAATCTCGTGCTCATTGATGATATATTGTTTCGCAAATTCAGTCGCCGCTCGTTCGAAGCTCCAATCTCGTAAACTACCTCGGTCATTGATTCGAACCGTGCCGTATTTGAGTAGCCCCACGAAACCGAACAGGAATACAACCTCTGAAAACCCCGTTGCTGCCTTTGTGTGTAGGAATGCTACCGACTTTACCCTAGATGGTCTATGCGAGCACGCTCGCCCCGGTTTAACGCCCTTCCTATGTACTATTACTCGGTCGTCATCTGCATGAACGTGGCTCCATCATGACTGGGTCGTCGACCTCTCCTCGAAAGTCTCAACAGACCTCATCCCCTTCGAGCCGACCGTCTATATCTCTGCTAGATCTCGAGCGCCAGCAGGGCCAACAACAGCAGCATGGATCCGGGGAGGCAAGGTCCCTGGCGGACAACAACCTGCCCACTATCTCGACGTACTGGGAGGGTGATCGGTTTCTACAAGACCACCATAGTGATAACGATATAAGCCCTAATTCTCCCTTCGACGTTTCTGCCCTTCAATTCGCCCTCCCTCCAGACATCCATCCGCCTGGGCCTACATTGCCCGAGTCAACCTCAGCCTCTGGGAATCCCTATGTGACTCAGACTCCCTACTACGAGGAGACCCCCCAAGATGATTACTTCGATTCTGACCGTGCGCCCCTCACCTCGACGGCCCAACCCATTGCCGGCGCTTCATTAATCACACCCCAAGCCGAGTCTCAGCCGAGAGATAGCTTTCAGACTGTCTCAGATATTGACAACAGCCCTCGGCAGCGCGGGCGGTCTTCCCAGCTACTTGGTTTTGGCTTAGAGAACAGCCAGGACCATTCCAGGCATCGCAGCTATGGGAACTCTCTCGTGCCTTCTGACCACCGGAGCTCTCGGATTTCGGGTACAACTGATGCTTTACATAGGGCTGGATCTATTGTTAGGGCCATGTCCCAGCGTGTTGTCAATATCGGTGGCGAGGGGGAGTCGATCGAGCCGCGTTCAAGATCACCAAGTGCGGATGGCCGCCGCCCCTCAGCTAGCCATGTGCCTTCGCAAATCGGTATTGATACGTCGTATCCATCCCAGCTCTACCCATCATCGCCTCTTGAGAAGCAAGGCGAGCCTGACTGGAGAGTATCCGAGCCTCCCCTCCCCCCGCGTCGAGCTGGACCGATGCCGAATCCGCTAAAGGGCCGGTCCCTTGGTATATTTCCCCCCGATAACTTTCTCCGTCGAAAACTCTGTGACGCCTTGGTCAACCCCTACCTGGAACCCACACTCCTAGTATTGATAGTACTGCAAGCCATCCTACTCGCCGTCGAGGCAGCAAACAATGTGCATGATCCCGGTAATGAACGAAAACCATTATGGGACCCGTCGTCTGCGATCAATTGGGCAATCCTCGCTCTTTTCATTATATTTACGCTCGAGATCATGGCTCGCGTTATAGTCTCCGGCTTTATCTTGAATCCAGCCGAGTACAGTACGGTTGACCGCAAACGAGGCATTCGTAATGTTATCTCAGACCAGTACAACGCCGTCTTCCGCCCCGAACGTCATAGGTCTGTTAACGTTCCCCGCCAGGAAGCTGCTTACGGCCCGTCAACATTTGCTCGATCATTTACCATGATGCATAGCATGCCAGAAACGGCTGAGGAGCAGATGAGATTACAACTTGCACGCCGTGCATTCTTACGTCATAGTTTTAATCGGCTCGATTTTGTTGCAGTTGTTTCTTTCTGGATCGCATTCGTCTTAAGTATTACTGGCTTAGAAGCTCGACATCACCTGTACATATTTCGAATGCTTAGCTGTCTTCGAATCATTAGGCTTCTTGCTCTTACGAATGGTACTGCCGTAAGTCATTCCCATCCATTGCTTAGCCGTATATCAGATTGATTTAATGGTGATATAGATCATTTTGCGGAGTTTAAAAAAGGCGGCACCGTTACTCCTTCGAGTTTCGTTCCTGATTGGTTTCTTCTGGCTATTATTTGCAATAGTTGGGGTGCAGAGCTTCAAATCGAGCTTTAGGCGCCAGTGCGTTTGGCTAGACCCCCTGCAACCCAAGAGCCTTGAGGCGTCTTATACCAATGAGATGACATTTTGCGGCGGCCATATCGACAACGAGACAGGCCAAAATGTCGTATGGGTCAAATTTGATAATACAGGGCCAGAAAAGAACTCTCTAGATCACCTTACTAATGGGCGAGGAGGCGCAAAGGGATTTATTTGTCCTCGACACTCCATTTGCCTTGAACAGCATAGTCCTCACGGCCAGACGGTCAGCTTCGACAATATCATCCAATCTCTGGAACTAGTGTTCGTTATCATGAGTTCCAACACTTGGTCTGATCTTATGTATTATACTACCAATTCAGACTTCCAGGCTACGGCTCTGTTCTTCGGCGCCGGTATCATGATTCTAATGCTATGGCTCATCAACCTCCTCATCGCCGTGATCACGTCTTCTTTCCAAGTAATACGGGAAGAAAGCAAAGCAAGCGCATTTACGGTCGATCAGGATCCCCTACTCGTCGACCCGCAAGAACCACAGTTGCAGAGAGCCTCAAGATTGCAAAGAATTTACGATAAGACGTCACTGGTTTGGGTCTTTCTTATAGCGTACGAAATCTTTGCCCAGGGTTGGCGAAGCTCAGATATGACGCCGAAGCGTAGAGACTTCATTGAAATTTCTACCCTTCTCGTTACTGGTTTACTTGATATCGAAATTGCAATCCGAATTATTGCCAACTGGAAGACTTTTCACAGAAGCAAGCGCAACCTAATCGACCTGTTTCTTGCGGTTGCAAACACAGTCATTCTTCTACCACCGATTCGAAACAGTGGCCAGACCTATAATTGGCTCACCATATTTCAAATCCTCCGTGTCTATCGTGTGGTATTAGCCATTCCTATAACAAGAGACTTGATCTTGTTAGTTCTCGGAAACGCCACCGGTATCGGCAATCTCATCATATTCGTTTTCCTAATCACATTTATTATGGCAATCTTCGCGGTTCAACTTTTCCGAGGTGAGATACCTCTAGAAGACGATAACGGCGAGCTGATCGAAATCTCTTTCTACAATATTTTTAATTCGTTTCTGGGCATGTACCAGATTCTCTCGAGTGAAAATTGGACGAATATATTATACAATGTTACACAATATACGACTCCCAACAACACTGCATGGTACGGTGCTATCTTCCTCATCGCTTGGTTTATTCTTGCTTTTTTCATTCTTGTCAATATGTTCATTGCTGTTATCCAAGAAAACTTTGATGTCTCAGAGGACGAGAAAAGATTGGAACAAGTGAAGGCCTTCCTTCAGCGGAAGGAATTAGGCAGTACCGCCAGCAGCAATGTTGCTCTGTCAGAGATATTCTCATTTAAAAAACAAAGAGCAAGACGAAATCCACTTGACTATGGGCCAGCTACTATGGAGATGCTTCTGAAAGACGCTGTCGTCAGAGAGTTCCTTGACGATTCCCCGGATGCCCTTCATCCCCAATCCCCGGATGGTGAAACTCCCGACAGTGAAACTCCCCACCATGATACCATGGGTACTGAGAAAAGACTTGGATTCGTCTCTTCGATCACCAGAAAGATTCAGAAGAGCATTCGGAACAGAGATTCAAACCCGTTTTACTCTAATATCCATTTTTCCGGACAGACTGAATCGCTGGATCCACGACAAATGGCACGACAAGTAGTGTCTGCCACTATGGAGCGGCGTAAAGCACAGAGGGAGTACTTGAGGCGTCATCCAACATATAACAACTCACTGTATATTTTCACGCCCCAGAACCCGATTCGGCGGCTTTGCCAGCGTATGGTCGGACCTGGAAGGGGTAGCGAGCGATTTGACGGTGTCGAGCCAAATAAGATCGTTTGGTATAGCTTTTCGGTCTTCATATACGCAGCGATTATCGCCATGGTAGTCATTGCCAGTGTGACTACTCCGCTATATCAGAAACAATATCTTGAGAGGTTTAATTTAAATGAAAACAGCCGTAGCACTACGTGGTTTGTCTGGGTTGACTTAGCATTTGCTGTATTGTTTGCAGTCGAAGCTGTTATCAAAATCATCGCCGACGGGTTATTTTTCACGCCTAATGCGTACTATCGAAGCTCGTGGGGATTCATAGACGCCGTGGTCTTAATCACGCTATGGATCAATGTTCTCACCCTAATCTTCAATGACGGTTCAGTTTCTAGAGTTGTCGGCGCGTTCAAAGCCCTCCGAGCTCTAAGACTGCTTAATATCAGCAACACTGCCCGAGATACCTTTCATTCACTGATCATCGTCGCAGGATGGAAGATTGTTAGCGTAAGTATAGCATCAATCATACTCATGGTACAGTTACTAATCTATATTTCAGGCTGCTCTGGTTTCATTGTCTCTTCTGATCCCGTTTGCGATCTATGCTTTGAATCTATTCAATGGGAAGCTCCTCTCCTGCAATGACGGTGGTTTCGAGCGTCTTGTTGATTGCTTCGGCGAGTATGAAAGCTCCCCGTCCAATTGGCCTTTACTTGCTCCTCGCGTTGCCGAGAATCCATTCTTTAGCTTTGACGATTTCGGAGCATCTCTTTTCATACTCTTCCAGATTGTGTCTCAGGAAGGGTGGATTGATGTCTCTTTCGCTGTTCAGTCAATAACTGACCTCGGTCTCCAACCTCAGGATATGGCATCACGTGGCAACGCGGTATTCTTTGTCATTTTCAATCTACTTGGAACCGTGTTTGTCCTAACCTTGTTCATTTCCGTCTTCATGCGTAATTATACGGAACAGACTGGAGTCGCATTTCTGACGGCTGAGCAAAGAACTTGGCTTGAGCTACGAAAACTCCTACGCCAAATTTCACCTACAAAAAGCTCTTACGACGACTCTGAAAATAAGTGGAAGAAGTGGTGCTATAAGCGGGCCATCGAAAAACGAGGCAAGTGGTATACTAGCATCACAGTTGTTCTAGTCCTCCATCTAGCATTGCTGCTACTTGAATATTATCCAGAACCAGAGTGGTGGACCCACACTAGGGACATCATATTCCTATTCTTCACGCTAATATACATCACCAATATTGTCATCCGTATTGTTGGACTAGGCTGGACGCGTTTTAGAAGGAGTTCATGGGATCTCTTCTCGCTTGTGGCCGTCTTTGGCGCGTTCGTCACGTCGGTTGTGCTCATTAAAGAGGACAATCAGGAGGCCTTTGTGCAACTTCATAAGGGCTTCCTCGTTAGCATCGTACTGCTTCTCATTCCTCGGAACGATGCCCTTGATCAACTTTTCAAAACAGCCGCCGCAAGTTTGACAACGATTGTCAATTTACTTGCTACCTGGTTGGTTTTCTTCGTCGTCTTCGCCATTGCCCTGACGCAGACATTCAGTTTAACACGCTTCGGCTCCTCGGAAGATAACAACGTCAATTTTAGGAACGTCCCCAACGCCCTAATCCTTCTCTTTAGAACGAGTCTTGGCGAGGGCTGGAATGGAATCATGGAAGATTTTGCACAAATCAAAGGACCACTTTGTGTTCAAAACAAGTTATTTTTCGAGAGCGATTGCGGCGATACGTCATGGGCTAGAACGCTTTTCATCGCCTGGAACCTTATCAGCATGTATATCTTCGTCAATCTGTTCATCTCGCTCATCTACGAGAGTTTCAGTTATGTGTACCAACGCTCAAGCAGCATGGTGCACATCGATCGAGACGAGATTCGGAGGTTTAAAGAAGCTTGGCGGAGTGTTGATCCGGCTGGCACCGGTTTCATCAGCAAAGAAGCTTTCCCGAGGTTACTAGGAGAACTCTCTGGTGTTTTTGAGATGCGAATATATGAACCTGAAGATTCCGTTCGTCGAATACTTGAAGACGTGCGAGGCAATGATCAGGGATTGGGTCGACATGCATCTATCGCTACAACGAGTGACCTGAGTGGGGTAGATATCCGGAAATTGAATGAAAGACTCGCCACGCTCGACACCCAAGGAGTACGAGAACGACGTCGTCGTTACAATATATTCTACGAAGAAGTTATGGTTTCAGCAGATCCAACCCGTGGTATCTCTTTCACAACAGTACTCATGATCTTGGCACATTACAATATCATTAGTGATAGCAAGAGTCTAAGGTAAGCATTCATCTTCGTTATTCCAAAGACAAATGACTGATGTTGTAATAGGTTAGAAGAATTTCTTCGACGCCGCGCTAGACTTCAGCGTGTGGAAGAAGAAGTCAACCGAAGAATTGTACTGGGGTTCTTTGACACGCTGTAAGTCGCCTCCTCCATTCTAACGGGTCATTATACTAAATATCGTAGTTATTACACTCGCAAATTTAGGCGCCACATGGACAAAAAACGCTCTGGACGCATGACGGCGATTCCACAACTTGATGTGCCCGAGATCTTTGTCGACGACGAGAGCGACCGAGCTCGCGCTCGGGCGATACAACAACGCACGACATTAGCAATTCCACCAACCCCAGCAGCAGCATCGTCATCACCATCAGATTTCCTTGCGGTGTCTGACGCCGCACGATCCCAACACAGGAGCTGGTCTCTAGGTGCTGATATATCTACATATGACCCGACGCAACCTCATCCTCTAAGCGCCCCCCGAGCTGCATCCACCACTGCATCAACCACCGCATCCGGAAACCGCCCGGAAGCTTCGAGGTATAGCTTTGACGTACAGGAAACCACGGCCCCAAACACCCGTGAGCGACAAGGAAGCGAGGTTAGCCCTGCACAGCTTAGGAGCTTTTTAGATGACTCGGTATGGGCTGAAAGCATACGTCGAAGTGCAACTGTGCGCAAATCAGTACGACGTTCGGACTGGATGGGCCGTCCTTGATGAAATCCACGACAATCACAACTAGGGTCACGGTTATTGTGTGCTCAACCGAAAGGAAACTGACCCAGCGCGGACTCGTACAGTCATAAACAGTAATGCGAATACATGCCCATGATTACCAAAATGGGACAAGGGCTCAAACTGCTGGTCTTCAAACTGAGGACATGATAGCTATGGTGTTTAGGCGTTTTTTTTTTGTTTAGCATTGCATAGTGATAGTTAGCGCGTACGATGCGATGATAATATGGACGAGCTCATGAAGGCTGAGCTCGGCACGCTTTAGGTTAAGACGGCCCCGAGACTAGGAGACTTGTATATTTTAAAAGGCTCATGGAAAACCGAGGACTATTTGCATGGCGGGCGGTGCATTTAGAGAGGCGTGCACTTAGCAAAACTTGCTTAGATATGCAAGTTCTACTAGTATTTAATAGGTAGCAACAGGGAGGAGGTATGATTCTATTCGATAGTAAAGACTACACTACTGTATACGTAATCATGATAACGAAACATTTGGACCTTTGTTTCATCATCGTGGGTTCGAAAGCTGAAATGCGATGGCCTAAAAGTAGAAGGAATATATTACTTTACATATTTTGTTGCATTAGGTAGTGTACTATAGGAGGGTCCCAGCATAAACTTGAGGGAGATTTCAAGGTTGTTTAACAAACAGAATAGAGCAAAAATGCATACCTATATCGACCGACTGACAAGGTACTGTAGCGTAGATATATCTTTCTTACCTTGCCTAACCTAGTAGATAGGTAGTGTTAGGCAACCGAACCATCGAAGATCATGCCATTTTTACCTTTTCCCTTTTCTGACTATTCGGGTAACAGGGAGTGTCCAGGGAATAGATAACGCCTTTGAGCCTAGCATATGGACAGTTGGTTTGCTTGGAATTCCATAATCCAGTTGACAATATATTAATTAGTCAATCTAGACTACCCTAGACTGCACTCCCTACTAGTATATACTACTATATTGTGCACTTGAGTCAGGCCTCGAATCGCACGTGCCCTTTGTGGTTTTCGTTCTAGAAGAATTCCGTAATGAGGGTGTGCGCGCGCATAGTCGCATCGCATCGCATCGCATCATCGGGTCAATTATGCGTGTCTCTGATAAATTTGATGAAACCCCCCCCGCTGCGGCCCCTGACTCCTGAACATGTACTTGAAGTTGCCCAAGGTAGGTTAGGTGTGTATGATATCCCAGTCGGCGATCATACGCCATTCTGTCGCGTTTCCACAACCCCCCTTCGAAACCCCTCCTCGTGTCTATTGTAGGTAGTGTAGTTACATAACTTCTCTTACGTGTCTCGCTATAAATCCGATGTAAGTGGCTGGGTGATAAGGAGACGTCACATGTTTCACCACGTAACAATTAGACACGAAACAATTACCTACTCGTATTTCTCTCATTTACCCTAGCATTCCCCTCTCCTAATACATTTGCCCAATACATTTGCGGCCCATTTGCTCTGCATTTGTCGGTGCATTTTCTCCCCCTTCCAAGACCTACCAATCTTTTAATGCACCTCAGCTATGTACCAGAACAATTTAATCTTTCCGTAACCGTCGTTGTCCTGTTGTCGCATTGGGCTGGAATGAAAGGATGCCGTCCTCGACACTACCTACTAACCTTACAATAGTGCCTAGCCCACACTAAGGTAGGGTCAAGTACCAATGTAGTCTATCCAGAGGTTGAGGAGTCAGGATGTCGAAGCCAAGGCCGGGACCTGAATCGTGATACCTGTATAGTGTAGCTGGGTCACATCCCGATGCGGAAACACCCTCACCTCATGCATGAACCTGAGTCTCGATCCCTCGACCCCTGAGCCGGCGATCACAGTCTCTTATAACAAGATCCCGTTATAACCTCCCTTGTCCCTCACCTCACAGCGATACCCAGCAAGCAAGCAAGCAGGCGACTGGTGTAATGCGCTATTCTATTTCGAGATCCAGCTCGTGCCATTCGTCGTTTGAGATTGTCATGCGGCCTGTTACGCGGACCCGGGTATATTCGTGATATAACGTCTCTCTCGATCTTAACTACTACTAGTACTTATTCATCCAGTCCAACTCTCGTATCTTTCGCATGAGCTTCCTTCCTTCTTCCTTCTTCCTTCTTCTCTTCCTTTCTTCTCCAGACTCTCTTTGAGGTCCTCCCTTTCGCCCTTCGGGAAATAGATTGATTGTCCTATCGTTATTACCAAATCAAAATCAAATCCAAGGCCAAGCTGCCAGTCAGTCACAGTCAACAGTCACTCGCTATCTTCATCAACAATTGTTTACACCAACACCGCATTATTATTCACTTCGATTAACCCGGGCTGAGCCTTTTTATTCATTTCGACTTTTCACGACGGAGGATCACACTGGAATCTTTTGAATCATTCAGTAATTCAAAAGATCTTTTTATACACACAAAACAACATTTATACCTCGGACATCAAACCAACACAACACAAACTCAAGATGCAGGCCTCCCGTTTCCAAATGATCCGCTCCCGCTTCTCCCCAAGCAACCTGCGCACATCGCTTCGGCGCTCCTCATCCGCGTCGACAGCGACGATGTCGAGCTCAAGCTCAGGCTCGTCGTCGCCGGTCCACACCATCAACGCCGTGCTGTTCCGCCAGCCGTCCATCCTGGACATGGAGGAGGAGAAGCAGCGATCCGGCGCCGAGCTGAGCGTGCTGGAGCCGCGGCCCATCGTCTACTGGGGCGGACTCGAAGAGCGGATCCTAGGATCCCTGTAGAAGATCTTGCATCGACCATCTACCTACCAATCCATCCGCTCACCCATATCTCTCTCGAGGTGACACTCAGAGATTAGGTTCTCTTCCAAACTCACGACACCCTCTCAGTATCGTGAGCTGCTTGCTAGGCCACGCCTCAAGCTTTCTCACTTCTTCACTTCACTTCACCTCCTTACTTTACTTCTCCGAAACATCACTTCTGGTATTACAAACAACACAAGAAAAGACCCCTGGAAACGATCGTTGGACGATTTTAGGGTCACGAAAAGACGTGACAAGGACTTATTGGCTGGTCGGAATCAGGAACCAGGCGTCTCCCTCCCCCTCCCTCCCTTCCTCGGCGCTGGAAAAAAAGGGGGAACCAACGTGCTAATGAAACGGGTTTTGGGGGCGGTGGCAGCGGCGCTAAAGGAGGGGCGTTAAGTGGTTGTCTATATTTCATTTTATTATTATATTTTATATCTCTTTAAACTTTTTATCATTCGTCTTCACTGGAGTCGGTTTAGTTGGTTTAGTCTTAGTCTCGATTCCTTCCTGCTTGTGAAATAGCAGATGGCAGGACTTGAAATGGAAATAGATGTTTTGATATCATCATCGTAGTGTGGTTATGGCAGAACACGACAGGACACACGGGACAGGACCAGAGTATGGAATAAAATAAAAATGAAGTAAAACCAGACTCAAACATTGTATTCTGCCATTCGTGCCTAGACTTCATAACCGAATGCCTCTCACCTATAACAAACAGTTAACTACCTATATCGCACCACAGGATTAACTCATATAGTAGTAGATAGAAAAAGATGCATCGACTCGAGCCAATGAAGGTCAAATTTAAGTTCAAGTTTCAAGTTGCCAATGAGAGCAAGCAAGAAGCCCCCCTATCTCCGCTATCTGTATGCCGCGAGTGATCATGATACTGTGCCAAGGCACAATACGACGACGACGAATCAAAGATAGCTACATCTCGCGAGAGGCTATACCATGCCGTGCTGTGCGTAACTAACTAACTATTTAGTATTCTCTTGACTAAACGTTTGCCCTTCCGCACACCATGGGAACTAGCTAGCCAGCTAACTTTATGATCTACCTAGTCATATACCTCGAGGGTTAGGTTCACCTCCTGAGCCTCGGGATAGATAACTTTAGTGTAGTAGTAGTGATGGTGGTGGTGACATGACCAAACGTAGAACTAACAAGATCCATGACCGCCGTAACCTAAGAACGCAACCCGCTCCCGAGGGGCTCTCATCCAGATTGACATGATGAATAGTCGTGGTGTTCTGCGCACGTAGTAATTTGTCCCTGCTAGTACTCGCTCATGTCTCCTTCGCTACGCTGTGGGCCTTGAGGAAGTCGGGGTCGTTCTCGAGCTCCTCCTTAATCTGTGTAGAATTTAAAAGGTTAGTATTTTGTATCAAAAGGAATCAAGGAAAGAGGGAGCGAGCGAAGAGTGCAAGGCAACATACGATATCCAATCCACCAACTAGTTCACCATCCATCCAGAGCTGTGGATACGTAGGCCAGTCCGCGAACTCCTTGAGACCCTGCCGCACCTCGTCGTCGGCCAGGATGTTAAAGAAGCCGTACTTAACGCTGCGCTCGCGCAGCAGCGCCACCAGCTGCCGCGAGAACCCGCACTGCGGCGCGCTCGGCGTGCCCTTCATGAACAGCATTACAGGCGCGGCCTTGACGAGCTCGCCCAGGCGCTTGAAGAGCTCCTCCTTAGCCTTGACGGGATCAATCTCGGTCTCCTCGATCTCGTCGACGGCCGGCTTCTCCACCGCCGTTATCGAGGGCACGCCGTTCGTCTTCTTTGCATCGCCGCTGCCGGCGTTCTTCGCGTGCGTCTCGATCGCCGTCCGCACCTTGACGGCGCTGCTGCCGCTCACGGCCTCGAGCACCTGGTCGTTGCGCTGCAGCACGAGGTACGGCACCGCCGTGACGTCGTACGTCTCCGATATGTCGCTCAGCTCCTCCGCGTTGATCGACACCCAGCTCGTCTCGCCGCTCGCCGGGTACTCGGCCGCGAGCGTCTTGAGCACCGTGGCCATCTGCGCGCACGGCGCCGCCCATGGCGCGTGGAAAGAGATTATGAGGAGCGTGGACGACGGCAGCGCCGCGACGTGCGAGCGCCACTCGTCCTCGGTCGTGATTTCTTTTATCGTCGACATGGTGGTGGTTGTGGTTGTAGTTTGTGGTTCGCGGGAGTGTGGCGCTTAGAAATCAGGGGAGTATCCGTGTCAGTGTCGGTGTCGGTGTCGGTAACGTTCGGTTTCGAAGACGATGGGAGCTAGTGATATTATATGACTGTGCCAAGACTGTGCCGAGATTTGCCTTGGACTAGATAGATAGACAGACAGGTAGAAAGAAAGTAATGATGGAAAAAAGTTGCAAAAGATGTTCTGGAGGGCCAAACGGGAATAAATCGTCAACTTGTAACCCTCCGATACAGGTAGTTGCGACTGTGAGGGGCGCTCTGGTCCAATGGAGGGGCATTTGATTACCATAACTATTTTGACTATCAGCTTATCACTGTTGAGAGAAGAATGGGTGCCATTGCGTCATCTTGCTCATACTTACACATCCCCCTCACGTGACCACCTTTGCCATGAATTTTGTGACCTATCATCATAGGACTCAGTTATGATCCTCAGCTGCTGCTCGATTCACAATAAAGTTTATAGCGAGAATATACGATGATTTATCACAACACCCCTGGGTGTTGGGTTTTCTTCACGATTCCTACCCATATTAGACATGGGTAAGTTTACTATTAGGTATCTATTAGGTATTATTTCAAGACATTTGATAGAGAAATACAGTGCGTTACCATCAAAGGGCTCAATCATCTAGGCGTGAGATAAATTCACCACTACTATCGAAATCCCAATACCGCCCATGACTGGCCTACACGACCCGAAAATATCCTCAAGTGAGCCGTGATTTGATTAGGAAAAATGATACCTAGTTCTTGAGCTCGCCAGGGACTCAATAGAAGAGTTGGTACTCTATAACAATACAACCGAGAACCTTGAATACCATGTAGGCAAAGCATCCTGCCTATGTCCTAACAAGAAATCTTTTTTTAAGACTATCATTACAACTGCCGCTACATACCAGCCTTTGAAGTCGAGTTGTGACGCCCTAGATATAACCTTTATAATAAGGGCCAGGGGGGAATAAGATAATCTACTGCTTAAAAGTAAGAGTACCTAGGTATAATCTCAACTCTCAAAAGCTTCTCATTGCCTCGTAGTTAGGTGCCCACCAGTCAATTTCACCGTTGGTGAATAACTTGGGGGCTCGTGCATGTGGAATCCGCCGAAGAATAGGTATATTAAGAAGCACGAGTCGCATATGCTGAACCCGCTACCGATTGTGAGCATGCCGAGTCTAAGTGCTCCTGTAATTATAGGAGCAGCCCGGTATTCTATTGCGACCTGTCCCGTAGGGCTAGTTTTGCCGGGTTACCAACCAGCATTCATCGTTGCCTTCCCTAGAATCCGTCTCCCGTCGCCATATCATACTACCCTTCGTATATCATTGTTGAACCCATTTGCGACATTCGGTTTAAGACCAGTGATGGAAAGAGTGAAGTGCCCTGTAGATTTAACGTACCGGCTTCTTATTCGTGCCCCGGGCGTAGGTGGGTTCTATACAAGTTGGCTTGCCCGGGATGGCTGGTCTCCATGTAGGGAGTCAATAGCGTCGTTGCTATCATCTTCTAGTGCGCGGCCGTTTTCGTCATTGAGTGCTCGGTTCTCTTCTTCAGCGGCGAGCACTGCGTTCCGCCGTTGCCACCAGTCTTCCTCGATTTGATTGGCCTGTTCAACAAGAGCCTCTTTCTCAAACCATTCTTGCTGCAATAGCTCTTCAAGCTCTTTGCACTCCTCTCGTAATTCCTCTCCTTCGGTCGTGGCCCACTTGAGATTTGCCACGCATAGTCTCCACAAGGAATCCATGTCCATGGCGAGTTCTCTGCTCGTGAAGCCTTGTTGCTCCGTTAACGGAGTGAAGAAATCAGCCGTGATCTCATCACTATTATCGCCATCGTCAACAGCGTCATCGTGGCCGGCGGCATGTGACTGTGGTGTCTTAATTATAATCTTGAGTTTGTTGCCCTTTTTCTCGTTCTGCATCGACTTGGGCACCGGATCAGATGGCCGTAAGGCTTCTGTTTCATGAACAGTTCGCATGTGCTTCGCTAATGCATCGGACCTTGTAAACGCGCGATCGCATTCTGATAGAAAATGGTCAGTATCGAGTCTTTGTATTACGTATCAGGTTGCCTTACCGGGGAGGTAGCAGTAGAAAGGTTTCTCGCGCGTATGGCTTCGCATATGTGCCTTCAAGGCATAGCCACTGGCGTGCGGCAGGCTCTTCCTGGAGCAACCAATCCACTCACAGGTATACTTCTTTTGACGACTCTCGATATGGTCGTTGTGTATATGCTCGACTAATCTGTCCATATTGCCTAGATCGCCGGCACGACAACCGTCCCAAGCACAGACTGTGACTTGCTCCTGGAATTCATCTTCGTCTAGCTTAGCATTGATGGGGGAATTGGGTACGTCGCCCGATGTGTCGGAAGAGATGTCGCCATCGTCGAGGTCGTGTTCCTGATCGGGCTCGGGCTCGGGTTCTGGATCTATGTGGAGGGAAGACGAGGCGCGAGACCCATCTCCAAGTTTTTGGCGTTTCGAAGGGGGTAGAGTGGGCTCATCGATGGTGTTGGCATCTTCGTAGTCATTCTCAACCTCCTCGGACTCGTCGGAAGACAGCGAACTTATCGCGGACGAGGAGTCTGATAGCAACACCATGGTTTGTGAACAGCTGTCTTTGGGTGATGCAACGGGGTTCGAAGAGGGATAAGGTGTATCCTATACGGGTATACGCGTATACGAGTGTACACTATTTCGGTAGTGTATACTAGTTAGGTAGTCTGCGGATGTAGTGAAGATATGAACAAAGACTGAAATAGGCAAGGCGCGTTGACAAGTGTTGTAGATGACGTGAAGATATTGTGAAGTAGGCAGAGGGAGGTAGTTTGGTTTAATTGGAGGGATCGAGATGGGTTGTCCGGCGCCGCATCGCGCACTGTTTGTTCAGCCTCTGCAGCTCTGCAGGGTGCCCAGGTGGATTCGGCGCGCGTGGCAGGCTGGCAGGCTGGCAGGACTAGCAGGGGACGGAGTGACGCACTAAGGTGCATCGTCTCTAGTCTCTTAGTGGACTAGTGGCAGCCAGCACTGCTTTTACACGTTACCTACTGTACTATTAGTAGTGTACTAGAGTCTAATACCTGTACTGCCCCAGTAGGTAACTATTACTAGGGGTCGATAAGCATTACTGTACAGCACAATACCGAGTTAATGGAGCAGGCAAGCGATTCGCCTGCGTCTTTCGTAAGGTAATTGCGCAGTAATACTGTAGCTCTCTTAGGCAAGCACTTTAAGAATCAAGATAAAAAAAAACAAATAAAGCCAACGTAGCTAAATTTGTTGGTTACCCTTTTTTCCGTGTGCAAGATACTTCACTAGAACCGACAAGGAGGCATATATCTCTGTTCCCTCTCTCTTTCTCTCTCCCTCTTTCCCTCCCTCCCTCTCACTACCCCCTTCTCCTCCACCACACCCGCCGCCACTTAGTAGTGTATGTACTTCTGAGCTGTCGCCTGGGGCAGCTCTGACATCACCCCCACCCTACATCACTCCATTTCTACACCTCTTCTACACCTCCTCTAACTCTGCTTCCTTTCTCTTTTCCGTTCGACACAGTTCTACCCCAAACAACACGAACCACCGCTTTGACTGCTCATCACTCTCTTCAAAATAACTGCCCGAGATGGCGTCCCTAAATTTGTCCATCAATGGGCCCTCCATCAAGAGCAGCTACCAAGGAGTCGTCAATGCCCCAGCACCCCCCGCAGGCAGCTCTTCTACCTATGGATCGTGGGTTCTGCTTTCCGTTCAGGCACCCCTCGCCAACGCTTTCCAAGATAGAAGTAGCAAGGAGAGTGTTCTCAAGGTCCAGTCAACCGGAGTGGGCGAGTTGGAAGACCTAATTGAGGATTTCAGCGAAGGGAGAATTCAATTCGCCTTTGTCAAGGTCAAGGACCCTAATACCGGCCTGCCCAAGTCCGCTCTGATTGCATGGGTTAGTCATAGTCATATATATGCCTATTTGCTCTACTTCTTAAACCGCTGACAAGAATACGTCTATATAGTGCGGCGAGGGTGTCCCCGAGAGGACCAAGGGTTATTTTACGAGCCACCTAAATGCCGTGTCCAAAGTTCTACATGTGCGCCAACTATGTCTTCTCGGTTCCTACCTTTTGGCGGTGCTAATATCGTCTTAGGGCTATCATGTGCAGATAACTGCCCGTACCAGTGCCGAACTCGAGCCTACCAACATCCTCAAGAAGATCGCCGATGCTTCTGGCGCCAACTATACCGCCGGAGGCAGCGCCCCCATCAAGGCGAGAGGGCCACCACCCGCTGTTAAGTCGAAGCCTGTCTTTGCCGCTTCGTCGGGTGCCACTATCTCTTTCAACCCCATCATCGCCGCGCGCAATGCTAGTTTAAGGCAGAAGAGTGGCGGTGATGATGGCTGGGGCGACGATGCACCCCCGGTTTCTCGGAGTGAAATCCAGAAGGTTCAGTCGGCGTACAAGCCCACAAAAGTCAACATAGAAGAGCTGCGGAATCAAAAACAAGCGCCGTCTAGGTTTAATGGTGCGACCAAGGAAGACGACAGGCCAAGTGATGTCATCGGTGGAAGTTACAAACCCGTCGGGAAAGTTGACATTAGTGCTATTCGGGCCGCCGCCAAGGAGAAGAGGGACGATAGGCCTACTCCCGTGAAAGGTGCCTATGAGCCTATAGGGAAAGTCGACATTGCTGCAATTCGCTCCAAAGCCCAAGCGCCACGTGAGGCTGACCCTGAGGTTGATTATCAACCGAAATCGCTAGCAGAGCGTAGCGCCGCGTTCAGTCGATCAGAGCGTCTTACTGAGCTGCCTAAACCTAAAGTCGCCAAGAAGTTTTCAGGCGCATCCTCTTTCATGGGTACCAAAGCGCCCACACCTGGAGCGTTGGGTTTTGGCGGCCCATCCCCGGCTGCTGCTGCACCCGTTGGAGCTGCCAGTCGAACTTTTGCGGACCAAGGTGGAAAGACGCCAGCTCAGATCTGGGCCGAGAAGAAGGCACAACAGGGTGGCATACCTCCGAAGGTTACAGGCCCTCCTTCTGATTCTTCTATTTCGGAACAAAAAAGTGGAAGTGGGTGGCAGAGTGGCTATAGCGGTAAGTCATGGAAACCCGTTGAGACGGCAGGCTACGGACGCGGGATTCCCGGCCAAAGGACAGGTGAAACTGCCACTAGCCAGGAAGCGACCGAAACTCCTTCAGGAGGCATCAGTGCTATCAGGGATCAGTTTAATGAGGCACCACCACCTGTTCCCTCGGTAGCACGACCTCGTGAAATTAAAGTGGATGATGAGCAAGCACCGCCTCCACCACCTGCTTCTAGCCGTCCCTCGGATAGTGGTTTTGGTGGAATTGCCTTACCAGGCATGCCACCCCGACCAGCGCCAGCCGACGAAGAACCTGAACCGGAGCCTGAGCGAGAGCGGTCGCCGTCCCCAGTGCGCATCGCAGTACCCGTTCCTCGAGGACCTGAACCAGAGATCGAGCCCGTTCGGGAGCCGCAGCAATCGCTTCCTGTGCGGCCTATCGAACAGGAGGTGCCTAGAGAAAGGGATATTCCTCGTGAAGAGGAGACTCATGATCCTCGAGCAGCCGCCTTAGCCGTAGCAGAAGAACAGTTTAGCCATGAAGCGGTGTCTCAGGCTACGGCTGGCGCGACTGGAGGCAAGCGGGCCCTTATTCAGTATGACTATGAAAAGGCCGAGGATAACGAGCTAGAGCTACGTGAAGGCGAGTATGTGACTAACATTGACATGGTTGATGAGGACTGGTGGATGGGCACAAACTCACAGGGCGAGACGGGCTTATTCCCTAGCAACTACGTTGAACTTGTTGACGACGAACCTGTGGGTCCCTCTCACGCCGTTGCACCGCCTTCACCTCCACCAGCAGCTGTTACGCCACAAGCTCCGCCCGTTGTTGCCGAGCCGGAGTCCGCCCCCGCGCCCACCGCAGAGGATGTGGGACATACCGCAACAGCTCAATTCGACTATGAAGCTGCTGAAGATAATGGTAAGCCTCATTGGCCAGAGTGAAATATGTATATTTACTAACAATGTGGATTTAGAGCTAAGCTTCCCCGAGGGTGCCAAGATCACGCATCTCGAGTTCCCCGATGAGGATTGGTGGTATGGTCAGTACAAGGGAGAGATGGGTCTATTCCCGGCCAACTATGTGCAACTTGATCAATGAAGCACACACCGACAATAGCCACCGAAGATATAACATCTATTTAGTAGCATAGCGAGTTTTCGGAAGAAATGATAGCGTAGATAGACATGGTGGTATGAAAAGTAGTATGTAAAAACTATCGAATTAATAGTGCAATATTTACTATATTTAGCTCCGGCTTGTCAACCCGGTAGATATGGTTTCTAGTAGCCGATTCTAAGACTAGCAGCGTCCTTCTCTTGTAAGGCAATAGAAATGAGGGCAAGTTTATAGCGTCCGTGACTTTGTGTAGATGAACAGTATTAGATCTGCAGCCCCAGATTTGAACAAGGCTTGGCAGGATTCGACATTTCAGCCCTATGGTTGCGGATACACTGCTCGACACCGAGTACCTACATACACTATTTGGTGGCTAGATACTTGTTGACACTGCGTCCGTCTCACATCGTCTCTTTTAGGCCGATATTGAATCATTAGGTGAGGGAGACGTGCGTCTTTCGTGTCACTGACCTCGTGACTCGCAGTTACTTACTTGTCTGTAGTGTAGTGGGGGGAGTCGACTTCGACGTGGTGCGAGTTGTGGACACTATAGTACGTGGCGGCGGCTACATGTCTTGTCTGTCGTAATTGTTTTGCGAAGTCGTGTGTGGCTGAGTAGGTATTATGCTGGGAATCATGTATAGTACAGCACGATGCTCGGCCCATCCGGAATACCTTACATGGGAAAGAATGCGACCCCTTGAGTGGCTATGTTACGATATCTGCTACAGGACAGCATCACAAACGGCCGCCATCACGAAGATATCGCCATTCCTATATACCTAGTATTTATATTATTTTAAGTAGCAGTTTAGCAATGAATTACCTCGGCAGGCCGGTAGATGTACCATGGTGTTTGTTTAAAAGACGCAGGGGAGGGGGGTTCGGTTTGCACGGGCTGCTGCGACCTTGTTTCAGGGTAGTGTTTGAGCTGTATGATGAATGGTTCAAAAACAACCAATGCAGGGACCTCAAGACCCCTATTTTTTCTATTCTTCTTCCTCCCCTTGGAATGTTGGTTTCGCGCAACGCACCGCACTTACTGAAATGGGTACAAAGGTTGTACAGACTACACTATAGGTGGGTGGATATGGGTTGGTCATTAGGCATGTAACACTATGTAGGTAGGTAGGGCATTCCAGGGCAAGATTGAACGCGTCCAATAGAAATTGTTTGGTTGGGTTTGCCTGGAATCCCCCTACTGGTGCCAAAACAGCATCTGAAAAAAGATGAATTTCATTGATCTGTATGAGTTTTCAGCTTCGTGACTTGGGGAGCGGCTCTACATATTCGGGCTTTCGGGAGTGAGCAGGTAAGTAGTAGTAGTAGAGTCTGACATGTGGCAACCTCGTGAACATGCGCCTACAATACTACAGACATACATACACTACGAGTAGTGTACACAGGTCACATCAAATACATATCACATACTAACTGAGTAGGTAACATCAAATACGTATTAATTGTATCATGTGGGTATCCGTGGACCACCCGGTCTGAGCTAGATTTGGATTGGCGCTTATACCTACTGAGTAGTTTTCATGGTTGGGTGCCGATTACCATTGTGAGAGATCCACTATCCCGGCAAAGCGGCATCAAAGAGCGCGGTGGCCGAAGAATGCGTCGTCACCGCCACATAGCACAAGTACACGACTAGTAGATGAGCGATATTATGATGTTGGTCAAGTGTGATTAAATGGAAGAGTATTTGTGTAACGAGACAAAAGGGAGAAAATAAAACTATATTACCCAATATTTCCAAAATACCTAGTGAAAAAAAAGAGAGTCAAAGTTCCTCATCTCAACAAAGGTGATGATGATACTCGGATGTGGATGAAGGAAGCCATATAATACGAAAATGTATAGGTCTGATAGCTGTTTGGTGCCTCGTTAGTGTCCCGTAGGTGCATTGGTTGTTATTAATAACCCCCGATAGAACATGTTAGTGTGTTTGATGGGTTGAATTGGCTGAGGCCTCACTCGACCGGGTACCTATATCGACACGGGATATTGTATGGTGGCAGATGTACCGTACGGCAACTCGCATCCGAATGTACCAACTTTGTATCTCGATGCATGTCTTCCACTCTCGCAGCAGCATCTCTTCTCACCTGCTGTAGGTCGTGTGTAGGTCGTGTGTAGGTCGTGCAGGCTGTGCCAACCCAAAAGACCCAAAAGAGCTTCTTTTCTTGCTGGCATTGTTTTAATGAGCATCACCCGCCGCCACAATAATACCTACGCTACCTGCTTCAAGTCGACTCCTACATTCTCTCTCTCCCCAACCCCAACCTTGTACAACCTTTTTCTTCTTCTACATTCATCTCCCCTGTTGCTTGCTTAGGTGTCTTCTCTTGTCGCCAAGTGCTTTTTCACATTCTTTCTCTTTCTCCTTCACATAAGGCTGTTGTTCAATTTCACAGCCAACTGAGACATTCGCTCTCTCACACATCCACACACAGAGGTTCGTGTTCTCCATCCTCCCTCTAGGCAGAAGTTTAGATCTCCCTAGTCTTAGCGCGCATCCCATTCAAGCCCCCTCGCGGCCAACTAACTCATTCATTATCCATCACTACAGTCGCAGAGTCGCAAAGTCGCGTCCCTTCCCCGAATTCAATCCCATCAATCTCAGCCGCACGCCGTCGCAATGTCGAGCCACGACTACTACCACCAAGGTCAGCCTCAAGGCTACGGTTATCCTCAGCAACCTCCCCAGGTATGTCGCCATTTAGACTATTCCCTATGCCTCACCGTCGGTCGCAAGGCCTACCTATCAAATCCGCCTGCCAAGAGCTACCTACCATATGTCCCTCATCCGCACCCCGCAGCACAGCCACTGAAGACTGGATTGGTTCGCCAAATTCTCTTCAGCTCGAGCTTCCATGCTTGTCGCCAAGACGGCCCCGAGCGCTATAGTGGAGGTCAACCAATACCATTATTCTCCACATACACCTCGGTCTATATCAATTCGCGTCTTTACTTCCTCTAATACCTTTGGCTGTTGCCATTGAGATACTGGCGCGGCTTGGTGTCATTCTCTCCGCTTTGCAACTCAATCGCGACAAAATTTACCGTGGCTAACGCGTTGAAATTTAGGCATACGGTGGCCCGCCGCCTCAGGGACAATACTACGGCTCTCCCCCACCCATGCAGTACCAACAACAGCCTCCTCCCCAGCAGTCTTCCGGTGGTGGTGGCGGATGTTTCAAGGGCTGTATCGCTGCTCTGTGCTGTTGCTTCGTCTGCGAACAGGGCTGCGAGTGCTGCTGCGAATGCTGTGAATGCTGCGCCGAGTGCTGCTAGACAGTAGATACGAATACCTAGCTACGAGCCGATCACTGGTGGTCCTAATTATGGCGGTGTGAAGGGCAAAGATGTGTCAGACCACATTTGAGCGGTCTTGGAAGAGAGAGGGGAGTTAGACATTGAGATCCTCGAGATTCTCGAATGCCCGACACGGAGAGCACCTCTCCAACCTGAACAAAACCATGAGCGTTACAGCGAAGTCATCGGTATTCCCGCACACAACATTTCCAACTCTGGCACGGTATGATTATATTCTTTGTCGTTTGAGACAGGGGATTTTTCAGGGTTTGGTTTACAGAGAGGCGTAAATGTCATTCATCATGGAATTGGTCGTCGTCTTCGTCTTATGACTGGGGATTTCTTTTCTCCCCTTCGGATTAGGGAGGAATTCAAATTTGCCATACACTATTTTCTCTAAATTGACAACTTGTCTTGTCTTTTGTCCTCTATACCGCTCAACATTCTTAAATGTTTTTTGTGAAATTTACTATTTGATGTTGACGCTTTCGAAGCCATCAGGTAACATGTAGAAACTTCTCGAGGCCTGCCCCTATCCGAAGCAGACACCTCATATCATGCTCAGATCTATGAATTGCGCTCTCTAACTCTGCCGGCGAGCTTTTCCTACGGCTTCACTCAGTTTTGTAGCAGAACTACGCAATTATATACGCAACAACATTAACGTATAAAACACATAAATGATCCTCCCAAACCCCAGAGCACACACACCCACCTACCCCAACCTCAACCACGTTAAAACCAAACCTCCCTATTCACCGCGCCTTCCTCCGATCCGCCTCGGTGTTCCGAAACGGAAACCCACTAGTCCTCTTATCGGCGCCCGTGCGCCTGCTAATACGCGCCTTCTCGCCGCCGAACAGGAGACACCGCGTGCCGAAGGCGGCGAGGAACGCGCTGCCGCCGAAGCCGAGGACGTACGCCGCGCGCCCCGTCGAGGCGTACCGCGCCCAGCTGTAGAAGGCGGTCGCGCCGTGGTGGAGGGTCGTTAGGAGGATCACGGGGGGCGCGTATGGGGAGGGGGTTTCTTTAGCGGTAGTGGTGTTAGTTAGTTAGTTAGTTAGTTAGTTTAGGGGATGGAAAGAGGGGAGGGAGGGGGTTTTACCGTCTAATGCTGGCCCGACGGGTACACTGCCCGATAACACGACGGTCACGAAGCCTAGTGCTAGAAGCGCGAGCCCGAGGCTTCGCGCTAGATACTGCGCTACGTCGCTGGTTGCGAAATCATATACTTGCGGGTATGGGGTTCGGTTGGGGAGTAGGAGGGTGAGGATTGTTTGTGGTGCGACTTTTCGCGCGGTGGTTAGCTGGGGTTTGTATGCTGATTACTTATATATATATATAGTGTGTGAGAGAGAGAGAGAGAGAGAGAGTTGACAGATTTGAGGTTGGGGAATCAAGAGAGACGAGGACGGCATATCACGACTCACCGAGTAACGAAATACCTTGCAGCATGTTCCATGCGCACGAGGCAAAGCTGTATGCTGATATGGCCTTATTGACCATCACGACCGTTAGCCAATACCTATACGGAAACTTGCGAAATGAATTGGCTTACATCCATCTTGGTTAGGTGTATTGGTTCTGACTTCTATTAATCCGTCTAGTTTATGATGTGTTTTTTATACAACTCGTCTTTTAAAACCTCAAAGAATCTGTTTAGTATATAAGCCAGATATCAATATGTTTTCCAATTATCTGGCCTCAACAGTAAACAACGCCCGAGGCATTGTTCTGTGCTGCCTAGATAGGCACCCATAAACAGCATCACGACGTCATGCAGCTGCTTAATATGCGCAACATATGATTGGCCGAGACCGCCACAGTGTCCATTTCTTTAGAATTATTTCACACAGTATCTATTTTCTACGGTTCGCCACTCCTTTGAGCGCAAAGCGTCCTATTCCAATACAGTGCGAATAAAAATCAACTAGCAAGCACCCCACTAGATCGGAGGCGAGCCCAAGTCCCTGGACCCACGGCTTCCCCGGTCTCGCATGGTCCAAAAAGTCGCATTTCAAAGCACACTTCCAACACAATCAAACCGCATCTCAGACCTATTAGCTTTCCCATACCCAACGATTTTCGGGGATCCAGTCTTTCTTTTTCAAGACGGATTTACATGATAGATAATCACTACAAGCACCAAGTCTTCTACGGACTATTTTCTTTCACGCCGGAGATTTCGAGAGAAGCAAAGTTAATTCATCCCGAGGTTGGCTGTCGCCACTGGATAGATATCAGCGGGACATCCTGACCAAGCCATCAGCGCCTTCGGGCCCCTTTGTTTCGACAACCCCATTATACTCTCGAATTAATACTACATTATCATCTAACACGCGCGCCTATCATGTCCGCCATCCTCTCCACGGACGATCTCAACGACTTCATCTCGCCAGGTGTCGCATGCATCAAACCCGTCGAGACATTGCCTGCCGTCCCCGAGCAACCGAAAGACAACGAGCCTGAACATGAAGTAATACTCGACGGCCAACACCCCACTCCCTCGGCGGGCGCGCCAGCACAGATTTCCTTGACAGACTGTTTAGCCTGCTCTGGCTGCGTAACCTCAGCCGAGGCCGTTCTCGTTAGTTTACAGAGCCACAATGAACTCTTAAGCGTCCTAGACCAAGCCCCCGCATTACAAATGAGGCGTAATGACGCTGATGGAACGGTTAAGGTTGAAGGCTTGGAGAATCCCGATAGTAAACTTTTCGTGGCAAGTGTGTCCCCTCAGACACGGGCTAGTCTTGCTGCCGCCGCCGGCCGCGGCGTAAGTAAGCGAGATGCCGGACGGATGATTACACAATTATTAGCAGGGCGCGATGGATTAAAAGCTGGCGGGAAATGGAACAATTCGTTCACATGGGTAGCAGACACAAACACGGCTCGAGCAGCTTGTCTGGTCCTAGGCGCCGAGGAAGCCGTTAGCGGTCGGAAGGTCGCGAAGCCTATCTTAACATCAAGTTGCCCGGGTTGGGTATGCTATGCCGAGAAGACACATCCATACGTCTTGCCCCATATTTCGAAAATCAAGTCGCCGCAAGCGTTAATGGGAACGCTGCTAAAGACAACCTTGAGTCGGACGCTAGGTATTTCTCCAGACCGGATATGGCACCTTGCCGTCATGCCGTGCTTCGACAAGAAACTAGAGGCCAGTCGTGAAGAATTGACAGACTCGGTCTGGAACAGAAATGGACAACCAGGCAGGGGGGTCCGCGATGTCGATTGCGTCATCACAAGCAAGGAAATATTGATGTTAACGGAGTCGAGAGGCATCGATTTCTTTAGCATATCCAAAGAATCAATCCCCATCTCATCGCGTGTCCCCTTCCCCGATCCTTCCATACAGGACTTCATCTTTCCGTCCTATCAGGGTGGCCGGCCGGATCCTGCCGCCAGCACGTCAGGGGGTAACTTATACTACACGTTACAATACGTGGCATCTCGGCATCCAGGGTCACGAATCGAAACAACCCCCGGCAGAAACGTAGACGTTGCCGAGTTCTCGGTGATATCGGCATCCAGTGACATAATATTCAAGGCCGCACGATATTATGGGTTTCGAAATATTCAGAACTTGGTTCGAAAACTAAAACCAGCACGACCATCACGGATGCCTGGCGCAAGAGCTGTGGGGGCAAACCGAAAAGCTGCGGGGAAGCAAGCTGGACTGGAGTATGATTATGTCGAAGTTATGGCTTGCCCCGGTGGGTGTACCAACGGTGGGGGTCAGATCAAAGTCGATGATCCCTTAATTGTTGAGCGCAAGGGGGCTGGGTTTCAGCCGGGCCCTCAAGAGCAGAAACAGTGGCTTGCCGAGGTAGACGAGGCCTACTTCTCGGCCGACGAAAGCGAGTCGGAGAGTCGCGAGGGCACAACCAAAATCAGAGGGGAAAGAGGTGATATAGTTGGCGATATTTCCCCATCCTATATTCAAGATAACCTGGCGCACTGGAGTAGCGTAACTGGTATAGATATAGGTAGACTAGTATCAACCAGCTACCGCGAGGTTATTAGTGACGTGGGGAAGAGCAAAATGAACGACACGGAAAGGGTTGTTCAGCTTGCCAGCAAGATCGGTGGCGGTTGGTAGTCACTGGTGCCCAGAAGATAAATACCAAATAAAGAAGTTCAACTGGCTTTAGCGCCCCGCTTAGCAAAACCCCTACTATTCCCGTCGGGACCCCTCGGTGATCGAATGACTTGGTCTTCTTCCCGTAGCACAGGTCGACCAGAGACGGGTGTACCCCCACCTCTTCTCTCGAACGGAAAACCGGGCTTCGGTGAATAGTTCGGATCGAACAGTTCTCGTCCATTGGGCCCTGACTGACTTCCCGGTCGCTGGCTGTTACTGCTGTCGCCTCGACTATCATTGTATCGGTGTCCGCTGCCGCCGCCACGCCCTCTACCACGGCCCCTCGAACCACGGCCATCGGTCGACGACCTCGGTGGTGTGGAATTTCCTGGAGTAGATGTCCCCGAGGAGGGATTGGACCCGTTCCCCGAGCCCGACGCAGCGGGGGTTGTGCCAAAGATCTTAGCCCTAACCTCTTCGTACCGACGCTGCTTCTCCTCACGCTCACGCTGGTGCTTTGCGCGGATCTCGTCGGGGGTCAGCTGTATCTTGTTTTTCTCATCGTCGTCGGAGTCTTCGTCTTCCAACCTAAGCTGCGAGAGGGCGCCGGTAAGAGGGTCCCGTTTCGTAATCATCTTGGGGGCGGGTTTGCGGCTGAGGACCTTGACAGCTGGCTTGAACTCGGTCGCGAGAGGGGGTTCGGAGCGCGCGGCTAGAAAGTGAAAGGGCTCTGGGGGCGTCTCACTGCAGGGAGAAATGGTTTTCTGGTCAATTGGACTTTTCTCCCAAGAGAAAGGTGGGAAAAAACAAACAGACACTGCGATTGGCGGCCTCGATCGAATACTCACGCTGATTGCCATAGTTTCTTGTTAGATTCGGCATGTTGCGCCAAGCGTTGTGCTCTGGTCATTGATACCTGTGACTCGTCCACCTCTGGCCCCGGATCTGCCGCCGCCGCCTGGTCGGCTTTGACTTGCCAATCGTCGTCGTCCCAGGCATCGGGGACTTCAGTCCTTTTCCCCGCCATCAGTTATAAATTGAATCGAGGAACGTATTAAAAAGGCTGTGCGGGACAGGTGTGTAGGTCTTTCGTCTATGAAGTTTTTACGTCGCGTCGTAATAGTCCAAACTCTGGAGGTTCATGAATTGGACTCAAGAAAGAAAGAAGTCCAGGGCTAGGGACTTATATAAGGTGAGTACGATGCCAGATGGAAGGCTTCGCATCTGTTATTTCTCTCGCCGTCGTCTGATTGAATTTAGGTGAGTCAACCAATCAACTTTACTCGGTGGGGTTTGCGGCTCACCTACATCCCTTAAACCCAATTAGTGTGTCGATAGTGTCGTTCGTCTACAGAGGCCATGGGAAAACACTACACGAGTGTCTCACCCACTTATTTCCACTACTACAAAAAACAGATGTCAACTACTATGTATACAGCCACTATACACTACCTATTGCTACTATAAGAATTTAAGTTTGAATATTTTATAAACACCTTACGTATATACACACACATATATAAATATATATATATAATCATAATTAGTAGTAGAATAATAGGTATTACTTTACATTGTACTTGGGATATAGTGTGGTATACTGTACCTAATGCTGCAGGTACAGCCCTCCCTAGGTAGATATTCTCCGATGTGGCTGGCTGCAGTGCTAGCCATTACCTAGCATTGGCGAATGTGGGGTTAAACATGGCTTGTATAGTGTTTTTCAATGGCCTGTGTAGATGACCTATTATAGTGGATCGCCGCCCCTCATATCGACAGCAAGGGGGATAGATGCCTTGCAAAGTAGGTACTTGGTCTATTGTTTGGTGTACTTTCTTTATTCCAGGGTAGGCAGGCACACAGACACTACCTGCCTACACAATCTCAACATCGTCAAGTTTCTTCAGATATTGACTTCTATATATTATCTTTTTTTTTCCAATCGAGAAAGTAACGAATATCTAAAAGAAGTCTACAAATATCCGCCTCTTAACAATAAGCTGGCTTGAAGAACACTGTTAGGCATTATCACACGTCTATCCGGTCCCTTTTAGTCCTATTTCGTGTAAGTCACTAGCAATCATGCACCATGAAACATCACTCATAGTTTAACATTAGCATCAATCGCTCATATACAGAAATCCATCTCGTATCATAGGGCCTTGATCTCGTCATCGCCACCATGCAAAACACCGCAAGCTCATCCCAGCAATGGGGGACACGTTTGCCTGGGTTTCAATATACTCCAAACCAGTCCTTCAGTGAAACAATCCAGACCGGCACCGATCCACAAGTCACAGACTGGGCGGACAAGCAGGCCAAAGAACACGAGTTTGCCAAGAGCCGGCTCTCCGATCACAAGTTCAACATAAGTAAGATTTCGTCTTTAGCTTCTCATCCACCCATCCCCCACCCTCACCTGGCAAAGACATGGAGACGATACGAACCAGGGCGAGCATTAGTTTCTAACTAAGCGACATAACTCTAGGAGATTATGCAGACCCTCTCTTACCTCGACAACACCCCCCTTCTCATTATTACCCTAAGGGGGTCACGGCCGAGACAGAGAAGCAGTTATTAGATCTCATTGAAAAGATCAAGGCGGGAAACGCTTGAGATCCTTTGGATCGATTGAAGTAAAGCGGCCAGGCCTCGGTTCTGAGATTATTGACTCAACTTCTACTGCGACTCTAAAGTAGCACCAAATAATCATAGTATGTGGTGCTGGGAATTTTGCCAGTCCGTGATTCCAAGACTCGAAGCACGTGGACAACACAAATATATTATAAGTTTTTGACAGTGTTTATTTTCAAGGGCGTCAGCAGACTGCCTGTCGACTTGGTCGTTGCCCAAGCCTTCCCAGCTTTTCGCTGGTTTTAAGTCTTCACTTGTGCACATAATTCATATATCTACCAGCAAGCTTCACCAACCCCTATCTATAATCTTCTAGTCTACGCGAAAAGTTATCAAAATGTAGGATATCGACTGGCCTGGACTGCTTTTGTAGTCCGTCTCGAGGCGACCCCCCTCCCATCAGCTGCAGCTAAACAAGACAGACATAGGAGCACCACATAGTAAAAGGTTTGCATTCTAAGGCATCCCGTCTTGGCCCATGCTGTCATGCTCTGACACAAAAGCCCGGGCAAAGGGATCAATCCGCCGAGGCAATGGCCCTAGACCCAAAATCGAGTTGTACTGCTGCAGTAACTAGAACTCCGAGATAAGCTAATCGGAGAAAACCAATGTGTTGGGAATCGGACCTAATTTATTAGGTAGCCCACCTAGCAGGTCTCCAGGCGTCAATCGGTTTGTCCCCATCGCATTGGACACAACAGTTTAAAATTCTGACCTAAAAAAAGTAAGTTATTTTTGGGGCAAGATCGGATGCAAGTATTGTTACTAGCACTCCACTAGACACCGTTCCCGAGATCGCAGTCCATGAGCTAGGCCTTATTTCCAACAAAGGTCAGTTGCCTAGAAGCCTTCAAGTAGTATAACAAGGCTGACTATTATCCCTGCTTCCCTCTCCAAACAGCAAAGTGTATAGTTAGTAAGAGACGAGAAAATCAAGGTTTGCTGAAATTTCCGATTAGCTAGGCCGATTCCCATCTCGATGCTATAGAGTTTACTGTCAGATGTTAAATCCAAAATTCCCAACACACATCCGTACCATAAGCTTATTATTATGAGCTAAGGTGACGTTTTTAGAGGATGACACGACCATAGAAGGTTTATGACTATTTCAGCGAAGATTAAGCTCCGGCGTGCGAGGGGATGGTACGTATAGCCCGGTTGCTCTTGTCTAGGGGAACCCAATTTGTGCGAGATCATCTACTTTTTGGAATTTCGGCTACTCCTCTGCAAGTCCATCTACACCTTTACAACATCATCTACCCATTTAAATCAGTGAGTTATCACTTTAACAACCTATACTTAGGGATCATCATGTTACGAGTCATCGACCCAACCCGGGTCCCCCGACATTTCAATGGGTGCCACCCCCATTCCCTCGTGCAGGTATGGAATTTTACCGCGAAAATTGAGAAACAAACGCGCCGTCGCCAGTACTTAGAGGGGGAGCTTGACAAAGCGATGCAAGACGTCGAGGCGTTGAAACGCGAAAAGCGAATGGAAAAAAAGAACTGTAATAAATATTACCACTACTTGGTGAAGCGATGGGCCTTCAAAGTCATTGGTATTGAAGACCAATTTATACACGAACTTCGGTACGAGCCGGGGAGATACCCCGAGGTATGGGTTACCCCCCCAACATCGATAACACAGAACACACACATACAGGCTAATACGTCTTAGATTCTTCGAGCCCTGTACGGCTACGGCAGGAGAATAAAAGCACTGAAGAGACAGAGAGACAACATCCTCTATTGGGAAGCCATCCTTAAGGAGGAGCGTGCCCTCATCACCGCGGACCAGCGCGAGTTCAAGAGGCTTTACGGCCACATCTTCAAGGACCCCGCACCCTTCGCCGCGCTGGATGATGCCGTGCGTGCCGTGGATAGCATCACAAAGGCGTGGTCTAAAACTTGCTACCAGCTGAAGACGGACCGGGATGTCCAGACACTTTTGGAAGACGCCAACGTGAGGATAAAGGCTGCTGCCGGTTTCGTCGAACTTGCTCAACAGGCGTCGACGCGCAGGCCCCGCGAGCGTGGGACTACCAAATTCTCGGTGGAGCGAGTTAACCTGTCCAGGGCCTTGAGGCAAGTTTGCATGGTTCGGGAGTTGGCCAAAGAGGCACAGGCACGCTCGCTCGAGGTAGTCGGGTTTTACCCCGCGGACGCATTCACAGAGGCTAGCGATGTGTCACAGGCATTTGAGGAAGTCAACCGATGCATACACTCAGTGTGGGCGATGCTGGTGCAGGCTCGGGACCGGCACCGGGACACGAGGCGGAAGTTCAATGATGAGTGCAACGCATTGAATAACGCCAGGGAAGAACTGGACGAGAAGGGGGAGTTGATGTTGAAATACCTGGCTGATAATTTCGAACCGCATGAAATCCCGCCTGGATTTGATTCTCTGGTGTCAAAATACAGGGAAAACAAACGTTGAGGAAGTGAGGGGTTTTTTACCCCTATATTTGGGCATATGCTTTTTCGTACTTGTACGGGTTTTTGTCTTGAGAAAGTATGGGAATAAGACTCGGATGATTTAATGCTACGTGACATGACTTTCGAACGACGGTTAGTATTGGACGAATGTACAGATTATAGTGAAATTGTTTTTTAAGGTTAACATGATAAACCCATCATACAGCCCACCACCATAAGCTGCATCAATGATAATCGATGTTAGAGTATGAAATATAAATGCCCCATGGTACATCACTATTCTTGTGAATAAAGCCCTTTCAATATAAACATGTCAATGAGAGATCATTGCGTTCAAACAATGCAATCCCAACAAACATGGTGTTTGGGTGTGATATAAATAAATCGACCATAATGGTGTCGGGCTTGGTTTGGGATATCTACCGACAATGTCATGCACAAAATCGAGATTTAATCTGCGATGTGACAAAACGTGATGATATATCATTATTTCCCTAGAGCCTTGCAGAAGTAACACCAAAGGTGGCCAGGATCAGCACACATGGAAGAGGGGTGTTGTTGTGCCCTCGATCAAGATACAAAAATAGATCAAGCACAACCATTATACATTGACTATACACCTAAATTAACTAGCATAGAGACTTCTTAGATATTGGATAAAGGTAGGCACGATTGGAATTTAATGTTAATGATCACACGCTCTTGTAGAGATAAGTATACAACTTGGAGCTATCTTGTGTCCAATCATAACAACACCATGTCAAAACATATCGACACCCAAAGGGGTAATGCGATAGTGGCATAACAAGAGTTGACTGATGTATAAACGTTGACGTATCCTCTTAAAAGTAAAAACAAAAAAGAAATCGAAAAAATCTGCAAATTACTTTTATGTACATTGTCGAATACATACATCCCTAGTAGCGTTATCTATCAATGCCATCCCTCACGGTACCTCATAATCCCTTCCTCTCCCAGCCTTCTTTTGCCTCACATCATCTAAGCATATGTTTGACCTACTCACCACACCACAAACTTAGATATTGCACATACCCTAATTCCACACGACTAATTCTTCATCTAAATCTCTGGCTACTCAACCCTCCTCCTTCCTCATTTTGCAACTTCCGCCTTCAACTTTTGCTATTTGCATCCCATCCCATTCACAATATCAATGACTACCACCTCACTACTCTAGTACACAAACTCTCCACATACTGTGCGCCTAGTTAACTTGGTATCCGGCATCATTGAAGATTCATTAGTAATCTACTTGGTCTGCCAATGATTTTAGCGTGAACTTTAATGCAAAGGTCCGGCGCAATAACATCAAGGATACCATTGCCTAGCAACTCAAAACAATCACCTGTGTACCTTCATTTGCGTCTACATGTCACCTCTATTATTACTGACGCCTTAGTGCCAGAAAGCAGAACTTGTTAACTACGCAAGGCACAAGTAGTCAGGTACGTTGACTACCAACCGGCTTCATTTGCCATCTTTCCTAACCTAAACATTCATTCAAGTCTCAACAACTTTTCATTGCCAATCTCACGCAACTACATCACACACATTACAATACAGAAAGCCTTACGGCTTGTCATGTACAATGGATTATCCAGTCACTCCTAAGAAGCAAATACGGCCTATACTACTGGCCCAGCAACTAACGCCACCCACAACCATGGCCAAGAAGGAGGTCCCGGGTGCTAGCAATCATCATGATTACAGCTTCAGTACACCCATTCATTGTCTTCTGCATGATGAACCCGTTGCCCATGAAGCTGGAGTGCATGAGAACCTAGCCCCTTCCTTGCATGACCATGGCGCGAAACAGTCCCATGGCACACAAATTTCATCTGAATCTGCCCAGGCCCAGCATAGCAAGGTGCAAACCCAGCAGGAAGTAGAAGGGAAATTGCTCGGTGTACAGTTAAACCAAGGCGAGCCCGAAGCTGAGAATCAGCAAGCAGTGATTGTACAACAATCCAATGCTACAAAGCAGCAGCCTGGTGCAGATGATCGGCCCCAAGGCGAGATTGTGCAATGGCTTCACAGTTCGACAAGCCGAGAGCAACGCCGCCAACGCTTCACTAGTTTTCTCCATAGTCTATGGCCCTCGAATGATGAGTTTAGTGAGTGCTTTCGGACAGCTAAGTGCTCGCCTACATTACATCTCGGAGTTGGAGAGCTAATTATCTTGCTTTAGATGCGGCTCGCCATCCTTTTTACGACCCCGAGGAAGATGGCCTGTATGATGACTTCATCAAGTATCAAGAGTGGGACGGGGATTGCCCATATGACGACGACGATTACAATCCATTCACAGACCCTACAAGGAGCACCGAAGTCTGGCAGCCCAAGATTGGTGACGAGGGGATCGAAAACGAGTACGATCTTCAAATGGTGCTTAAAGCCCGCCGAGAGCATATAGCTCGTTCTGAGAATCTCAAGGCATATAGAAGGCGAAGAGACCAACTTATGAGTACTAGTCGGACTGGTTTCTATGCGACCCGAGGCTTTTTGAACAAGCCGGAGGATCCTCTTTCTGAATCTGACCCTGACTCTGGCTCCGAGGCTGGATCCGATCATGATGGAGGAATAGTTACAACAGGCCCAGAGCCGGCAGTCAAGATGGAGGAGCCTTCTCCTATTACGAATGCCCCACGGACAGGCAATCCCGTTATCCAACCCACAGTCTCAGCCAAGGGAATCAGAGTTTTTGGGGACCAGAGGCCGAACAGCGGCCGCGGCCGGCCTCGAGGACGCAAGAATAAACCCAAGAATAAGCCCAAGAAAAGTAAGAAGCCTAATAAGAGAAGACGAGGCCGCAACGACGATCCTGAGAGTACCTATCAGTATCCTGGCGATTCTTCAGACGACCAGCCAATTTACAAGAAAGGCAAGAAGAGCAAGAGCGAGACTGCTGCTGGCAACCTACCGTGGAAAGCTGAGACACGTGCTGCGGCTCGACGAGCTGCGCGAATGGGCGTTGATGGTGCTTGTGATATCGACACCGACAGCTCTAATAGTTCCGCCTGGGTGAGCGAGAGTGGTGAGAGTGGCGAGGATGAACTTTGGGAGAATATCCCCTTAATCCGCGTCAACTTCAAATAAAGCGACTGGGAGAAACGGGAGGAGAAGACTCTGTTGTTCCGCTTCCAACTATGATGATATCAATGAGGAACGAGCAGAGACTAGGCCCCGTACCATCTACATCACCAGTCGAGACATCCCACAACAAGTGATACCTTCACGCGTCTAGGTATGCTATCATGAAGAGCAAGGAGTTTGACATCTGTCAGTCATTTGCGTTGAACATGCTCTACTTCACAATCGCTTTCCAACGTTAATAACTTTGCGATTGCCGCCAGGTCCAAGCCCAACTCTTTTCATCTTTCTTTGTTTGTTGCAACTATAAGTCGCCATTTCCCGACGCATTTCACCAAATACCCCATTCGATATACCCTTGCATGTTGTATTACCGTCTGAGCAGAGGAGGCTCAATTGTATCCCGAAAGCGCGATTTTCCTTTCACCGGAATTTGCATTGGCAGATTGGGCGACGCACCAGTTAATATGCATCTCGCCCATTTGAGAGGGGCGATTGTGCTGTGTACAATAAATAATAAATCTATACCTAGGCGAGGGGTCCTTGACAGGAGGAGTTAGGCCAGGTTGTCTTAGACAGCTCTTGTAATGAATTGACAAAACGGTTGCGTATTACACGATCACCCGTTACCTCGTATCTGCTTATGTCTGTCAGTAAATCTAACGCGGTGATATCGCATCATCGTTAGCCACAACAAAAGAAAATCTAAAGGATCAGCACATAAATTGACACCTCTACAACACGAAGATTGGTGTGATGGTGGTCTATTGACTTCATGCATAGGACCTTTACTTTGCGGTGTTGTGTCACAAACCGTCTACCCATCATCTACTCAAGTAGCTAGGTAATGTGTCATCGACCATTGTTGAAATGCGCCCACCTTTTGACCTTGTAACTGTGGTTATCTCACCGGGCCACAAGGGCGCGTCAAACCGTTTTGGAGTAACCCGATAATGGGAAAAAGGGAAATACTCGTGAGATCACCGAGCCCCTTCACCGATAGTGCCGGGATCCGAGGTAGGAGGTTTATGACTCTTATATTTTAGTCCCCGTATATCAGTCAATTAATACCAGGTTTAGTGTAAGGTATATTAGTAAGGCTGCGTCGTTGGTTGTTGGGTTGTTATACTGTGCTGGGTTACTTTCACAATCGTAACGCACACTACGGGTGAACGTGAGGCCGTTGCGAGCCAATCACGCATCCCCCAACTGACTTTGACTTACACCGCCTGGCGCTAAGCAGCGATCTGTTATCAAGTTCCGGTGTGTGTGGTCTTCACATGGTACACTATCTACAGCAAATAATCTAAGCAAATTGGAGTCGTTACCGGGTTCGTCGTACCAGCTTTTTGCTTGCTTTCATAATCTTGGCTCGCGATTTATAGTAGATAGATCTATCACAAAGGATTGGGTTTGTGGTACCGGGCGAACATGTGGCCGCAATGGACCAATCATGGGGCCCCCTGTTGTCGCATTGATTTCCTGGTTGGAATTTCCAACAATATAAATTGCGTGTTTCAACAAGATGGCAATATATATGAAATCACCTGCCAACACCTCGGTTACTTTCAGGTGAACTAAGCTTTTGATATTCCTATATGACCGTAAGCCTCGAAATACAGCGAGTTATCGCATTAGAATAAGCTTATCGAATAGCACCCTCCCCCTCCCCCCGGGGCCTTCGTCACTATTTGTCTGTTTCTGTGGTGCTACCTTCGCCACCCATCGCCACCGTTCGCCACCATGACCGTCAAAACCGCCTCCTGCCTCTGTGGCGGCATCAAAGTTGAGATACACGGCGACCCATTCATGCGGAACCTGTGCCACTGTTCGTCATGTCAGAAGTCCACCGGCGCAGCCTTTGGTTCGCTTGCTGCTTATATGACCGATGTACGTATTACTGTTCCGCTCCCCATGGTGAGCCCATGGGAGCCAGTCCCTTGGGAATGGACTTACCAGGTCCCCGGACTCGTAGTCTCTCGCCACCCCTAACCTAACATACTCTCATTTATCGATGACAAAAGTCTAGTGTAAGCCCAATGAGCTAATATGCGGACTCAACAGCAAGTTACGTACGTAGAGTCCGAGCCCTCTTTGCTGAAGACATTTATCGATACGAGCCCGGAGTCGGGTGACATATTGAAACGGTCGTTCTGCGGAAAGTGCGGCAGTCCTGTCAGGGTTCAGCGCGGGAGTAAACCTGATACCCTGATTGTGCCCGTGGGCATCATTGACGGGGACAAGACTGTCTTTAAGCCCCAAGCGGAGTTTTTCTGTCGGGGCAAGGCCAATTGGGTTGGTGATATTCAGGATTCCAAGACCTTCGACGCCAATCCGCCAAAGTACCCGCCCGTGTAATCTGGGGAAGTTTTTTTTTTAACCCTTCTCAGTGCGCCGGTAGGTCGCACTGGATAGGAGAACATACCAATTGGGCAAAATACCGACCCCGAGATGTGCTAATTAGTGGTGTCTCGGTATTTCGGTATTTATGGGTGTCTTTGTCAGGTCGAAGCTTGAATGCTGAGTTTTGGGGGCGGCCATTTTTGGAGAGACTAGAAAGAGTCCCGTGTCAAAAAGGTGGCTCAACATGTTGCGGCGAGGTGACTCCGTGGTGAGGACGTATGCCGCTTTCAGTAGATATGGAGAATGTACATGTAACATCAAGTATGCTTTTCATCCTTATTTGGCATGTCACACAATGCCTACTCAGCTGTTTAAATTATCATGACAGATATTATAAAGCAAAAAAGAAAGGAAGGGAGGGAGAAGAAAACATGAGTTTGCCAAATTTAGGATTGCGACCGCGCGTCGTCGCTGTGGTAGGCTTATAGCTGTATTCGGCCCGGGGGGTTGTGACTCTCTGTACACATTAAGTACGCTGCAGAACTTACTAATTCCTAATGATAGGGAGGGCCTGCGCGCACGCTGCGGATCTAACACAATCCTTTTCTCTGGGTTCTTGAGAAAAAGCTTGGGGGATTGTCGGGGAAGAAGTCTCGAATTACGCGGTAGCCGGATGTGTTCTTTGATATGCTAAATTGATATAGTAAGCCTCTAGGTATATACTTGCTTGCTGATGAGAGAGGGCTGATATTAGAAGCATCAGCTGTTGGTTGACCATCTAGTATACCTAGGGTAGGGTGCCTTACCTGGTAGGTAGGCGTGCTAGGAGGAGGTGGCGTTTGGGTAGGATTAGGCTTGGGATGCGGTCCCCTTTTTTTCTTCTTAATACCCTTTTGTGTGTACCTAAATGTCAAGCTACATAGCAGCCCATTAGGTTGAAAAATGCATTTTTGGAACTGGAGCGAGATGGAATGCATCAGCGCGGGAAGCGCCACGGTATGGATGAATCAGGAAGTATCTATACTCTCTGCCCATCCGGGTAATTGTCAAGACCACATGGCAGCAAGGGTGCTAAAACAAGATACTAGTCTAGGTAATAGTAGTACCTTTCTATAACCAACTGACATCTATACATGGCTACTGTAGGTTTAGCACACACTTACTGCTACTGCTACTACTCTACATCAACCTACATATTTCCGCCGGCGAGAAATTCCCGAAGAGGCTGAACCGGACCCTACGATACTACTACACGTCGCAATGGTATCGAATCCCTAGCCACTTGGGCTGATATGCCGTCCTCTTAATAGGGGCATACGTACTTCATCCCCCCCCCCTTTCCATCCTTAAGGCCAGATAGTGGGTTATGATGCTGTCACAGTCACCGTCACCATCGCCGTCACTGTCACTGCCGCCCAGCCCTTCGAGATGTGGTCTGGTTACATACAGCAGCACATGCAAAACCCGTCGTGTCGATTCGGGGAAAGGGCTGTCCAAAATAGGCGATTTGCCTTTCCCGAGGCACGGCTACCGAGATATGCCGTGCTTCCCCAAGCGGTGTTGAACTGTGCTGCCGACCGATCTTGCGCTGCTCCAGTTGATGACAGGTAGTCTCTCTCTGCTCCGAGGTTAATGCAATGCTAGATCCGAAGTTTGCATATGTAGGTGTATACTGTGCCTTGGCAGCCCACAGACCTGGGATTTTTGTTTTTGCGTTTTTGGGGTTGGATGCGGAGAGCGAGACAGATAGGTACCGACTACCTATATTTATCAATTACCGTTGCAGCCGTGTTGAAACTTACCCAGTCTTCTACTCGTGGTGTTTTATCCTCAGCTCCTAGCCAGGAATCGCGGAACTGGGGTGACACAAGAAGGCGGTGGGCTGGTTCAAGCTGGCTGGCTCCTTTGTTCGTTGTATTGCATCTGATTTTACACCGTAACTGGCGATCCTTCCTTTTCAGATTGGTCAAGGACTCTGTCATTCGTTCACCTAACCCCTCTATCTAGCTGAAATAGTGTTTTTTTTTATTTGGGGGGTTTTTTTTTCTTTCCTTGTGCGCGCCCACCGACATTCCTCCATCCCGTCCTATGGTACGATATTGAGGAGAATTGCGGCACCGGCACCGTTCTACGGTAGTCTGTAAATAACATACTAAAAGGTTAGTGCACTACCTCTGCTAGTGACCTCCCAAGGCTGCCCAATAAGGTTACCCAGAAGCTTCTAATTATACTGCTTTGGGGCACACTATGAGCCTACGACCTTGCAGATACGATCCCGCTCCCGTATCTTGTCCGACTCGAGCTCAATCCTTCCCAAATCTATCGTCAGACAACAGGTGATGCGGTTCGGCGATCGCCTTTGTGCGGCACCAATCAACTCCCAAGTAATTACTCACTGTCTCGCCTTTTCTATTTTACCTGTACCTGGTATCTTCTGGATGAAGCGGCAATTGGTTTCTTGCTGGTGGCGTTTGCTTACTTAGCAGGCACTAACCTATTTAACCCATAAACGAATTGGAATCAGTATCGCACCGTTGCCTCGCGCAGCAGCAACCGTATATTCTTGGTCATCCCTTTGCAAGCATATATTCTTTTTTTTGCCGGCGGGCTACTTTGCCACTGTCGCGTTATGCGTTGTTTCGGATATCTCTTCTAATATCATAGATATCGGATGTTGCGAGGGGGGTATTCCTGGCTTCAGCTGAGATGTTTGTACGAGCTGAGATTCGGAATTGTCGCCACGTGCCGTATAATATGAAAGAGCATGGACGGAGTAATAGCGCGCGGCTATAGAAGGATGATAAAGGGGAAAGCCCGTGGGGATAAGCAATCGAATACTTTCAAGTTCGTGGGAAGCTCTCGTCTCTCTGCTGTCGAATTTGAGAGAGTGTATTTTCGGTCTGAATGATGTAAGCAATGATTGTTTCGAGCTGCCGTATCTGTCTTATTCATCACAGTGCCTATTATTAACGATGAGTAAAAATAGGCACGGTAGTTAGTTCTTATGACGAATAAATAGGTAACGTGTATGCGGATTCGCCGGCTCTGGCAATATTCGGTCATACCTGTTTATCTACGGTAGCTACTGTATCTGGGTAGGTAGGTAGCGTAATGAATGAGTGTACCTACACTGCGAAGACGGCTCTGATGGCGGCGAGACCTATGTATGTAAGGTATGCAAAATATCACATCATCTGTGCATGTTACAACACTCATCATAACCCCGGCTAGCTTGTTGAAACCCTATACCATTCGTCCACCCGCGATGAAATAGGTAAATTCTTGCGGTCAGCCTCCCTTTCAGGCCGGGGGAGGGTCTGAATCCGTAATCGCTGCCAACTACTAAGTATACCAGGCAATATCAAGGTCTCACGACTCCAACAAATGTACACATCAGACATTCATTACCTTGTACACTACTGATCCTGTTTTGAGCTTCACCAGCCTCCACATATTGTATCTCAACCCCTGTGGCCTCTTTTGCGTAGCATATGCGCGATGATATCGTCTGCGTCGGATCCCCCAAGACCATGTTCCAAGCTGGGTAAAGAAACTGTCGGTCTAGAGCTGACTGTGTCTCGTCTTTTGGTTCGAGGAGCTCTGGCCTATCTAGCGTCTCCCTCTTTCCCCATCAGGGTATTCCCCAGCTTCATATCTTTTTAATCCCCACAAAGCTCCTCATAACAGACCACATCGCTCCGTGGACGCTACCATGGAGATAGGGACAGGCCTCGAAGCTGGTAAAGAGCGCGAGCGGACTACCTAGACCAATAGGCCTGTGACACAGAAGGCCTTACAGAAGATAGCCCAGGAGATGTCCGGAACCGGAAACCAACACCGACTACGTGCTGGCGTGCTGTGAGTAATTGGATATTGGCAACACATAACCGTCTTACCTAACTCCTTGGAAACGTTTAGCTTGGGTATGACGAAATATAGTACGATGTCTAACCTTGGAGAGCCTGCGTCTCATTGATTGTAATTTGTTGGCTGGCAAGAGTGCCACAGACTCACAACTAATGCGTACCATCCAGTCAGTAGCTGGACACTAGGATTGGTTCCACGCACCCTTACGGGTTTGGATACTAAGTACCCTCACTAGAAGGCAGCCAGGGGCACTAACTACACCCTGACTTTGCGAGAGGGTCCCCCTGCTGTACTAGAAATAACGGATCCCTTCACTGTTGTGTGCGCTAAACACGCAGGCTAAGGAGGGGGGCCTCTAGTATAATGGATGTTTCGAGCCCAGCTACCTCTCTAGTAGGTACTATTTCCCATTTAACTTGGGAATATAGACGTACCTAAATCATGTATTATGTGTAGTACAGTAGATAGAGTGCCTCGCGGTAGCAAACATGAGATATATATACGTCTACTAGTATATACTTTGCTCGTAAGTATATGTGTACAGTAGGTAGTCTAAATACGGACAGGATTAGGTAGGATATCTTGATGTCCTGGTAGCAGCTTGTTTATGAATGAAGGTCGGTTTCGATTGGAGAAGTTCGAGGCCACACCGATCATCACCCCTTCCTGCCACTGCGACATGAAGCAATCACATCTCCCTTTTCTTTTCCCTTTGACTTGATCTATCATCTCCCGCGCGCAAGAACTTATCGCTAGACAATCGCCATTCACCTATCTATTGATCTATTGATCTATTGCCAAACAATCAACATTAGGCTATCCAACAAAAACAAACGCGCACATGCTTTCGCCATCCGCCCTACACCACCAATACCACCTATACCACCTACCTACACCACGTACCCTACTACACGAGTTACTTAGTACATGAGCTACCTAGGTACAATAGGCGGCCTTGGGTACCTACGTCCCTACGTCCCTACCTACATGTACATACGTCTTATTATTGATCTAGATCTTGGACCTGTAACTAAGTTATTGTTACCATTGCCATTATTGGCGGGGGCTTGCGAGCAGGGCACCCATCATATTTTAATTCGGGCATCCTCCTGCTATCAATATTGTTAATATTGTCGTTCTTCTTTCTCTTCTTCCCCTCATCCGTCGCCCTGGTATTGATTGGTCTTGGTATTGGCAGGTCTGGTCCGGCCAACACATTACACATCACACTCACACCTCACCACTCATGCTAGGTATATGTACCTTGATAAGCAGGCACCAAACCTACCCAAACCTACCTACCTAGACCTAAACCTGCCTGGGTACTTAAGAATACCACTACACACTTTCTATTGTACAATACCTACCTACTTACCCACCGCCTACCGACTTATCCTACCTATCCTGCCTACTTGAGACTTAACTCACTCACTCTACCTACGCTAACTCCCAACTAACCCACCTAATTGATTACCCCTCCTACCCTTCCCGGCATCCCGATACCCTTCTTCCCTCCCTGTAAATTCGACCTAACTGTTTACTACTACCCCCCCCCTCCCCCTCTACGCTAGGTACATACTAGTAGTACCCTTCTACTCTTCTACCAACAACCAGCATCACCGCTGCCCAGCTCCAATCTTCTCCGACCCCCACTGCCCATCCGATCTTCTCCGCCAAACAAAAATCCAAATCCTCAATCTATTTGCATACCTATTTTCTACAGCATCAACGTCGACAGTTGATAATTCCAAACACGAACTCGCGTCTCTCCCACGTCTCCAAAATCACCGCGCATCGGCGTGGGTGGAATATCTTGCAGGTTACTACTGACCATGGCAGCTTCGGAGGGAGGTTTTGACCTGCTAAGGCGGGCGACACAGGCCATGATGTCAAAGTAAGTGGTAAATTGATTTGTATCCTCGCAATTTCTCATTACCCCTCCATACCTCTCGCTATCTCCATCCCCGACGTCCGCTGTCTCCTCCTTGTGCCTTGCCCTGCTACAGTTGCATCTGAACTTGCCTTGCGTACGTGCGTGCGGTACCGGCGTGGCCTGTTCGTTACACACCTTTTCTATTTTGCCTTGTTGTGTGCACCTGTGCACCGGTCACCCGTCATTTCAAGCCACAGAGAGAGTTGCACTCGCGTTGCGTGCACAGGCACAGGCACAGGCGCAAGCATAGGGAACTTTTCGCGTCTCTTCCATTTAGCCATTGCCACTCCTCCACCTCGGTCGTCGATGACCCTGGTACCTCTTGGTTTGTAACCTTGGAAATTTCCCTATGGCTTGTTCAGGGCTTGGGCTTGCTTGGGCCGTGGAGGCGAGGGGGGACGGTCCTCTTGCCCGTTAGGACCCTAATTACCGAGAAGAGCAAGCCGTCGTAATGCACTCAATGCAGATACACCACGTTTCCCCAAAGCTCTACACTAGGGCTCATCACTGTACTCCGAGTCAAAAAGGAGTCACAGGAAAGAGTCAAGATCGGGGCTACGGGTAGCAGCTCGCCACGACACTGGCCCAACAGTATGGAGCACGGGGCGTGCGGGCGGGCGGGCGGACAGGCGAGAGAAAGATCAATTTTTGTACCCTCCTTTCCTAGTCTGGGTTCGTCGGCGGTCAACAACCGACGGCTTCCCTGCTTAGCGTATGCCTGCCCTCGCTACGACAACCTCAAGTCAGAGATCAAGTCGTGACGATGCCTTCACTGCACCGGGGGAAAAAACTTGGCCCACTTGACCGCAAAAAGCCAGTATTTATGGTACTGGGAGCTGAGGGCTACTTGTGCGCTGCTTGTCCTAGTCAGACATGGGCTCGGCGTGCTTGCTCCTACTTGCCGTATGGCCATACTATTCGGCAGGTATCGATGTCGCGGCCTGACTCGCTAGAACCCGGACCGAAAAGCAGCCCAATGGGCTGGGTTGATTTCGCAACCACCCCACCCTCGGGTTGATCGATAGCAAGCTCCCAAAACGGCTCCAACAGCACCCCTGCGCCCCACCCACATTCCCTCCGACCACATGGCGGCGTGGTTGTGCCATGGGTGCCACCGGGTCCCTTCTTGATGAAGGAGCATGGGGGCCCGTGAAACAAATAATCGCTCGCTCGTGAAATCTCTGGCTTTTTTTGTGCAGCTCCTCCAGCTTCTGATGTGCCTCACTGTGTTTCGCATCGACTGTTTGATAGCACATGTTGATTCGTTCCCACGCGGCGCAGTTGAGATACGGCCTGCTCGGCAATGTCCCATCTCCCTTCATCTGAAGTCCCTGACACTCAAACTATGACTTCGTCATTCTACTTTTCTTTCTGACCATTTCTATTTTTGTCTTTTCCTTCTTCTCTTCTCTTTTCTTCTTTTACCCATCACTCCACTATAGAAACTCTCTAGATTTTTTCCCGCTGCCATAACTTTCATCCCATCATGGCCGCGATTAACAGTCTACGCAGGGCTTCGACAACAGAGGACGATGCGGACCAGATCGGTTACGATACCCCGAGATCTGGGATCGCTACGCCTCAGCCTGACCTCAAGGACAAACGACTGCCTGGTATCATGAGCTACTTCGGCCAGGTTCGTTATACCCCTTCAGCTTCGCCTTTTCCTTTCCGTCCCTCCACCCAAGCAGGAGACACTGAGACACCGTGTCCTACCTCGCCTCAGGCAGAAAAAGAACCAGAAAGAGAGACGGGACAGCCATCAACTTTGGGCGTGGACGTAAGAAAGGATGACGAGCCCGTGATCTCGCCTCTCCTCCCACATCACGGAGTAGAGCCTGCAGAATCAGTACATTCTTTACAACAAACAACTTCTTTCTTCAATCCCTATCCTACCCCCCCCTGCTCGAAGACACCCTCGGAAAGAGGACAGAAGTTGAGCGACGCGAGTGCCGATTCGGGCCGAGAGCCTCCAATATGTCCACCAACTCGGCCCTCTTTAAGCACAGCTACCACGGGTGCTTCAGGTCGTTTAATACAAAAGATTCGGAGAGCCACTCTGGCATCACCTGTTACAAGCGTCGTTACTACTCATAGCGTTCCTATGAGCTGCGTTCCCAACCCGAGTGGCTGTGTGAATGCATCAACTACACCCAGTTCCCCTTTCGACCCTGAACCCCCCAAAGTCGATCGCGCCCCATCTCTCTCTGATCAGCGCGACACGATAGACAGATTAAGAAAGCTAACACTTACTCCTTCGAAAAAGAGCGGTCCGCCTACTCCTACGAGAGCACTCTCCGCTGCCCAACCGTCGCCCGCCGAGGACCGATCATCGTCGCAGACAAGCCGAAACGGCACGGACTCGAACGGCCGACAAAGCACCTCTACATCCCGTAGTGGCGGCGTCCAGGCACCACCTCAGAGGGGCAAGCTGACGATCAAGATTCGGGAAGGGCGCAATCTCCGACGGAGTAGAGACCCATACGTTGTAGCAGTTTTCCAGCGAAGTGAACTCATTTCGCCTGGCCCAAGAACGTTCGAAGACGACGGCGAAGTAGTTGCGCCGGTTACCAGCATTCACATGGGCGGTATACCGATATCCCGACAGGGAAGCGACTCGGGCCGTCCTATGGCAATTCCAATGAGGAGTCGCCAAAGTAGCAACACGAGCATTTCGGACTACACGGCCTTCCGCAACCGGACACGAAGATCGTTTACGAGTCCAAAGTGGGATGCCGAGGCGGTTTTGTACGTCATATTTTCTCTCCTTTGCCTGCGTTGGTGTTATCAGCTGACCTTTTCTAGCGATGTCGTGGATTCGGATATGCTTGTCGATATATCGGTGTATGACCATGGTTCTGCAGGCGAAGAATTTCTTGGTCATGTTGACTTCCAAGCCATCGTTCCCGGGAAAGATGAACCTGTGCGGGGTTGGTTTGGTTTGAAAGGAAATGCCGACACAACGATAGATAAAGAGCCTACCGGCGAAATTTACGTTGAAGCCCTATACCAAAGTACCGAAAAGAAACATTATGGCCCAGACGACTTCCAAATTCTACGACTAATCGGCAAGGGCACCTTTGGCCAAGTCTATCAAGTGCGAAAAAAGGATACTAATCGTATCTACGCCATGAAAGTCTTGTCTAAAAAGGTCATAGTACAGAAAAAGGAAGTAGCACACACCGTCGGGGAGCGGAATATTCTGGTGCGTACCGCCACATCGGAGTCTCCGTTTATTGTCGGCCTGAAGTTTTCATTCCAAACTCAGAACGACCTATTTCTGGTGACGGATTACATGTCTGGTGGCGAACTCTTCTGGCATCTGCAGAAAGAAGGTCGGTTCGACGAAAAGCGCGCCAAGTTCTACATTGCCGAACTTATTCTCGCTATTCAACATCTGCATCACAATGATATTGTTTACCGCGACCTAAAACCTGAAAACATTCTTCTTGACGCCAATGGCCACATAGCCTTGTGCGATTTTGGGTTATCTAAAGCAAATCTAACCAAGAACGATACAACCAATACGTTTTGTGGAACGACGGAATACTTAGCCCCGGAAGTGCTACTGGATGAGTCTGGGTATACTAAGATGGTGGACTTCTGGTCTCTTGGTGTCCTGGTTTTCGAAATGTGCTGCGGATGGAGCCCTTTCTACGCCGAAGATACACAGCAGATGTATAAGAATATCGCATTTGGCAAGGTTCGCTTCCCACGGGATACCCTGTCTCAGGAAGGCAGGAATTTCGTTAAGGGGTTGCTAAATCGAAACCCAAAGCACCGTCTGGGTGCAATCGACGATGCAGAGGAGTTGAAGCGCCACCCCTTCTTTGCTAGTGTCGATTGGGGTTCACTCTCGAGAAAAGTGATCACGCCCCCTTTTAAGCCCAAGCTGAAGTCGGAGACGGATGTGTCGTATTTTGACCCTGAGTTCACCAACGCTCTTAACACTAACGGTTCGTTGAACGAGCGGGCTCAGCAGCTGGCTGCCGGCTATGCGGCGTCAACACCATTGTCTCCGTCCACCCAAGCTAATTTCAAGGGTTTCACTTTTGTTGACGAGAGCGCACTCGACGACCATATGAAAGGGCGGTTTGACGACGAGGAGATGAGCGACAATGATGTTCAGAGTGACACGGATCATCGAGATAATGACTGGGATGATCTAGAAGATCTCGATCTTCGTAAGGGGAATCGAATGAGTGGTATCGTCAAGAACGGCCACCAGACAGACGAGCCGTTCCAACAGTTCGACCTATAGTCGAACCACCTACCCGAAATCCTAAAGTCGACCACATACTTATCCATCCCACATTACCCACCAAGTACACTGGTGACATTGCTCTTATTTTTTTTCTCGCTTGCTTAAGGAAATTGTATTCAACTGGCATTATTGCATAGGGCGGCAGTTTATTGCATGCGGGCACAGCTGGCTTGAATAGGCCGGTGGTCGGTGGGGGAGGCGTTTGGCTGTTGCAAATAACGAGGGATTCTAGCACATACATACAAGGCCGATTGAGTTTTCAGTACTGCATGGTCATACTAAAAAGGTTACGGAATTTTTTTTCGACATTAGTTCCTCTGTTTCTTTCTTTGACACACAGTCTTGGAGCCTTTCTATGGAGTGCGATATATGAGATGGCGATTGTCATACCGGGATGGCGCACGGATTTTTCAGTGTTCCCTTCCCCAGTCTTGTCGACTGCGAAAAGCTATGTTATCTTGGAGTGTTGATTATATGTGGTCTGGTGCTATGGTCGCACCCAAGCTTTCGGAACTACGCTAGGGGAGGGGGGACGGAGAATAAGTGAAACCGATCTCGATCAGCATCCTTTTAGCGTTGCTTACTTGGATTCGTTAGGTTCCCCACGTCATTTTTCGTGACCCTTGGCGTGTTCATGGACTAAAAGCCTGACACTCGAGTTTTCTAGTCTAGGGCTACTTATCTAATGCGAAGCGAGTAATGAAGTACCTATTTAGGTGAAAATATGTGCCCTCTACTCTTTTCTGTCTCTCTTTCCGACTCGGAGGTACCGTAGAAATCGCCCCTTTATGTGGGGGGTTTTTTATCGCCTTGTTCCTGGATAGCCGGCTTGCTAGTTACCTCGGTAATACATATCCATGAGAATATAGAGCAAATCGAGTAGTAAGATGGTACACTAGGAGCCATGACACGTGTGATGGGCAACTTGCATAGTGTACTAACTAGTACATCGATACTGATCATATCGCTAAGTCGTTACGTTTACTGCTAGTTCTTTTTTAGCGTGATGACCGTTTTTGGATGGTAGGTATTAGGTACTGTTGACTAGAGGGAACTAGTAATAGTTAGTCGAGTCGAGTCGAGGTGAGAGAGTCTCCTTTCTAACAGACTGTGTTTCTTTTCATTTGGTGGCTTGTTTATTATTTAGTCAATGACCTTGAGGGTTGCGATTTGTGTTGTCACGACGACGTGTAAGTAAGGAAGTGTCTCATCTTATCTATCTGTTTCGCGAAATGGATGGAATTAGGTCGAGAATCACCTATTGTAGACTGAATCCACTGAGTCGGAAACGCTGCCTGCTATGAATGAGTAAGTAAGTGAGTGAGTGGGTTGCGGGTTTAGTCTTGACGCTTTGTCACTGTTCCATGAATCTTGACTGCGATCTAGGTTGAGAATATTTCAGGATTAATTGGTACTTACTTCTTCTAGACACTCTTATCTGTCAACTTTGATAGACGGCTGACATGTGGCATATTGGTTCGTTAGTCATGTAATGGGTGGTCTGTTTGGCCGTCTTATATGTACTCTACTTCCCTGTTCCTCGCGTGTGTTTTACGTCTTTGGATATTCGATGAGCCGAGGTATGTAAGTCCGGGGAGGAGAGGAAGATAGCATGTGTTCTCTCGCTGGTGTATGTGAAGTATCATCTACGCAAGACGGGAGAATGAATACAAGTACGTGGATTATAGCCTATGCCTACCTTATATAGAGACACGTAGTTATCGTATACTTGAGCGGCTGATGTAATATGTGCCTACATAACATGGCACTCGTATGTTCTAAGATATCGCTTGCTAGAAGGTGCTGGAGGCTCGGTATTCCATCATCATGATAGCGGGATCTACCAAGATGGCTGCATCGGCTAGTGTTTGCAGAACTATCTATTTGGTCTGTGGGAGCGGTGAATGACAGCACCGGATAGCGTTTATCTTCATATATTGTTGATAAGGGGCTGGTATGAGATCACCATAGTAGCATAAGGCGCCGAAATGTATGTATATCTCTACTACCTCAGCTACCATACTCTCACTATATTCTTAGGTAGCAGAATATACTTCGTATGCTTCTTCTTGTAGTGACGCGCGTACGATCGATGATGGGAACCCCGATCGCTTTTTATTACTGTCCCTGATCCAGGCCCTTGTATCTTATACGCAGGTTAAAGCAGGAATTGAATGCATGATTCTACGCTGACTATAAATAGTGAGATATCAGGTAGTGATTTGGTTGTCGGTTGTGGCCATAAGTCGAGGATAATAGCTAAGAACCGCCCAGCTGGTAAGTGGGTTTAAGAAACCACCTCTTAGCTATGACTAGTGAACGCCACGGATGACTCGATAGAGCTTCTTTCGAATTTAATATCTAATTCATGCATTGTTGCTTCCACATGACTCCCCACTTTGAACGCGCTTAGATTCAGAATGTAAAGCGGAGGGGAACGTTGTCGATTTCGGTAGAGGCTGGTCTGCTCGCTTCACTTATTGCCGCAGAGGACTCGGTGTGATACCTGGCTGTGACTTATATTCCTAGTACAAGGGTGTTCCGGAAAAAAAAACACACATTCGGGGTCAGTAGTGTCTAGTATTCCTACGGTGACGCTGTGATATACGTATTTGGCTCGCATGATTCGTTGATGGACCGCAAATAACCCGATCTCGGCATTCATGATTCTTTCTCTCCTCCACGCCTAAGGGTGTGGGGAGTAGATCGTCCTGGGCTAGCGATTATATATATATTGCGCACCATAACGAATAAATCGAGATAGGCGTATTCGTCCTAGCTTAATAAGTTCAGCCATGTATACCTCCTCAGACGGTTAACGAGCAAGCGGCTATCGATCTAACAGCCTCGTTCTTTCGAAGCTGGTATAACATACTGTACATTTGTAATAGGTTTCATGTATAAAACCACTTATTACATTATCAAGAGTTAGACATATCTGTGTGTAATTCATTGCTATTAGTGATCTTAACATATATGTCCTTAGGTAGCGATGCATTTCCAAAGACTTGAATGGAATAGATAATATTCGTCTTGCGAGAGAACACCGTCCATACGTCGTGTTCAGCGCCTCCGAGCGTTTCGACATTAAGAGCTAGCAGTGACTTTTCTTCGCGTGTGGGCTTGTCGCAATATGTAGTTCCCATGGCTGTTTGTCTGGCTGAAGGAAGCATATGGCATGGTAGCTCCTAAAAGTAGTCAAAACATAGGAACGCAGAACCACTAAGGACGATTTACTCGAGGAAATGAAGCCTATACTACGCGTAGGTTTGTGCATCCATGTGAGATCGATATCCGTAGAAGCAGGGCCGTATCGTGTGCGTTGTGTAGGTAACATTCGATTATCATGCGGCGTGGATATAAGAAGAGTCGTGAGATGCGAAAGCCTGTCTATAATTAGTAGAATTTAATCAATGGACGGGGCAAGACTTAGTGATCCTCGCAGCAACATCGAAGAAACCGAAGCATGTCTGTACTGTATATGACCCCGCTAACACTCTTCTGCTAGTGTAAATCTGCTCTCCGGCATATGTAGGAACTCGACCAACGCCCCCTTTCCCCAGCGCAGCCTAAACACCAAGACCAAGCCTATGCCGAACGAACTCACCGGTACGCCGGGCGATATGTTCAACAGAATAGAGGCGACCCTATATGGACAAATGTAGAGCTGGTAAACTACACGTCCTAGACAAGTCATCGCATGAGAACTCCCCGTCAGGGACGGTGGGTCGAGGAGCGCAAATGCAAGCCGGGGGAGAACCGGCCGGAACATACTCGAATCCGGGGATACAACATACCCGTACTATAGGACAATGGGCCGTGGCATCGACGGATGAAAATGAGTTAAAACTAGGCGATAAAAAGGTCATGAGATGACGAGGGAATAAAGCGTCGTATACTTACCGCAGCCAGCTACTTTACTATCCAGTGGCATTGTGAAGACTAGCATAACCACGATAATAAGAATATTCAAAAGGGCAGGGACATCGGACAAGGCAATTTGTAAAGAAATGCTAACTCGTAACAAATCGTCGTATGCGTTCTATGCCGGTAGCAGCCACGGTACCAATAATCCGCCGCGATTGTTTCGACTACTATACATACACAGCATACCCGAGGGTGATTCCTGCATTATTTCCCCAGTTGTAGGGGGGGGAGAGGGGAGAGGTTCTAACCTTATCACACAATTCTCTCAAGGCTAATAAACTTGCTCATAAAGACAAAGATGAAGCGTCTTTCGTTGTCTTGATATCAGCGGCAGCAGCAGATACCAAAGGCGTAAAATATACACGGATATTACTCCACTCGCACGTAGCCAACCCGGGCGTCTCGTTGATCGATATTTACCGTCGCCCAGCAGTATATCGGACTACCCACCACCCACACATATGGTTTTTCCCGTCTTCGGGCTTTGTGGTCGTTTGTTTTGCCATTGTTTCAACTCCGTCACCCTTAGTGGTGAGCACCCTCCTCCTCTTCTTCCTCCTCGACTAGCCAGTCCTCGACGACGGCAGGTGTTGATGTGGCGGTGGCACCCTCGTTACCCTCGACCTCGACGGCCATGTTCTCGTACTCCTGCAGGCTGGTGGCAAGGTCGGCCTCCTCGGGGGATTTGGGGGGTTTAGGCGCGCTGAATGTCTGGACCTGGCCGACACTGTCTGAGTCCTTAACGGGGGAAGGCTTGTAGGCCTTGAGTTCCTTCAAGTAAAGTTCCTGTACGAAGTCGGCTATCGGGAAATGAATATGTTAGCTCGCTTGGGATGACTTGATAACTGGCGGCTAGTAGAAAACTTCAGAAACCGTAGCCGCTGGCCTATAATGAATGATAGGCAGCAGCACAGCACAGTCTCTAGCGCAATCCCTCTCTAGAGGATCCCCCTCCGTGACCTCTTCGCCGCATATCGCCCACGTTCCGAACGATTGGAAGGGATATCCGGAGATACGAAAGGCGGGTGTAAGGAAACAAGTCGAAGCTCACCTCGTCGAGAAACGGTCGGGGCAATGAATCCACGGACGGCGTTGACCCTTGCGACACGGGTGGCAGCCGAGATGGCCGATCGGGCGGTCTGGCGAGCAGGTCAGATAATCAATCAATCAAGCAATCAATCCAATTGGTATTTAACGCAGTCGTCCGTATTAACTTTGCAACCCATTCTCCCCTCCACAGAACAAAAAAAAAAAAAGACTTACCGAGACTCTCAATGATGCGAGCATATTGTCTGTCGGCTGGATGTAGATGGCCCGATTGGGAGATGATTGGGGAATCGGTGATGTCGACGATAAGTGGTTGAAGGGTTGCGTTGATTTTTCGTTCTTCGGTCGGATTGCTTGCGGCGGTTCGGCTGAGTCCAATCAGATCCATTTGAGGCGAGAGAGCTTGGACCACTCCAGCATCCGGTATAGCGCGCGTTTGTAGGTGATAGCACTAAACAGAGATCTCTTGAGTGGTCAACCTGCTAGAATTAGGTGTAGGAAGGTAAGTTATGGGTCAGACCAGGGGTCTGACCCCTAGTTAATCTACCATTTCCCCCCCGCCACTCAGCCACCACTAGCCACTTTTCCACGCCACATAGGGAAGGTACGGGTGGTACCATACGGGGCACAGTATAATAAACACAGTAGCTCCTCACAATGGTTCCTCAATGGGTGGAAACCGTGTGAATTCTATAATAAACACTACTTATAGTTATAGTAAAATATTCCACACCTTGCTACCTTAGTAAGTAAGAAGGTTTTCGTAACCTCCGATGAGACAACAGGTATCTCTAGCAATGTTGAGATCGATAGTGCCATTGTATGGTTATGTAGTGGTCTATATCTATTTGGTTTACTGCGACTACACCTGGACACGTACAATCAATAAGAAGTAAGATAAAACCGCATTATAATTGACAGCTATACTATGTACACTCGGAACTGCTGTAGGGTAAGTCTGTCACGATCAGCCAAGATCAGCACCTCCAAAACACTCCCCAGATCATCACTATTTCGCCACATACAATAGTCGAGTACTCAATTTATTTGATTTCCTCTATTTCTACCCTTCCACGGATATGCTCTTGCCCATATATGTATGGTGGCCTCCTCCGCGGCCCGGAGGCAGAGAGAGCATCGATGCTGCCGGTACTGTACAAGATGGTAAAGGAAGAAAATCGGGGTATCGCCGATGGGAAAAAATCACGGATATAAATCAACCCCCTCCTAAAGCACAACTAAGTAACGCCACCTATCCGGGCTGCCGTGAATTTAGAGGCTTATGACCAAATCCAACTTTCTTCGTAGCACCTACTCCGTGGTCATCGTACCGAACTTTGCCCTAGTTAACAGTGCGTGACTGACGCATCACCCTGCCAAAGATCCCCTATCGTGATAAAATACAGTGGCAAGGCCATAATCTGTCGAATGATTTCCGTATTAATGTTATCCTCGATTGTTTAAAATCGAGCTTGAAATTGTCGAGTGTTAAGGCAGAGTGAGCCCCATCCGCGTCAATCGACAGTGGCCGTGTGGTCTATTACACACTCACTCCTGTGTTGCATAGTCCTCATTGGACAACGCGACTCTTTGATTATGATATCCCTTAATGTAGTTATAGATTCGCTCAGTATCGAGCTATTCATGGACTTCGCCTTCATCATCGGAACTGAGGCGTTGCCGCTTCTCCTCTCGGGTTTCAGATACCAATGAATCGACTACTTTCCGTTTAGATGGAGAGGCTAAACCCTCTCCATTTGCGCTCGGGTGGACAGTTAGACTATTGGCAGCTTCTTTCAGTACGGCGTCAGAATCGCCAGGTGCAGCTTGAGAGGCCGACTCAGCTGCGGCCGTGTCGATCTCACGCTGAGCCGCATCTTCATCCATTCCATTAACTCTGGCCTTAGGGCTCTGAGTCGCGCGATCTGTCCCCGGCGATGCGTTATTACTTGAGCTAGGCTCGTCGCCTCTCCGTCTGGTACTCTCGAGGTTGAAGTTAGGGGATCCACTATAAGGATTCTCGGACTTGCGTAACGGGTTCTCGATATAGAATTCTTTCAGTACTTCGATTGCCTTGACGCAATGATCTTGATTCGCCGCCAATGCCTTCCACCACGGTTCTCCATTTTGATCCTCTACCCGTTCTCCTGTAAACGTACTCGCGAAAAATATGGATGCAATGGCTATATCACGTGCTTCCATCAGAAGGGGTAGTACTGTCAGACACGAATCATTACAAAACGCCCATGCTGCATGTCGCAGATTCTTATTGTGGATGAGGCCAACCTGGCCGAGGAACTCGTAGAGCTTGAAGTGCGGATTATCGATCATGACGTCGAAGGTGAGGCACTCAAGCATGACTTCCTCATACATGAGGATACTGTCGCGCCATCGCCAGTACTCTTTAGATTGTTCGTCAACGATGAGCTTGGGGTTCTTTTGAGCAACCTTTGCTACGGCAATAATGATGTCTTTTGTTTTCCGGCAGTTTTCTTCGGTCTTGTTTGCGAGGAAAAGAGCGGTAGCAGCAATATTCTATATGAGACTTGGTGGTTAGACATAACTATCAAACTGGAAAAGATTTCATTATTGTCGAGGAAATAGAAACATGTGGTAGGTCGTGGTCTAGACTGCACGCCGAGAGCAGCTTCCTTTGATAAGAGATAGGGGACCTACATAGTGATGTATTCCTTGTTTTTCCTCAACCATACTGCGCCTCATATAGAATCGGTGGAAGAAGACGCCCGCCACGTATAGGGTAATCTGAGGAAGCTCCAAGAGAATGCCGGCTTGATAGATGAAGTTAACACCTTTCGCTCGCCTTAATCTCTCCTCGGCAGGCGGAAGTCCGTCTAGGATGCTCGGACTGCTGAGGATCTCCTCTTGCGTGAAGAACCACTGGTTTTCCATGGTGGAAGGCGTCGTGGGCGCAGAGGACGAGGGAGAAGAAGCACCTCGTCGCGAGTGGGGTCTGGGAGGCGAGGTGCGGGATGAAAGAGTGGGAGGGGAGGGAACGGGTGGCGGAACGTCGCGTCGTCGCACGGGAGACTTAGAGAGGGATTCGGAGCGATTGTTTGCTGGAGGCAAAATAGGCGGCTGGTATCCTTCTCGCGGGGGAGGTCGATATCTATCGATACTCGCCATCGCGTTGGCCTAGGCCAAGTGGATATAGCGTAGTGAATAGACGCGAAGACAAAGTGCCGTGGTCTATAATCTCTGTCAATGGTAAAGCTTAATCAGAGTGGAGCATAAAGGTCCGTGTCGATGTAATCAAGGTCATCGCCGAAGAGGCTAATAAGTGGGTGCTTCGAAGCCACCTATAGATCTATAGAGCATCGATAGAGCATCCCTTGCGGTTATGCATCGGACGAGTTGTAAAGAAGACGGAGGGGCCAGCACACGCTATGAAAGAGTTGCCCCGTGGGAATCATGTTCCTGGTTCTTGGTTCTTAGATTGAGACGCTGCCAGCCGCAATCCAATCCGCAATCGTGCACTACCTAGCCGGGTATGGTTCCCTTTCATCTTTATTGGGGCTCTGATTGGTTATAGGCACCCCGCGGTGTGGGTCGTTTAAGTAAGTACCTAGGTGACATTGTCTACTTCACCTAATACCTATGTACTCACCTACATACGCCACCTACTACTTATGTACCGCCTCAGTGTATACCTACTGTACTGTAAATGCATGTAGGTTAGGTAGGTACCTAGGTTAAGTACCTAAGGTACTGTGCTTTGCAACCCCCACCCGATCTGGCATCTAATAACCAATCACAATCAACCATATGGAGGTATCAAGCCAATCCGACTCAATCGATTCCTATTTGGGAATCAAAGTGAGGTCATCCAACTCAAGGACAAACAGACAGACTAGGTATTCAGTAAATGACAGACAGCCTACATAATACCTGGTACGGTAGTAGGTAACAGCTGTCTAGCACGGATGAATGCATCGTCTCAATACTTTCCGTGGGGGTATCAGTTATTTCCAAATTACTAGTTATCTATAATACAACAATCCATTATATGCCTTCGCCGTCATTCCGACCCCAGAGGTTCACTCTCCTATCGTGTCCTCCACTGACTATCCATTTACCGTCTCTGCTAATATCCACAGATGAGACCGGCCCAGTGTGACCCTCCAAAGTCTGTACCAATGACCAGTCATCTGCAGAGAAGATATTGACCTTGCGATCAAATCCACTGGAAACGAAGAAGGTGCTAGACTTCTTGGGTAGTTGGTTGCCGTTTTCATCAGTGCTAGGAGGTGTCCCTAATAATGGATCGTCTAATCCCTTAAACCATCTGAGATCCGAGACTGCGCTGCTGTGCGCGCCGATACCGCCCGTCCTTTGCACTTTTCTGACGTCCCAGCACTTAATCCAACCATCTGCTGATCCTGTTAAGACCCGATGGCCGTCAGAACCCCAGTCTATTCCGTGAATAGGCTTTATGTGACCATCGAGATGTCCGTCAAGAATCATCACTGTTCTTCCGGATCTTAGATCCCATATCCTACCAATGCTATCCATACCTCCACTAGCGAGCAGTGAACCATCAGTGTTGTAGCTAACCGCGAAAACACCGCGAGAATGTCCTTCTTGGAGGAGGAGTTCCGTAGTCGTCTCAACATCCCATAACCTCCAGGTAGTATCATCAGAAGCCGTAGCAAGGTATCGCCCAGATGGGTGAAATTCAACCCTGACCACGCGCTGGCCGTGACCCTCCAAAGTTGATAGTGGGGTATCTTGTGATAAAGACCATAGGTTAACCTGCCCTTCTGCGCCTCCAGAGGCCAGATTCACAGTGTCCGGGGATACACCAGACTCCGGCAGTGTTGCCCCCGGGAACCATGATATGCCACCCACCCGGTTGATATGACCTCGTAACGTCATCTTCTCTTTCAATGTGGGAATCTCGATAAGCTTGATCGAGCCTCCCCAATTTCCTGCGGCGACTATCTCCCCATTCGGTGATATCCTTGTCATGCTAACGTTTCTGTCTCCTGCTGTCTGACTTCCCTGAAGCTCGAAGCCCTGTAGTTGTTCCTTGACTTGTTTGCGAAATTTGACATGGGTACGTAGTGGTATGGAAGACTCTTGCTTTTCGAAAGTTATCCTCCGCTTCGCTCTAGGTAATGAGTACCGCGCAATCTCTTGTCGCGCCCGTAGGAGCTCCGGACTCCCGTTCGTGTAGAATTCCTCTTCCTGATCTTCCTGATCGTCTTTCGGCGCGTCTTCCATGGCCACGTCCGCGGCCTCGGCAGTGCTTTGTTCCGTCTGCAGATTCAACAGTAGTCCTCTTAATCTATCGCGGCGGTCCGCAGGCCCTTCGCCGAAAAGTGTGACGGGTTCGCCGAGTTCTCGGAGTCTTGCGCGCACGCGGCCATCGTCTGTAGGCACCGCAATGTTGGCTGCCATCCTCTTGCGCTCGAATTGTGAAAGGATGGCCGAGGCTTTTTCAGGCGCGATGCCTGCTGACCCTGCGGGCATTTCATAGTTGTAATCTGTAGGGACTTCATCGAGACTCATGCCGTGATCCTATGCGGCAAGGCTATCAGTCAGCTATGCGATTTAAATAACAAGACGGGGATCTCATACATCTTCAGCCTCCTCCACATACGCCTGACGCGAGGGGTGCATCATGATGGGCGATTATATTTCACGGTGCTTCTAGGGTTGGCGAACGATGCTTTTATCGGGACAAGTCTCAAACGGTGGGTAGACGGTCGTTCGTTGAGCTGTTGCTATGACTTGGGAGTTAAAGTAGGTAGGTAGTAGGTATAGAAAAGCTAAGCTTCGTATCGATAAATAGAGGGAGGTACCTAGTAGCGGGCCTCCCCAAAGTACATGTACCATGTATCTATTTAGGCTCGTACCCACGCTAGGTCCCTATAGGTATTTCACTAGTCTACTTATGTTATACCTAGATACCTGTGGGGAAGTTTATATACAAGTAACAACGAACGCAAGCTCAGCAAAGTAGCAAAGACCTATTATTCATGGAGGACGATATGTGTGTGCATTGCCTTGCGGCCAAGCAATCCAATTTCGTTTTATTATTTTGGGTTTTCCTTCTTCTTTTCGGGTTCAACATCGCATACAAGTGTTGAAGATCTGGTATGGGGAATCCTTCAGGACTTGAAGTTCCGGGATCCGAAAATAAAGATTGTTATTATATAGTACAATGCGATCCTAAAGCTGCTAACACGTCTATATAGATCTGCTTAGAGCAGATGAGAGTAACTCGGCAATAGCTAAGTATTTATCTATCGGTAGAGGGAAGTAGGTGTGGCGCTGCGCGTATCGACAAAACGGCGCGAAACCCTCCAGAGCTGGAAACCCGAATATTACAGTCAAGAGTGCCTTTGACGGATTGCCTTGACGCCGCGATACAGGATGTATATTATGTCTTTGCCACCAAAACCTGTTCATTATTCATTGGCCAAATCGCCATTTAAATTGCGAGCACATCAAGCACCCCGTTGAACGAATATCACAAATCAACCAGATCACAGCCTCTTGAGATCCTGCCGACTGTGAGGAAGCAAGGGCAGCATGAAAGGGCGCCTCTATCGACTAACACAATTAGAACCTAGAAAATTATGACGTTCGCAAGAGAGGGGAAATCACTCATATATACAGCCATGTTGATCCTGGATTATTGCCGATAGCCCCAACATCAACGACGTAAGGTGTAACCCTCGTTATAGGAAACGTGTCGAGCGGAAGAAACAACCCAACTGCTCAATTCCAACCACTCTTGATGCAGTGAGCTGCCTCTCGCTTACCAACCAAATGGGCCCTTAGTTGGTTGTTGGTGCCTGGATAGCTGCGGGTGGCTGTTTGACGGCCGAGGCTTCTAACTGCGATGTATCGGTACTGACGCCTCCTTGATGAGAACCGGCAACACCTCTTCGATGGATGTGTGGGAGCGGCGCTTCGATGATGATGGTGATGATGATAGTGATTGTAGTGGATTAGCAAGTCGACCAGGGGCTGCGGTCTGAATTGCAGTTAGTACTACGCGTGGCAGACTATTGCAGGCCTGATTTCGCGGAGAGAGAGCCGGGATATCAGGCTGAGATGGGATCGTCGTGATCTTCTAGGTATACTGTAAATGGGGTCTACACCAACATTTGCAATACCTCTTTAGTCCCTTCTTTCTTTCTTTCTTTCTTTCTTTCTTTCTTTCTTACTACATACGCGTTAACCTTGATTCCTGGATCAACGGGGAGCCCTCACCACATAAACGCACTAAATTGTATCGGTAGTCTAGCAATTGAGACTTCGTATCAGCGAAACTGCAAAGGGTGGAGTATTGTCCCGAAAACCCGCCTTCGAAGGTAAAGCCTCGCGAGACGGACCGGCTCTTGAATTACAATGTTGACTAGTCCACAACAAATACAAAGGCTAAGGGGACAAAACAGCTCCCTTCGAGGCCTGAATTTGCAAAGTCCTTTGCCTATGTACCTTGTATTCTCCAGTGTCTCGGGAAAAGGTCGCAGAGTGGATGGACGAGCCGCCTAGTAGAAGATGGTACATATGTATGACCAAGCGTGATAAGGCACATGCTCTCACTTCCCGAGCGATAGCATGGTGGAATATGCCCACAGTGAAGCCGAGCTCCCACTTGCCCAGCTATCTATCTGACATATCATGATACCGAGAAAAAGTGACTCGGGATACACTCGGGAGTCTTAATTCTAACGTCCATGTTTATGTAAACTCTGTAGATGGAGCTCCTTTACATCAAAGATGAGCAAGGTTCTTTAGGAAGTATCTAGGAGAGAGTTTATATCAGTGATGCCTAGGCTTATTAAGGTGTGCAAGGCCCTGCATATGAATGTTCCAATCCCTCTACATCGATCAGATAGCCGCTCGTTTCACGAAAGAAGTGCTTGAAATACTTGCGAGCTTTTCTTTACTGTCTTGGGCGTATTCGTCTCATCTTCATGTCACAAACTCACCTATACTTGGACTTCTAGTTTTTCGCATGCCCCCACTAGCTTTTTTCAACCTCTGTTAGCCTCAATTCTATCTGTAGGTACCTAACCTTAGTCCTTGTGACACTTAGAACTTTAGGGTTCGCTCTTCTCCGATCACCAGTCAAAGCTTCACTGCCACCTAAGGTTCCTATCTCCGGATCACACTACTAGGCGGGAAGTGCATATAAGAGGTCTCTTCTTACGCAAATCATTCCACGGGCGTATCACTTGGGTTCGCTATACCCAACTCACCTACAGCACTCCACATATACATTTCCGTACCTGTATCGCCAGTGTTTCAACATGAACATGCTCGTACTTCTCATCGAGCTGGCCGGCTGGGTCATCTTCGATCAGTTAAGACCCCCTTGCTTTGCATTCCCTCTAGAAGACGCCCGCTCTCCAACACTCTATATCCTATCCAGACTTCATCGTGTCGCCTGAGGCTTATAAACTCTCTCCCCTTGGACAGAAATAAAAGGGGGCCCCGGCTTCGTCGTGGAGATATTTCGCGATGTTATCGCTCGAGTGGAAAAAACATTAGCCTCTCTGCTACCTGGTGGGATACTAACAGTCACTCTGACATGTCACATCAGGAAGGGATTTCTCTAAGACGCTTTCCGCAGGCAGCTGAAATGAGTACCGAACACCAGGATTCGCTGCGCCGCTACAATAAGTCAGCACTGTACCAACACACTCTCAATCGATTACGAGGTAAAAGTTAGGTCTAGTCGTTTGTACAAGATATCTCTACTCAGCTAAAGGCCTGGTCCAGAAACGGGAATCTCACAAATACCTCAACACGAACCCAAAATACTAAAAATACTGAAAATTCCATTGTAGTCCGTGTTACGTTCTATACCCAACGTGTCGTGTCATACTTATATTATGATAAAAACTGATAGAACGCCAAATTTAATCGGAAGGATCGTACGAGTCGTTGCTTGGGCCACCACCACATCTAATAGCGAGAGAGGAGGGGAAAAATAAAATGAGGGTATCAACAACAGCTCGCCGCAGAAGCTGTTCCATGATTAAAAGTTCCATAAGTGTCCCCCCCAAAAGTCGGAAAGCTGACATGTTTTATAATCTTTTTCCCTCCTGCCCAGATATATCTATACTTATTCTAGCATCTTGTTTTTTTTCTCTTCTGCCTGTCTGTCTACTCACTACCTTTCCGGGCTCTGTCTCTAAGTGTCGGGCTACGACTTCTCTTGACTTCGCCCAAGAGGGCGCTTCCGATGTAAGCGGCGAAAAGCACGGCGGCAACGACGGAGTATGCGATGACGAGAGACTGTCTCTCGTTGACAAGTTGAAGGCCGAGCCCACCGTTGACGATGCCTAGAATGATGAGAATTCGTCCGTACCAGATGTGTCCGTGGGAGACGAGACCGCGCTTCTGGTACTTGACGTAATGAAGATGGTGTAGGTAACCTCCGATTGGCTGGACGCCGAAGAGCGCAATTACGACTGTGCCGAGGAGAGTGTGGGTTGTGTCGAAGTTCTGAGGTTGCTGTTAGCTCTAGTTCAAGTCGCAAATAGAATTGGAAATATAGTCGACGAGGTATGGAGATATGAGATATCTAGAATCCAACTTACAAGTCCAGTGCGCTGTGAGAGGATAACACCAATACCAAAGGCTGCCCACATAAGGAGCCACGAACCGATCTGCCAGATGGCGTGTAGGGCCCAGTTGCCAAAGAGGGGCATAAGAATAGAGCCTAGGGGGTACAGTACAACCATGACAATGCTCATGATGATTCCATGGGCAGATGCAAGCGTAGGGATCTCGCGGACCCATGACGGCACTACTCCAGAGCCAACACCCGTGCCCGTGCCCGAGTCCGAGTCAGAGCCAGAGTCAGAGCCAGAACCGGAGCCAGATCCTGACCCCGAACCCGAGTTACCCGAACCGCTACCACCGCTGCTGTTTTCTACGAACGGGTTGCTGTCGTTAGTGATGGTGGCTTTGGTCAGATCGAATGTCCACTGGCTATGTGAGTCGTGCTTGGTGATAGTTGCATCCAGGCTCTTGCTGTTGAGGGCGCTTCCCGATTTCCACGCGGCGATGAAATTGGCGCTCGTGCTCGTCAGGGTCATCGAGCCGCCGTCCCAGCTCTCGCAGTTGGCACATCGGACGTTCGCCAACATTGTGCCGTCGACGACACCGCTACCAGCTAGCAAATCCAGCTGTGTTTCTGTCTGGTGTTTCGGTTCCGAGTAGCCCGTACCCGTGCGCGCAGAGACTGTTACATTGCCAGATCCGTCGGCATACATGACGAAGATGTTGGACCCGGACATGCGTGACCCGGTGCCGAGGGCCACCCAGGTGTACGATGTCGGTGCCGACAGTTGCATGTAGATGTTGCCATTGTTAGATGAGGCCGACACCTCGGGCACGCCGACCTTATAGCATACATTGCTCGTTGGGCAATTGGACACTGTCGCCGCGGCACTGAAAGTGCTATATGTGAAAGCGGCTGTAGAGATAGATTAGTAAGAGAATTCTTCATCGTAGGTCGTATGGCAGAAGATCATAACAAAAGCTCGAACAAAAAACCACCAGTTTCGGCTAGCTCTATAACATGTAACTCCGTACGACAAATATGCCATACACAACACCAGGGAGGGCTGACTTGATTCGGATGCAACAAAAATTCTGGGGTATACTTACACAATGCCGCGGACGTGAATAATCGTTGCATCATGGAATTGGGTATATTCCTGCCTCTAAATCCCTTCTATGAAGATGTTGCTGCTACTGCTAGAAGGGGCCGTTCAAGAAATTTTGAAAATTGGGTGTCGTGTGGTGTCGACGCGCGTAGCCTTTTTGAACACGGCTCGAGTGAGACAACAGTTCCCAAGGTAATCCAGGCCCCGGAGCTGATACGGACACCTAATATTGGTGGGTAGGTATGTCGTGGCCAGGCTTATTGCCTTTTAGCCCGCGGCGCCAAGAAAAGCCTCTTTTTTTTAATGTTGTGTATGAAAGTACCGAAGCTCACCTATAAGCCACGGTGAACTGTCGAGGGATTGCGCGTTGCGACTCGTGTGTTTCTGTGTTATGATAAGACACAATCAATGCGTGACACCGAGGGCTTATTATCTATCGTTGGCCTTTAACGATGCAAGTTGCCTGATATGATTCGGATTGGTTTCGCGATAACCGGAGAGGCCCAATGGCTATGTAGTACTTGTAATGTGTTTTCTTTTTCTGCAGATGGGATTATGGTAGGAGGGTAGGAAAGTCGTCATTAATATGCGTCAGATTGATATTATAGAACGAACCGTCTCATAAGGGGTGATGATACTGATAATGATACTGATAATGATGCACGTCTCCCTCATGACTGGGTAAGCAGGCTGGCAGACAGGCAGAGACAGGAACCAATATATCCCTTCCCCAAGGGAGGTAAGGCTATTTCAACTCGATCTACGAAACCTAAAACCTGGGGGCCCATTGTAGGTCTTTCTGGATCGTATAGTCATTAGATATAACGGCGGCCCCATTTGTCGTCCCAATTCCATTTTTCTCTCACCCGCCAAGGCTTGGGAGATCAGCATTAGACTTCAAAGGCCAAGCAAGATGAGCCTTGGTGGATTTGTTACTTATTATTAGCCAGTTGCGTATCATGAGCGGCTGACAAGCAATCCCAGCACAGAGACAGCCAGGGTTTCTGGTGTGCATTAGACAAAGGTCGCATTTGTCGATCCCGCCAAGCACACAAGAAACTTTGATGGGCGAGACTACCTTACCGGGTAAACGGAGTAGGTACACTATCTGCATAGCCCTACTATCGTCGGTCCCGTACGCTATCTATCCTCAGCTTGTCATTCGACGTTGCAGTAGGAACTCACCGAGATGGGATAGTATTCTGAAACGCATAAATTCGTTACACTGATCCAAGAAGTTGGGGGTAATGGAATGATTCGTCCATGCTATTTGCTTAGGAAATATCCGACACAATGTGTGTACTGCTAGTATGTCAGCATTGAGATATCGAGAAAGAAAGAGACAAGGAGTGAATCACGTAATTCATCATATCATTTACTTGCCTAAGAGCTAAGCCGTAAATCATTCAGAGTACCTATCTACTTCAAGTACCTACATACTTTGCTAATCAATACTATGTACATACAATTACATGTATCGACTCATCTAGCCTTATAGCTACCTTACTTAGTGTAATGGGCAGAAGATGCATTTGCGGCACGGCCAATTCCGGCAACGTTGTGCCCAGGGGTAGAGACCAGGGTCCGAGCCCAATTTGGCGTAATTTGGGGGAGGGGCATTGTCGGATTCAGCCAACCAGCAATCTCCTAGCGTCAGCAATTACCAAATATGGAAAATGAATACCGACAGCTTGCTATCTACTAGACTAGGCTGGCTCACTTTACTTTATTAGTGCATTTTAACCTCTACCTCTTTGTCAGGTTAGCTGTATATATAGTACATATTACAGTACTTTACTTTCTTTGTAAACTCATTACACTAGTGTTCGCTCCTACACGAGATAGAGGTCATACCCAACCCAATTCCACAGTAACAATTTCTAGATAGCTTTTTTTTTCTTTGTTCCCATCTCACGCCTTTAGTACCCACCGTATCTACGATGACGACAGCAAAGGCTGAAGAATCACCTCTGACACCATGCCGCCAAGGGCCCGTTCGCCGTGTAAGAGTGCCATTGGCGGACGACTTGTTTCAAACGAGGCGCAGCCCGCCAGGACGCGTAACATCGACATTCTGATACCATCGAAACTATCTACGCCCATACCCAGAGTCTGTATGTACCATGCATATGCAAGCACACATGTGCAGCGCTTGTCTAGTCTACAGTAGTGTAGCAGGATTTTTCGTCTCCCCCCTGCTGGTTTTTTTTTTTTTTTCTCTCTCCAATACCGAGACATCCAGTAGTGTTGGTGTGGGGAGTTCCGTGCTAGTGAAAGATATGTGGAACTGCAACGGCATATGTCTACTGGCATAGATCAATCATGAAAACGCCCCTACGCTGCTAGCAGATATACTGCATAGTAGATATAACTACGCTAGATAACGAAAAGCAAGATTGGGAGGTAGTTGATTCTGCTATGTAAGTCAGCCAAGGCTTTGTTTCGAAACTTGAATCATCCGATTTCGTTGTATGTGCACAAAAACCCCCACGCTTGTTTGCAACGATTAAAACCCTACATACATTACGCTATGGTACCGAAGCCACGTAGCGTACCCAGAAAGCCGAATGAGCACGGGGATCCGTGGTCCTCGTCGGGATTCTGAGCTCGGGAATACCCCAAGCACGGTAATAGACTATATACATAGTAGTGTATACACCCGACCCGAGAGGCTATGTCAATATGTCGCTAGGGCAGACTGGGAGTAGTCTATTTCACACGATATGTAGCCCTTCGTGGCGCCGATCCGCCATTGAGTCCACAATCCATCTCATCAATCCTGTACTATAAAGATCCAATATCAACCGAATACAGTTATTGTTGTCTTACTACTTTTTACATTACACTGCACTACACATCCAGCCCCTCCGAGAGTCATGACGTCTAGTGCCCATTATCCATCTCATTTACCTCTTCGGGACAAAAAAAAGACTTGGCTATGGCAGTGCTACGTACTAACCTACTAAGTCCCAACGGCTACTTTTTTCCCGCTCGGTTTGTTGAAGAATAAACAAGAGTCTGAAGAGGCTGAGACGTCCAGCCTACTTCCGACCGAACATCATCATCGAAGATTTACTTACTCTGTACACAGTGTCTTTGTCTCGACCATCCCGTCGGAGAATCCCGTCCCCTGCGATGTTTACGGTGGTGGTATTTTCACTGCATTTTTAAACCCAACGAAGAGGAGTTATGAGTGCACTTTTGCGGTTCAATGTTACACTGCCATCTCTGTTCACTGCATTTTTAGCCCCGAGGAAGAGCGCATACACATACCTAAATCCTTATTTAATACCTGCACCTAGGTAATTATACACTGCACTAAAGAGCGAAAACATATTTCAAGTTAGAGACCTATTAGGTACTTCATGGGTGCCAGTCTGACTGAGCATAATAATCATCCCAAGCCTATCTACAAACCATGCCTCAACAAAAATATTCCCCCTATACACAGCATCAAGACAACGTCAAGTTCATCAATCCTGTCAAAATAGCAAATCATTGCAGATACCAAAATCACGTGGTGCTTGGCACCGTAAGCAGAAATGAAATTATATAAAAAAAGGAGAGGAATTTCTCTTGGCCTGGCCCGCTACATACACTACTTATACGGCAATCAATGTGCACCGCAGATCCCCATCGTCAGGATCGAGACCCAAACACAAATCCGCTTAGGTAGGTTAGCATTGCACTAGGCAGCTAGTAGGCAGTGTAGTTGCGCGAGTCAATCATGCAATGGCTTTCAAATAAGATTTGCCGTTTCGGGCAATAATCGTGTATAGAAATCGAGAGTACTAGTGATTGGGTGCATCAAGACATGCTTTAAAAAATTGACCCAAGTAGTGTAGGGTATCTTGCAATACCTTCAAAATCTAAGCTCTATACGCTACATACGTCTATTCATCACGCCGATCATTTCCTAGGAGTTTATATGACAAAGAGAAAAACAACATGGAGAGGAAGCACATGTGTACCAAGGTGATATCCCAGCGCCCTGTCTTAGTTACGAACGATAATAATATGCTTAAAGTCCTAGCGGTAGAAAGAGAAAGAAAAAAAAGACCGTCGCATTAATACGGCCCAAGACGGACCCTGCCATCCCATCGCTAATGCGCTATGTGTTCATGGAGTCAATACAGTTCTTCTGTATTCAGTCTCAACAGAGGTGCTTCATACACCGCGACTACTCGGCTATAATTTAGACTCCCGCTACCATGATTCCGTGGCTCTCCAGCAAGCTGCTAGGTGCAACGAAGCTAAATCCACCAAAAGGGTCTTCCTTAAAGCTTCCTCTAGGCGACATACCACCCCATGGATCCTTCGTCGTGACGATTGGGCTAAGGGAAAGATCGGTGAACTCGGGAGCGAAGTTTTCCGCCAGCTCAGGATCGGTAATCATCGGTTGAATAGGCGGCTCCATCTCCCTCGCTGCCAGTTTCTTCCAGTCGATCCTGCGGAAGAATCTGTGACTCTTGATGATCTCGAGGTCTTTGGGCATTCGTGAACCCAGTCGTTTAGCCGGGTCCTTCCTCAAGAGTCGCGCAAGAAGATCTTTGGCCTCAAGGCTCAAAAAATAGGGCATGATGACCTTCTGCTTGATTATGTTGTGTTGGATTTTGGCGTTGTTGGCACCTCGAAAGGGTGGGTTACCCGTCATCAGGTCGTAGCCCAGGGCTCCAAAGGACCACCAATCGACCGCCTTCCCGTATTTATTCCCAAGAATAACCTCGGGAGCCATGTATTCAACCGTCCCAAGAATGGATTTGCAGCTGTCGTCGTCGCCCACAGCGACTTTTGAGAGACCGAAGTCCGTGAGAAGTAGATGACCCTGCGCATCCAAAAGACAGTTCTCAGGCTTTAGGTCTCTATAGACAACGCCGAGGGAATCATGAAGATAAGACAAGGCAAGGACCATCTCTGCCATGTAGAAGGCCGCGGTCGATTCTGAAAACATCTTTTCCGTGCTCAGGTGTGTAAAGAGCTCGCCGCCTTGTCCATACTCGAGAATGAGATAGAGCTTCTCGTGGTCTTGAAAAGCGTAATAGAGATTGACGACAAAGGGGTGTCTACTAACAGACTCGAGAATTTGTCGCTCCGTCTTAGTCTGCTCCACCAGCTTCTTCTGAACGACCACGGATGCCTTCTTAAACTGCTTTTGCGCGTAAAGCCGGCCGGTGTTCCGCTGCTTGACGAGGAGAACAGTGCCGTAGGTGCCCTTGCCGAGACAGCGTAAAGGTTCGAAATCATCTGGTTTCATTTTGCGAGGGACCAGCCCACCTTCAACGGCTCCATACATTGGCTTTTCACGGACACTTTCGCTCACAAATTCATGCTCTAGTTTCACCTCATAGGATACTGATGCACTTTCCGATGAGGATGTTTCATCATCACTGCGACCAGTCTGGCTGCCAGTACTGCTCGTGTAACGAGGCCGACTGCAGCTGCGCGTTCGGGACATGGTGCTGGCAGGCGAGTCGTTGAGATTTAAAGGCTCAAGTTGGGTTCGCAGTTTGGCGATGCCGCTCATAGCAGGTGAATGAATGCCCCGCAGTACAGGACTGCAGTTAGCACTGACTACATCGTCAAGGCGATGGGGACGGCTGCGTCTAGCAGATAGAGGCGGTGTTGCGCAGCAATCCGAGTCCTCGTCGCCGGACACGATTGGAGTCACGATTGGAGTTGGAGTAAACCCCCGAACAGTGGTTAGTGCGGGAGCTGCTGGTGAGAGCATCTTGACGTCGATGGTGTGTTCTCAACGTTGTTCTCCTCGCCCCAGAATGTCCTGGATGGACCGAGAGGGATGTGGAATGGGGGAATTATGATGGTTTTTTAACTTGTTGATGGTAGTGGAATGTTAACCCGCCCCGATTCACGGTCGGCGGGTGCCTCGTCGGCGTTCAGCGTCTGCCCGTGGTTCGCAAAGATAATCGAGGTATGTTGGCTGGACGGGTGGGGTAAGCATCTGGTGGGAAATAGAAGAGAAGTCGTCGCGATATGTTTGCTGATGCATTGGCAGTCGGGGAAATATACTCGGAGAGGTCGTTTAAGATGAAATGCTGGACCAAATCGTGGTTTTTTTTCACCAAACAGTGGTGGATGAAGAAGGTAAAACAATAGAAGAGCGAGAAGAATGGGACCTTTTGTGTGTAGGCATGAGATTGAATATTAAAGTGGAGACGGGGACAGGGACAACAGGCTTGTCAAGTTAAGTCGTATTCTAATAATGGCGGCTGACTTGAGCGTCCAATGGGACCGACACAAAGGACCGAGCGGACAAAAACTTTTGATGCTGCTGGCTGACCTGCCCGCTACTACCCACCTAAGTAGGTACCTGCTACTGTGCCCTCCTTCTCTACTACCATACCCTTACTCTCTCCTCCCTACTAGTAGTACTTACCTGTGTAAATAGGTACCCATTTAGTATAGGCACCACTACGTACCATACCTTGTTCTGAGGACGCAAAGCCCCGTGTTTCAGCCCACTAAGAATGTCCAGCGGACAGAATCCAGAATCAGATGGGCAGCTGTGCCCCCTCAGGTGCCCAATCTCACTCACCCCACCCTACATAGTACCTCCTAGTGGTACCTTACCCAAATGCACTAGGTGCCTGCGCTATACATAGCAGGTATGTTAAGTACATAATACGGTAGTAGGTAAGGTTAGTGTTCGGGTGAAGCGAGCGACCACAATGACACACACGTACACATTCAATATTAAACCTGAGAGTAACCCTCCGGGAAATTTACAATACAGAAAATGACAACTTGCAGCAATACAGTCCTGAATAGGCAAGAAACATAATATTTCTGTCTTCCTTATTCAAAATATCTCCTCGAGGTCATTCCAATTTGTAAAGCCTCACATGCCGGTTCTAGAGTTCAGGGCTCGCTCGCTTCCTGTACACTGCAGCATGCCTCGAATCTTGAAAGTATTATTATGCTTGTTTTTCCAAATTTAGGTTCCCACTTCCCTGGAAACATGTCCTAAAATGGTGGGTATCTTAAAGTGCCTACCAAAAGCGGCAGGTACTAGTCCAAATCCAGGTGCTGTAGTGTAGCAATTTATAGTTTTGTAGTCTCCATCCCCTCTAGCAGCCACAGCCAGATCACCCGGAGCGCTACATCCCGTCATTAGTGGCGATCCATTTCTCTCTCTCTTCCTCATGTTCACCCGCATCCGTTACACTAGGTAGCACTGCTACTCATTTATCTTGCCTTGTACACGCTAGGTAAGTAATTAGGTAATTAACCGTGCCTGTAAGCACGGGTTCACCTAACCCATTCCGACAAAGAAGTAATCTTCATCAAGATCCCTTTATCGCCACCGTCTTCGTCTAGATCTTAGGAAAATGACGTCTCAAACGCCGCTTTAATTATCGATATCCAAAGACTCTGTTCTCAACGTTGTTATCCAATAACACACCGACCCCCCATGAGAAACTCCCTACGATAATCAGAGATTTTTGTTCCACGAAGCTGTAGTGTGGAACATGGTTTTTATCGTTGGCGATGACTCACGGCGTCGTGTCAATATTGCGACCCAATAAGGCTGATATAGTCACTTGTGCGTACCGAAATACCAGACTCTAACAAGCGAGTAACTGGTGGTCGACATGTTGCGCGTATTCGGACTCTATCAAGTACGTAGGTCCCATACCACGCCCAACACCAACACGTCGCTAGGTCAAACCCTTTTCTTTTACTGGCTCATCGCCCAATACGCCGCAGTCTAATTTTATTCAAGTATCTCAAAGCCAACGGGTTCGGATGCACTATAGTTCCCACCCACGAAAGAACGACCCGGTTCCTAGGATAATCAACCTATTAGACTCTTACCCGAGTCAACCGTGATTGCCGATCTTCCAACTCCACGCCCTGTTAAGCGCAAGCTCACAGTTGGTAAAGCCAGCATTAACAAGCGTTTTTTATTCCAGAAGCCTTGAATTGCGACGTGGGGGGTGACACTCACATTCCATTCCAAGATGTCGATTATCGTTCTGATTAGCGCACAATTTGCTTTCCAATGTGCCACCTTGCAGAGCTCCCGGAAAATGTGAGATTGACAGCCGAATGTGACATCGACGAGAGTGACACGGCGTTAATTCGAATTAAGAGTCCCATCCCACGGCGCCCGAACTCGAGGGTATAAGCGTCTGAAATAATGCCAATATCTTTGCCCAGCCAAAGTCATGCTCAAACGGTCAGGGCGTGTTCCCAGCCGATAGATTTGCCTGTGTGGTTGGTATCTTACTCTGTCGCTTCACAAACTATATAATCACTCGGGAGCTAAAAACTCACCAGTCAGTATATCCTATTCCTCTCTCATATATCGCTAAGTATCGCGCATGCTTGCCGAGGAGCTAGGGCTGGTTCCTACAAGTTCTCTGTTGCTCAAGATTCCGAAGGCTTCGGTCAATATCCGTATCTAGAGCTATGGGTGTTTGATCGCACACATAGCGAGGTACAATATCTCTTCTTCTCGTGACAAGCCTCCGAGCCCGACGCTCGATTAATACAAGCCTGATACCATTGCACAGGTATCGCAAGAACATTTACACGACCATGCCACGCCCTGACCTATGGAATCTAGAACGACTTCCGTCTTCTAGGTTATGCGAATGATGTAAACGTAGGGGATACCTAATCTATCGTGTTATTAAAAGTATTCCCAGAGCAATTATCACATATAAGTGGATGTCACTTACGTTCTACCTTCCTCGACGCGGGCGGCACTCCAGGCTACCCCCACGCCATTCAGCAAATGATTTAATATTGAACTCCTCATCATCGATGCGGGAGACTCGGCTGCTGCTTTATACAGCTTCATGAGCAAGAAATCGTTCTACCCAGAGGAGCCAGCATATCTGCCAAGCCGCACTGGGAATATACAGACTCAGAATTAAGGCCGAACCCCAACAACCCTGGACCGTGGAGATAGTTTACTACAATTCGTTCCCGTTACCTGTGGAAAGAGGTCGAGGTTTTTGTTGTAGATAGCCCCCCAAGTCTTTCTATCCTTGTTCAACCGCCCGTAGTCTACGATGACGTGGTTGTAGTCTGCAGTAGGCTCCGGATTAACGATTGCGCCTGACCCGACTCAAGGTGGGTAACGTGCAATAGTGACTCAAATTTCCATCTAGTCCGGTATAGTGTAACGGCTAACATATCGCGTTTTCACCGCGGGGCTCGGGGTTCGATTCCCCGTACCGGAGTATTGCGATTGTTAAGAATCGGGTGTAATCGGTTCTTGAATTTTCGCTATTATTTTATCATAGTTTTGACAAATAATTATTTTTATTCTAATAGTGCATCGTTGTGCTGTGTCAAACCCGACGGTAGAGAGAGACATATCATTACCTCACACTTTTACGCAGTCAAGACACCTTACCTCACTTCCCCTATTAGGCGTTACTGTTTCCTTTAGTTTATATTTATTTCCCGCCCTTATTTTTCATTTGTTTACGATGATCAGTTAGCTTGTTTCCTCATTCGTGGACCTTTCATCGCACTTATTGCCTTACATGTCTAATAGTGTAATAAACCGCTAGCCAAACAAGGGCGATTATGAATAGGATATATTATTATTGCGCCTACACTACCGCGTATAGCGCTGTTCTTTGTTGTGTGTCTCGTGGCTAGCGCTCATGGGAACCACTCATTCTTTTCCGATCCTACACAGTAAAGCCATGAAATATGGTAGTTGCTATTATCGACCATAACGTAATAATATTACTGAACATGGGGATTACATTAAAATACGGCTGGATTATATTGAGAGAAAAGTGCAACTTAGATTTGAAAGGTAATGATAGATGATCTAGTTGCGAAGGGGAAGCGACCTGTATCATGATATAGCTTAGTTATTACTTTAGTCTCAAGATAAGTCCAGAGTGATGATTTGTCTAAACAGTATAACTACATGAACTCATCATCTATATAACCTTGCCTGATTTATATCGCTCATTTGATACTTTATGGCTCGAATGGGCATTACCATGGCATAAATACCCCATAAGTGAAGTAAATCCTCGAAACAACCCACAGTCAAAAAAAAGAACTTCGAAAATCATATTACTATAAATCCCCCGCTAGCCGGACGACGGGCCCTATCCCCCTAGTCTCCTTGACATCGTCTATGAAGTCTATAACATCTATCCAGTTGTCGAGTTCCGTGAGGCGAATGCGCTCCTTTTTACTCAGCAACGCGCTTCGGTCAGGGCCGAACCCAGCCCCGCACATCTCGGTCAGGTGGTGAATTCCTAGTTTCAACGGCAGCGGCGCTCTCGCGACGTTGTTTATGAAAGTATCGACGGCCTCCCACGGACACGTCTCGTACCCCGCGAATAACGCCGGGTTGGCGAGGAGGGCGCGAGCGGACATCAGGCCCGCTAGTTTCGGGAGATGCGGTCGCGTGTTGCTTGGGGCGGGAACCCCGTTGCCTTCTAGCTTGTCGGCGGTAGAGGTGGAGAAGGTGGGCTGTGGTTGTAGCAGATGCGATGTATACGGCAGCGTCGAGAGCGTAAACACATCGCCGGATACAAGGATAGGCAGCTTATCGCCAAACATATTGGTCAGCAGCTCCAATGCCTCGAGATTGATCGGCACGCTGGATTGCGTGTAGCGCGTTCGCGGATGGATCGTCAACCAGTCTATGCTGCGGTCGTGCTTGTCTCCCAGTACCGTGGTAATGAAGTCGACCGTTTTCCTCAAGTCCTTGTGCACGCGGATCTTGACACTCACGCTCCTCCCCTTGCCTTCCGGGTTGTCCATGTCCGCCTCTTTCCCAACACCCCACCCGTCGTCTCTTAGGCGCTGCCTGGTAGCAATCACCATATCACGCACCAGCTCTCGCTTCTCTATGAGGGCGGCGCCGAGAGTCTCGGCGCACGCCCATGACTGGGGGCAGCCGCAGTTGAGATCGACGCCGTTGACGAAGGGCGCGGCGAGCGACGACGCCCGCGAAAGCTCCAGGGGCGAGTTAGAGCCGAACTGTGCTATTGTGGGCAATTCGGCCCGAGCCGTCGAGATGGACAGGTCACTGTCCCTCGCGAAATGACTTCGGTTGAACTCCTTCGCTAGAACCATGGGCGTCCAGCAGAGGTCTGTGCCATAATGGTGAACCGTCTGTCTGAATGCAAGCTGTCAAGGTATTTTAGTAACGCGAGGTTCTTTGCTGTGTGAGGTGGACGCATAGCGAAGTATGGATATATGGAGGATTCTTGTTACCTTACTATATCGCACCATGGGCGCGCAAGCGTACAAATATCTGCCCTGAGATTTTGCAACATCGAACACCTTTAGCGGGCTACTCGAATAAGTACAGAATTCATATCAAGTAACGATAGCGACTTACTGTGTCTTTGCTTGAGGATGCTCTTGCCCTATACTATAAGCCATATCCATCATCTAAGATCCTGATATGTCATTGTGTAAAAAGGGTTTTATTTTTTATTTAAAAAAAGATTGAGTCGAGCCGAATCGAAGCAGAAGCCCCAATTATATAATAAAAAGTTATAGATTCGTTTAAACCAGAATAAGTATCGATTTTGCAGGGCCAGAATTTGTCGCGCTTGGTAGAATGTTTTTGATATGTTAGGCTAATGGTGGGGTTTGCTTGGAGGGGCAAGAATTCTACCTTAGTCTAGGTATACATAGTAACCTAACCATAGAGATGTACCTATGCTACCCTCTTATCATACAACAAGATACTAACTTAATTATATACATAACTCCCGCGAGCAAGCTGTAAACTATTAAGCTGAATTTTTTATTAACGTTAACACTCATTTTAAGTCCGGGGTAGTCGCATACAGCAAGCAGACCCCTAAACAGCCTCTAGTGAAAAAGTATTGATGATGTCATTTAGGTACTCTCAGCGGCTGTAAGGGCCCTTTCGCTAGCCCGTTAACCGTAGTAAAACTTGCTATGTTTAGTAAATATGTGAAAGATAGTGTATATTTCTTTCAGCGGTTGGTAAACAGTTGATCAATTATCGATTAACAGATAATTAACGTTTAACGTTCTTGTAATTTTCAATACTTGAACGATAGTTTAGTGGATTAGGCGAGGGGCGGTACAGAATCCACTGACCAAATGGGGGAAGGTGCTCCAGAAGATCCAGGACGACATGTCAACTAGCAGAGAATGATTAACATACCGCCCTCATACTTGAACATAACCTTCATAACGAAGCATTCCGAAGGCTAATACAGTATAACTAATGTTATTTCCTTCCTTTAGAAATTGAACACATTCTCTAATAACCATAGTGTCAACAGGAGAGTGTGGCTTGATAGAACGATTTCCAAGTTGTGTGCTCCCCCCCGATGTCAAGGTTACCTGGAGGCTTGGGTGAACAAGGATGTCTAAATAATTTGTTTTACAAACTGACAATAACGCCTCCGCTCTTGATGCACTAAGGGCAATCATCATTAATTTTGTTCTCTAAATGCACCTTCGTCACTCAGCCGAAACTTCCGACAGAAGACAGATAAGCCACACTTAGTTCAACAAGTAGTAGTCCGCCTACATTGTTGACACGCCGAAATCCGTGGTGTATACAATAGTCCGTTCCTTTCATTTCGCCCACCTCCTTCATTGCCCAACCTATCCCTCCCCCCTACAGCTTCTTTGCTCAATAGTATATCTATTTTGATCTGTCCAGAAAATTCTTAAAAATGTGAAATACAGCACTGAAGAGAATACCAATTGATAGTAGCGTCGGTAGTGTCATTATCGCGACGTTCATGGTGTCTCGACACGGTTCTGTTGACACAAACCAGAGACACTGACTTAGGCCTATCAGGACGATGAAGCCTATCATTTCATTTTGATATCGATCAGATCTTCGACTCCGATGGAGTGCTAAAGTTGAAAGACAAAAGATGTGCAATATGAATATCATTCGTGGTAGAGGCGGCAAGGTTAAACTTGCTTGGGATAATAGCACCTTCTCTAAACAATGCTTAAGCTAATCGCTGCCTTAGTAACCTGGTGAGATCAAAAGGTGCAGCAGAATATACCTGACTCTTCTCATCATCGTGGAATGAGGACTGTGACTCGCGCCAGAAACCTCTTCGGCCCTGGCCGGCATAGGAAACTAGTGACTCCCCGACAAGGAGCGATGATGAGAAGGACGTGGCCGCCGCTGCGAGCCATAGGGGCGCCATAAGACGGTTTGCTATGTTATGCCTATTCACCCCGTGGGGTGGCGGAGACGGATACAACGATCGCAGCTCCGATCTGTCCCAGCGCCTGGAGAAGGACTCGCCCGCTCGTACGATGGGTCCTAAACTTGGGCGAACATGAGGTTCGTCGTTCTCCCGTCTCCGCTCTGAGTGTGAACACCAATCTCTAGTGTGCGAATCATCCGAGCCCCGAGAGGGATTCCGGTCCTGATGAAAATTACCGAAGCTAATACAGTCAGCAGTGGCATGTATAGAGAGGCGATCGATGTCTTCCGTAGAGGGATCCATTTTAGGAACGAGTTGATTGCTGGCCTAGAAGACTCGGTTCTAGTATACTTCCAGCTGTTGGGGTATCAAGGGTCTTCAAACCATTTAGATCCTTAGATTTGGATCCTTAGATTTAAACCTTACGGTTCAAGAGTAGAGGCTGTGTGACTTTTAAAGTCTAGAAAGGCTATCAGGATGCAGTTATCATGAAACAAGTAGAAGACGAAATGCCTTCGGTCGAGGAGAACATAGCTGGCACCCCGAGACTGGTCAGTTGAGCCTCAAAGCGGGGTAATCATGCAGATTGGTTGCCTCCCGCCAGCCTAATACCTTCACTCGGCCAGTATTTCCTCCGTCCCAAGTCGTTGCCGTAACCTTGACATACACACCTTCTATACCCAGGTCGTTGGTGTGACTAGTAGGTCAAAATCCATCTCTTATATTGTATACAGCGACAGCGAACTACTACCCATTATTCTACCATATTAGTATGGTTGTTTTAATTTAACCCGACGACGTGCCAAACTTTGCCAGCGTAAGCACACCCATTAGCTAGACGCGCACAGCTCATCATATCGTGGCAAAGGTCCAAACTCCCTCCAAGACACATATAGGCACACAGCATCTAGATACAAGATGCCAGATGCAAAAGAGCCACCTATCTCAGCTTCGGTTATCACCCACCCACGCCCACTCTCAAGGCTCGCGTACCCCCTAGAGGGCTACGGGGGGCTATTTCCTGATAGTGGTTATGAAATACGGGATCACCTCCAATTACATTACCCAAACTTCATCGAGGGCGAAGATATGAACGAAATCGTCCATGAAGTCAAACGACCACCTACTGTCTTGATACAATCTCAAATTAAAAAGGTAAGCCCGCCGAGAGCACCGCAGCGGGCTACTCCTATCTCCCACCCAAGATGCTCGAGAGCTCGCCTACAGCCGTCCACAACGCCTACCGATCTAGACTTTCTACGTCGTGCCTCGCCCCAAGGCAATAATCGGGATCCCGAAGAAGACTCATATCGGCCCCGGCTAGATCGGACACTAAAGCACCTCGAGACCCTAGATCAGCTAGAAGAAGTGGAACCTGCAGAAAGCAGCCTCCGACTTATCAAACAATCTGAGACCCGCCCTCCTTTTCCTGTTGCCTTCGATTGGTTTGGGGGGGAAAGAATGGTGATAGAGAATAACTATTTCCGTGGGTTGTGGTGTGGACATCATACAGCTCGCAACAGAACACCTACCAATCATATTGACGACGACAGACTTCCAACAAGCTTTAGTAAGGATCTCAATACTGCCTCCAATAATTATTGGCCATTTTATTTTGAATCTCATGGGAGAGTAAGCAAGTCAATTGCAAGAGCGTATAGACGCGGCTGGCCATCACTCAAACATACTGTATTATGTGTTTTTCTTTGGCTTGGGGGTGCTGCTGGCGTCGCCATCACAACAAACAGCGCGAGCTATATGTTCGAGCCTAGCGTACCCCCTGCTCCCATCCGACAGCATGACAGCGATAACTGGGCCTGGCTTCTGTGGCCTGCAATCGTTATAGGCATCCTGTTCTGGGAACTTGCCACCGTCCGCATTCTAGGCCAGCCGTTGCTATTCCACGGAGTGTCAATGGGTATTTTTGGTGTAGGCTACTTATTGATGGTATTCAGCTCCGAGATTCCATTCTATATCCAATTCAGGTAAGTTATTATTCGAAAATCCCCTCGCTCTTGATGGGAGCATTCATACTACTGCTATTCACTTGCGAACCTGGAGACTAAACGCTTCCCTTACTGACAACTTAATATAGCACCTGGCTTGGATGTGCCGCCTTCACAGCCAAGTGGATTCGTTGTGATATTCAAGATATGTCTACGGAGCCAAACCGGATGTAGGTAATCGCCTTTTAACTCTAGCTTAGCCAGAAATCTAGCTGATATGCACAGTACTGCTCTTGCCCTAGTCGTTTTGTCGCTTCTCCTCGACCTGGGCATCATCAGTACCTTTAAATCCGGGGACGATCTAGCAATGGACAATTCTCAGTCGAAACCATTCTTGTTTGTCGCATTTCTGCTCCCATGCGTATCACTGTCCGCTTTTGTCTGTAGTTGCTTTCGATCCCTTTACAATCAAACAATCCAACGCAATGGACGAGTGCCAGAACAACAGGAGATTGTTTAATACAAACCGTTAGTCAAGGCGGTCTTCTATGGATTGGCAACTTCTGGGAGGATAGTGGATTTTGTAAGAGAATAGATACCTACCTATAGGTAGTATCGGAGTCTGGTACACTTTTCTAACGGGTTGGCCGGCCGTGGGGTGGGAGGGATCTATGGGATTTATAGGATATGGTACAGGAGGGATCTATAGGATATGGTACGGGAGGAACTAGGATTGACCAACTATAACAAGGGCTAGGCTTGGAATGATGGGTTCGAATTACAATAATTCTTCTAGGGTCCAGAACTTCCTTTGACCATTCCAGAGGGTTCCTCGGAAATGGTCCTGGAATTCTGGATCTATATATACACAAAGGAGTTGGCATTCGGCGACGATAGTTGTCGACCTCCCTTACCCATTCTAGACAGCCCTACAGCTGGTGTCATAGAATGGTCATCTTGTTGTAGAAGTGATGGTGGGACCTAGTGTCCTAACACTGTAGCTACTCTATATATACATAGCCTAGGCCGTAGCTGCCTACAGCTGGGCCTCAGAATGAGGTAAGGGATGGTGCGGCTGAATTCCAACACCGTGACATCAGATGTTTCCTACATTGGGGTCTGAGATTCCAGAGACTATTGGAGGCTAGTGTCAATTGCGTGTGATACCAATCTATCCCGACGAGGGTGTTTCTATACCATTCTATTGTTCTAGAAGGGACCTGAAGGAGTACGAATACGGCCTGAACAGCTGTAAAGCACTGCAATGTACCTACCTGTATCATACAGTATATGCCATATGCCCTTGTTTTTACAAAGAAGTGCACAAGGCTTGCGCAAGCCTGCAGGCCCGTTAGGACCCCGCTAAGGCAGTTATTTCTATACCCCTTTAGTTGGCGACCCATGTAGGTGACCCCTTACTACGTAGAAGGCTTGCTGCTAAGATAAGCCACGCACCTGCTAAAGTGATGATATTCCCTTCCCGAGATTATGACAGTAACGGTAGCGGTAGTGCAATGGTGTATTAATTGATAGTGGAGAATAAAGAGCTTTCTAGTCGGGATTATAGCACCAGTAGCGAAGTAGTCAATAAATATATATATTATAGTTAGTATTTATTTTAAAAAGGTATTATTTAGCATATCTCCCAGTGCGGTATGGTAGTAATGTTGATAGACTCTACGGGGTGCTCTATGATGTAAGTCACCTTAGTAAAGCTCCGCTTAATACCACTATCAAGACTGCCACCCAATTGACCTGTCTGGATTGTACCTGGCACTAGGGGCCTCACCATATTATTTTCGATTTGCTTGGGCTATAAATTGCTATCGACAAAATGTAGTGCAGCACCTACTAAAATGCCGTCAGGAGTTTATATTGAGGAGTGGACATATCGCTCTCCGCGGGTAGTTTTATACAAGTACGGGGTTTTGTAAAGCCCGTCCAATGACGTAAAAATGTGGAATTAGCGGTGCAGATGCCTTCGGCTCGCTCGAAGAATGAGTTACTTATCCCGAGTCAGTGCTCATGCACGGAGCTAGGCCTTCCCTTATCGCCTTTGCGGGGGGAAAATGTACGTAGATAGTATGATGCTGTGCAAAAGGGCTTACCAATGCACCCGATTGCTTGAAGAAGCCGATACTTGGAATGTCTCAACCGAGAGGCTTGACGGCTAAAGTATAAGAATTCGAGTCCCGCCGCCAGCTTGAGCCATCATCAAAACGGCACTTATCTTCATCACTACATCCTCTTTTCTTCTAGGTACTTAGATTATAACCGTCTTCGATTCGCACACATCCCTCATATTTCGTCTTATAAACAAAACATCATTGCTCGATAGCATCATCACCATGGTTCAGCTTTTGAACAAAGAAGTCGGGCCTACGGGCTTTGGCCTTATGGGGTTCACTTGGCGAGCCCAGCCATGCTCCCAAGAACAGGCATTCGAAGCCATGCGAGAAGCCATACAGCAGGGAAACGTCTTCTGGAATGGTGGTGAATTCTACGGTACTCCCGAATACAACAGTTTGACCCTTCTCGACCGGTACTTTGAGAAGTACCCCGAAGATGCCGACAAGGTCATCCTGAGTATCAAGGGAGGCATGGACCTGGTGACCCACGCTCCCGATGGATCGCCCGAAGGGACGCGAAAGGCGATTGACAGAGTCATCCACCAGCTGAATGGGCGGAAGAAGCTCGACATGTTTGAGTTTGCTCGCCGCGACCAGAAGGCGGACATGAAGCTCACGTTCGAGACCATCCAGAAAGAGTACATTGACACAGGCAAGGTTGGTGGAATCTCACTCTCCGAGGTTCGGGCCGAGACAATCCACGAGGCCGCGAAGGTGGCCAAGATCGCAGCTTGCGAGGTCGAGCTTTCACTGTGAGTCCCGTGGTTGTGATAACTCATTACATTACGTGAATCTAACTAATTTTGCAGGTTTTCTACTGATGTGTTGCACAACGGCGTTGCTGAGGCTTGCGCTAAATACAACATTCCTCTGGTTGCGTATTCTCCACTAGGTCGAGGATTTCTCACGGGTCAGATCAAGAAATTCGAAGATCTCCCCGAGAAGAGCTTCCTAAGAGCTATGCCGCGTTTCCAGCCAGGTGCCAACTTTGACAACAACATCAAGTTGGTCCACCAGGTTGAGGAGCTGGCGAAGAAGAAGGGCTGCACCTCTGCTCAGCTTGCAATCGCCTGGGTGAGGGCGTTGAACGGCCGCCCGGGGATGCCTACGATTATTCCTATCCCCGGTGCCACTACGGCTGAGCGCGTGAGAGAGAACGCCAAGGTGGTGGAACTGACCGAGGAGGAGATGGCTGCGATTGATAAGATCCTCGATGGGTTCAAGCCTATAGGCGCTCGTTATCCCAATGGCATTCCCATGGAGACATAGGGAGCGAGACTATTTCTCAGAACGCACCCCCTAGTCAAATAGTTAGCCGGGGAAAAAGGAATGAGTCCGAGACTGAAAAGTGTCAAGATTGTTTATGTAGCGTATAATCAGGCAAGAAAAGTTTCCACATTATTAGAGCCGAGGCTCATTTGAGTATTGCAGAATTCTTGAAGTGAACATCATATGAATGCTAACGAGGGAATGATGTAGGAAGGTATAAACTCACATTCAATGAGGCCTGGTCGCGGTGTGAAGCTGTTAAGTTAGCAGGCGGAGAGTTGGGGAGGACCATGAGAATCGAATTTGACTCTCGTTGGTGTTTATGGTAAACCTGCACAGTATAAACCTGCTTACGTGGAAAACTACAACCAATGCCGTAAAAAGACCATCGATAGGTCGGCCGTACAATTGACGACTAAATGAATAATACCCCCTGAAGTTCCCTTTTCACGAGTGGCATGATCCTAACAAATAGGTACGAGCCCCAATATTGTCTGGGAAAGAGTTTAAATATCGCTGAAAATACTCGGCTGGTCGTGGGACAGCCATTGAGGAGTGGTTGATGGTACAATTACCTACATAATGTTGAAGAATGGAGATCAGGATTCGAAGAAAAGGCAAAAAATGATGAATGCAAGCAATTTCTGTTGCGCATTACGCAAGGGACAGTGAAGATTTTGATTTGTGATCGTGGGGCTGAGAATTGATTAGCCAATCACTTGTACACTTGTCTAGTGTAGTGTACGAGCCGAAGAAATGAATTTCCTGGTACCTTGTTATAATTAGTCGCGCTAATGTATTGAGTATATACTTCGGAGTTTATACGTTACTAGGATTATATTATAATGTTTCAAAATCTATAGTAATATGGAAATTCAAAAAGTTTCTATTGCTGATATTATCGAATTATGCGAACGTCTAGACACACCTTTTATTAGCATGGAAGCTTTGTTGCTTCCAACCCTAGATACAAAATAAGAGAAGCGATTGTTCAGACGAACTACTTTAGATTACCTACTTTTTTAAGATGAACTACTTTTTTTAGTGAGGTTTGTCCTAACCCGATTAGAAAAAGATCCGTATGGTGTCTGATGAGACATACCCATTTATAACATTTAGAAGGACAAGGGTGCTCATTTACGTACCTAACCTACCTACCTAGGTAGTGTAATGTAGAGCCGGCAGGCGTTCCTTGTGATTCTTGGCCTACTCAGCTTACCTTGTACCTGCACTACCTAATAGGTACTATGTACATAGGAGGTGAAGGTAACTGTGCGTAGTGCGAAGTGGCGTAACGGATAGGGTTTATCATGTATTTGAGACAATTCTCTAGGTACGGCTGCATTCTGTTAATGACAAGCAATACACGTAGATATATGAAGGGTGTTACGGTTCCAGTTTGTGGCCTAGGCACCTATAAGTAGGTAATGTAATGACACAGTCCTGAAATCAAAAAGTCATCAACTTTAATAGCTACATTACACCACTCGATGGCCACCAAGTAAAACAATATCAAAATTCTCCGAGTGCAGGTATAAACCTTAAGGTAGTGTAAATGGCGAAAAGGCAAAAGTGAATAGGAGGAGAGCTCTCCGTAGCTCCAGTCCGCCCAAGAGTCAAAAAGCTGGCTGTCTCGTCCAATCACATATCGCTCCCCTTACTTACTTACATTAGTGTACCTTGGACTAAGTTTGTTTGACAAGTACCTACTAGTAAAGTAATAACCAAAATAGGTCAGTAATAGGTCTACCAAACCGACGTTTACATAGTAATGTACAGTGAGTGTATAGTACGGAGTACGGAGCACACTAGGTACTTTCTTTAAGCCAGCCCCGCCTAAACATGCATACAATTATTATTTACCCGTTTTATTGCTCGTGTGGTTGTAGGGATCTAGCCTGGAAACACCTTATACTATAGTAGTAGGTAGGTAGTGTAGATACTAGATGGAGATTGGGACAGGTCCCGACAGGTACCCGCATTAAAGTCATCTAATAGTATAGCAAATCATCATCCTCGACTTCTCCTGACTTTTTACCATACCATTCATATTGTTTGACAAGTTCCTCGAGGCGAGGCGAGGCGAACCGACGGCAACTTACTGTCACACGCGACTCCTACCCCGACAACGGTGACGATAACAACGATAACGATTCGATTCGATTAGATCCAATTCCAGTCCGGACGTCAAGATATCTTGGCCAACTACGGCCTGCCGCGTCGTCACCGCTCGAGCGACCATGTGGTTGACGTACTAGGCGCACCTTACCTTTCTTTCATCTCGTCATCTCGCCATCAGTAGTATCTTATAACTCAGCATTGTTCTGATCTCCCTGCACCTTTTATGCTTCCTCTCTTGGGTTATCTTTCTTCGGTGCTCACCTGCCACTCGTTTTCACAATTATCCCAGTCGCCCTACACATCTCTCGACTACGCATGACCAATCGCGACAGCTGCGAGCAAGCACGTTTTCGCCGCATCTATACATATCGGGTAATAGCCCAACGGCGGAGGAAGCTCGGTTGCGACCCGGCTCCTCTATTGACGACCTGTTTACTTTGCCCCGATGCATCGTCGGCAGATAGCCAAGCCTCAGTCCTAACATAGTCGACAACCTAGTGTCCGGGCTTGATATACTTCTGGACCTGTTCACACCGTCTAGTATATTCTCGTTTGCTTGTGGTGGGGCCTCACTGCGGCTTCGGAATTTAGTCTGTCCAGGAAACGCGTGATTTTCGGCTTCACACTCGCTTGATCGAACTGCCGTAACTGGACACAACGAATCCAACAGTAAGGACAAGATGCAGTCATCGTCCAGTGCGGCCGAGCGGCAGGCGGATTCGGGCTCTACGTCGCACCCACCGCTACCTGCCTCGCCCACATTGACTAATCCCGATCTGATATTACCCGATTATGATGATAGTGCAATCTCTCTCGATGCTTCACAGTCGTCTCTAATGATGTGGAAGAATGCTCATATATCCAACATGGGGTTTGACTTGTCTCCCGAAGCCTTCACTGCGGGCCCGATCACCCCTACGACGCCGATTATCTATGGAAATGGAACAATGCTGTCCGACATTGGAGAGGTTACTGAAGTTGAAAGCACGTGTGGTCCCTCTCGGTCGCGTTCAGGATCTACGCGAAGCGAAGTTGCATTAGTGACCAGCACTGCCTTACCTTACGAGGCGATCAAACAAAGGATCAAGCAGTCTAGGATGGCTCATCAGAGACACATGTCAGTCGAGTCCAACAGTACAGTCACGGCCCATGACCAAACAGGCCTATTTGCCGACTTCGACGATACAGTTAGCATCGACGACAGCAATTTCCAGGGAGACGACGAGGATAGTGTGGCTGATTCGTATATTGATGACGGTGCGGTCCAGGAGACAATCTCACAGGCAAAGGAATTATCTTTCAACCCTGATGACGCAAGGTACTCTACCCCTTTAAGTCGCAGAGCTGAGCAAATATTGGCGAATGCGAAACGACGTCTGACGGTGAGTGCACTTATAAAATTCGAGTATTATTGAAATTATACTAAGTGTCTTAAGACAATGGAGGGTAATCTTCATAGAGCCCGATCGTCGCTTGACTCTCCGTCGTGGTCCTCGATGGGATCTCATTCGACGCCCTCGCCGCCCGTTGGAAGACCTGCTACCGCTACTAGTCTTGGTAATGGCCATGGCAATAGGAAACCCAATGGACATAATAGGATATCTAGTGAGAGCAACATTCTAGCTGAGAACAGGCCGACTATATCTACGCAGAGATCTTTGAGCGCTCTCGGCACAGCTGGAGGGTATCGTCGTTCTCTACACGGCTTGCGCAGTGCCGATCACACTCAGGGTAGTGCAAACGGTACTCCATCAAATCATTCGTCCTTTGGGACATCTCCTTTCTCAAGCAGCAAAATACCATCGCATGAGCAAGAATGGCCTCTTAAACCACTAAATGAAGGAGGTGCCTTTGAGGAAAAGGACATGGCCGTCCAAGACACTGAAAATGCGAAGGCAGATGCGTATCTCAGCCCCGTTGGGTCGTTTTCTGACAAGGGTGTGAGACGGTCGGCTTCGTCAGCACAGATGCGCGACTTGAAAGATCAAGTTAACGACTTAAAAGGAAGGCTGTCAACGTTGAGAGACCAAGCTCGTGCAGATAGTTTGAAGCGCCGCAGCTTACAGAGCTTGCGCACTCCCAGTCCTTTCACCCACGCCCGTGTCGAGCAATGGTATGCCGATGCGACTAGCCAAGACGATAAGGTGGCTCCGCATGATGATTCCGTTGTTCAGGCGACAAATGAAAGTAATATTAGCCCCCACGATCGAACAAGCAGCGAAGTAGAAGCGGAAATGCCCCTTCAAAACCACGATGAGCCTCCACAAGCGGTTCAACCGACTTATGCTGAAGAACCTGCTGCTCCAGCTACGTCAAATCCAACTGATTCGCGACCGGTCTCGTCTATTATTTCTGCTGACGCTAAGATGAGTGCAGTAGAAGTCAATGTTAATTATTCGAATGAGCTGGATGATGCCGACGACATGAGAACAAATGATGGGTACGAATTTTCCGAGGCCAATGATTTCGATGATTCGGCAAGCGAAAGCGGCGCGTCCTCTTATCATGATTCCGTTCAGGCCCAAGTCTCCCATGAAGACCGTGAAGATGCTTTTGACTATGAGCATTTCTTTTTGCATAGCGCTATGGGTAGTATGAGCCGCAGGAAAATGCGCCGAAAAGGAAGTAATGATAGTTTCAGTTCTGAAGACTCTGTGGAGACAACGAGGGGACCAACTGCATCCCAACCCATGAGTGTGGCGGCTATTAATACTAGCCGTTCTCGGAGAGGAAGTGCAGGGTCAACTTCTACCATGGATTCTTTTGCAACGGCAACAGAAGGTCGGCACACTAGGGTGGGCATTATTACCCCTCGAGAGTACAGCGACGAATATGACGACGAATGCGACGATGAGTACGCCGACCAGATCATCAATCTCCCAGAGCGTGCCCGAACGCACACACCAGACACTGCAAAACGGATGGTATTTAGTCCAGAAACTAGCGACTCGGGCTCAGACCCAAGGTCATCACACCCTTCTCTTCGTCGTCGTCCTCAAAGCAGCGCCGCCGCGTTTCAGCATCGACCTTCAGTTTCGTCTTTGTCAACTGGCACAAACAGAAGCTTCCCGTTAATCAGTAAATCCAAAGAGAATAGGGGCGTGCTGACACCTGACGGTTCTCCCGATCAAGGGCTCAAGCAGATTTCAGAGACAATCATGAATGAGACAGCTAGCATATGCGAAAAAGAGAGCTTGCATGATGGCGAGAAAGCTGCCCCTATACAAATGCTCCAGAAGGATGATCAGATCCTTGTTGAGCGGCTAGTCGCAAGCCTTGGACGATGTGTTTTAGGATTATCAGAGGCTGGACGTGCAAGCGCCGAGGGAAGGGCGTATCGCAGAAAGATAGAGAGCGCGCGTCGGATTTTGGAGGGATTTGAATAATCCACAGGATCGCATGACGCTACGTTGGTATCATACTCAGCATAATATTGCTGCGCCTTCTCAGATCACAAGTTGAACGAGAACGACTTGGTCTAGCACCATTTTTGGCATCTTTTTTGTTCCGTCTCCTTTTTTTTGGATTATTTATATTATCCACCTTATGAGGACTACGAAGGATGGTTTGTTGAGTACGACATTATGGCAATTCCCTACTGAATGGCGCTACGGCAAAAAGACGTGTCAGAATAATCCTTGGTCCAGTTTTATTTTTTCTTCGATACCCTAAAGTCAGGCTTGGAGGACCTGCGCATTTGTATTTAGATAGAAACCTCGTCAAGTACATATATTTTTACCGTTAATATGAGGTAGTTTGACCACCTGATTCCTGTACTCTTGCCCGGTGGCTTAATAACCCAGCAAACTTCTGGTTCCTTACCTTCAGAGCCAGTATTATAGACTATAATACATTCATTTACTTTATCGCTGCCTTCAAAGTTTAATACCGCGTAAGAGCTATCTTAGGTAATCCAAAACTAGCGCACGGGCCACGGTACAGTAACCAAAAAGGAAGGGACAGCTCCCTCGTAAATTAGAGCGAGTGTAAGTAAGCAAGAGGTACCATGTCTAAACAAGCAAACTTCTATCTATTGTACTTTATACTTGACTGGCCCTTGCCAATTTCTCGATATCTGGGAATATCATCAGGCATCTTGTTTTTGAACCACGACGCTCTCACTCTCGACGATTTATTTAGCCTTTGAACTATCTACAATTCCACTAGAAATCAGGCTAATGGCTACCACTTATACTCGACGTATCTGATGACTTTTGCCACTCCGACTCACGATGGCAGAGAACTTCACCCACCAATATATCCCAGCCGGGTGTCTCCTCATCGACGTAGATGATGAGCATCTCATACTGCCAAACACCTGGGCCTTAGTTTCAACTCATCAATGGTACTTCTTCAGTAGGAGGAATGATAACCTGCCTGCGCCTCTAACCCTGCCCGCCCAGCTTCAGGATGCCCTTCTCGCAATAAATGTTCTTGCACCATTTGGCTCGCTATGGACTCAAGGATGGATTCGAATGGCCTACGCCACCCAGCCATCTGCGACCCGCTTACACGGTCTCAGAAGGGTTCGTGTGTACGTGCTCCCCCATGATGTCAACAGGAGCACACAAAGTTCACGGGCCGAGTTGACCAGATCGATGGTCACACTCCTTCACCAATTGGAATACTCCCATGAATGCTGGCTAGGAAAAGATGTCTATACACCTCAGGCCCAACAACTATCTAACAGCCAGTATTCGGATGGCTCGCTTCTTATTAATACTCTATTCAACAAAATCCCCTCCCCTGATCCCCATCCGGAGGCAGTATCGGACCCTGATCTTCAGTGGGCGATGCAATGCCTCCTAGAGAGCCGAATACCCGGCTTGGTTACCACCCTTTACCCTTATCAAGGTAGATCAGCCGCGTTAAGTAAGTAGCACTCTGAGTCAGTTTATTCTTATTTTCGCTACTTTGAGAGCACATGGTTTCTTTTCGGCCTATGATCATATCTAGAAGGTTGTCTTGATTCTAGAACGTCTGCAAACTACGCTCAAAATGGCGATAACTGACTCTGAATATCACAGTGCTTCAACGTGAACTAGAACCAGGTAGGGTCATAGATCCTCGACTTCGTCCTGTACTTGACCAAACTGGTAAAGCCTGGTTTTGTGACGAAGTCTCTGGCCTCGTGCTGAAAGAGCCAAGGTTTTACGACGGAGCACAAGGTGGAATTCTAGCCGAAGAGATGGGCACTGGTAAAACACTTATATGTCTCGCTCTAATCCTAAGCACAAAATCTGAGCCATCTAAACCTCCGGATCCTTTCATCACCGAAACCCCTCCTCGTCAAAGCACGGGGAGCTTAATGGATATGGCGGCGGCAGCAGCAAACAAACATTCGATAGCGGTACGCATTACAAATTCCTCCCGTTTCTGTTTCGTCCTTGGGGAGGGGTATCAATTCCATTGAACCCCCTAAGAACGAACGAATCCCGGCCGTAACGGGTTATTTCTAACATATGTCCTTACAGTGGAAGCCCTATTTCGAGGCTTGCACTGCACAACGTGGCTACGAATACCAGAATTGCATAAGGGCTTTAACTAGACCCGAAAACAGAGCTTTGTACAAGGTCAAGAATACTCTCGTGGAGCCACGGAGAAGCAATCGAATCGCACCCCGCGTAGTCCCATCGAAAGAGGTCTCCCTGAGTCACTTAACTCTCGTCATTGTTCCTAGTAATCTCGTCAAACAATGGCAAGACGAGATCAATAAACACACCACAGGCCTAAACGTTCTAGTGCTTGTTAATAAAGACCCAATTCCTTCGATCACCGAGCTGTTATTCTACGATATAATTCTCTTCTCTGAAACCCGCTTAGAACGAATCCAGAAGGATCGATGGAATGGTGATGGCTCTGCCCGGGATATTTACTGCCCACTTGAATATATACATTTCAAGCGGTGTATTATTGACGAAGGGCATAAACTTGGAAACGGGAGTCGGGCTTGGAAGAGTGACGTGATGAGAGTTATCGAACGCCTTGAAATTTCTGCTCGTTGGGTAGTCACTGGAACACCTTCTCGTGGTTTATATGGGGTACAGCTTGACGATCTCACAGCAATAAATAACCTGAACGAAGATAACTCATCACAAGACCCTCAGATTGAGGTCGCTCGGAAACAAGAGCGAGATGATCTCCAGCGTATCAGCAATCTCACAACCAAATATCTCAAGATCCGGCCTTGGGCTAACAGCAAAAGTGAGGCTGGCGATAGTGTGGCTGACTGGGGTGTGTACGTCAAAGGGCATAATCGAAGGGACTGTTTGGTCAACACACTCAATTCGTTAGTTGTCCGCCATCGTGTCGACGACGTAGTCACCTTACTACCCCCTGTGGACGAAAAAATCATAGTGCTGGATGGATCTTTCCAAGACCAATTATCCCTCAACCTTTTCTCCATGATGATTATATTCAATTCGGTTCAATCCCAAAGAACTGATATGGACTACTTTTTCCACGACCGACAGAGAAGGAGTTTAATTCAGCTGGTAAAAAACTTGAGACAAGCAAGTTTTTTCGGTGGCGTCTTTTTTTCGGCGGAGGATATTGCGAAAGCTGTGAAAACTGCTGAAGAGTTTCTAGAAAAAAAGGCGATCCCTATCAGCTTTGAGGACGAAGATCTCCTGAGGCAGGCCATTGAATTTGGAAAACAAGTGGTTCAGAATCGTCTCAAAGATGTTAGCAACCGCTTTCATTCCATGCCTATTTATGTACGGGATTTCCCGGGCGGCCGAGGGAAACCTTGGTCCCTCGATGACCAGGAAACTGAGGAAGGCCTTGTAGTAAGTGAATCTCATATTCATTTTCATCTTTTCTTTGGCTAGTTTAAGATCATGAATGCCCCATATGCGGCTATAACCAGGCTTCAAAAACTGTCCACAATTTCAAAACATTCATAGACCACGTTCGAGATCGAAATAGCTGACTCCTAGCGTTACAGTGTACCGATGCAGGATTGATACACTCGCTTCAGAATTTTCTGAACCCTTGTATTGATGCTCCGACTTCTCTTCAACTCATGATTGATAATGGTACCCTGGATCAACAAGGCATAGCCGAGAGATCACAGGCCCTAGCAGCAGCTTCTGATGCTGATCAGGGCGTAACAAGTCAAACCGCACAGTCAACCATATTGGCTGGGAATACACCACTTGGTGGTGATTATCATACAACACCAAAATCGAAAAATCTCCAGGATTCAATTTCCAATATTGTTGAACAGCCTCCCCATATAAGGACTAACCCGTTAAATAACGTTGAAATAGCTGAACCTCTTGCTAGAACGAGAATCGTTTCCACGGTTTCGGCGAAGTTATCATATCTAATTGACTCGATAATAAAGCACCAGGACAACGAACAGATCCTCATTTTTTACGACAATGACAATGTAGCTTTTTACCTTGTCGGCGTTCTTGAGATTGTAAGCCATTTCTCGTCGCTTATGTACCTGAGACTAACGTTATGGGGTAGCTCCAAATTCAGCACTTGATATACTCAAAAGTCGGTCTAAATGCAGAAAGACGAGCACAATACGTAGCCACCTTCACGAGGAGCCCCAAGTTTCGTGTGTTATTGATGGATATCAGCCAGGCAGCATTCGGTCTCAACATGCAGAGCGCTTCACGAATATACTTCATCTCACCGGTCTTAAACCCGCAAGTTATGGCGCAAGCGATCGGAAGAGCCCGTCGGATCAGCCAGAAAAAACCTGTTTCAGTCGAGACATTGGTTTTACGGAACAGTATTGAGGAAGTCATGATCGATCGTCGAGAGCATATGACACAGGCAGAGCACAGTAGGATAAAGTCCATCTTGGATGATAGAAAGATCAAAGAATGGATTCGAAAGCCCAAGATTCACCCAATGACTGATGCGAAGGATGGCTTAGAACAGACTGCTCTGTTGTCATCACCGCAGTATGTGTTCGGTAGAGGATTTGGACGAGCGCTGCTTCACCCTGATGAGGGATTGATAACAGGCAGTCCGGAGGCCAAGGGTATTACGAATTCTGCGAAATCGCACGAAGGCGTGCGTATTCCATTCAAACTCAACGGAGGGCTTAAACGAGCATTAAGCCCTGATCAAACTGAAGTTGTAGATGGCGAAACTATCGATGGAGCGGCAGTTCGTGAAAGTCCGACAAAGCGCCGAGTGCGGATTGCTTGGGCTGACCAGGAAGTGTAATTAATAAGGCGAGGCGTTATTAGGGCATGATCGGTAAGGTTTGGGGTGCATTGAAGACCGAGCTTGTAAAGGAGTAACAAGGTGTTGTTGACTGTAAGGACAAGTCGATGTTTATGCATTGTACTATATTTTGCCGCTTTTTCCTTTTTCTAAAGGGCATGGTCGATCTGATACTTATAGTGCTCTGTTATAGGCACGCACTCACTACCTTAGGTAGTATACTCAAGGTAACTCGAGGCATAATATCCCACCGAGACAGTGTTAGAATATGGATATTGTTAAAAGGAACCTTATGCGCAATGAACTTTGCAGAATAATGTTTTGGGGAGCAGATGGCTACATTGGCTCTGCGGGCCTGTGGGGGTGATCGTTGCAGGTTGATGTTTTCTTCCCAAGTAGGAAGGTTTCATCACCTCCATATTTCATACCCCTCCCTCAACACCGAGTTTCATCTCACCCAATCTAGATGGCTCAAATGCAGAGCACGCGCCCATTTTGCTCTCGCCAAGAACAGGTGTCACGTTCCCTAGAACGACCGTTGCATGTGTCATCGCTAAGTTGATGGGTGTGTAATAGGCAATATGTACCTTTTTCAAATTCTCGGTGCACAAATAGGAAGCTTACGCAGGGTCGCTTCGAAGGTCTGCCGACTGCTTTGTTCGATACTTGGTTTCGGCTTCTCGGTCATCCTTTTGGTATAGGGTAGGTGACTCAGACCCTTGATATACCATTTGCCGGGAGCCTAGATCTTATCATTATAGTCACCGGGCGAAGAACGATGGTGTCCTAATTCAACCATCCCATCTCATCTTGTGACTATTGAATAGCTACTCTTCCTATACTCGTGTTGAATCTATAGGCCTGAGTAACCTCTATTAGACTTTTAACAAAGGGATGAGTATAGAGTTGTAGATATTGCATCGACATGACCTCAAGTCTTTTCATGTTTGTCTCTGTGGCAATGATGTGTCCGAGCTAAGCGCTTTACGTCACAAGGACTATTTATCGATATGCACAATAAGCCATCAGCCTACATCGCGGCTGGATATTTATTATTGCGAAAACCCTCAGCTTCTGACCTCAGCTGGGTATACTATGTAGCTTATTGGGTCTTTAATTGGTAGGTATAGTACTAGTAAGAGGCAGTCGGGTTAGCATTCTCCGGGTGGCTTGCACTACCGAGTTAAGGATTGATTTTCCCTGGCGTAGATCTGATCGGTTTACCTTGGCTGAAATATCGTGGCGGAGGTGAGCTACATAGTGTAGGTAGGTGACCTGGCAGATCGAGCGGGAGCGACTTGGCATCCCGGGCACCACTCATTGGGCGTTTCGTCAACACGCCATCACCGCCATGACACCAGGACCAGTACCAAGTTCAAGTAAGCTCCGCCACACGTTGCATACGAAAACAACCACTCTCGGTCATGCCTCGCAGGCAACCAACAAATCAAATATGCCCGGCCCGCAGCATACTAGTAAATCCCCATCATGCGTTGTCGTTATTGCTACGAGTTCCGGGCCAAGGGACATACGTTGGTTATTATTATGGACCAACTTGACTACCGAACCTGGTGTAGGTCAGAATAGGTGAAAATATAGAGAGAGAGAAAGGGAGAAGTGGTGGGTGTCTGAGTGAGACATACTATAATTAGGAGCCAGGTCCTGAAGTTGCCTTCTGACGACCGGTTTCACGCCGTCCAAGATCTAGCCTTGGCCACGCAAACCCCGATCTCACCTTGATTGATATATTGGGGCAGCTGTCGTCATTCACGGTGCAATGAACCTGACTCGGGTTTGCTCAACAACGCACACACACACCACTCTACTTGTTACGAGTAACGCCGTCCGTGCCGCCGCGGACCTGAAACCATACGTCTGCGATCCGACACTCGAGCCGTTCGCAACAAGCTTCAAGCCAAAAAGGCTGGCCTTCTCAGCCTGCACCGACAGCGGGAGAGCGTGCGTTCTGAGTGAAGGCCGAAGCAATCAGCCAGCTTGCTTCTTGCATCGCGACGACGTTTAGACACAAACCGAATACTTAAGTTGACGGACGGTTATACAGGTCGATAGTTTGAAAGTTTATTAGACGCGAACAACAACAACGAATGGCATCATTGGACAATGGAATCTTCACATCACTCAGAAGCGTCATGGCGTGCATCGACGGTATATGCTCGCCTCTTTCGTCCGCGGCCAGAAGCGCGCAAGATTAAAAAGAGAAGCTCACTTCCGAATCCGATTAAAGAGTCAGCAGCAGCAGCAACACCAGCAGTAGCCGCCGCAACAGTGCTCCAACTGGGGTCAACACCAGCATTGATTTCAGCTCATCGAGCTAGCACTCAGGCCGAGGAGGGATTATTCGGTACACACCACACCTTTCAGGTAAAAGCCATCAGCTCCAATTCCAGTACCCCATCGTGAGTGGCCCATTTTTTTCTATTCATTTATTTTCGTCTTAGTGCATTTCCGAAAGGATCAAGAATGAGATCTTATTGTTTTCCTAATTGGTGACAGCAAGTTGCCAACCCCTCGGTCTCACTGGATCCTTATCCCTCGAAAAGTCGAACATGTACAATCCACCTATCTACATACATTATTTCAATTCTACTGTTCTACTCTCCCTTCTAGTACAATCTAGAAAACCACACCATGTACACTAGTGTACGGTATACACAACTTGTTGTAGTGTATCGGGTTGGTCTCACAGTACCAAACCTGTTTTTTGGGACTTTTGTCACTACATAGTGTAGTGTACAGTAGTAGGTGGGATGAGACCTCGTAAATGGACACTAAGCAGGACGCTAGTGTTGTCTGTTCAGGGGGGCTTAATTTCCACATTGCAGCGCTACGCGAGCAGCCTCGCGCTAGGAGTCGCTAAGCGGGTACTATGTCGAAATGGTACCATGAACCAAAATGGTATCAGTCTTTGTGATGGTAGATTCTTACAGTACCACATATAGCATGTCTTTTGTCCGGCTTCGCGTAGCGAGAGCCCACATTGGAGTCCTAGCATATAGGATCAAATTACCTACCTGCTACCTGCTTGCTTGCTTTGTTGCGCGCGCGACAAACCAAACCCATCTGTGGCGCTTAAAAAACGTGGGAGCCGTGTGAGCCGTTGGAGCTGGAGTGACATCGTCCCATATTACTTACTTACTGTCTCTACTACTCTACACTACACTACTCAGTACCTATACTACACACAACCAGTACTCACCGGTCTTTTAATTCTCTACACTAGACTATCCCTGCGCTGATCCTCACATTTGTCTTCCTGGTTGTTCTGGTCGGTAGTTTCGCTAACCTCCTTTTTTAATTTGGGTCCTTCAGACTCGTACCGCAGCATACGAGGTCTCACTCCGCAAGTGCTGTGGTAACCTATCGACCCAGATATGAGGATAACCTGTTGAAACCATCACCTTTGCGCGCCCCTGTTACCGGCCACACGAGAGCACCTTCATATGGACCCGCGAATCCCGGATATCATCCCGAGCTTTACAATTGGCATAATTCAAGCATGGACCGCTCAACTTCCGACGTGGCTGGACCACCACATGGTCAACGACCGACCAAAATGCCTTCGGCAATGATGGGCAATTACGCGCAGATTGACCCTCAATCTACCATCTACCAACGACGATCCTCGAGCAGCTCGAGTGTGACGAGCTCTGTTGGATCCAAAGACACCTTCGACGCGATCTTGGCATCTCCTGCTAGTAGTAGGACGAGTTTCGAATCATGGCAATCCACCTCTCGGAAACCAGATTATGGATGGCAACGACCGGCCCCGATAAAACAATATAGGCAAAGGAGGGAAGAGGGGGAGCTGTTCGCTGCTCTACCGGATGAGGTCTTGAGTCTTATACTGCAAAGACTAAAAGAATCGCACCTGAAAGCCGGAAGCGCTAGCTGCACGACTTGTATGATGAGAGATATATGCTCTCTTTCTGTGTCTGCTAAGAAGCTACTGAAGGTTGCGCGGTTAGCACTGTAAGTTATTCTAGAGTTCGAAACAGAAACGCAAAGTTAATTCGGTGGTCCAGGTACGAGGATATCCAAATCGTCGGAGCGGATTCGCAGGTACAGAAGAAACGCCTTAAGATCAGTTACGGATCTCGTCTAGTCCTTCTCCGACGAACGTTGAGAGCCAACCCTGGAATCGCCGTCCTAGTGCGTAGTTTAAAGGCGCCTGCCGTCCCGCAAGGTGTTTCTGTCGAGTTATATCAGAACCTCATTGCCTCCGTTATTATGGCTTGCCCGAACTTTGAAAGATTAGTTGGGCCCCATCAAAACTACGACTTCAACTTCAGCCGTCTATTCCATGCATTGTCGACACGGGAGCAGCTAAGAGAAGTTCACTGGACACTGGAGGCGTCAAAAACCCAGAGGAAGCGTCGCATGTCAAATGCCGCACCTATGTTGAATTCGGGCAACCCGAATTACCAGGAGGCGCCGGGCGACTTACGACTAGAGCAGAGCGAAGAGTTCAGGGAGATCCATATGAACTGGATGAATCTCACAACACTCTCTATCCACTGCCTGCCCGGGGCGACGCTTACCCCAGTGTCCCTGCTACCAGACATCTTAGCAGATATACCGTCTCTTAAGCACTTACATCTATCCCATCTTCCGTTCACGGCGTTCAACGATGCCAATCTACTATCGCTACCTTCTCTGCATACTCTCACTTTGTCGCATCTTCCGGGTGTATCTAGCATAGGGCTGTCTTCATTTGCAAGGCGCCCCTCGAGCCGGTCGATCCGTAAACTTACTCTGCACCACCTAGATATCGACTCCCTCCCCACCATCGCCCAGATCCTCTCGAACCTCAGATCCTTGGAAACATTTGCGCTCGTGCAAACACAAACGCCCATTCTCGCCGAAGGTGAAATGATCTGGCTTTTCCCATACCTTGCGTCAGTAACGATTAAAAAGCTGCACTGGGATATCCCGAGTTTCGCGACTACGGCCAACGTCGCTGACTCGATCCTGGCTAAGAGCATCGCTGCACAGGGCTTTCCGGCCTTGCGCACGTTGCGCACGCCTGCCGATCCCGAAGGTATATTCCAGGCTCTCTGCAAGCCTGTCGAGAAGGTCGAGATGGCTAGCGATAAGTACCGCGGGCTCATAGCCAAAGCTGGGTCAACGCGCCCCAAGAGCCCGCCAACTACCCCGACGACGCCGAGGACTCCCCGAACGCCTGGCAGTGAGAACTTGAAATCGCCGTTTGGACTGAACTTTCCCATGGATGACCAGCTTTTCCCCTCCAAAGTATCTAGTAACCTTGCGCAGTCGCGGCTCCAGGCACAGCGTCGACTCGAAGTGGCACGCGATGAGCCTCGATTCACTTTTAATCTCGTAGACGAGAACGGGAAGGTCCTCGAGACAAAACAGATGGCCGGCTTCATGGGGGAAACCAGCTCACTAATCCACTATGACCTCATGCCCGATACCGGTGCAGTAGACGAGAATGGTGGGCTCGTGGAAATTTCGGATTTCCTAGGCGATGGTGGCGAGAATCTTAAGGACGGAAATCGCGAGGGATGTACTGGTCGCTGGAACACGTATAGCGGCGCTGTAATCGACAAGAAGGACCGTGAGCGCTGGTGGCATACTGAGCGCGGGAGGTGGAGGACTGTTGAGCTCTGAAGGGATACAAAGAATAAAGAACCAGGATGATGCTAGGAGCAATCCAATGGTGACGTGGTGGTATAATGAAGATACGGAGTCAGGGTGTTCAGATGGTGGTGAAACGACAAAAAGGGGATGATAATAATACCACTTCGGACTCGCATCGGACTCGCATCGGACATGACATGGAAAAGGGAGGTTAGTAAAAGCGAGGAAAGACGTATCACGTCTCTCGTTAATGTTATTTGGACATATACCATCTAGAATACCCCGGCCAGTCAATACAGCCACTAGTTTGGGGTTTCGTACATACGTACATACATACATATATACCTACATAATACATTTCTTCGACCCTGTATATTAGACGCGTTCGTTAGAAAAGGTGACACAAAGCACAGTTTTAATGTACAACATGATGCGTACCCATCCGATCCTTTTGTACTTGGTACATCCGAGTCCATCGGCCCAAGAAGCGAATCTCGGGTATTAGCGGGTCTAAGGGGCGATGAGCTCGGTATTGATCCGACGTCATAGGCCGAGCCGAGACCAAAAAACAGTTCCAAAGCGCAAATATATATTAGGTAGAATAGAAAAGCGAATCCCCTCCCCCAATTTTTTGTACAATCCACGCTTTACAGCGCCGTCCGTATCTCTCAATATGCGGTCGTCTATATTTACTCGGAATCAGATAGGTCGCGCCTGCGCCTTCTGCCGGCAACATCAACATCATCGGCAACAGCGCATCACGCTGACGCGGAACCTGCGCACTTCTTCCACGCAACAACAGCAACAACCCAGAGCAGCAAGCTCACCTCTTACCTCACAACCTCGAAGCCGATTACATAATATCTCGATAGCGACGACGACGACGAGCCGATCAGTTTCCACGAGTCGGGCCGCGCAAACCAGCCAAGCAGACACGAGCGCCGCCACACAGGCGAAAGTGCCGCAGACACACTACGAGTTCTTCCCCAAGACGCTCCCCGCGGGGCCGCCGCCCCACGGGCCCTTCGCGATCGACGTGCGGGCGCTGCGGCGGGAGTTTCTGGGGCTGCAGGCGGGGGCGCACCCGGACCTGCACCCTTCGCACATGAAGGCGCGGGCGCAGGCGGCGTCGGCGCGGATCAACGAGGCGTTCAAGACGCTCGAGAGCCCGCTCGCGCGGGCGCAGTACATTTTGTCGCTGCGCGGGTGCGATGTGGCCGGCGACGAGACGGCCAAGGTCGAGGACCCGGAGCTGCTGATGCAAGTGCTCGAGACGCGCGAGTGCATCGAGGAGGCGCGCGAGGAGGGCGATCTCGAGGCGCTGAGGGTCGAGAATGAAGAGCGTATTGCGGAATGTGAGGATAGATTGCAGGAATTGTTTGCGCGGGATAGTATTGATGAGGCGAGGGCTGAGACCGTCAGGTTGAGGTATTGGGTTAATGTTAGGGAGAGCATTAATAATTGGGAGAAGGGGAAGCCGGTTGTTCTTGAGCATTGAGGGCTGTCTGTCTGCTTACCTACCTGCCCTGGGACTAGAGGGAGGAGATGGGAGGGGTGATAGAATGGATTATGCTGTGTTGCTTGCTACGCTTTTAGAGACTACACAGGGAGTCACATCCCGCGGATTCTATCACGGAGTTGAAATGTTGTCCTGACTCCCACTCGATATTGCTCGCATATCCATGTTCCTCACCCTTTGGCTTACTCGCTTATTCAATATTTACTGCTCATCTCGGCTTCGATCTCCCGGGTCACTGAGATGGCAGATGGATTGCTGGACTTGTCCTGCTGTCAATGTAAAAGATACAGAGAATTCGGAACCGGGACGAGGGATAGGAAGATCGTGATTGTGTTGGCTTGGGAATATCATATTGCAAATAATATGGAACGACAATACAGTTGTCACCTGAACTGTGACCGGCCTTGGTCATAGGTTTTATGGTGGATTTATAGCCACACGGACCTGTTTATACAATAGAAAAAACTATAGGCTGCCGCGACTATACCATTTTCTTTTGAAGCTGTTCTGTTATCACGGTTCGACTCACAGGCGTAGACAGAGGGATACAAAGGGTGTTGCGGCTATCTTTACACTAGCATGAAGACCTCATCTAGGTTTGTTTACATGTATACTGGGCTTCTTTTACTTATGCTTCGTGGCGAGGTTGGTGGTTTCAATGTTATTGGTATCGAAACCTCGGTTGAGAGAGCATGGCTACGGGACGAAGCGGTCCTTGACTCTAGGCACATTCTTGGCAAAAGGGGCGCACTCGCAGTATAAGTTTCGGAAACGATGGATTCATCTGAAGTTTGATACTAGTATCTCTTAGTAGGTTATAAGATATCGGTGGTTTGGCGCGGAGCGAGGCCAGGCACGCCTTATGTATCCGAACTACCTATTAGAAGTTTGTTGTTCTTGAAATTGATGGAATTACAACTGAAGCCATTGCTATAAGAACTATCCTACCCCAATTACGAACTTTCTACAAGAAACAAATTACCATGTCGTTAGGTAGTGTACATTATCTATCCAGATCTAGATCTGCCTATCTCATCCCAGGCTACCTACCCCACTACACTGCTAGTTACCCCCCACTCTCTTAGTGGCTTGTGCGCGGGGAGACAAGCCGGAGCTCTTCTGCCCCACACATTCAATCAACCCACCTACCCTGTTATCTTTATGAGCTTCATTCACATTCACAACATCCAAATAGGAGAGGAAGTCGTAAGAAAACATCACTTGTTGACCACTTTAAACATCCAGCACCCCTCCAACTCTTACATATTTCTTTGGGGAGTCAGCATCAAAACTTCAGCCCTACCTCAACACCTCATGCTCTGAATCCCCGCGAAGATGGCGAGCCCCATGATCAGCCAGCTTCTAGCCGAAGCCAAGGTAGCCACCGACCAAGCCGCCGCCTACGACTCGCTGCTCGGGAACCTCAAGACCTGCTCCACGCCGACCACCGTGGCCGCCGACATGAAAGAGATCGCCAGCTCCATCTTCTCCAACGACCTGCGCGTCGTCGCCCTGCGGAGCGTGCTGGAGCGCTTTATCGCCGTGCTCCGCGACTTCAACAACGCCGACCTGTCAGTCGACGTCGGCCAGCACACGCTCGACACAATCGCGGCGCAGCCGTCCGCCACCTTCCTCGACCAGGCCGCGTCGCTGCGCGAGCTGATGGCCGACGCGCACGAGAGCAACGAGGACTTCCTCGAATCCGCCAAGGTGCTCTCCGAGATCCCGCTCGACGCCGCGCAGCGCAAGGTGACCAACGAGGAGCGCGTCGGCGTCTGGGTGCGCATCGTGCGCAACTACCTCGAGGTCGACGACACCACCTCCGCCGAGATGTACCTCAACAAGCTCAAGAACGTCATCTTCACCGTCTCGGACCCGACCCTGAACCTGCACTTCCGCCTCTCGCAGGCCCGCATCCAGGACGCCAAGCGCGAGTTCCTCAGCGCCAGCAGCGCGTACCACGACATCAGCTTCTCGCCCGCCGTCTCCGAGGACGAGCGCCTCCACACCCTCGCCATGGCCGCGCGCTGCGCCATCCTCGCCCCCGCCGGCCCCCTGCGCAGCCGTGCCCTCGGCCGCCTATACAAGGACGAACGCGCCGTCAACCTCGACGAGTTCAGCATGCTCGAGAAGATGTTCCTCGACCGCCTGATCGCGCCCGCCGAGGTCGAGAAATTCGCCCAGGGCCTCGCGCCGCACCAGCTCGCTACGACGTCCGACGGATCGACGGTGCTTGCCAAGGCAGTGGTGGAACACAACCTACTCGGTGCTTCGCGGTTATATAGCAACATCGGGTTCGAGGCTCTGGGCGTACTTCTAGGTCTTGATGCCTCTCGAGCCGAAGATACCACGGCTAAGATGATCGAGCAGGGCCGTTTAGTCGGCCGCATCGACCAGATCGAGGAGATGATCTGGTTCGAGGGCGGCGAGGCGTCGGGAGAGAAAGGCAGCGGACGCGCCGAGGTGAAAGTGGGTAAGGAGCTGCGACACTGGGACGCGAATGTGCAGGGCCTCGCTGAGGAGGTCGAGAACATCACCAATGCCCTCCAGCGAGAGTTCCCCGAGTTTGTCGCCGCTACTCTAGTAGCGTAGACGGGAGGATAGAATACGAAGCGGGACGGGAACGGCGGGTAATGATAAAAAAAGCATGCATGATGGGATACGAAATACAACGGCGTTGCTCAGTATCAGACTAGTCCGGCCACGAACAACTGATAGATTACCTGTAGAGGGAAAATACGCTTATGTTGGTAATGAGGAGGCATGATTATTATAGTTTGCACGACATGGCGTTAGGGTCCGGGTTTACAGCATAGCAAGACAAGAATCGGAGTATTTGGTTTTCATCTTGGAATCAATAGAATGTGGGATATAAATCCTTCATTAACCCAGTCCAGTTCTGTCCCTGTTCTCTAACTGGAAATATCTACGCGAAAGGAGGGGAAAGAAAACATCGAAATTTATCGCTATGATTTCAACTCTGCACGAGATTTTCAATCGAGGTCCTTCTTGCGAACCACGATGTAGCCCTGGCTCAGGAGCCGCGGGTCGCCCATCTCCTCCTCGAAGATGAGTTCCTCGATGGCCTTGCGCTGCCTCGCGTCCCAGACGACGCTGCTGATGTCTGTGTCCTGCGCCTCGGCTAGCCGCAAGATGCGCACGAGGGCGTCGCCGATCTTTTCGCCCATCAGGTCGTAGCCTGCTGCTTGGAGGTGCACGCCGTCCGGGTTCCAGTATTTGCCCCGGTCGTGGGGCGCCATTTGGTGGTAGGGGAGGGCTTTGAATAGGTCGAAGTGGAAGCTGGTGGTTTTTAGAAGTTAGAGAGGGAGAGAGAGGGGGATGAAGGAAATTATAGTGTTGCCGTTTGTAGAATGTGCAGGACTGACTGGCAGGCAAATATTTGAGATGGGATAGAGTAGAATTATGTTTGTTTTTGTTCGCAACTGAAAAGGAGGGAGCAAGGGGAGGGGAATATCACTTACAAGTTCTCCTTTTCGTAGCTCCTGATAGCGTCGTTCACCTCGTTCCGTCTCTCCGTGATCTCGCGAAACACACCCTTGGTTTCCAGTATCGTGAGCGCGAGGACTTTACCCCCCTTCGACAGCGGGATGTCCCAGGCGCGCTTCAGGCCTTCGACGATCTTGTCTGCTGGCCTACCCCATCCGAGGTCACTAGGCGAAGAATTAGTTAGATCAAGCTTTGGTAGGAAGGGAGTAGGTAGTGTATTTAAGTAGTGGCTGATTCCCCGGCTATCTGTCTATAGTGATGACGACGAGACAAGTTCGGAAACTTGAAGCTAGGTATGATTTCAGGGGAGAAAACACGTACTTTGTCCCGCCTAGCACGATCGTCCAGTCGAATGGATGGTCTGCTAGGTTCCCTAGATAGATGTCCGTGTTAGTTTATGCGCATAGTTATGGCATATCCCTATCCATAATCAAGAATAGGGGAAGCGAAAGTAAATCGAGTAATCCAAGTTATCTTCTCCGAGGAAACAAGAAATGTGACAGGATAAATCCGCAATTTGTCTCGCCTTCGATAGATAACAGACTCATAGACAGAACACAAGCACTTACAACTAGCATTCATCCGATCGAGGTACCGGCCATTCGTGACGAGGTCCCCAGGCATGCCCTCGACCTCGCACTCGACCGTGCGTCCCGGGAAAGCGTCCTCGATCTTCTGGGCCAGCCGTGTCGCGTACGGGTTACCCGCCGGATAGCCACAAGTGAGAGAGTTGCCGAAGCACAGTATGCGAAGGGGTGGCTCTGCGTTCTTCGTGGGTTTCTTACTGCCAGACGCCATAGTTTCGTCTAGCTTAGGTAAGTATGTGTGTATGTATACGTAGTCCTGACTTCGGTTTAGAGCGGAGGCGTGCACATGTAAGCTCTACTCTCCGAGGCTGTATTAACAAACTGCTAGCGTCTCTGGCGTTGACTCAAGTAGACAGGGCGTTGCGCGGAGGCCAGTATTGATAGATCTCCCTCTCTAACGTAAAGCAAACAGAGGGGTAGTGAACAATATCGCTAAGATTTCCGATAAGAATCACGCCTTGTCTTATGAGATGATGTAAACGGACGGATGAATAAATGAATGAAGTGAATGCAGCCCAGCCAACACTCTCTAACCAACCAAGCGAGATCTAGGTAGAATCTACCTGCGGTATCGAAGTAAGGGACTCTGCAGAAATCCTGTCCTATCCTGTCCTACACATACGGCAGGGAGGAGGGGTTATAGTACTTGAAACTAACCAACAGAAGAAAAGCTGGGCTACGAGAAATGGAGACTGACTGGCTGACTGACTGGCTGACGTCGAGATAAAAATCTGATGAGAAATATTAATTCAAACAGATGAACAGAACGAGTACGTGCCGCGGCTGATAATCAAGCTTGGTATAGTAGTTAAGATAGATCGTAAGCCTACAACCGGCCGTTGGTAAGACTGACTGACTGACTGATGGATGAGCTGCCTAGAGTTTGGGAGTGGCGGGGCACCATTATCTAAAAGCGCCGGACTACCTGGACCTAGGCCTAGGTACCCCTACCTACCAGATGTAGTACCTATACATAGTGCTAAGATAAAAGGTAGGTAAGGCTAAAACGTGGGGTAGACCGATAGGTACCTAACCCACTCCCCACTTTTGTGCTGTCACACTTCAGCTCGGGTCAGCAACCTCGGAAGTTAACAGGTAATAGATCCGACTTGATACATATATAGACAGATAGGTGTACGGTGTACCTATCTACCTCTAGATTATATATCTACCTTCTTGGTATATATCTTATCTTCGTATAAAGGTGCTAGGGTGTGCCTAGAGGGAAGTAGGTACTCGACATTCAGCGACATATAGTGACGTCAGTCTCTTTGATAAGACAATCACTAGACCAAACCAAACCTCAAAAGAATCAAGAGTATTGACATTTATTCTAAATTAGAAACGACCAGCGATAATCATGGCGCTTAATGCTGCGTAAACCCTAGACGACCAAAATACCAATATATGCCAAGTCGCCAACCATGCAAACCAGCCATTAACTATTTCTCATGCAATGCTATCCTTGGACCTGAAAATCGACTAATCGCATGTTTCTGTCGTCGAAACGCTCCTACCCTCTAACCTTACGCGCCTATGTACACGTGTGTCCGGCCCATGAGCTTTCAAAAGGCCTGCCCGTGATATGGGCTCTGTCCTCGTGCCCCGCCGGAGCCCCCCCTTGGCCCAGGTGGTGATGATGGGAACTGGCCTTGAGGTGGCATAAAACGCGGATCCATATTGCCCGGGGGAGGGGATCGGAAACCGCCGGAGCCAGGCATCCAATTCCCTTCTTGTTCAACCCCGCCGTAGCTGCGAGGCATTCCAAAGCCTTGTTGTCTGGGCGATGGCGGAACCATGCCTCTACCCATATTGGAATACATGCCAGCTGGAGGTGGGAGGTTAGGTGAAGATGCCATTTGCTGTTGGTATTGTGCGTACCCCGGCTGTTGCCGCTGAATAGCGTTCTGAGCAGCTTGACTAGCCCAGCCGTGTTTCATCTGTTCTCGTCCACGCTCACGGACTTCAATAGCTCCCACAAGTCCTCCACCGGTCTGTGGAGCATTTTTGTTCCCCGCCATAGTAATAAGGGGTGAACCAGTTATACGAGCAACATGCTCTTGTTCACGGGCGGATAAATGCGACTCGCCCTGCGATTGCTGGCCACCTAGGACAGCACCTGCACCACGGGACCCTGGTCTCTGCAGCAACTCTCCTGATCTTGGCCTTTGTAGAAGGTCTGCAGCGCCTCGAGAACTCGGGCGCTGTAAGAGATCGTGAGAACTATTCCGCGAATGTGCCGTCCCAATGTAGTCTTTCTCTTGACCACGACCAAGTGGAGGGGTTGGCGTACCAGCACGATAACCAGCGAGGGTGTTGCTGGATGAATGCCTTTGATGAGCATAGAGAGGTGTTGCCGTTGCCGCCCTCTGCTGCACGAACTCTTCGGCAGAAAGACCGGGTCCATTTGAACCCGGGGAGGCAGCGGCTAGGCCGGCTGGCTGCCAAATTACACTCTTACGTACATTATCTTCTGAGCCTTGCCGGCTATGCGAAGCCCCAGACGCAAATGGTCTCTGTGGAGGTGCGGCAGCGGGTGACTGGGCCCTGGGACCAGATGGATTAGGGATTTGTGAAACACCAGTACCATTTCGTGGTGCTGCAGCGTAGTTGAGGGTAGGTCCAAAATCGATACCGGGAATTTCAAAACTGGAGCCGCCAGAACGGGCCGAGGAGTCTTCTGCAGCCCCTACCGTTTTCAATACACCAGCTCTAGGTCGTTCAACCGACGAAGAAGTCCCAGTTGATGGTCGCGAACTGGCATAATCAGGGCTCGAAGTGGACGCACCATCATCATACCGGCTGCTAGCCTGACTAATCATCGTGTCGTAGCGCCGAGCTTGAGGCGCAGGGCCACCTGCGTTCTGAGCACGAACTTGACCAAACCCTTCAGCGTCTATCCGATGGCCGGTGAAGCTTGCAGTGCTGGCTGATTCTGTTACCGGGGTTACACCATCAGTTCTTGACCGCTGCTGAAGGCTGTCTGAACGAACTGGTAACGGTTTCCTGTGAATTGGTGAAGTATCCAAGGGAGGTAGTGGTTCTCCGCGATTAGGTGGAGATTGGGGCCCGCCTCTTCCACCTGGCCCAGGAGGACCCCGGTGATACCCATTGTACATGCCTTGGGGTCCATTACCAGGATAACCACGGCCAGGAGTTGACATATTGGGCGGTGGTTGGCCACGACCTCTACCAGGTGGTGGCATGCCAGGGGGGCCAGGAGGACCTGGCGGCGGTCCGCTAGGCGGTGGTCCACGATAAGCTGGGTGATTACCTTGATGACCATAATTAGGTGGACCAGGCGGTCGATTCCCAGTGGCAGTTCCTGGCCTTGAGGTCGGGGTCTTTGGCCGAGGGGTAGGGGTTGGGCCACGGGAGTCAGGATGAGGACCTGCCGCTGGGTTGAACGGGGATCTTGACCGTTGGGTCATAGGGTCCATGTCAGGTAGCATACCCGGAGAATGCGTGGGGCCTTTTACTAGAGCTTCACGGGATCCATTATTAGAAGGCATTCCCGTGTTGTTTGTGTTCAAATGTACTGGAGGTAGTCCATGTTGGTCGGGATCCTGGCGAGACATCTCTTTTTGCTCCTCACTACTTCTCTCACTATCAGGAGCCCATGCGTCTTGACCAGGAGGCACGTTACCGGCGTTAGTAAGCTGGTTTAATGTGTTGATGGACAGCCGACTGTTAGCACGGCGCATTTCCGGTGAGTGATATGGTCGATTACTTGGCTTGTCTCCTGGGGCATGAGAAAACGTGGGTGGCTGGGAAACTGGCTCCGGCGTCTGCATTCTTCGTATGCCATCGAAATCGTGAAGGGGCGCTCCCATCCCTCCGTCATCTGAGCTATTAGGGCCAAATCCAGGACCCGGGTTCGCGGCATACGGACTCGTATTATGGGGAGGGACCTGTGGAGGGATCTCGGCTGTGGCTTCTGGGCCGGAATTAAGAGACATAGATCGTGATGGTCGGCCTGTCGGTGGTGATGCCGAGTCAGCGAAACCTACACGGGGTTTTGCAGTTCCACCTGCTGTAGGGCCAAAGCTCAGCCGCTTCGTGCCGCTATTATCTCGGCTCGTACTGCTACTCTCACTTTCATCTGCCGCTGAGTTCATTCGAGTACCAGTAAGTTCTTTCAGCTTTTTTCTCCACTCTCTTTCATTTCGACTCGAATTTCCATCAGTCTGTATCAAACTTGAAACATCAAGTAACTCAAGGTATCCATAACGCTTGTGTTTGGGCATCGCAAACATTAGAGACCTGGAATCCAATACACTAGCAACCAATCGCCCTGGGCGGCCATATAGACCAAAGGTATCCCAGGTAGGGAACAAAAATCGCAGCATCATTTCAAACCCGCTAACTGCAGGGTTAACTTCCGGCATAATAAACACAAAGCCTTCGGTGGACGAGGGAGGATCGGCATGAATGGTAATATCGCCTTCAATCTTAATCAACGTGGATGCGTCAATCAAAGATTTAGATTGTGGGTATAATGCGTACGCAGAATAGGCGTCGTTGATCGTGGCTATGGGTTGCGATTTCTTTTGCTTTTTGCCTTCTTTTCTTTGGTCGTAGAATTTTATGTCGCCTTTGAGAATTGGAGGATGTGAACGATCATATGGGTTTTTCTTTTTGTGTTCCTTCATTGTCTTTTGATATTCCTTCTCGTCTGGTGGTGAGATGACACACCAACAGCGTCTCCAAGGTACGCCAGCACCGAACCGAACTCTGACCCATTGGTCCACGTGCACTCTTGATCTTTCCATAATCACACCTATGTTGTTGAGCTGTTTGCCCTTACCTGCAATTAGTGCCCCTGTATACGCCTCCTGGAGTGTCGAATGTTCAAACATGGCAAGCCGAATGCCAGACGTCCATTGGATGAGGGAATGCCTAGAGTTGAAATGCAACAGATATCGGTTTCTCCCCGCCGTTGAGATGCTAAGAATATTTTGTAGCGGCTGTTCATCGTTTGATCTCGTAGGCAACGACTCAATCTGGGATGTGGTTAACTACACTACCCAGTTACCATACGTTAAAACTTGATACTATACCATTTTGATTGACGCATCAGTAAGATTAATGAATTTAGGCAGGACCTCCCCATCCTCACCGGCAGCATCTAGCTCGGCGGCATCCCAAAGAGACAGGACTGTCCCTACAAGTTGCGCAAAGCATTCTGTCCAGGTACGATCGGGGTTGGGCTTCCCCTCTGCATATATATCGTTAGAGGGTCCAAGGACAAGGAGCTTCAATTGAGTTCGACATTGACGTACGGGTATTCTGATCATCTAATTTGAGAAAATAACCCTCTTGATAGAGTTTATTTGCATGACTATTGAGAAAGGTGAATATGGGCTGGAGCTCCGGGATTGTGTCTTGGTTGACATCCATGCGGGGCGGTTGATAGGCCTGAACCATGGACAATGGACGGGAGGTACTGCGACTTCGGGAGCGGTTGTGGTCGGCAGCAGTAATGGGCGAATTGGCTAGCGGCGAGCTATCATGGTCGACCCAAAGCGGCGAGGCCGGGACAGTTGATGACGCAGCCCGGGCGTGGCCGTGACCGCGGCGGTGGAAAAAGTCGCTTTTGGTGGCGGCGGGATTCTTGCCGGGGTAGGAGGATGATTGGCGATTTCCAAGACCACTTATGCCGTTAGGCGGCGTTGTCGATGGAGTCGGGGCAGAGTCGTCGTATATAGATCTCGGTTCGTTATTCACAGGAGAATGCGAGCCGGAGAAATGGGACATAAACGAGAGCACTTTTGATCATGAGATAGATGGTTAGCGAGCGCAACATAGGGCAGCACGGGATATTTTCTAAAATATCAGGTGAATGAACTGTCTGACACTTGTACACCACTAATAGTGCTTGATACGGTGAGGGTGGTCCATATGACGAGGTGTGGCTCAAAGGAACGACAAATAATGGCGAGGGATCAGCTGCTAGTAAAGGGGCGGGTGCAAGGATGGCTCGGGGGCGGAGAGGAACTGGGGAACTTGAAGAAGGTTGACGACTGCGCCGTGCTGAGGTAAGAGGGTGCAGAATGCAAGGTGTGTGCAGATCTGGTGCTTAAGACTTAAGACGCCTTGACATGCGGCACCGCTGGGTCCCAGTCCACTGCAATACAGTGACTTCAGTTCAAGCGTGCTACTGTAGTGTTTACTGTAGTTGCCGTGGCTGTAGTGACTTGTTTAGGGCGATTTCAGGGTCTAAATGCTAAATGGCTGCCTGCGAGCATCGCCCGATTTCTGTGAATCAGCACCCATCAGAGTGTGCAAGGGACCTGTGGAACCCCTTGTTCAATCCCTTTAACAGACGGAAATGAACAGCAATGAAGTTGTGTTTCAACAGACGGATGGACGGAACCTCTCTTATGCTCGTAGATGGATCATAGTAAAGAAACTCCCCCTACTCCATTTTGAAAGCTCTGGGTCAGGTAAAACGGCTGTTGAAGTTACTACCGCCGCAAGTTCCGCAGAAGCCCAAGATATATAACCTCCGGGTTGAAACAGACCGTTGCTGTCACGAGGCGTTGTCGGTTGGTTGAGTTTGTGATGCGTCTCTCCTTTCGCCTGTGGTTTTCATGTGTGCATGGGCAGAGCTACTTGCTGGGGTACGAGTTGTGGATTCAAAGAACAAGTGCGACGATTACAATCCTGGAACCAGGCATTCGGGAAGCAAGTGGGAATTCAAATAAGCATATAAGAAGGAAAGAAAAAAATATATATACTAACCGCGTTTCCTAACCATTTTGTCTATCTCAATTCCCAGTCAAGCACACTAGGAGCCCCAACGAACCGAAAGCACCCTTCTGCAGTTTTGAGTTTGAGTATGATTTGCGTAGGCGTCGGCTCAGATGCAACAAAAAAAAGTGAGAGATGAGGTGTCCCTCAAATAATGGCCTCGGTGGTTTATTCCCCCTACTAGAAGGTAAGAGAATGACGTAAATATGATAAATAATTAAAAAGAAAAAAAGATAGCAAAAACAGCAACAAGAAATGGTATTAAAAAAAAATTATGAAGATGTTGAAGATTTGTATAACCAACCACCCAGTTTTGGGTCCGGCGAAAAAAGAACCGACAGTAAGTCAGCACATGCGACTGTAGTGTGACTATATCAGGAGAATGTGGGCACAAGTTGGGTTTTGTAGCTTCACGGGAGTCGGGTGGCACCGCATGCGCGATATCCACATCGACCACGCAAATACGAATTAATGGAATGCCATCCACGTCAGGAAAGGGGAAAGTCTCAGATGCCGGGACTTGTAATATGAGTCGACCGTTCTGCGATGCGACAGCCGCTGACTTGTTTTGGCAGTTTCTGGTCCCTTGGTACTTTATCGATTCAACACGAGAGATTGGACGCCTGTTTGATACCGCCTTGCTTGGCACGAACAAATAGGTCGCAACAAAGGTTATAAATCAATGCTGACCTCGATGGCTGAGTGGCTATGGCCGGTACCGATTCCAGAAGGCCAGGGAGTGACGTACGTAGTCGCTATGACTTGTATTTATACTGTAGTGTAGTGCACGCGATTTTTTCTCTTTTTGGGTACCCGGGTACTGCTCACGGAAGCGTCGGTCATTGAATTTGCAGGTAGTAATAGGAATAAGCTAGCCAAGGATTCCAAGACACGACGAAGGGATAAAGGAAGGTGTTTGTCGAGTTTGGTTAAAGCCACCCAGCACCTACTACGAAGGGGATGGAAATGTGAAAACGAGAGTTGGCGAGACAATCTTGAGAGAATATCTATATCTACTTCATGCATTGGGGCCCTTTCTCCTTAAGAGCAGACTGTATAGATCTAGTAGCACTAGGTATTTTACCTACTTAGACTTAGTGTGTACAGTAAACACACACAATAAGTAGTAGTATTAATAGTGTTTGAAGGGAAAGGGAAGACCCTGTCTTTGATTCCCGAACGCTTTAACTCTTGATTTCTCCCGCTTAACCCCTGCAAGCAAAGCCACCTAGGTCGACCCTTGTGCTCATCAGTCATTGCTAAGCTACACTAGCCGGCAGCAACCGGATGGTACGGCACCGTTTATTGAAAAGATATCACTATATGCACTAGTCTCTACACTACTTACATACACCATCATCAAAAGATCAGTAAACATGACGTCAGTTGATAGGCCGAGTGTCGTCAACGAAGATCAAGGTCGGCTGATAGTCCCTTGAAACTATTCCCTTCATGGTGTCGCGTATTGCCTAATCAGTGCCTAACTTCATTTTTGGTGCTTTCCACTATCTAAGTATTTTAGCCAGACTAACCACCAAAATATCCCAACCCCCAAACAGAGTACTTTACAGATATATATACCGAGGTGCCGCAGTTTCAACTACGCCATGCCTTCGATAATAGTGTGTTAGTCCGGGTTGGCTCCCACGGGTTTACCAAATATCATAGCATCTTATCCCACTAGTAATTCTAGCATCCTACATTTTCTGTACTTACCTAACATGAGTAAAAATAATGAGACCTAGTGTACCTAGTGCAAAAGAAAGGCTGGGCAGCTTCGTATTTAGATACCCGAACTCGGGCGCTTAATCAGCACCAGGTAGGTTACTTATATTGGGTAGTACTAAGTAATATTTGCGAATACGCACTTGGGCTATGGGGGCTGAGGTTTGTACTGAATTCCAATTACTGACAATAGAACATATTTGTGTGTTCGAGCTACACAGTTGGGTCTGTATAACATAAGCCTTCCTAGTTGTCAGAACATCAACCCAGAGTGGATGATCATGTCTATAATTATGAAGCTCACCATAAAAGTCATACTTAAAAACAAGGGTTAGGATTAACCCTTTGACAGCTCAGCGTTCTCTGCAGGCATGATCTGATTCGAGATACCGGTGATGTCTTTCTCTTTCCCCATAGCCCAAGCGTAGACAAAAAAACAACGGAGTTTTCACCATTGGGCTGGATGGTGAGGAAGATACACATTTAATGCTGCTTATCTAGTGCCGATCCAATTGTTATTGGGGGTACTCAATGTACGTATGTGGATACCAAGCCGATCACCAAGCTGACGACGTCCTCTCACCGCAGCATTGTCAATATAATCGAATGACTTGTAATATTCGCTGTAAAGTATTCCAAAATACCATCGCAGTATAGGGGTCGGGAATCGCGAGTATTAGCCACCGTATACATAATCATTAGGTAAGACTAGATACAAGTACCTACAGTTGTAGACGAACTTAGATTCGACTACAGCTACCTACTATATAGGTAATTCAATGCTGTTACACTAGGTGATAAACCTGAATTTCATTGCCCGTGGCATCCATGGATGGCAGGTACTCCCATGTTCAGGTGCACAGAAGGTAATAAGATACGTGCGGGGAGGCCTCAGTACATAGGGCATACCCCACAGTTACATAGAAGAAGCAACCGTAAAATCGTGACCAGCAAACCGTGAAGTGCAATATAAATATAAAAAAGGCATTGCCTGAAGTGAGGAACAACATTTCATTACTAGGAAAAGAAACGCAAAGCCAGAACTCGGCGTCTAGAAGTCAGGCCCCTCCCGGATAGTCCAAGACACTATTACTAGGTAGGTAATTGAGTACATGTATATAGGTGTGTACTAGGTAGACTAACCTTAAGTACATAAGCTACATATGCTGTAGACTACCGGTATCACATGCATCTATTTCTATTCTGCCCATCTATCTACATGGAAGTACCTAGATATTTACTATAGAATCTCGACGAAGCAAGGTTCTAGGGACGATACTAACTTTACTTTTTTACTATCGATAGGCCGTGCCACTATTCTCCTACTATCGGACATCCGTCCCATCCCACCATGTGCAGGGACACTCCCGTCTCGTAGCGCCATTCCTTTCTCACTGTCTTCGATTACGTGTCTGGCGGCCTGCTCTAGGTTGGCACACAGGCCTCGATTGACGGGTCTCTCTCGGCCTGCGTGCGTGCATCGCGGGGATGAGGAGGTCACCTCTCCCTGTGCTGGCCTCTGTCCTAGGTCCGACGCAACGACCACACTGCTGTATATGGCCATCATGGTCATTGTTGGTTCAACAAATTAGATTGATTTCTTCTACTAGCGCAGCAAGCATCACCGCTGGTGTCACCTCACCTCTGCCAGACTCTTCACCAAGGCTTCCTTTTCATTTCGAGACGGGCGTTGCGCTTTTCGCAAAGCGCCCACCTAGACCGTTTCCCCCGCCGTTCCTATCCCCGCCTTCCGGTTCCTTTTCGGATCCGTTGAGCACCCATCACCAAAGTCGTGACAGGCGCGTATTCGTTCATGGAGAACTTATTCGAGGATACACCAATGGAGATGATGCCGCCTACGCTAGCGATCACTTTATATGCGCCAATGACGGAGTCGGCGCATGGTCTGCTCGGCCAAGAGGCCACGCTGGGTAACGCACCTCTCGTCGTCTACAAGCACTCAAATACACGTTACTGATATGTTCAAGTCTGTGGTCTCGGTTGATTTTACACTTCTGGGTAGGAGCTATGGAGGAAGATATTGCTAACGTTCGACCGCCTGGCTCCCTCTACCAGCCAGACCCGAAACGGTATTTGCAAATAGCATACGAGCGAACAATCGAGGCCACATCTGGGCCTAGTGACTGTCTAGGAACGACAACCGCTGCTGGTGCACAGCTTTTCTATAAAGGCGACCTGAACAATCCGCAATCTACGATAATGCCACTTCTATACGTGACAAATTTAGGCGATTCCCGGGTCATGGTCATCCGTGCTAAAAATCAAGAAGTAGTATACAAGTCAAAAGAGCAATGGCACTGGTTCGATTGTCCAAAGCAGCTTGGCACGAACAGTCTAGACACTCCAAACCGGGATGCTGCGGTCGAGACCGTAGAGCTCGCCGAGGGAGACATATGTCTAGCCATGTCCGACGGAGTCACCGACAATCTCTGGGAGCATGAAATTGTCGATAACGTGTCGAAAAGCGTGCAGCGTTGGGAAGCTGGGGAAGGCGGCCAAGCTTGCGGCGATCGCACTCACGGCGCAAATGGTGGTATGGTATTTGTCGCCCAAGAGCTCATGAATGCGGCTAGAGTAGTCGCAACCGACCCCTTTGCCGAGAGTCCATATATGGAAAAGGCCATCGAAGAAGGGCTGGCTAGTTCGGGTGGTAAGTCACGTCGTTTCGACACGGCGACTTACAAGACTAATAAGTATTGGTGTAGGGAAACTTGATGACATTAGCGTCGTAGCTGGATTATGTCGACGCAATGTGTTTACATAGGTTTGAAGGGCTTCATTTATCTCGGACCGTTGACTGCATTAGATATCACATTGGGAAGGAGTATCACAGGTATGGGCGTTCGAGTATTAGGTAATTATATGTTTATCTAGGCAATGTTGAAAGGTAATGAGGGGGTTCGGAGATAACGACGCGTTGAGGGGCCGGCTTTAGTGGAGCCTTTCGGCACGGATCGGTGAGTATACGGCAGATGTGACTTGGGAAAAGTCAATCTACCATAATTTGAGACGAAAATGAGCAATAACAATTAAGAAGGCCAGCACATACATGATAGTTCGTGAATGGTGTTCAAAATTGCACCCCGCATCGGGGGGAATGGTGTCCAGCTACGCTCGGCGTCAAGGTGCACATTTGATATGGACTAACCGTCGTTCAACTATTGCGTATGGCACAGCCTGCGGTCCTTCAGGAGGAATTCCTCTAACAGTCCGTTGACTTTAAAAAGGCCTGCCAGCCTATAGGCACCTAATTTAAAACCCTAAGCCATATTTCGACTAGTGACTTTTCTTAGCTTGTCCTTGCTGATGCGTCGGGGGTTCTGGGAAATGGTTACAGAAGGCCTGCTCAAGGCTTATAGGGACCTATTAACGTACCAATCTGGCAAGCCACTTTCCAGAATTGCCTAGCGCAGAAATTACAACTACACAATCAAATACCAATATAGAAACTACAACCAACAGTCTTTACCATTACTAACGATTAAATAATTATCGAAAATAGAAATTATTGCCAGTATAATTACAGGCCATAAAAATTATTACCAAGGGATTACAGAGGTAGCCATAGCCATAAAACGTCAAAATAAATTATGGAAAGTGGCTTGCAGCGCGTATTATAGTTGCTTTATAATGTTAGGCCTTTGTAATTCTCCAGTCACCCTTTCTAGAAACCCCCACCCGCGTATGTAGGTAGTGTACTGTCCCTTCACCCACTGTTTCTTAGCAATTAGTTATGGCAAACACTATTGCTAGCTACTTCTTCGCTCCCTCATGGGACTACCCACGGGACGGGCCCATCAAAATTGGCAATGTAATCACTTCAATTAAACAACCTGAACAACCGCTCTATAACGCGCCTCTACCGCCGGGAGGTTTGGTATCGAGTGAGAAGCGGGGAGTGGAGTTCTCGGAAGAGAAACTGAGAGGTGGGAAGTTTGGGGTGTGGGTTAGGTTTCTCAGCGTAATTGGTATTGATGTTGGGGGAAGTTTGAATAAGAGGTAAGTTGGATAGTCCTCTTTTCTGGAGATATTTACACATAATCGCTAGCAACTCGCAACTCTTCGAGTTCGACCGAATTGAAACAACCCAGTTTATCCCCACACCCGAATACATCGCCGAATGTGCCCTAGCTCCCCCGGTGGCTCAATTTTTAGAGCTATCTCGATACCGCAAACCTGTGTACCTCATTACCGGTCTGAAGATTGCGATAGGATCCAAAGCGAAGCTGTCTCGCTCTCGTGAGAGGACTTGGCATATTAATGCCGAGGTCGATGGTACAATCCCCAGCGGTGGGTCAGTACCTGTAGGGGCCGGCCAAGAGTCTGAGGTGACGAGAGTGAATGAGTCGTACGTCTGCTGGGAGGAGTCGGATGACTTCGTGTTCGCCTTCAGGATGTGGAAGATCAAAGTTGAGAAGAAAACGGGCGTGACGAGAGGCCAGGACTTCACGAAGGGAGCAATGCTGAGTGCTGAGACCCAGACGAGGATTATAGAGGTGCCATTTACAATAGTGGGAGTCGAGGAGGTGGGTATAGGCGAGACTAGTCTTGAGAGGGATCTTATGGAGGATGAGGACGGAGTTGCTTGTGTGGTCCCGAAAGTGAACCCTCATGTATAGTGGATAACGTAGAATTTGGCCGGTGTGTTTCTAGTGTAGTACCATAGAACCACAGTGCGCGACAGAATAGGCCTTCTAATAGTATTTTATCGAAATTCAACTTGGTACATAGGGTCAGGCGATCTACTTCTATAGGTACGTAGGCTCACTAGATATTTAGTATCGCTGCTTCTGCACCTAGCATGCCGGATCTTCATGCCATGAGTTAGGCATGTACAGATCACACAGTCTTCTATCTCATTGCTTATCATTCTATAATATATAAATTATGCTAAGTGTGTTCGCTAGATCGGTCTCTGCTCCAAAAAGAAAAGGAATAAACCCGAGGGTATGCCATTAAGATAGTTTCTACGAGACCTATTACTTATATATACGGGATAATGCTAAAGGCCTAACACATCTTACCAGATAGGTAAAGGGAAGAAGAATGACATTTAAAGGGGAAAAAATGGCCAACGAAACGAGATCCATCAAAGCCCCTTTTGACTCTGACTTAGCCGCACAACAACGCGTCTGTGATTTTAGCCTGCAGAAAATCCTCATCCTTGCCGAAGAAGTTATCAGGATCCAGGCTAGGTGCAATGTAGTGATAATTCCTACAGTCTATGGCGACTGCTTTCAACACCGCCTTCATCCCTTCATACTGCTTTAGCATTTGAGCATATTTTGGTGACAACTTCAATCTCGCATACTGCAAGAGAAACGCAGCGATTCCAGTTGCGATGGGCGTCGCAAACGACGTCCCCGATTTATAAGCCACGCAGGTCTTGTTTATCTCCCGGTTGCATAGGTTGGCAGGCCAGTTGGACTCAACAGCCTCCCCGATAGTGGCAAAGTTAATACCATAGATAGGAGTAGGGTTGAATCCAGAGAAGATACCATTAGCGTTGGTCGAATGTATGCAGATGACACCCTCGTGCCTGGCTGGAAAACCCCTCTTACTATTAGCGCCATTGTTTGATGCTGCCGCGAAGAGCAGAATATTTTGGTTCTTAGCGCGATTGAGCGAACTGCTCAGATCTTCGTACCCTTCCACTTTACGCGATGGGAAACCAAATGACATTGATATCATATCGACCTGCCACTCATTGATGGCATGATCAATAGCCTGTTCAACAGTCAGCCGAGGGAAGCCTTTGGGTTGAGGAATCGTACTTTAGCAATTGTGGCGGGCTCAGGTGGTTCAAGGTCGGCAATCTTAGCTACATAGAGCTCCGCGTCAGGTGCGAAGGCTAGTAAAAGACCAGCGACATGCGTGCCGTGTCCAGTATAGTCGAAAACATTCGTGTCGCCTTGCTGGCAATCAGGCAGGAATGACCTGGTACCTCGAATTTGGTCTTTCCAGGCTTCATGATATGGGTGGCTTTCGTCTATTCCCGTGTCGAGAACTGCAATCTTGACAGGAGCAGAGACAGGAGCAGAGCCCAGCTCATTTCCGATCAGGCGATCGTACACATCAGAGAAATTCTTTTTCCAGGAGATGTAAGCCTCGCGCCTGTTTCGCCGTTAATAACACACTCGCCACATTCAAATATTTCAGTGCTAGCACCTAAGATAGATAAGGTATACTAGATTCTATAACAGATCTACTTACGCGGAAACTGGAATATCCGTAGGAACATTTCGGTCTTCGAAGAACCCAAACTCGCCTTTATACTCAACCGTCCTCCAGGCGGGACCTTTTGGATAGTTTACAGGGAAACCTTCTTTCTCTACCCTCCGCCTGACTAAGCGACCCGACTCTCTAATCATGTTGTCTATGCCCTTGCGTTTGATTTTGGGTGGGATGGAGTCCAGGGGGTTCAGGGATGATAATTTGTCAGTTTTGTCAAAGTTCAAGGCAATCTTTTCGGGCTCAATTAATTGTCCCCTCTTTGCGAGGTCTAGGCTTCGGGCCTCCGTATCGAGTTTCTCAATAGAGATGTAACTGAAGGCATGCTCAAGCTCAAGCTCAAGCCGGCATATGACCGCGATGTAGATGGCACTTCTCAATCCATAGTCGTCAAGTTCCTTGCCGTCGTCATCTAGGCCAATGCTTGGGCTTAGGCACTCGTTGATTGCCGCGCGAGTCTGTTCTGAAATGTCGGGTCTGCACCTCTCAAAAATTTGTGTAGTGACGAAATACTTGACGTTCTGGTTCATATCATCAGAAAACACAAGGCCATAGTCTTGTGCCATTGACTGGAGTGTTCGAGCCATATGGATCTGGATGAGTATAGCTGCCAAGCTTACTAGTGACGGAAACGGATGTGACAAGAGATCATCAGGGTCGAAGTCGTCATCTTCGTCATCACCGAGGGCATCACTAACGGGCTCCGTAGTATTGCTTTTGGTGTCTCCACTGAATTGCAGCTCGATATAAGGTTTGAGAGGAATGGCAAACTGCGTCTTGAGAAACAATATATTCTCTGGGCCCCAGGAGGATTGTAGCCAGGAAGTGCCATGCAAATGAAGGGCAGCATAACCTAAGAGAACTGCAAGAATGCGCTTAGTTTTCTCCGTTAAATTGGCAGGATATTCCGTAATGAAGCGTTGGAGGGTGATTGGATCCTGTGTCTGGTCGATTACGAAGTTGCTTTGTTCGGATTTCAGCTTCCAAAGCTCCCCATTTTCAACTAAAAACTTCAGTCGGTATGTTGGCCAGTCCTGTTGGATTTTGTTTATGGGACCGCACAGATATCTGACCTTCCCCCGCCCAGCCTCAGACGTTCTCTGAGCTTCCTTCTTGTTAATGGGCGAGCCATCGTCGATGACAAACTTGAACTGGGACTTTGTCAAAGTGCGGACGTGTACCTCTTGTCGGAGCTTTTCCATGGCAAGAAACATATTGAAATCGTGTTCTTCATCTAAGTCATGATCCCGGTGCGTCTCGATACAAAGCATGGCGCTGAAGATGTGGGGAGGATGATACGGGCACTCTCTTGACGCCTCAAGCGCCTGAAATAGGGATTGAGCAGCAAGCCATGAAACGTACGATGGTTCTCTCCTCTTCTTACTCGACCTAGGCTCGTAAATGGGGCCAATCGGGGAATCTCCTCCGGCTTCCACCCTAAAAACATCTTCGCACCTTTTCAAATCTTCAAGTAAATCCTGTTGCTCGCTCGGAAATCTAAAGTCGAAATATGCCTTGACGAGCTGAATGTTGGAGGATTGCTCACCATATCTAAGAGATTTCCAAAGTTGATTAAGAGCCTTTAAACGGGAGAAGGGAGCATGAGATGATATATCCATGGATTGATTACAATCGGAGCTCAACAGCGAGTCTAAACAACTAAGGATGTTACGGGCAACCTCGACTTTCGCGATAACACGGGTAGGCGTGTTGCTGGTGACTTGACCTAGTAAGATGTGGCAGCGCGCATTGAGGTGCAGATAAAAGCTCCTAGAGTCCAGCTCGATTTCATCGCGGCTAAGAATATCTGCTACCTCTCTCATCGTAGCTAGACTGGTCGGGAGCAAGGTCGAAAGGTGATCCATGACGGCTTCAGGGTGTTCAGCGTAGGCCCGCGAGTCCAAATTGACTATCGACTATCAAGCTCCTTCGGTTCGTGCGGGGCTTCTATATATTGGGCTACGGGGAAAGGCTGAATCTACTCAGCCTCTACGCACACCACCGGGAGAAAATTTTCATCAAGGATAGGTAGACATAAGCGGCCTAGCATGTTACATTGGTCATGGCGCATCTGGTAGGATGAGCCACCTTTAGAACAGCCGGCCAGCACTTCTGGCCCGCCGGGGCACGTAACAAACCCCGCTGTGGCGGGATAATCCAGGTTCTTCTTTGCTACCCTGTTCGTTATTCTTTACACCTCCGGCTGACTGGTGAGGTCACAATTCACCGCTTCCACTTTCTCCTGTTCGATAAATCTACTTCATCAGGAATTCATAAGATTTGCTAGCGAAATGAATCGATATTAGTGTATAATTATTGAAATGAAGATGGAATCTCCTCAAACCACTATCTCCATGGGGGCGCGGAAATGCATTGCCTCCTTCGAGCAATGCCTAGAACAAACGTCCACCCTAGATCCCCAAAGGCAATCTTCATTAGAGGATGAATTCGGTCGCTTTTCTATCTGGACATTCAACATTGGCGTATTTGCGAAAGGTCGAGCTTCTATGGATCATCGTCTTCGCGAGGCACCTGACGTCCAGCGATTGGTCCTAGGGATATTGGATGTATTAAATAGACGCGTTAAGCAGTGTATGTTACCATTGTTCCTTATTCCTTTGCAGTACCTCTTCGAGACTAAAATGTTGGCATGGCCAATTCTCGGAGTGATCTCCGAACTCGTCAGCCTTCCTTGAACAGAAATGCGGTTATTTGATGAGATGGGCGTTTGTCCGTTGGATAAGGTCATCTCCGATATAATACTTCATCCATCCTGTGCAAGTCAAGGAATTACAAGCTAGATACTGGTTTCGGGATTCCACTCGCTTCTCGTTCTAACGCTTACGGTATACTGATATCAGACATAGGTTTGGATACGCTGAGGACTGTCAATAGTCCTGGGCTTGAAATCCACGAACATCATGCAATTCTCGCCCGCGGGGAGCTTGAAAAATCCGTGCAATCTCTGACAAATGAGATAACCTTGCTCCACGAACTGTCCAATACAATCCGCAAAGCAAGCAGAGAATCAACTAATGTGAAAGCTCTAAACTTTCCGATTAGAGACGAAGAAGGTAATGACCTGGAGGGGGTTTTTAAAACCCACTTTGCCGCGAACATACGAGATCAGTTTCCGAACTGCGCTGAAGTCATTCGTTTGCGGCTTGCCTCAGCCATGGTGCTCAGAAGAAAACGGATCCTTTATAGAAGATCACGTTACTCCCAAGCACCCTTTAGGACCGGTACATGTTTCTCGTCATTATTTCCTTGACAAGTAGTTGGGAGAGTTAACCGCCCTAGTAATATCCCTATGGATTGGCTCACTCACGAATTATTTCGCTTTTATTTAGAAACGAGTAAATTAACTATGAAATGAGCAGATAAATCCAGCATGCAGCCAGTTGTTCGACCACCGCCGTCCGGTGTGCGGCCAACTAGTGGACCTACTATGTCACAACCTGTTGGGCAGCCTAGAACGGTAACCCACCTCGTGGCTCTGTCCACAGTGAAGAGTGCCACGACCATGCCATCTCATAACTTCCAGAGGGCTTCAGCTCCTTCGGTTGTTTCTACTTCAAAGACCGTAGCGTCGGGAACTCAGGAAGATCTTGTCTTTCCGCCACCCCCTCAACGGCATATCCGACAGCGATATGAGGTGCTGAAAGCAAGGCGTATGGCAGAACATGAAGCCCGTGTTCAGGAAATTCGGCATCGATCAATATATGAGGAGCAGGGTGGGGAACCCCCATTAGGTTCTGTCTTGACCGAAGATTTGCTTTCGGAAATTAAGACAGCCGAAAAAAATCTCGACCTGCTTCTCAGAAAGGACTGGGAGGAATGCAAGGCTTTCGTTACCGAAGTGATTTGTCCGTTTTGCTTATACACCCTGTCGAGTCTAGATGTGAAGGATGAGAGACGATGGAAGTTCGTGGTGCTTCAAGTATTGGTATAAACAACTGTTTGCTAATCAACAGTATAGGAACCATGTTAAAAATGACCTAGACCCATACGTCTGCCTCGTTGAGGACTGCGACTCTCCGGACGAACTGTACAGGCACAGTGATGAATGGCTTAAACACATGCGCAAGCACGCCATGCGTTGGCGCTGTATCTCGAAGTCTCACGACAGCCAATTCTTCGATGTACGAGACGAGTATATCTCGCACATGAGATTGAGTCACGGGAAGGCCGTGACTGAAGAACAGATCGCAATACTCGCGGAACGAAGTTTGCAACCGAGTGGACCACTTTTTAAATCTTGTCCCCTCTGCGGTGTTAGTAGTGAAGAAAAAAGTTTAGAGAACCATGTCATCGGCCATCTTCGGTCACTTGCCCTCAAATCACTCCCCCGAGCTGACGATGGAGATGAAGAAGATGAGGAGAATGTTGGCAACAGCGCCGCTGCAAGAAGCGGCCCGACGGGTTCCGAGCGGAGCACCATTAAGAATGACCCAAGCCGCCATGCTCCTCTCGAGTTTCATGATGACCATGAGCCGGATTCCCCTCGCCCGGGCCATGCTGGCTACATGCAAGATGGCATCCCTGAAGACCGAACCGGGACTTCTTGGGAGTTCGTCCCTGTCGGAGGCTTAAACCAAGACACTGACTCTATCATCCAGCACCTCCTCCAAAAACAAGCAGGTCTCGCTATTTGCGATCATACAACCGGGGCAGAATCAAATCTTGGCGATGGAATCATGGTGAAGCCATTCGTAGATAGCATGACAAAGTGTTTCCCTGATTGTGATATAGATATCGCTATCCGTTTAAGAATGGCATGTCAGGAATCTGCACAACGAGTTCAAGCCCTGAGAGAAACGGAGAGCCAAAAAGGTCGAGATGAGGATGATGAGCAACAAGAAGGCGTTGAAACAGAAAAGCTCATTGAATCACAAAACCAATACTCTGATCCCACCGCTTTGACTCCGGCTCATGGCAATTCTACCAATATGATTCTCTCGTATCGTAGATGGAATGGCGACGTTGTCGAGATTGGATTGTTACCACACGGAGGAGCGCAGCATAGACGGTTCCGATGTCCCGCTTGTGGAATGGTGATTCGAAACTTTGATAGGCGAGACTGGAGGTATGTATTAGCTGTATCCTCATTTCAAAAGCATGACTAAGTAACGTCTAGGCATCACTTGTTTTCAGATTTACAGCCGTATATTTGTTGTCAAAAGCCTTGCAAACGCAGACATGAGCCGTTCGCTGACCGGAGTGAATGGATTGAACACCTGGCGGAGGAACACAGATTCTCTCCTAACTGGAGGAGCATACGATGTTTATTGTGTAATGAAATGACAGGAGATGGGAAGACGACTGTAACTACCCATCTCGCGCGTCACCTCGAAGAGATCTCGATCACGGCTTTGCCCACCAGTAAAGTATCTAATGTTACTGTTAGAAACTCTAGTGGGTACCGACCGCCTGTTGGTACACGGGATAATCCGGTGGACCTTACGTCTATCTAAGCATATATTCTGCTTCCACAGCCAAGTCGTATCTACATAGAGCCAAGAGGCCCTTATTTTTAAGGCCCCAGGTTGCCTACTTACCAACCTCTACCCAAGGCTACTTGACGCGCTCTGGAGATACTCCTTATTTCGCTCTAGTCATTCTTCCTCCCGTTAAAAAAGAAGGTACACTCACTACACTCATCATTAATGATAGATGGAACGACAAAGTTAACTGTATTGGCAGCAAACTAGTGTTTGGATCTGTGTCTGTAGACTGGGGAGCCATGTCTTGGCCGCCTAGCTATGTAGTTGATGGAGCGACTTCCCAGGAAGTTGTTCCATCGTACACCCTAACGAAGAAATACAACTGAATAAAAAATTTAATTACTAATACGAACAAATAGTATTAACTAGCTATGAAGATCACCGACATTAAACGATTAGGCATTATTTATTTCATAGATTGTCGTGCATTGAGTTCTGCAATTGATGCTTGAACCCGCTTTGGAGCGGAAACGGCTACTTTCTGGTTATTGCGGTGCAGTCGTGTAACTTTGTTCATTTGGGCTAGTGTAAAGCGAGTGGGTGCTCCTACTATACTACAACATCAATATCATTACTATTGCCCTTACTTCGAAGCAGCATGGCTCGGGTGAAATATCCATTGTGATTCGGGATGGTAGTGTAAAATTTTGGGTACCTAGGTATTTTCGAAGTACCTGGTACAGTAGTGGGGTGAGTGGATCCATATTAGATATTATTTATCGATAAAGAGGTTTGTAGAGGTATGGTACCAAGTCAACCAAACAGTCTCAAAGAAAAGCTCTATTAGATAGCTTCATCTTCGGTCAATCTTAGCTAAAAAACCAAACCTACGTCCCTGATCAACCAACATTTAGGAGGACCCCTTACGAAATCCAATACTAGCGAAAAACTATATCATCATTGTAGCAACTCCAGCTAATCAGCAAACACGACAAGATGCCGCGCGCAAAAAGATCGAAGCAGTACAAGCGGTTGATGAATCAATATGGTAAGTAGGCTCACGCGTACATATCCCACGATCTCGGTGCATTGCTAAATTGACTCTCATATAGAGATGAACTTTGGATTTCGCGAACCGTACCAGGTCCTCTGCGACAGCCAATTCCTCGAGGCAGCTATTCGTAGTAAGATGGATATCGATCACATTCTGAAGGCAACTCTGCATGGTAGCACAAAATTATGTGCGTCTATGTTCTCTCGAATCAGTTCCTAAACGTCACACTAACCTAGCCGCTTAGTAATAACTCAGTGCTCGATGAGATGGCTGTACGCTAGGAAGAATGAACCTGGCATAGGGGCTGTTATCGATTTCGCGAAGGAGAGATTGGAACGAAGACGATGCGGACACCATCCTTCCGACTACCCTGAACCTCTAGGTACGACACTGCGCGGCATTTCGGCTTCGGCGCTCTTACGTAGAGCCATAATTGTGTCAAGATCTTTATCCTAGAAGGTTATTGCTAACACCTTGTTTCGAACAGAGGAAGTCGAGTGCCTTCACTCAGTAGTAGACCCGAGTAAAAACGGAATTAATAAGCACCGCTACGTGTGCGCGATCAACGACGACGAAATCCGATCCTCGTTGCGAAACGGTATTCAGGTTGTGCCACTGCTGTACATCCGGCGCTCTGTTCTCATCATGGAGCCAGCCTCTTCGACTACCGTGAAAGCACGCTCGCGGGACGAGAGAGCAAAATTTACTGCGGAAATCAAGTCGCGCGGAGGGAAGAGAAAGAGACAACAAGAGGACACGGATGATGATGATGGTGATGGTGCGAAGGAGGGGCCCGAATCGACGAAACCTGAGAAGAAGAAGACGAAAAAGACGTATGGCCGTAAAGAACCAAACCCATTGTCAATAAAGAAGAAGAAAACCGAACATAAGCCACGACGTACAGGGAAGGACCAGGCGAAGACCACCGAAACAATCGAATCAGAGGAGCCGAAGCTAGATGACGGAGCACAGCTAGATACTACCGGAGAAGCTACGGGACGAAAGCGGCGGCGCAAACATAAGTCAAAAACAGCTGTGGCCGCTAGCAAGGATGATGATATTCAGGCAGAGACTTTGGTAGGAGATGAATGATGGTCTGCGCGCTCAAGGTTCTAGTACTGGGCGGTAACTGGGATTATGAAGAAAGCATTTGCATGGCGTTTCTAGGGAGGATAACAATACATTCACATGGACCTGAAAAGTCAATGATACCATATCAACCCGAGTCATCTTTCCAAGAGCCATGAGGTACCCAGCCAACATACTGTGAAAGGTCGTATGTTAATTGATATGTAGTGGGTTGCTAGAGGTCCTACCTGTGTGTATCTGATATAATAGTATGTACCTATCTTCAGTTGGTAACTACTATACCTATACATATGCATAGGTACTTAATAGGTGCTGCAACCCACTACACTAAACTCAAGAGAAGTAACATCATTGCCACGCAAAACGACGCTGCATGATATTTTTTTGTATGGGGCTAATAATTGTAATAAAAGATTATGGCTTGGCTTTGTTTTAACGTGATCTAAACTGCAGCCAAGCCTCTTTACATACTACTGTACAGTAGTAGTGTACATAGTAGGTTACAGTACATACATAATGGTACCTACACTGTAGGCACCTACTATATACATACACTAGTAAAAAGGTAGGGTACTCCCAGTATGTTCTTGCATGTCGGTCCACTGTACCTAGATCCCTGACTACGTATGACCTATAGCGTACTATAGTATGTACCTACTGTAGAAAACTAGACCTATTACTGATAGCAATGTGGGGAATGTTAATTGATGCCTAGAACCTCACATTTCGTTTGCTATGATGATCCCTGAAATTGTCCCATGCCAACAATTCCCTTTCCAAAACTGAAATCTCCCGTATCTTTGCCCGAGTCCAGCAGGGTCAATTATTCGCATCACTCACATGTGCAGAAGATCGAAGCATCCATGGCAGCTGCCGGCGTCCCTGATGTTGACGATTTTGGCTTACCCATTCGAAAATACGTAAGCCCCGCAGAGGATGACAACGACGGCGGACACGACGGCGGACATGAGCCTACGGGAGCTCCCACTCGGCCGCCCGAGAGTAATATCCCTTCCGAACAGTCTGATGTAACCCGGAAGGAAACTTTGCAAACAGTAGACACGGGGACGCCGAAAAAAGGAGCCGATGGCAAGTTGGTAGATGAGAAATTGGCGTCGGCGTCGACGTCGACGAGCGCCACTACAAAAACTAGCGAGCCGAGCATATCGGACGATGGAAAGGAGCACTTTCAAGATGTTCCGTCCACATCGAAACAAACACCCACTACTACGCTCGACAATCAAGACCAAGTAGCAGAGGCCGGCCTAGCTCAGGATGCGGAACTACAATCTCCAAATACTGCTAGGCGCAGGGGTACTTTGAGCAAAGATGTCCAGGCTATATCAGGACCATCGATCAAGGAGATACAGGCAAATAGGAAAGCAGCAGAAACAGAAGCAGAAAACGTTGCCCATATGAGTCATAGTCGAGATGTCAGCGCAGCAAGCAATAATATGGGGGTCTCCGAGTTCTCTCATCAACAGCTTACGGCCCCCAAGAAAGAAGGCGACGGTGACGATGACGAATGGCAAACTATGCCGGCATATGCGCCTTACGATATATACGACGATGATAACAAACTTATAGCAAAGGAGCACAATCCGGACGAGGATGAGGCGTATGGATATGCTGGGCTTGGTGGCGCGGGCAAAGGGTATACCCGAGTTATAGATGATGAAGATGCGGAGTCCGAGACCAGTATGGATGACAATACACGGTATCTTTTCAATAATGTCAAGTCTACGAGTATGACGGAGATGGACGAGGAACAGCGCGATGCTGTCTCTCAACTACAGGCAACTAAGGACCTGTTGACTGAGGGACAGAGAATAGCCTACGTCGGCATTGCTCGCTTGGAATTGGCCAACATGGTGAAAGATGTGGAACAGCTCCAACATCTTAAGAAGGCGAAAAAAGATCTAAATTTCGCCGTTGAAACTATGAAAATGTGGTCACAAAAAATCATGATTCGACTATATGCGCATATGGATATCAGCTCCGCAGAGCAGATCATGATAGAACAGTTATCTGACCATGGCGTCCAGCCTGCTGATCTTACACCCGCACTTATGCAAAACGCGAGGGTGAAGAACCCCATGGCAGAAACCACCCCGGCCTCAACACCCAAACTTTCGCGCAAGAATACCCCCCGGCCATCTATCTCTAGCGATCTTAGTCAAGAGGCATCGGCGGAACCACCACCGCCTTATGAGAGCCATGAGGGTGATGAGATGCCAGAAGTTAGGACGCCCTCGCAACTGCCCGATACCGACAAGATTGATATAGATCTACGATGGACTGTACTTTGTGACCTCTTCCTTGTCCTAATAGCTGATGGGATATATGACGCACGGTCGAGAGTACTTTTAGAACGGGTAGGCAAAGATCTGGAAGTTCCTTGGATAGATATCTGCAGATTCGAGAAGCGTGTAACGGATGCCTTGGAAATGCAACAACAGGCCGAGCAGGAGAATTGGAACGAGGAAGAACACCTTGAAAATCGAAGAAAGCTGGCTCTTAGGAAACGCTACGTAATGATGGGACTGGCCACGGTCGGCGGTGGCCTTGTGATCGGGCTTTCAGCGGGGCTATTGGCGCCTCTCATCGGCGCTGGCCTGGCAGCTGGTTTCACAACAATTGGTGTGGGAGGAACGAGTTCTTTTCTAGCGGGAGCCGGCGGGACGGCCATCATCACGTCTGGTGCCGCTGCTTCTGGAAGTTTCATGGGTGGCAAGGCTGCCGGTCGCAGGACAGGCGCCGTGAAGACCTTCGAGTATCGGCCACTCAACAACAACAAGAGGGTCAATCTTATATTAACGATTTCAGGATGGATGACAAGTAAAGTTGACGACGTTCGTTTACCGTTCAGTACGGTAGATCCGATCATGGGCGATTTGTATTCCATCTTGTGGGAGCCGGAACTGTTAACGAGTATGGGTGACACAATTAACATTCTAGCAACAGAAGTGAGTAATCCGCGTGAAGTACCAATGTAGCACTAAGCTTATCATATTAGGCTCTTACCCAAGGTCTTCAGCAAGTGCTAGGTAGCACGATCTTGATCAGTCTCATGGCGGCCCTCCAATTACCAGTCGTATTGTCGAAGCTTGCATACTTGATTGACAACCCCTGGGCAGTATCCCTGGATCGAGCGTGGGCTGCCGGTCTCATTCTCGCCGATTCTTTGATAGACAGGAACCTAGGCACCCGTCCCATCACTCTCGTAGGTTACTCCCTTGGTTCGCGTGTCATATTCTCTTGTCTCCTTGAGCTCGCCCGAAAGGGCGCGCACGGAGTTGTTCAGAACGTCTACCTCTTTGGAGCACCCATTGTTGTAAAACCAGAAGAGTTTCTTAAGGCTAGAATTGTCGTCGCTGGTCGATTCGTCAACGGATATAACCGGAACGATTGGATTCTAGGTTACCTTTTCCGCTTGACAAACGGGGGCATTCGACGGGTGGCTGGTCTGGCTACCATAGACGAGATACCCGGGGTTGAGAATTTTGATTGCACAACTTTCGTTAGTGGTCATATGCAATACCGAAGTGCTATGCCACGTCTTCTGCGAGAATGCGGCTGGATGGTTGAAAGTGATGAATTTGGAGAGATTGAGGATCCCGATCCAGACCGTCACCGAGAACGACAGATCGAACTTATCAACGAGATAGAAGAAGCTCGTAAGGAATTAGAGAAAGAGGGGCAATCGAAGAAGGGAAAAGGCAGCTGGGGCATCTTCGGCCGAAAAAAGAAAGCTGATCGCCAAGATTGGGAAATCTACGAAGACAAGAAACGGGCAGATGAGCCTCGTACCGAGGACAAGGGAGGCAACAATAATGGTGTTTTGTTTGACGTTGACGCCATGCGTGCTGAGTTAGCACGTGACGAAGAGTTACAAGTCAAAGAGTTGACGTCTACGTTACCGCCGATGAAGCTCGATCTATCGCCATCGACACAGTCAAGCCCACGAGACACATTACGTGGAACGAAAAGCGTTGATGGAACGCCGACATTACGGTCAGGGCAGTTTGATGGACATGCATTTCAGCATGAGCAGGACGACATTCAAATGACATTTGATACAGCCTTCAGAGAACCCCCACCTCCCCCCTTAAAAGACTACGTAAATACGCCTAGCCCTACACGTCCGGAGATGAAGACATCTCACACAACACCGAATGTGGCCCTTGAAGATCCATGGGCAGACGAGGATGAAGACTTTGGTAAGGAAAAGGAGATCACATTGACATTTGCATAATAGCTCTTTGCACTCGCCAATGTTGTGTCCCGCCTTTGTCCGGACGGTCAAAATTCCATAAAATATGCGTCGGGCCGCCAGAAGGTCAGAGAAGCATATCACCTACATTATTATCTGCTTTTCGTTTTATTTTATATGGGTTACGAATAAGTGCATGAGGGAACGGATCAGTATCCAGTAAGGATACCGATTTTAATTAATTCGTCTGCCTTTTAGACCGGCAGCTTACTGTATATTCATAATGATTAGGGGACCGGGACACGCTGATGTGGCATAATTGTACCACGATGAACCAGATAGAGCGAGTCGGTAGCAATCACAATTGCAATATGCGTTGACTATTACATGGAAAGAGGAACGCTGAGATCTTCGCTCAGGAGAGCAGATTTTGTTTGACTCTGCCTCGCTTAATGTGTCACGAGTGCCTGTTGTCCGAGATGGCTCACACTGAAGCAAGCGGGAGTGATGTGGGGGGGGATATGTATATAAGCGTTGATGTGTTGCTGGTTAGATATTACCTAGGGGCCGGGACTACTGAGGGCATCCGCGCAGTATATATGGTTAGTTATATTATCTACCACTGTAGATGAAAATGATCGACATACTACTCAGTATCCATGCTTTGTAGAGCTATTTGTCCTGCAACCATCCAAGCTCTCGCTCGTCGAAGGTTCTCGGCGGCCGAATCTGACCGCCCATTAGACGGAAAAGGGGCACTATGTACGTGTATATCAGCCTGGTAGGTAAAATGGATAGGACTGATGCTTAGTAAAATGGACAGACAAGGCAGAAGAAGATGCTGTATCCCGCTATTCATAAATACGGAAATACAACCATGGCATCGAATACCTACCTAGTACTAATCTGGGTCGGCTATCGTATAAAGTAATAGTATGGATTTTAATGTCGTGTAGACCTACGGTAGGAACAGGCGGTAGTTAATGTACGATGGGGGCACAGGATGACATTATGCATGGTACACTAGGCGACACACGCAGGAATCGTTAACGGGTCTTTCGTTACCTATAAACTACGTAAGTACTACTACTCCTGGCAATTAAAGATATACTTGCGCATTTATATCTGCCCGACTATTATACACTATCATACAAAATCACCGCGAACCCAAGCATCGGCTAGATAATAGTTACTATGATTTACGTTCAGTGAAAGGAACCATGTCAAGTACCCTGAGGACTAGCATTTACATCTGCATAATGTACAGTACAATTGGATTCGGGATCCTACGCACGTCACGTCAGCCACGCTCCGTCTTACACAGTACTACGTAGGTACTGATAGTATAGGTAGCGTGCAATCGGCACACTCGGCTCTACTTACTTGACTTAACCCCAGCCTACCTATCGACGTCAAATGTTTGTTCTTCGCTTTCAAATCTAGAGGTGAAGCAACCGTCCATTTCTCCATTTTCTCTCTCCCTCTCCAGGCTAGGCAGCCGAGGCGTCATATATCCGTGACAGCCCCTCCGTTTGTCTTTAGCATCGTAGCACCCATAGGTTGCAATGCAGCAGGGCTGATAATTGTTGCCCCTAGGTCCCGCCCGTTGGTCTTGGCTTGCAGACTATATTTGGCATAAAGGATCCAGAACCCATGCGAAACGTGCCGCAGCCCAATGCAGCACCGTGGGGTGAATTTCGTGAAAACGTTCAACTCTAGCCTCTCACAAGCAGCCTCTTCCCGCTTTCTCACGGCCAGCGCTAGAAATAATCACGTTCCATTCGCGAGCCACTTCCGCTGGGGAATAAGCACATTATCGCTATATTTTTCGAGCGGGAGGAAGATGGAAGGACTGCGCTGTAACGTACAACATTGTACAGGCTCTTTTTTGGCTCCATGAGTGGTATTGCAGTAGCCGGCAATAGCTCATCCATATGCGTGTAGTGTACGTTCACGCATTGGGGGCCCCCATTACCAGGAATGCCTTGCGCCGTGTTCAAGAGGATCAACTTACGAAACTGATCCCGCTCATCTGATCTGATCAAACACGGCTCCTAGATTTCCAATACGGTGTATCTATCTACCGCCCAGGTACCGTGATGATGTTCAGATGAACAAACCACATACCTAGTCTACTGTAATGTGCAGCTATTGCGCCCATAAGTGAGCGTCTATCTGCAAGGAGCTGAGGACGTTAGCTTTAAATATTGATTGATGGTGAGAAGACACTATTTAAGTCAGTCCTAGATCTAGGTTGTATCCGGTCAACAGGACTGCTTACATCCCTCATCGCTTCTCCACTGGTCTAATAGGGTAACCGTGTAAGGGACACAGCCTGTCTTACTTGGGTCCGTGGCTGGCACATATTTGCGACAAACCGACCGCGGACCCCAAGCCAAGTCCTCTTTCGGTCACATTGGCTTCAGCTACACAAGAGCTGACTGGCCACTGCGTGCTGAGATGCGGAATTCATTCAACGCCCACCCACCCTGGACCCTGTCTTCTGCTTTCTCACGTCGTCTCTTTTCCCTCTCTCTCTCTCCTTGTATGCCCTTTCTCCTAGGCCCGGTGCTTTTTCTGATTGATTATACGTTCCTGGATTGCGTCGATTTATACCGATACTAAAACAAAACGAAACAACACAACGGGCACCGGATTGTTACTCTCACGAGCGAGCAGATCGCTATCAAAACTACTCACAGCGGTGGGAGTTGGTGCGAATCGGGTTATATAAGCTGCTTGGACACGGCGCCATACCGGCCCGTGCCAAATATTCCGACCATGCGGCTCAATGTCGCGAAATCTACGCTTTCGGTTTGCTTCATAGGCCTCTCTGCAGCCGGTGAGATCAAAGAGATCGCTCTACGCGGAATGGAAGCAGACCAAATTCCGACTGTATCATTCGAAATAACTCCACCTCTTGAATCGCCTGGTGTGATTTCGCGAACTGTCAATTCAAATTTCAGCTTGACGGGGTTAGGCAATGTGGAGATAAAGACAGTCAGACTGAAATCATACAATATATTAGGGACAAAGGATGGGCATGAAGATAAGACCGTCGCAGACGGTACAGCCCCTGGAGATGCTGGTCCATTCATAACAAGTAAGAGCTAATTTCATATATTTATATATATCGTAGTAAACGTCTATATTCACACTAACAAATTCACTCAAGCTCGCAACAATAGTGTTATTGTCAATTGGGGCATACAATCCCAGGATCCAGATACATCCCATTACAAAACCGAACCGCTTTATCTGCAGTGCGAGTGGAATAACGCGTCCGTCTCGGGCAATAGCACTTCTCGGTTATTCGCAGTATACGATGACGGTTCGGAGAGAGGGAAAGCCATTGACAGTCTAACGTACTTAAGTAATGTCAGTGTCAACATTAGCGCCCCCGCAAGAAATGGAACGACTACGCTGAAGTCGAGCTCAAGTCCTTCGCCGACCCTAGAAACAACGACATCTCCCACTTTAGACATGAGCTCAGCCGCGACCACCTCTGCGACCACCTCTGCGACCACCTCCGCGGACCAGGCTCTTCCGGCACCACAAAGCGGACTCAGTAAGGGTGGTGTTATCGGTGTCGCCGTGGGCTCCACTGTGGCCGGGCTTCTAGTTGCCGGTGTCCTCATATGGCTCTTATGTATCCGTCGTCACAAGAGTGCCACACATCGCGTAATGCCGAGCTACGGCTCAGAAGTAGGTGTCCACACTATTATACGAGACAAAGAGATACCTGCGGTCATAGAGTCGTCTTCACCACAGTCCACGTACGGCGGTGAGGGACGGCCTAGCATGGATCACTACGCGCCATATTCGGATCGCTCGGCCACGTCGCCGGCGCCCCATCATCGTAGGACGACAAGTGGCGCCGCCGCGGCGACGAGCGAAACCGATCTGAACTGGAACCGACGCACACCGACGCCAACATCCGTCATCGCATCTCGGTATGCTCACCTGGTTGAAGAGGGTATGACGGAGGATGAGATTAGGCGGCTGGAGGAAGAGGAGCGACAACTTGACGCGGCGATAGAACATGCAGGGCGGAGAGGGAGCTCGAGAGGATAAGGAGAGGTACGTGACAGAAAAAAAATATAACATCGATTTCTAAATATCCTAGTATAACAGCTTTGTTGCCAGTATCGGGAAGGCTTTTTTTTTTTTAATTCATAGGTGTTACGGGGTTTATAGGTATATCCATCAAGGGACACATGGGCGGCGAGGCCTTCCCTTTGAGCATTCGTTTGTGGGCTCAGAGTATCTCTGTACGAGGGGTGTCGTGACAGGTCAGGTCAGGTCGGTCATATATCTAACTATAGGATCGACGGATGACAGATGACGGTGTCACTTTTTTATTTTATTTAATTGTTCGATGGGTAGCAGCCGTATTAGAAACCTCCCAACTGTTTCCCTGCGGATGATTCATTTTTAAGTCGTCCAGGTTGCTTGTTTTTAGAGAGAGTAGGCGAAATTGTTGATTCTGATCATAGTATACCGTAGGACTCTATAAACCCCTCCGGGTGGACCTGACTAGCTGTTGGACATTGTCCTTCTCGAACATACCCGAGCTAGATATCTATGATCAAAATCAAACACAGCAGAGCTTGATGATACTCTCGACGGTGATATTTTGATACACGTACTAGAGTTCCTGTGAATGGCTTGTGGGCGTAAGACGCTGTTAGCGGACAAAATGATACTGGGACCCGGAAACATAACGAGTTTTAATATTTTCATGTTGGTACAAATAGTAATAGCTAACCCTCCCTAACCTAACATACAGACGCATTTTTTTCACGGCGGACCTGTAGCATACTCGTAAATAACCGGGATAAACCCTTCCAAAGTCGTGAATGAATTCCTTTATGCCCGGCCCCTAAATTAGTCCGCATGCGACAGTTTTTAATAAAACAAGACTTAGTCAGCCCATTTGGTTTGGTTCGTATCTAGCGACCGAAGGTGAACAGCCGCCCGACCATGTTGCTCGCGATACTACCGGCGAGATTACCCGAGTACAGCGCGCTGCCCGCAATGTTCGACGCCTGGCTGAACTTGTCACAGCGCGAGAAGGCGAGGGTATTCGTGATGGTGAGGGCGAGGGCGATGGCTAGGTTTGGCAATAAGACGTTAGCGGAAAGACTAAACACTACTGCGTAGAAAGCGCTTTATAAACTCTGCCGCAGACCCCTCCGGTCCCAGCAAAAGACCAACAACAAACGCAACGGGGGAAGAGAGAGCGCATGTGCATATATGCCTATGTGTTGTTGTACTCACCGACAAGCGGCAACCAGATGAACTTGAGGCGCACGATGGCGAGGATGGCGAGGGCGACCCACAGCACGGGCTGCGAGTAGAGGGCGAGCCAGAAGAAGCGGGAGTCGGTGGCGTTGATGGCCTTGGTGCCGGGCTCGCTGCTCTCGAAGACCCACTGGCTGTCGCCCGTCGAGGCGTCGACCTCGTTCCACCACCGCAGCCCGACGAGCCGGCGGCCGGCGATGTTCTTGAGGTAGTAGAAGTCGGCGGCAAGCAAAAGGATCGTGATGATGAAGATGAGCACCATGTTGTCTGTGAAGATGACGCCGAAGAGGTACACGAGGAGGGAGGCTGGGTTCAGGTTTTTGGTTAGCTTGGGCTCTTGTTTTCTCTTCTCTTCTCTTCGCTTCGCTTTCTTTGGGGTATTTCTTCCGTCGAGGGCGCGGGATAGGGGCTGTGATTAATCTAGTGGATTGATTGAGAGGAAGTCTTACAGACGCGGAAGGCGAGGAACGTGAGCAGCGTTATGGGATGGGAGCTGAGACGCCAGCTCAGAGAGCCGGCGGGCGGTTGTACTTGTGATTGTTCCATCGAGAGCGGGTTTTCGTCGTCGTCGTTTTTATCTGTCCGTCTTCGTTGAGGTTCACAGATGCAAATGCGCTTGCGTCTGCGACTGCGACTGCGACTGCGACGAAGGAGGTAGCTGGATTAATTCGGATGCCTATATATCTATATCCATGTTAACCAACCTACGTAAGTAGTAGCTTATGCGCTAGAGCTCTAGATGGCGAGCTGTCCATTAATGGGGAAGTTACGGGTCTCTTTTTATAAGCATATTTTAGCTAAGCTAATAACCATATGTATTTATGAAACCTATGTAATTTAGGTGGATATCAGGACACCTCTATCTCCGTAGCATTTACTTAAGTCCAACCGATAGATAATCACGCTTACTCACTTGTATAAATTAAAAGGAAGAAGAGAATTGCAGCGATGGCATGGCCAATATTTCTTGCTTTCGTAGTACCTAGGTATTATGTCGTATATTACTCAGGTACAGCGTTATGAACCGACTAACTCACTGGTCCTGTAGCTTGAAATACACCGCGGACATAAATGCGACCATGATCGCAAGCAAGTACTGTCCAACTCCAAAAGCCTGCTCTTGTGTCTTTGCAATTCCCAAAATCAAGCATGAAACTACAAAGGTGATCAAGAGCCCAAACGACAGAAGCATCCCTAAATTCGCATGATTTGGTCCATCCAAAATGTGTATTCCCCAACCGAATACAAGATCCGGATCCGGATCCATAACTTGTGCCGCAAGTAAACTCTCGTTTAGTTTCTTGGGCAGTCGTTTTAGCCAGGTATCATTCGCGTGTCCGCCCCGCACGTTCAGTCTCGCCCTGTGCAGAAAATGTATGAAGATATTTGAGGGCATTATAATCTTGGGTGTTAGGTAGTGATATCGCCGCTGTTGAAGTTCTGCGTCCGGTGGATATTCTTGAGGCTTCTTGTGAATCCCGGCGCTATACCGAGCTGCCGGCCTAGAATTAATCGAGAACTATTCAGGGATTATTAGTTGATAACATAGGCGGTAAGTGATGGAACAAGTCCCTACCAAAACAAAATGCACATCGCGGGGTCGGAGAAACAAGCGCCTTAACCCGAATCCATGGCTCTGGGCGTATATCTTCCAAACTTCCTTAAATAATCCGCCATCCGTCGTAATTTGAGTTATGTCGAGTTCGAAATGCCCCACGGCAGAATTTCCAACATTGGTACACACCTCAAAATAGATCGGTTTACCCCTGTCGACAACGACTTGGGTCAAGCTCTCTGGTTGCTTCCCGGTTGCATTGGATGGGAGGCCCGCCCCAAGAGCCAAACCGGAGCGATCACTCTTCTGTCCGCCATTGAAAGAAGAGCTAGCAGTGCTGCTCGGAGTTTGTGAGGTAGTGTAGGAACGATCAATTCTTTCATGACTAGGTGAAACGTGCCCGCCTGATAAGCCAGAAGGCTGTTGAGACGGTCTATCTCCTGTATAATCGGCGTTCAAATTGTTCGTCGTAGGCGAGAGGTCCTTCAACAGATCTTCCTTCAGCTTAGTCAAGGCGTTGGGATTATCGAGTGGGAAGTCTCCCCAGAGTATCGAGTTACACGACTATTGCATATCAATACCAAGAGTCTTAATGATATACTGGTAGACTTACACAGCGCCATCTAATTCTCTCAACCCCAGGTGGGACAGGAGGTGCAAATAGCTCCAAGGGATGGATAGAAATTGTCCGACCATCTAAAAATGAAAATGAAATGGACATATCTACGGTTGAAAAGGAAATAGACAAGGAAACACCACCTGGAATAGGAGTTCGAATACTCCTCGGTCCGCCTGCAGAGTGGCGACCCGACTCCATTACGGAGTCATTCACTATCGACCCTTCGACTTTCCCAGAGGCGGCCGACGCGTCTTCAAGGAGCCTGTCCTCTTGTGAAGCTACGTTGTCGGGATCTATAGCCTCCCCGCTCTGTGATGCAGGACTAGCCCTTCGTCTCGCAGAAAGTGTCGGATGTTTCTTTGTATTAATCCAGCTATCAAGCACTTGAATAAGGGTCTCGAAAGCATTGCTTGAGAGAAGGAAATCGCTGACGGCGTCAATGTTAGGAAAAGCCGTCTCAATGTCTGGGTCGTCTTCTGATTCATCGCTGTGTGACCCATCGTCGTCAACTGGGGTTGGGTTTTTATCGTTATTCCATCCATGCTCAATGCCCGAAAGCCACTTTTCTAGGTCTGGCTTCTCCCCTTCCGTAGCTTCTGGATGCATTTCTCCCTCGAATCCCTTGATCGACCACCTAAGTTCGTCGGCGATTCGCCCAGCTACTTCCCTTACGAATCTAGCTGCTTGGTGTTGTAGCGGACTGTGTGCCTCTTTAGCTAATTGTTGCCCGTAGTTCTTGAGAAAACCCCGTATGTGCGCGCGGCTCTTTTCCGCAGCGACATTGGCAATGGCAGCAGTACATAAAGACTCGAATTCCTCGCGACTAAGGAGTACGCGTGTGATCTCTCTTATCCCACTAATACGAACGGGATTCAGTTCAACCGAAGATTTCGACGACATTGATAGGCCGCTATCCGAGAAAATGCTTTCGATGTCTTCAAACTCGGAGTCCTCGTTTTCTTTGGGCTCGGAGTTCTCGTTTTCCGGATATACCCTTTCATGGGCCGGCGTTTTAGACGCAGTGCTTTGTGTGGCGGCTATTGAACTTTGCTGCTTGCTTAGTACGATGCTCTTACCCCTATCTTCTGGGGGCAGTAATCTATCCCATGCGGCGTCAGACAACGTCACCCTTGCCCTATCATAGACTTTGATAGCATTATCGATGGCCGACTGGCGATCTCTAGGATCTTCGTACTCGTAATCCCAGACGTCTAGTTCTTTCCAGTATACCTTCTTCAATCTCCACTTCTCTGTAGACTCATCGAACTCGGCAACCTTTTCAATGGTTGATTTTAGATCCGTATCCACACCGGTCCAAATATTTTTTAAATGTTCAAATGACTGATCTCTCGCAGCCAACTCATGGACCAATACAAAACTCTGCATCTTGCTTTCCTCTAATACTTGGGTTACTAAATCGTGGTTAGCAGAGTTATAGATGCAACAAGAATCTAGAAGCCTTGAGCAGGGTTAGAAAACCATGGTTCCTACCCCCGTCCGCTTCGCAGCGTCTCTTACCCAACAGAGAATTAGACTCATCTTCTGAGCCCGCTGTGCGGCGATCTTTGGGCCATGATAATCGCTCCTTAAGGCTGAATTTGGATAGCGAATGTCCTTGAAGGGCGCGGGGCGGGAGACTCGTAGTTTTATCAATATCTTCTATCAATGATCGGTCGCCAAGTCGGTAGCCTTCTACCGAGAAGAACTCCAAAATCCGCGGTGCAATAAGCTCCTGAACAGTCCATGCTCGCGTAAACCATCTACTTCGCGATAAATCGGACTTCGATATCGACGGTTCCGGTCCGTCGAGTTGACCGTAGTCGCATGAGACGTCTTCTAGGTATACATAGCACTTCTGGGCGCCCCGATACCAGTGATGCATAGAATTGATTGACTCTGAGCGTTCAACAGAGTCCGACTGGTCGATGCAACAGGAATCTACCCAGCAATATTCAAGGCCATCACGATGAGCCTGCTCCAAGAAGAATACAATCTTGCGGTAGCCAGATTTTTCTTTCCCTGTCTGTCCTATAATATCTTGGAAAGTAACCTCATCACCACTCCAGACATGTGAAAGTATTGCATACGGAGGGAGGTTGTCCTCAGAAAGATGTTCCACTAGATCGAGTTCGCCATCAGGTCGACGGTGAAGTAATCGCATTGTTACGCTCAAAAAAAGAATGAGGTGAATGAATGGATTAGGAGAGCAGCTACTATGATTGAAGTCGATATTATATTTGGGGAGATTAAGAAGCGGCTTGATCTATGCAAATACGTCCTAATATAGCTATGAGGCTGAGCTTATCATGTGATCTGCATCTCTTTCCAACAAGATTTTGGGTTAATAGCGGGCGCGTCCGGACGCGAAACTCTTAAGGCTTAACGTATCTGAAGTCATCACTTAGTACATGGCAGTAGTTGTCGCAGTACCTCCAGGGTATGGTACATGCTTAGACGTGGGTTAAAAATGACGGTCAAAGACGACTAGGTTCACAGAATGAGATGAAGAGGCCATTCCTTTCGGTACCATATCTAGAGATTCCGTCGTAGTCAAACATGTAACTGTGTGCATTCTCATGGGTTCTGCTTGCAAGACGGTTAGTATCCCGATATTTACGGATATGTCTACGGTAAATACGATTGAGACTTTAATAATGTCAGCTATGATACATAAGTACAGGACTCGGGCAATAATGTTGCGTGAGTATTAGGTACATTATACTTAAAGTAGCACTGATAGCTGAGGCTTAACTTACCCGACTAGGAAATAAACTGGAGGTATATCGCTGTGTAACCTTCTACCCTGGGATCGAGGAGGCTGGTTTTGCTATCTACCATGATAGGTATCTAGTTATAGACTTCAATATGGGTACGCTCTGACTTCGTCCTCACGACTGAGATCTAGGCCTCTTGCAACCTGCTCCTCGTGCTTCTTGTCAAGGAATTCTAACAAAACATCTGCATATCGCTCCTTGCCCTTATATCGACTCACATCGTCGCCCCAGCTCCTCACGGCGCTAGCCAGCCTCCCTGGCACATAGTCTTCCTCTGCGACCTCTCTGACTTTATGAAAATACGTCCGAATGGTGAACACGACGCCGCCGCTTTTCGGCAAGCGCCGAAGCGTCTGTCTCTCTGACCGGAAGTAGTGATGGTCAATGGCCCGGCCCTTCTCGGCCGTGTTCCAACCCACGTGTCCATTGACGTTTGAATCTTCGGGGCCGACGCTCCATGACCAGCCGAGGTCGTCATCCACCTGGAAGAAGTAATTATGACGTCCCACAATTTCTTCTGGTTTGAGGCGCCGGAATAGATTCATCATGCCCTTTTCTAGCTTCTCCTTGTACTGGGGTACATCCCCTGAGGTATGGATCTCGGACAGCGGCATGCCGAATTTATCGGAGACACGCCAGAAACCCGGAAGCACGATGCAGCCGGCCAAGAGATAGTACTGCCCGTCGGGCTTTTCGATCATGATGGCGAGGTCATCTTGTACGAGACGTGCGCACATTTGCATGGGATCCTCGGGAAGCGGGCGAGTGACGATGTCGAAGCTTTCGCCAGACCACAAGTTATCCAGACCGACTGCTGTGCGCTTATACAGTGAAGGGTACCGTGCTGGTAAGTATTCCGTGAGCTCTTCTAGAAGCTCGACTGCCGCTGGGTATGCCTCAGGTGCGGTCATACACAGCTTGGATCCGCGCTCCGCAATCCTTCTTGTTTTATCGGCGTGAAAGCGCGGGAAATGGTTATCGAGCTCGATCCAATCTTCATGTTTCAAAGTCCGGAGGCCCATCGTCACATTGTATTTCGGGCCATAACGGAACGGCCGATATGGGAGGGGTTTTGTCTCCTCGACCGACCAGTCCGGGTATGGTTCTGGTGTGGGCATACGGAAGTCTGACGGCGTCCATTTCCCATATTCTCGGGGTTGCCCCTTTTCAAGGCGAGGTGCTGTGGGTGTTGATGGTCGCTTTGCGTAGCCCTTTCCATTCCGCCTACTAATGATCAACGCTACCGCCGTTCCTAAAACTATAAGTGCGAGAAGTAGCACAGAAGCGGCCTGGTTGGTATTTACACTCGAAGAAAGCCGTTCCCAGGATATCTTTATGATAGACGCGCAGTGATTTCCGGTCGCCTTCACTCCATCGTTTATCCCTATGGCCCGGTTGAGCCCTCGTGCGAGTAACTTGTCCATGGCTACAAAAGCCAACGACGCTTGGGTGATCAAGGGAAAATTACCATAGGTAGGTGAATAGTGAGCGAGTCTATACTCAAGCACGATGAGGGGCAGTAGTTGATTGGAGGATCTTCCCCTTTAAGTTCCTTTATTGCCCGTTCTCGGCCTTCGAACGACTCACATGGCTTTCTCATCCCCACTATTCTGCCAAACGTTACGATATATATATCACAGAGATATCTCAGTCTCACGGTTGGATTTGCTAGTACCGGATTAGTACTACACCTGTCGTTGGCGGCGCATCATATCTTTTACTAAGAAATCGGCTTAGCGATAAGATCTCTCGGAAAGAAGCTATTATGTCAGGAGTCGGCCGATATTCGGTATTGAGCCCAGAGATAAGGTAGCGATTCAGCAGCCAGACTTTAAATGTACCTCCGCATTAGATATATGTAGTGTGGTTATTGGATGTCGTTAGTCTAGATTCTAGAGATAAGGTACCGAAGAGGAGAGGGTCTCCCCCGCACCCTAATCGAGACGATATTAGACGTCACAAGGTTAGTGCACCTTTATACTCCATCCATGCTTACACTTCATGTTGAGTAACGTGATATATGCGATATCAATCAAACTTAGGATTCTCACACGTGTGAGTGTTAGGGTAGAAAATATAATTCCCACGATTATAAATTTAATGATGATGCTCTTTCTCGAAACACTAAATAATTTGATCGGCCATGGTAGGAAGATAAGCCAAGACCCGATTCCATCTAACGCAAATGAAGCGTTAGTGAAAGCGCGTGACGAGAGGACACTGATGAACGCAGTTAGATAAAGGCAAAAGTCGAAAACTCGTATGATGCCAACTTTTACCCATCGATGAGAAATGTTGATATGGCTTACGGTAATGTTGCTCCAAGTCAAGCCTGGAGTCTACGCAACATCCCATCTGCACTCTCGCCGGCTAGAATCTCAAGACCGCTCTCATGTCTTGCCATCCAATATCTGTGCGGTTGCCGTATATGCTTGCCTCCCGGTCCCGCCCTCAGCAATGTGCACCAGCCACAATCACGTTCCAACCATCTGTATCGAAGATCTGTCCGTGAACCGAATCGTCGGGGAAATCTATGATGAAGAGGGAGTCAATAAGTTACGTCATAATAGTCTTTGGTATGGGGATTAGAAGAAGACAATCGCCCTCTACCTGTATACCGAGATGACAACCACCAAAAGTAACATAAACTAAGTAAACCTTACCCCCAAATGAGTAGCATTTCTGAATTATATCCCACTACAATATTCGGAGTCAGTTATCACGATCTCGAGCGTAGCTAATGACAGCTGTGGAAAGCTGCTACTTCATAGAACCCCCCTTAGTAATAAAAAGGAAATAGCTCCGAGGATTACTCACCGCCCGGTCACCGAACGTGCTGCAGGGCACAGACATCGGGTGCGGGTTATCGTTGCAGAACCAGATGCCGGAGTGGTATGAGCACGAGACGCGGGAACAGTTCCCGGGCCCCGGGCCATTTGTGCATTCCCCGTGGATCTTATGGAGGTATGAAATTCCCTGGCGGATGTGGAAGACGGACGCGAATGACGGATTCCACGATATATCGCATAGAACATCGCTCTCGGTGAATGAATTTCCGGGCCTCGGCTTGATTGCGCGCGACCAAGAGAAGTCGGGGTTCATCTCACGGATTTGCGCCTCGATGTGCTGTAAGCTCTGCGGAATTCAAATGTTAGAAATTCTCGACCGTGCAAGTACTGAGTTCCTTCCTGGGGTATTGGGGGCATGTGGGAGCAGAGACCCTGCCGAGGAAGGAATACAAGAGGCGTGAATACGTACTAATCCTGTAAGCGATATAGGGTCGTCATTTTCCCTGATGCAACCTGTCCAGGTAATAGATGACTCGTGAGGGTTGCTCGGAAGGCCATTAGATGTATACTCTCGATTGGGCAGCCCTTCTATGGGTATCAGAAGAAACAAGGTCAATAATAGGGACTTTGTTGGCATTATTTCCCGAAAAGCAGAGGCAATCGTGGTGTGTGTAGAAGGGTATCAAGCGAAATTATCGTGAAAGCGTAGAAGTCATGAAATACAATACGTTCATTTGGAAGCCCAGCTACGGCGCTTGAATAGCGTATTAGTTTAACAAAGGAGAGGTACCGAAAGGAACAATAAACAACAAAGCATCTTCGTGAAAGCTGTGGGGTGTCTCAGTGTGAAATCACGCACGGCACGGGAGGACAATTCGTCCGAACAGTACCGACGATACACTCAGTACGCGTGGCTGTTGCTCATAGCTTATTCTGTGCGCTTTTTTTATGCGACGCCGTACGAGGATCGACCTATGTAACAGAAGCCTTTTGCTTGAAGTGACTATAGCTCTCGGTGTTCTCGCTTAAAATGAAGGAATCTGGCTCGACTTAGGCTGATACTGTACGATGCTTCTCGAATCAGTACTACTATGGATCGTATGTCTAGGATATTCAATTTCGTACGACAAACGAGGTCAGCCTTTGCCTAAATTTTCCTGCCATGGCGGTCGTGGAAGCTAGCTTACCTCCTTTACTGTCGCTTGCACGACTAGTACTTTTGTTCTCTATGTAACGGATGTATGTTCCTCTGGTGGAATGAACGAGGAAGAATCAACTCGGAGGCTCTATGTTTGGACATGGTAAAATATGTTGGTGTGAGATGATGTAGACCTCATGCCCCTGCTATCTGTTAACACTTATCGAATGAACCATGACCGACGAATAACATCCCTCATAGATCTGATCTCTTATACTAGTATTTCCCCGTCATATTATCTTTTGGTGATATTAGGCGACTTGGGTGCAGGTCAAGATTGAACCGCCGTTATGGTTGTGGTTACAGAGGGAGATTTACTGAGAAACCGCCGCAGATAATACCACTCGAAGGCAGCTTATCCCCGAGTATAGATGGCTCGCGACGCAAGCCCGGCGGTAGTTGGCCTCGTGACACCGCCGTGGTTCGTAAATGTGCCCGTAATCTAGTTGTATACTATTCGATACTCGTAATTGTCTAAGAGGAACGGTGTACCGTGCTACTGGACGAGAATTCCAGGCAATACGAAGCCATGTACTACATCCCCAATCGACCTACTCTTAAATAGCACATTCGGCCCGTCTTCGGTTAGGCTGCCCTCCCATGTGAGGTATGCTGGAGTTATTTCGTTTGAGAGCCGTGACTAGGTCCGGTCGTCTAGTTGACGTAGAATGGGGTTGTCGCATAGGAGAGGGTGGGAACTGTGTCGAAGAACACTGTATATCTCATTATATTTGATTATTCTAGTATGTTGACGTCTCAGTCTGCCGGTTGCGGGCTAGGTTGACCCGTAGACAGGGCGTCGAGGTAAACAGCGCCAACAGCTCAAGAGATCACTTAGATGATACGATATTCTTTGATATTAGGGACTAGGTATAGGGAAATTTGCATTTTATTCTGCGTGGCAGGATTATATCGTATTGTAGCGCTGAGTAGGTAACACTCATGTGCTATTGGAGTGGTAATCAATCGAGCGCCAACAACACCTCTATCTTCAAGTAAAGGGGCTAATATGAAGCAAAAATAAAGTAGCAAGTATCCTCATGAATACATCTGGTCGTGAATTATTCGTGAAAAATATTTGCCTGGGTTCGCAATATACTGGGTTCGCGCTTTAGACGCTATGTGCTTCTCTTAGCTCCTCCGTGATCCTTCGACCCTTAGGCTCAATGTCACCGTTCGCAGATCAAGCTCAACATGTATATCCTGTTCATTATCTTACCATCACAATTAACTAACTTGAGAAAAGCCAGCATTAGAGAATAGTATATTGATTATCGATTTCTAGAAATAATCTTCTCATCATGTGCTACGGTCTATGGAGCAGGCGTGGCGTATCGCGATACTCGCTTAATATTTTAGGGGAAGACCTTGAAATTATGAATGTTCAGGCTAGTGCTTGCTGTGGTGTATGATGAGAGGCATTTAACGCTCTATATCCTCACCGCATCTAATAGCACGACAACTTCTCAGTAGACGTTAATTCATCGTTTTCCTACCGCGCACTATATCTAACTAGAAAAGGTATGTGTAAAGAACGAGAGTAAGCCGCTAACTTCGACTACTAGTAATGAATTACTAGTACTATTAACTAAAACTGGTGGAACTATCTAGTTCCACCTTTTCCTTCATATAAACATAGCGCTGCGTCCCGTCATTATACCGGACCCTTTCCGCCCGTAGCGTCTCCTAGGAGCTGACTCTCCGAGATCTCCCTTTCAGCAACACGCGACAGGGCGAAAGCCCGAAGGCCCCGTTATGGTTTACGCCTAATACCGCACTTCCGCGAGCTAGCAAGATATCCGGGCCCTCCTCTCGCGCTAGCACCTAGGGGCTAGCCATGCTCGTGCCAAATGAGACGCCTACTTTTAGGTAAAAGAACTCGTTAAGGGTCTTCAGTCTCCTCATAAATATGATTACGGTGTATACTAGAGACAAAAGGCAGCGATGGCCTTGCCTAGCATGAGAGTAATCACGGAAGCGCAATAGCAACTAACGAGAAGCTCCTGTATTATTTACAAATCCAAGCCTACGCTAAGATATAAAGTTTGCAACTCCACCGAGAACAACAAAACACCCACCCAGTTAAAGAGTGGGAGAGTTGTTACTGCCGTCATGTCGATGGGGGTAATGTAGTCCACGAGAGTGGACGTAGACTTCTGGTGTGATGACCATCTTACCCCTTGACAGTTGCCCTTGTTCCTCAAATCCCTTGAAATATTCCGAGGCATGAGGGAGCATGCCCTCCATTTGCTCCCTCTTAAAAACTGCCCAGTGTGCGACCGGTTATGATACATAATTTACCTCGCAAGGCAAGGTGGGTATAGGGATTCCAGCTCGAGGGGTATGTTTAGATGCAGTTGAATCATAACTTGCAACATGCTGGAAATGTGATGATGTCAAACATCGAATGGCTATTGGGTATCCATGAGTAGTTTTTTAAAGTGTAAAACAAAAGCCGATGGGTCGTAAGTACATTATGGGGCCCGAAAAAGGTCTTCGTCGGAAGACGTTGCACCAGCAGGCATGCTATCGCGTGTTTTCGACCTCGTCGCCGCCGTATTGTTGGCAGCTTGTTTGTTTTTCGTATCGTGGCTGTTTAAGACGAGCTCATGATATGGACCACTATCTTCTGTGTTGCGAGATCCATTTTTAGCAGTGCCGTCGAAAAGCGCGGGTATGTGTCTAAGGAGTGGTCGAAGTGCGGCTGCGGATGCTGCGAGGATCGCGAGGCCGAGCTCAATATCGGCCCATAGGAGGAGGTTATAATGGAGTCCGTCTGCTTCTTTCCCTTTCGCGTTAGGGAGACGCACGATGATGACGAGTTTGACGATTGTTGCTGTGCTTGCGCTATTAAGTGAAGTATGTCAGTTTGTTGTGCTTTTTACACGATGTGGCAGAGGACTGGGTGCCTTACAAAACCCCCAAGCCAAGTAAGAATATTGCTATCAGCTTAAGCTTTTTTTGCATTTTCGAACTTCGAAGGATATATATTGGGAGTAGGGCGTAAAAGTAGTCGATGAAGATGTTAGATATGGTGCGAAAGTAACCGACTTGAGTGCATTTAACGCTTCCGGCCCAGTTACTCGAGCCACCCGTAGCACAGATTCCTGAGGCGAAAACCACGGTGATAATCGTCCAAATGCCAACGACAACCATAGATCCGATGAGGAGCCAGCGTACGCCCCGGCTGACGGAGATGCGGAGCAGCACCAACGCCACAGCTAACTTCACCAGACCTGCCGAAATGTAGAGAGTTGTTTGATTTCCATACGTAAACATCGTCGCCCTCTTCTTATTGTACCAAGGCTGTATATCTTCTGCGGCGTATCCATACCTATAGTAAATTATATGTTAGGAACTATAGTGCACAATAGCGTTGAATTATTCGTGGCAGTTCTTTTGGGGTTTATGTAGAAAGGTATGTGCGATAAAGAAGCAAAGTCTTTGCTGGACTAGAAAATAAACGGTCAGATACGTACTGCATAGCAGCAAAACCAAGTCCGATGGAGATCACGAAACCAATCTGTCTAGTGTTAATTTCATCTAACACGTTATGGTAAAGGGCTTACTTACATATGTCAAGCACAAAGCAAAATCATCCCAACCAAAACCCCTCGTAATTACTCTTGTTCGAACATAAACTCGGAGAAATACGACGATACTGTCGAGGACCAGAAAAAGGATGGCCGCAGCCATCAGACTCTCGCGATAACTCATTTTGTCGGTAGAGGATATTTGGGCCTCTTCAATAAGCGACGAGATGTCACCTGCAAGTAGCTAGGCCACACTCCATGTCACATGCCTGGTGATTGGGAAGAACGCCGATTTCTATATGAAGGAAGGATAATAGAGTGTAGAGGGATTTCGCTGATGCCAAAGGAGGGCTCAAATGAATTCAGAGGTGACAGTCCTTGAATGCCTATGTAAGGGTTGTCTGAACCTGGTATCTCTCAAACACGGTATCCGTCGGATCGCAGCCACACTGCAGGTCTTTTAGAGGCAAGTATCTAGAAAGAAGGAGAGCCTGGTGCCCGGTGAATTCTGTAGGACATATTCAAAGTGCAACTGTTTGAATCGGAGTCCTCCTTCCATTCTAGAACGTTTGATCCCGAATTCAAGCCCGTCTTTTCTTTTTCCTTGTCGAATTTAACCTTACTGTATGTAGTGCGTAGGACACAACACTGCTATGGAACGCTACACGACAGAAAAGTGCGGGAGTGGCGCGATTCCGATTACCCCGGTCAGGGTCCATCAAGAACGGAGTGCGTAATACTACCAAGGATCGCTCTGTGGAATAACTCTGAGCAGGCGGGGTTCTCTTCAGCCTTTAGCAGTACCCTATTGACTGACCGGATGCGACGCCACATAATGCAATATTATTTACTTGAATGTTCTTCTGGAGGGAGAGTGGAAGATCAGTAACATGAGCAAGCGGATCGCCTATCTCAGTTAGGTAGGTATTTAACGGGCTGCGTATTGTCTCGGACAAGATCGCTGAGCGAAAATACCGGATACAGGCGGGTTGGTTGGGGTTGGTGGAGAGATTTGAACAACACACGAGGTGTACGGACAGTCTCCCGTTCTATGCCCACAGTAGTATCACATACCCGTCTCTTAGTACCGCGTACTCGTCTTCGCCAAGAAGCTGGAGTCGTCAATATTCACCGTGTTTAAACGCCATGCCCCTTTTCATTCGCTAGAAACACTCTCCCCGCTTTCGCTGGTCTTGGCTCGCGGAACGAGAAATGCTTTTTTTCTTCTTTTCTGGCTCGGATCCGCCCACCATACTACCATCAAGATCTCAGCTGAAATGCAAGTGATCATTAGGTCATCGGTGATTCGCATACATGGTACTATCGTGGGGAATATCTACGTGTACAACTGTAGCTCTAGACTGTGTAGAACAAATCCGTACATAGTACGAGTAATTACCCCCAATTAACTAGGTATACGAGAAGGATTCGAGGTTGCAAAGACATGGCTAGCTTTACTACCCAGTAAGTACACTAGGTACCCGTAACAGTGTTATCTGTAATACTTTTACGACACATTATTAATGAGATCGGGCTCACTGCTCGGCGCTACTCAGCCATAAAACTGTCCTCACCCCCGACAGCCTCTCCCATTCTACTACTATATAACGGCTGAGATCGGTTAAGTTTCGCAAGGTCAAAATTACCTCAGGCCTAGTGTATACACGGAGCATGGTGTGCGTTCGGAACGCCCACCGCATGCGGTTATATTCCGTCTCATCGTGGTCGATGCTATTATCAGTCGGTGACTTAAAACTCCACACCATCTGTCATATCATCTCATCTCAAGTTTACCTTATGCGCTTCAAGCTTCTTTTTCGCAATGCTCCGCCGTCTCCGCTCATCTTTTAGGCGAAACAGCCTCGATACAAGCATACACTACAGCACACGTCTCTTACACTAATTATATAGGTACTGTTGATACTAACAGGAGTGGAGAGCGGGAGCGGATGTGGTCCCACCATGACATTGAGTTAATACCTATTTGTAGAGAAAATATCTATCGAGAAAATCCCGCTAGGTGCCTATATAGTGGTTTAATACTAACAATTCTTCTATCAACTTGACGGTACCTTCTATACCATACTTAACCACTATTAATTGTATTTATCTTCTCACTACTAGTAATTCTAGTTGCCGTAGTTTGAACTTGCTTTGCTTAGTAATTCAAAGATGATTCAGAGAGTTGGGTCCGTTGCCCCAATGTCTTCGACCCATTAGCTAAATAACCCGCAACAATCGATCCCTACCTGCGCTATATATACAATTGTGAGTACGTGTAAATGGGGATAGTGGGACATGGACCGGTAATAAGGCGAGCACACTACTTATTTTTGTCTGTTTCCATACATTACCAAACGATTGCAGGGATCCTCAACGGAGACATCCATTTCCGAGGCTCTATTACTATACACAGAGTAGTTGTTGTGGCCGATAATGAGGAGCACCTAGGAGCTTAGCTAGCTTCCTTAGAGCAAAATACCCGGTCAATGGCTTCAATCTAGTGTTTGCACTAAACAACCGAATTACCAGTACCCTGGACTCTCTCGTGAACCCAAGGGGTATACAAGGCGTGTGTCTCGCCGACATTGAGGGCGTTGAGAGCTGAGCCAGCTGGGTTTTCCTTCATTCCTCTCGTCGCATTCGCAGCGCATTCGGAACTTGGCACTATCAACCCCTCATCGCCCAAGCCCGCCACTATCTCATTATCTACCAGCGAAGATGCACGCCCCAATCTACATAGCGACACTCGCCGCTACGCTATTTGGCGTGCCGGCGACTGCAACAGGAGATTCATGCAAACGCTATTCTCAGTGGATGGCTTCAAGTATTATCTCTCGTGAGCAGGGCATCATGACGGGGGCGGGTGGATCGTCTGAAGCTTTACAAGCCGGTTTCGTCCAGAAAGCCTTCACTGCGCTTTCTGCCTATTACCCCAACAAAGCTGCTACTTATGAACCATATATTCAAAAGAGCGCTTTCTCTACCACTCATTTCTTGTCTAATGCAAGCTATAATGCGCTCTCATATCCCATGGATCGATTGAGTAATGGCAATGCTGTTTTGGCCCTTTCACGCGCCAACGGTACGTCGCCTTACCGTGTTACAGCAGAAGCTCTGCGACAAAGCATTACTTTGAATCGTCGAAACTCAGAAAACGGTTTATGGTATTTCGTGTATCCATACTGGAGTTACCTGGATGGAATGTACTCTCTAGGCTCATTCTATAGTCTGTACACACTTACGACGCCGTCTAACAGCAGTAGCGCTACAGCTGCCGCTCTGGATGACATGGTTTACCAGTTTGAAATTCTCTGGGAACACACTTATAACGCCTCTACCGGATTGCTCACCCATGGGTACGATGCATTGCGCAAAGCCGTGTGGGCGGACCAAGTGACGGGCGCTAGTCCTTACGTCTGGGGTCGAAGTCTTGGCTGGTACACCATGGCTTTACTAGACACTATCGAGATTCTAGATAAGGAAAAGGCCCCCTCCAAGTACAGGACGTCACTACTGGAGAAGTTCCAGACCCTGATACCGGCTGTCATTAAAAATGCGGATCCCAAGACGGGAGGATGGTGGCAAGTCGTCGACCAGGCTGAGAGAGAAGGAAACTACATCGAGTCCAGCGCTACAGCCATGTTCTCATATTCATTACTGAAGGGAGTTCGATTGGGGTATTTGCCAAGTGAACTAGCTCCGACGGCGATAAAACTAGGAACCCAAGCTCAGAAATTACTCACCGATACCTTCGTGGTTAAAGAGGCTGATGGAACTATAAGTTATAACGGAACAGTGGCCGTGTGCAGTCTTAACTCGACTGCCACTTACGAAGTGAGTTTATTCGCCCTCGAATTGATCCCAACAATCACATCTACCGTTTAGTTGCCTAACCACTTTGATCTAGTACTACGTCGGCCAGCCTATTCTATATAACAGCGTCCTTGGCTCTGCTGCGTATGTGCTTGCGTCAATCGAAGCCGAGAGATTGAAGTGAGGAATGATAGACTATGTGTTCTGGATAAGAGAAGACATCTCGATAGAGTGTAGGATTAGATCAAATATCGCAAGACAGGCTGGGGAGTACGCTTACCCATTTACATAACTTCGCCTTGCTATATATCATTTAGGAGATTGGTATAGCAAACAGGAAGATGTCCGCATGCACAAACATGGGCGCATTAATACGAGACAAATATACTGATGCAGCTACAACACCAACCTATCGAGGTTGTAGCGATAATAGGCGTGCGATCATACCTTCGGGGCCACTCAAGCGCACGAATGAAAGATAGGATGAGAATACGAAAGAATTTAAATGACACACGTTTTATGTGTGTTACCGTTCATATTGCCAGCTTCTACACGAGCGGTTGAGCCTATGCTTAATCTTGCTTTAGACTGTATCCGATCCCCTCAAATATTAAAAGTACTTCTATGAAACCCGGGGTTGCGCCGATAGTCTCGGATTCTGGAGAGAAGTAATCTGCAGACTATTGGATCAAGATGATAGTGGCCACAAACATCGCGAGCCTAGGCCTCCCAGCAGAGAGGGTCGCCAATTACGCAAACCAAGCCTAACATCCAACGGTTCAGCCTCATCAGCATCTTCCAATGCGCCATGAGATGCGTGCTAATTATATAGGAGGAGAGCGACATTCTCTTTTGCACACATCCCACAATAACCTGAGCCCGGCTTTCCCTAGACCTATGAGTTAACGCCAGGGGACATTAGTGATCATCAACTCTATGATCCCGATGTTACGCTAGCTAGGCAAAACCTGCGGAAGCAATGATCGCCAGATGGACGACCCCAATTCCGAACTTGCGTACATCACCATTACGCTCATCCTAGCGGTGTTGGGGACGTGATATTCCCATTAGGAATCGTAGAAAACCTACACTGACCGAGCTACAACTTTGAACGGCACTAAGCGTGCTATTAGAACGGACGTTGCTCGCGTTAGGGCCTCACAGCAGTAGAAATAGGCGTTTTTACAACGTTTAGCTCAAATTACTTCTAACGTTCGAAAAGCCAATCTACCTGCATTCCTTCACAAAATAATTTTTAGCCATCAACTTACACCTAGTGTTAACGATCATGGTAGAGGATCAGAAGAGATTTCGATTATCAGACTCCTCCGACTCTTGATCTAGGCGCCAGGAATCTCAGAATTTTACACAGGACCAATGGCGAATTAGTCGGGTTTGAACTTGAAAATCGGTCCTTGAACATGTCGACGACAATATACTTCCACGATGGTGCTAGGGGAAAGTGTTGTAGTGGCCGAATCATCCGTGTGAGTAATGATGGTGCGAGTCGAGTAACCCGTGAGACTGAGCGAGGCCTGAATGATTGCAGGGTATCTCGACGTCGACATGAAAGTACCCCTTTTTTTTTCTGAAAAAATCTCTTATCTCACTCGATTTTGAAATTTAGCCCTCTGTAGGCTTTCCTTCGAAGGAATAACGTATAAGACGAAGGCTAGGTTTGTTTTTCTCTCCCTACTCTCACAAATAGGAGAAAAGACTTCTACACCTAGCTAGCTACGTGTCTCGAAAAAATTGGGTTTTTTTCCCCTAGACTTGAATAATTCATTGCCGCGCGGTATGAGAAAGCAATAAACCGGGAAGGGGAGTGCTTGCGCTCGCGTCTATGGGAATATTACTCACCTCTAGTAACTACATTTTGAAATACAATAGCTCATGCTCACGCACTTCCGACGTGAAACATTCCCAGAACCTTTGATAGTATTTGCTATGAAGTAGCAACTGACTTCTAGCTCTCGAGCGGATAAGGTGCATGTTAGGAAATATGTTCGCCCTGGAGCATCGAGGCATCGTTAGCAAGTAATTCCCAAGGCCGTTTCCTTCACGTTCTGGGCGCTTCCCGCAAGTGATAGGTCATTTTCTAGCTAGAATCGTGTCTTGATACGCACGGAACTTATAACTCACACCTGAGATGGTGATTACTAACCCCGAATAGTACAACGTTATGAATGCTACGCTGCTAGTGCAAAGAAGTTTCACGTATCTAGTCAAGAGTTAGCCATGGAAAGAGTTTGAGTCTCCGTATAACGATAAGGATCATCCCTGGCAGGGTGGCGGAAAATGCCACCTCACTTCCCAGGAAACTGATTCCTGCCCCTCCCGTGTCAATCGCCGTAGCCGCCTATCCTTAGTTGGGTGGCGTTGGGCGCAGTGCCGTCTTTATACTACAGTCGTTCCTGGGATGATATCCGGTTTGCATCTAGGCGGCGTATCGGACTGGGCGTGACTCGTCCCCGCCATCGGTTTATTCTCACTAGGTGTTGGCTTTTCATTGTCTTCAAGGTGACGCTCACTTGGTTAACCGATACATTTCCGACAATATTTCCCGCTGCATTCCCATTTATGGCGAGGCCTCACTACTATAATACCGTCATCGGGCCAAGAACGTCCATCGTTGCAGAATTCACAACCTTAACTGCCCTACCTATCCGAGCTTTATGCCTCTAGTGATGGATCGATCCAGGTGGCTGATAAATTAAACGATTAGACTGGTTTTTGAATAGAACTCGGTCTGGGCTCTTAGTGCTTCATGCGGCGGGCGCTTATCACGCAGGTCTCGGATCGACCCAAACTTTCTAGAGCCAATGGCTGCCGAAGATGGAGGCGCGAACTACGGGACATAGGGCCACATCTTCTCGGATATGTCGAGACCGGAGGGCGATGGCATCCTGCGCCAGTAGTGGGGTTATGTGTGTCTAGCCGATCAACCAGATCGATTTACCTGCCCGCGCGGAAATACGCTCATCAAGGAGAGAAGAGACGTTTCCAAGAGACCGAGCATTTGGTAGAGCTCCTAGGAGTCTAGTGAAGTGCGTCTCCCGACGAGAACTACCTATTCTGTATCCATCTACAACAGCCCCCATCTCTGTATGCAGGCGGGCTACAAGACGTTAGTCGGTCGCAACAATCGAGGTCTACGTGTCTGAGATTGCGTTTTCGCTTTGCGAAAGTGTTCTAGCGCTAGATAGATGTAAAATCCACCCAACTTGGGCGCCGACGTTATTTATCACGTGCTTGAGGGTTATAGTACGGATAGTATACATTGACGTAACTCCAGGTTTTAAACCTTCGGCGATGTCGGGTTCCAACACCGATGCCTCCTGAGTCCCAGCGAGCGAAATGGTGTTGCGGTGTCCTGGGGTAACCAGTACCTACACTACAATTTTGGGGTCCGGAGGGCATCATATGACTCGATTGGCTACTCGATCCCGACAGACGGGTAGGTAGACTAGCAGGTGACCCCAATGTCACACACCAATGCGCATAAGTAGACGGGTTTCTGCCGGGGCGGCGATGTTTCTAAACGTAGGGTTGGTTAAGCTTGGCTTGTTTCTTGGGGTTGCAAGCTAAACAATGTTTCAGGATGGGACTGGCGGTTGGCAGTTAGCGGATTGGTACACGCCATGCAGATTCGGCATTGATACACCTGTCTCACAGTGAACTGATCCGCCGCTGAACGGCGTGCTTATAGTGTTATGATCAGACTTAGTGTGCACTCACTATAGTATGTTGTGAAATGTTGTATTTAGTAGTATGATATGTCAGCTGTAAAACATGTATTTATCTATCCCTACATAGTAGAGAACTGACCATAGCTGTAAGCGAGGGATGTTCATTGGTATCTATATCTATTCACACTTTGTACTTTGCTCAATATCCCTTAAGACGAGAGGAATCTAAACGTGAAGGGTTATCCAAGCGGGCGATAAAATATTGATACCTAGGTATTTAGTATAGACTATTGCCTCTATATTATAGAACATTCTAGATAGTCCATACAACATATCGAATCCTAATCAATAAACTCTAAGATTCCGCCATTGTGTTGCGGTGTTTCTGTCATTTTGGATATTAGTACATTACATAGGTACTGTAGGATATAGTACTTGCATAGGCCTCTATACATAGTGCGCTAGCTAGTCCAACGTTATCGGTCTCAATGCATGACGCCAGCCGTGAAAGAATGATTAGCCATACCAGAGTCTTGGCTGGCTAGCCGCGCGCCACTCTATCTGCAGAGCATTATGAGAGGTGAAGGCAGTGGTATAGGGCATCCATAGACTGTAAATAGTGTATACTCGGTGCGTAGAAACACGCGTAGGTGTTTATACGTCTGTATCAGCGTTGCATTGCACCACCCAGTTCCCCCTTTCGGTGCTGATTACATTAGTGTAGAAGCCCATAGCGTAACTGAAATCTTATCTTGATCGCTCTACTTAAAAAGCGCATAGTAATCTGATACTTTTAAGGCTATTTAGGTTGATGATCTTGAGTTGAAGGAGCTACACTATTCCTTTTGATCATCATGCGCGCGCACTGCCCGCGCAAAGGAAGGTTGGTTTTATACTTAGTGTACATATCGAGAATCAATTCCACATTCATGTTTGAGTGCAACTGCACAACCACAACATGTGCATTAGAGTACTTTCACTAAATCCCGTAGTGGATATAGTACCTGCATACTGCAGGGGAAAGAGTAAAATAAAGGGCTATTATTGGATAAGAGAGGCCTATGGTACAGGAGCCGGCGATAAGAGTAAGATTGCGAATGGACGGAAACGGCCAATGGACAGGATACTTGACAGGGGCCTTGCAGCCACTAAATCTTGGTTCTACCGTAGCGAGCAGAAAACGAAGAAGAGGTGTTCCTCAGAACAGCCACTCACGATAGCCGATGCAGGCCGTGCAAGGGGAAAAACCGGGGAGCGCTTGACTGCCATCTTCGCTAAGGCCACTTTTGGCACTTTTTTCAAGAATCAAGAAAGCCACCAACCACTGGGACAGGGTTGTCGGTTGGCTCTAATTCTACTCATTCTGCTCTATCTTTGCTAATTGGACGGTTGTAACGCTGCGACTCCAGTAAGGCTCCAGTGAGGCCCCAGTGAGGCCCAGTGAAGCTCCAGTGCAGATCCAGTGCGCTAGTGTAGCCAGAATACTAACCCCCCCTTTTTTACGGATTGCATGTACCCATCGACGCTATCATGGTCACATTGGAGCGTTTGGTAGCGGCTCTCGAAATATTTCTCTCCTTTCTGAGCCCCAAGACTTGTCAATTGCAGTTGTTGGTGGTCATCTGAGCCTGGTGTCTAGCTACTGTCTAGTTAATTGAGTTCACACTACCTATCTCATCTCATTTCGAGTTTCGAGTCCTTGCTGTTCTTGGATCTTAGTCCTTGACTTGATCCTTGGCTTAAATTGGGGGTCGAGAGATATCGTCCATCTGTGGTATGGTGCCATCCCCTGCGATACCCAAGTAGGTAATCATAGTACGGACTTACATACCGTAACTGCGGATGTAAGAGGTACTATTCACATTCCAGACCGAGAAAGTTGGTTTAGTTATGCGAGCATAGACAAGGGAGATCAGGACGGAGACAAGGAGACGGGAGACAGCCTAGCTAATACCTACCTGGTTCAGAGAGACATGTCTACCTCTAATATCCCTTTTCAAGAACCGCCCTTCATGGCTGCTGCCACAAGAACACCACCAACAACAACTACAACATCATCATCCGCTAGTCGCCAACACCGCCCTTCATTGTCCGCCCTTTCCGAGACTTCAAGTACTTCGTCCCATGTTTCCTTTTCGTCGTTTCCCTTCTATACAGACCAGCCGCCACCCCTGATCCCTTCTCAGGCGTCAATTGTTTCGAATTCGCGGAACCCCAAGGGCCTTGTCCTCAACGGCCGCATTTCTGGTCCGCTGTCCCCAATTCGACGTAAGCCATTGTCGTCGACGGCCTCGCCCATCGCCACGCGATATTCCTCGGGCGAGCATTTGGCCAGTGTCGTCAAGAGCCTACCGCGACCCGAGCAGAGATACGACCGCTCCTTCTCCGTAGACAGTCCCACCGTCTACGAGTTCCCACACGCGCAAGCCGAGCCTATGTCTCGGCCCCCTCGTTGGGAATCTACAACAAAGCCAACACTAGGTGCGCCAGGGGCAGCTGACATTATATCCCCGGGAAACGACAAAGAGTGAGTCAATGTCTCATTAATCTACAATCCAGCGCGGCGAGGGCGTGAGACCCGGGGAATGTCGCAATGCTAATCTATCCGATTTTAACCAGGAAATCTCCCGAAAATCAGCACCCTCTTGTTTCTGCTTCTCGAAACGCCGACCCGGCTGTCATACCGGCTGAAGCCAAACGCCAAGGCTTCCAGGACAGCCACACCGCAGCCAGTCAAACAGCGTCGTCGCACACAGACGAGCAGACGCTGTATGACGATCTATTGGCTGACGAGGACGAGGATCCCTTGAGTGACAACATTTTGGACGGCTATAATTCGGACTCGTCCGGCACTACTAATCCTAGTCCTACTAATCATAATATGTCTCTACACGTCTCACGGAAGGCCACACCACAACACTTGACACTTAAATCTGACGAAGCGACTCTGACTCGAACAAATAGCAACGAGCTCAAGACACCTAATACTGATAAACCGTTACCTAAATCCCCCAACTCCTCTAGACTCGGCACGTTCTTTGGTTGGGCATCGTCACCAACTACTGAGCCCTCAGAGAAAGCGTACTCTCCCCTCCCTTCACCCTTCAATTTCTCAAAATCGGGTAGTCAATCAGATGCATCTCCAATCACCACAATTGGACCACAATCATTTGAAGCCGATAAGGCTCAGACCGACACGGTCAATTCACGAGAGTACATCGAATCATACCTGGCTACTCCCTCGACTACGTCACCGGACCCTGCTCAAATCGACGAAATGGAAGAGGAGTTGAAGGCCATCTCGGCCGAGTTGGCAGCATCTATTCGGCGCGAAATGGATTTAGAGGACCTAGTAGACAGGCTACAGGCAGAAAAAGAAAACCCCGTGGCAACTGGAAATAAGAGGACTAGTGATTACTTCTCTGACTCAGGCTACAGCTCGGCTAAATTTAGCGAATATGATCAATCCAGAGAAGAGATTGAAAAGATACAACGGAGGTCGGAGCAGGAAAAGGCTCAGCTCAGACTTGAGCTAACAGCCAAACTTCAAGATGAGAGGCTCAAAAGACAGAAGATGGATGAGCAAATCAGGGACTTGTCGACTAAGGCATCGCAGATTGACCTCGCTACAATAGATGGTGCTGACGCCGGTGACCGTGTGAAGGAACTGGAGACAACCTGTGAAACTCTGAGACGGAAGCTTTCCGAAGAGCGACAAGTCAAGGATAACTTCGAGGACTTGCTTTCAGCACTCAAAGGAGAGCTCCGGGATGCTTCTAATGAGCGAGATAATTTGCGGGACGAGATAGTTCCACAACTTCGAGCTCGTGTCGAGGGTCTTGAGACTCAGGCTTCCGAACTCGAAAAGATGACATACGAGTCAACTAAGATGCAACAAGAGCTTCACAGCTTGAGAAGCGAAAACACAAACTTGAAACAGGTCCAAATGGATAGCATTTCCGAAGAAGGTGGAACCACGAGTGCCCCGCTCTCTCGTTCTAACTCCGTCGGCGGTTCACGTTCATCTTTTAGGCTTCAGCGGCCACCATCTGGTATCTTTAGGTCTAAGACTGTTAAGTCTTCGGAGTCACGCGATCAGCTTTCGGAACGCTTAAAGGATGTTGAAGAACAGCGTGACGCTCTGCACCGTGCACTCAAAAACCTACTCGAGAGACAGGAACATCAGAACCGCGAGAACCAGAAGAAGATCCGTGTTCTTGAGATTGAGCGCGATCGACTCATGACTTCTTCGCCACAGAAGGCTGGATTTCAGAGGGAAATCGGTAATCTCCGGGCCGAGATCACCGTATTGCGTCGCAGAGCGGAAGAGGCCCTGGATCAGAAGTGGCAGGTCGAGAAAGGCCTAGCTGGTCTGAAGATGGATCTTGATAAAGCAGAGCAAGAAGTCTCATATCTCCGTAAGCTTCTTGAGGAGAAAGACATCCTTATTCCTCCAGCTTTCGCGCGATTAAGCAGCGGTAGCGATCAGTTTGCTGCACCAGTAACATCGGAATCCCTAATGGCTGCATATCATGATCTCCAAAAGGGTTATGTCGACTCCGTTCAACGGATCAAGAGCCTAGAAACTGGAGCTATGAGTGATGAGAGAACTCAGGCGGCCCTGCAAAAACTAGAGAGCGCTTTGTCTGCGGCTGTTTCCGAGCGTGACCTTGCCCAACACGAAGTCGAATCCTACAAAGAGCAACTTGCCTCCCTTAAAGCTGGCGAGCAAGCTTATATAGAATCAGAAAAGGCCCTGGCGGACGAGCTTCAGGAATCGGCGCGTCGTGTAGAAGAGCTAGCTATCCAGGTCCAACGGCAGCTTTCAACGAACCAGCAACTACGTCTCCGGATTGCGGATACTATAGCACGAGGCGATGCTAGCCAGAAGGCCAACGCGGAGCGAATCACGACTATGCAGGCTCACCTGCGGTCACTAGAAGAGAAATTAGAAGCAGCACAAGCGGCATCGGAAGAGAAAGTAGCCCGGCACGAAGAAGACACGTCGGCTCTCAAAGAAAATCACAACATCCAGCTTACTAGGCTTCGTGATGGCCTTCGCTCACCGCGCACTTTCCCCGCCAAATCTCCGTTATCTCCTTTATTCACAGCTCCAGGTGCATTGTCACCCCGTCTCAGTATTACGCGTTCTGGGCCGGCAATGAATGTGTCCGAGGAAACTCAGATTGACAACCTCAAGGCGCGTGTCGCGGAGCTGGAGAACGCGCTTATGGATGCCGACGCTGAAATGCAGCAGGTGGTCGGACGCATGAACACGGCGCAAATAGAAGTGCTCCAACTACAAGAGGAGCGCGAAGCTGCCATTAATCAAACGCGAAAACTCGAGAGAGAGTTGCAGGCAGAGAGAGTCAAAGCCTTCGAGGGCCGTTTCAAGAGTCTACAGTCTTGATTGACTCAACAAATACCATCATGGACGGCGCACAATTGATATATTTTAATTTGAGCATTTACCAGCGTTGGACGGTGGCGTCCTTTTCTTTTTGGCCTACGACGACAAATACTGTCTCTGGATTACCACCCAGCGTTGGCATAATAGTACTCCCATTGTACTCTATCGCCACCCTTGTATATTGCCTTGAATTATGGAACGGGAAAGTTTTATTCGATATTGTATGCCTAATGTCTTACACCTTAGTACTTATTTGTACCTATATCCTGGAATAGTAAAGTTGGTTGAAAAAAGGGAGGGAGCAAGAGAAGAGCGCACATAGGTCAACATGGAGGTGCTGGGTGCTGGGTGTCAAAGGCCAGCCCACATCGGTATATTAGGGTAGTCGAATCAAGAAGGTGTATGCCTTTTGTATCCGCATGGTCGGCTGTAGATGACAGCACGAGATAATACGTTACTGGCTACTTAAGTAATTAACTTTGGTTGTCCCATTTAACTTGATAGCAGATCTTGACCTATCGTCGACCTAGTATGCCTGGAACATAATGTGTGACAACGGCTTAAGGTTAGCCGGAGGCCGCGCGGCCATGATTATTCACTTGTACCAATCGGCACTCGTAGCTTGAAGGATGTTGTAGACCCTAAGGCCGGGAGTGTCAAATGTGGCGCGGCGGGCTCGGTAGCAGCGCCGTTACACTCGCCTTTTCTCCTCCTTCGAGGCGATGCTACTTTTACACAGCCTCGGTGGCTCGCCTATCGAATTCGCTCCCTAGTAGTATAGGAAATGCATATAAGCATCAATGAAACGGCCACTGTTGTTTGCGGCAGCCCGCTTGATGACGTGATGATGTTAGTGAAACAAATACAACGGCAACACAAGCGGCGAGGAGATGGAGTGGCACCGACGGCTGTGTCTAGCTGCGGTAAAGTACCTACTTAGATATGGATACCTCCCTTAAATCGATATTCATGCTCTTCAACAACACAGCAACGGCAATTTCGGCACCCGGCTATAGTAACGTCAATGGCAATGGTAATGGCAAGACTCGGCTTAAGCTTATCCTTAGCTATATGTTAGCTAATCGATAACTTGCCAAGTTACAGTAGAGGCCGGAGAACGTGTAAGGCGAATCGAGGGACACGTCAGCCCACGGGACTATATCGGGCAATGAGGACGATGATCAATCGATGAATTAAGAGAGGGCGTCTCGGGATGCGTTCGATGATGAAAAATGCAACAAACGACCCCTTCCTGCCCTTCTACTATGTATAAAGGGTTTCTACTTTCAGTAAGGCTGACGTCATTCCGTCCCACGAGTCAGATTCTTGGTGCCCGCCTCAGTGTTAGTCTCAGCCAGTCAGTCACTTTGTTAGAACTTGTCACAGTGCGTGGGTTTCCTCCGTTTTGCCCACCTAGGCAGTACCTGGGCAGACTTGGGCAGATGCCTGGGGTAAGTGATGTAGATCTTGACATGCCGGCTTCCCTCTAGTGTATGTAATGGGGAAAAGATGCCCGAGAGGACCCGGTGAATATGTCACTGTATAGCTGCATCTGTCATAATTATACCAAGTTGGAAACTTACCAGCCGTGCTACTGGCCTAAGCCATGCCTTTTAGGGGACAAAACATATCGAAATTGTTGGTTGTGGACGTCATATCGCCACGTTGGTTCGTTCGTTTGTTCGTCTGGTTACTTATTTTTAGCTTAGCTGATTGCCGACTTCCTTCTCTACTCGAGAGTTATGAATTCCCAACGAGCGAAGATGTCACGCTCTGCCTCCGCGGGAAAATTCAATGCGGATTAATCGAACCAGGTGGCAGGTTTTCAAACGGCCGTATTCAAAGACGAGCCTTAGGATGCCGTGAATGATTGTGGGAATAGGTAGTACGGTCTCAAGTTAGCAAACTGTCGACGTCAGAATTTCGTGCGGGATCTATATAAAGCCCCCCGTTGAAGATTTGTTGGTTCCACATGAGCACATGAGCTAGCAAGCTTGGAGCCAATCAGAGGGGGATCGGATATGGCAGCTAGACACAGTTCGTGGCGCACTGTTATTAGGATCGGGGCTGAGCAGGAGCTTTTCACGTTGTTTGTGCTGTTTGATATTGAGACAAACAGGTGCCTAGGATGATCGATATCGCCTTCCTTTAAATGACTTTTTTTTTCAGGTTGTAGGTATGTATATAACGTGTATATCAATGTCTATATATAAAAATAGCGTCCCTCCCGTATCTCTCGCTTGCTCGGAGAAGCTACCCCATAGTCGTTGTCTTAGCATCCCGATAACTTGACCTACATACTACACACGCACAGCAAGCCACGATAGCCTTCACCAAACTCTAGTAGTGTCGCCTTGATAACAAGATGATGTACACCAAGAAAGCCCTCTTGTCAGTAGCCGCCCTCGCAGGGACGTCGCTCGCACAAACAACAACCACAACAGCAAGCAGCACGACATCCGGCGACGCCGCGGGCTGTACACAGTCCTACGCGAGCCTGCTCGCGAACGCCCCAACACCAAACAGCGCTCTCGCGTCGGCGATCACAAGCTACGCCAGCGCCGCGACGTCGAGCGCGACGGCCGGGGCCGCGAACCCGCTGTCGCTGGTGACGCAGGTGTGCGACTTCTCGTCGAGCCTGCCGACGTCGCTGCAGAGCGACTTCGACGCGTACGCGACGAGCGTCATCAGCTACTTCAGCGCGTCGAGCTCGGCCATCGACGCCGTCATCACCAACTGCGTCGCCACGGGCAGCGAGGGCGCCAGCTACACCTCGCTCGTCAACTCGTTGGCCACGCACACGGGGGCTCTATGCCAGGCCACTACTACTGGCTCCGCCACCGGTACCGGCTCCGCTACTGATACCGGCAGACTGACGACCGGCGGCGGCGGCACGGCTACGAATGGCGGCGCCACGACCACTGCGCCGACCGGTGCTGCGGCGCAGCCTACGGCCCTCTTTGGAGGCGCGGCGGCTGCTGCTGCTGGGTTCTTGGGTGCTGTGATATTGTTGTAGGGAAATTTACGTATGATGGGATTATATGTGTGTGTTAAAACGCAGTTTAATGGGTTACCGGGGCCGGTTTATTTTCTTATATCTTGGGGCTGGTTATTATCATGCATAATGCCGTTCGAACGAGAAAAAAACTATAACAAGGGGGGGATTAAGGTTAAGGTTACGGCTCTACGAACTATACCGACTATCTACAGATAGTTATTAATGATAAGACGAAGAAATAAGGTCAGGTGATGTGTTCTCACGTATATCGTGCTCGTTAAATGGCTTGGATGGTAAACCCATTGACTAGGACGGTTCGAGAGAAAGGTTTAATTCTTTCTTAGTCGTGTGCATATGAATACTCAAGGCTTAAGGCTTATTTCATAGACTAACTTCTATTCTCATACGCGTCGCCCGGGTAGTGAACCAAGCGTTTCATTTCTCGAATCATCACCGGGGTTTACACCTACACGTTCGGCATTGGACATTACGACATAGAAATCAATCCAAATTTGTTGTAAATAACGATTTAACAATATCGCGCGTTAAGCGAGACTAAAGTCCGCTTCATACCGACCGCAATAGTAGATGTTATGGAGGCAATCGCAGAGTACTTGGAGCTTCGGGCAGAAATCTGTACGGTAATCGAAGAGACATCACGTTTTACGATCCACGCATCCAGATCTTGAAATGATAACTATACAAGAGAATGTATAATTTCCGCCCCAAATCACCCTTCTTTTACAACGTCGTAGCGATGTATGTATTCCAATTCGGCGCATTTGAACGGTTGACTAGGACCATGCTAGAGGTGGTGGTTGACAGTTCAAGCCTTTCCTAGAGAGCCAGCATGAAACGAAGGATTGGTTCGTGTCAGCCGAATTGGGTAGCGAACCGATCTTCTAGCGAATTTTAAGTTTTGTCATTACCTATGCAGTTCGTGATCGTACTCTGCAAGTTCTTGACTGCAACCCTTTTGTCAGCTACCCTAATGGCTGTCAATCTCCCACACGCCGCCGCGCAAACGAAAAAAAAGTATTAAGTTCAGTAGTTGAATATATTAAAGAAGAAGAAAAACAAGAAGGCTTCTGAAAGCACAGTCTAGGGAAGAGAATGATGTGTCTCATCTCATCGACGAGACTGTAGTCTATATTAGAAGTCGAATACTATTGGTTGAAGGCCGCCGATACTATAATTCTGACCTTACGCTGACATTAAGTTTTGGGCGCATGTAGAGCGCCCTAAATCGCAGAATGCTTATTTAGTCGTCGATAACACATTTGACGGCACAGTAGATAATGTCAAATTCAGCAAGCAAACCTATATATTCAGTAGTAACTTGGAGGATCACTAGCATTGAAATGCTCATGAAGCGAACATTATCACTACTCGGCGACCGATGAAACTAAGCTACTTGTCTTATTCAGGTCATTGCCAATTGCACATATACCATCATCAATAATTTTGAAGGATAGCCTGTGCTTCTATGTGATTCTCCCTACGCAGGAGTTGCGTTCTTTAGGACACTTTATTAGCGATAGCCGCTTACATAGCCTATTGTATGTATCTCACCGTTTCAAGCAAACGAGATCCCCTGTATATTAGAAGTCATCAATATGACCAGTTTAGGCTCCTTGCGCAATAACAAATATTCATCACACATCCGTTGTCGGATCTCCGATAATGTGAGAGCCAGTCATCATTCATTCGCATCATAAACGACTTAGTACAACAACGCAGTTTTGCAAAATTCAGCGTGAGACCAGAGAGCAAAAGAATAGCGCGCTTTGCATAGGAATGAGGCCGCATTTATGTAACCCTGTTTTCATGCAATTTTGATCCGATGAATTCCAACGTAGGGGCGACGGGAACGACATCTCGCATAAATGGTCGATCGAATCAAGCTGCATTCGTCGGACGCACATGACATAATCAAGATGTGGACATGAAATCCAACTCATGACCTCAGCTATACAGACAGAAAGAAACCGGGTTGCGACGTTGTGATATGGTGTGGTGTGGTGAGCTTTAAAGATCATGACGTGAGCTGTTACACCTGCGTCATTAATTTGAGCCGCACTACGGATGATCCTCGATGCCCAGAACAGATCGCCGACAGCAAATTCATAGCGTTATCGATTCAAGCGATTGGCGACTTTATAGCACGACTACTAAATGTTAGAATTGGAGCTGCACATCATGATGAAATGGCGTTTTCGAGAACCGGTGAATAGAGTGACAGGTCAATTACATCACTGAGGCTATTAGTGTAATGGCAGGTTGATCAGTTATTGCTTATCTTGTCGGCTCAAAGTAAGTATCGTCAGGTGAGGGTCGTAGTGCATCTAGTAGTTAGGTAGTAGTTTAGATAGTAGTTTATCGATCTACCAAGGGTAGATATAGAAAAAGAGTGGGCAACCGACACATGCTAGCGCTAATAGGATTCGAACCTATGCCCCTCTTATATCCCTCTCTTATTGTAGCTGTGTGCCTCAAAGGTCGACCCAACTGATATCTAGGGTCGTGTTAGGGCGGGAATGCGGCTGAATATGGCTGTTGGGGGTTTAATTAGAGGCAAACTTGCTATCCCTTTGCCGCGCCGCGGTTACATTGTATTTTCTATATCAGGACCTACCGTGATGACAGAAATAGCGACACAAAATGAGAGCAGTTAGAGTTGCATGCGAGGCATTTGTGGATGGTTGGCTGGCGGTGAAGAGAAACCGACACTGAGTAAGTAGAATATCTACTAATTCTAGCAGAGGACCATCCCGCCATCTCTGTCAAGGGTAGCTGAGTTCCACAGTTGGAAGCACAAAGACGGATGATTGGCTGTTGGAAGCCACTGACGCCCGCTACAGCTGGCTAGAGCACGCTACAACCGCCCCAACAGTGGCCCCAAGACCCTTTCCAGCGCAAGGTAGGGTTTTGTCATGCTTGCCTGTGAGCGAATCGTTTTCCCCGCCCTCGCTCTTTTCGACGGTTCAATCCCATCCTTTCCGATGGTGCCGCGCGCAAACGGCCTTCTTGTTTAGCGCCCTCGCATGCTCGCTCCCTCGCTCACGATTGCACAATTATGGTCGCGCGGACACACACTTCGCTCCAATCGACCGAGTTTTCCGGTCTGACAAGTGTCAAGCCCTTCTTACAACCCCTCCCCCCAAGTTAGATCCGAGTCTAGGGCAAGAATTCCAAAACGCAAGGCATACATACGGATAGCTCGGATGACGTAGAGCTAATGGGGGCAGGGCTCTCGGGCTCGACGCTATAAGTTTCGTAGGCACGCAAGTCTGTGTTGGCAATAGAGGGTCCTTTGATAGCATATGTTTCTAGTATTGTGTGAGCAGGTTCTCTCCCTCTATCCCTCTTCTTTCTCTTTCGGTTTCGAAACTTCATTGAAACACCAGTGAGTCTCAGGAGTCGTCATTGCTGTCGTCGTCCTCGCAGAGCCAGTGGCCAGAGTAGCATCACATTCAGCAGGCGCTTGTCGAGGTTACTTTTTTTTCCGAATATTGCAACCTCCAACAAAAAGCCAACGTATCATATCCATTCATCTTTGCTGTCCTGTCGATATTTACCCCCCTATACAATACATTTTATACATATCACATACATATCAACCTCGAATAAATCACAATGGCGGACGGATTCGCAAGTACTCTTATCACCGCAATTGTTGCGAGCGTCGTCTCTGTCCTGGCGTTCCTCGGCATTATCCTCGTACTGGCCCTATACTGGTCGAGCATCGTTCGCCGTATAGCGCCTAACCGCTTCGCTGAGCCCATGAGCGAGAAGGCATGGCCCTCGCCGCGGGGTTCAGATACCGACTCGGCCGTGCTATCTGGATCTTCAACAATACCTTCACCGAGATCTTCACCTAGGACATCCACAATATCCAATGGTCCAGTTCTTCCGAAGGCCGTCCTAAAGAAATAACCACTTATATCGCTACATCATGATGCAGCTACCATTGGTCTGCATATACCGACCAATCGTGGGCGCATCCAAATTTTTATTATACGACTTATGATCTGGGGTTACTTTGCATTAGCAGGCGTTGGAGGTTTTCTGCATATTAAACATTTACACATTAGGGCCAATCATGTCCAGGCGTTGGGGTGGAGCATGCATGGTATACACATATATAGAGACCCACGAGGGTTCACATCGTCATGATATAGAAGACATACCATGAGAGCAGGTCTAGGCGTGATAGTTGTCACAGCATGGGGAATGTAGCGGCTGGATACCCATTCATTCATTTAGTGCGAGTACGAACTAGATAGGCGTCTCCGAGATTAAAAAAATTGAAGATCTTAAAAGGTCGCATTTATAGTAAATCATGTTTACACTTAGATATGCTTCTTAAATGAGAAGATTATGTGAAAATTAAACGGAATACCAATAAGGATTGAAACGGGATATATTACTCATTCGAAGCTACTTTAACCAGTTGCATCTTCTTCGTTACGGTTGTCCCTCAGGTAACCTATACTAACGTTGACAATAAGAACTTCATACCCCCTTTCGTCCCTCCTCTTCAACTATGCGCACGAACTAATCCCCGGAATCTCGCCAATACGAAATGTCGCACCTTCTAGTCTACAACAAGGAAGGTCTATTGCGTAGATGAGCGAAAGACATCAGTGTTGGATTAGGCCCCTCGCGGAACAACGAGTGTTTATCAACCCCCCTATATTTGGGTCATGACACGAAATATAAAGCCATCTTTCATATACTTCGCAAACGAACCTCGCCGGTACTCTTAGACCCTAGGGCGACGAGGCCGCAGCTGCACTCGGAGCGAGAAGAGGGCGGTTGTAGAAAGCCGAGTTGGTGGTGTAAGCTCTTAGTAAGATCTGTAGAGTCTGTGACTACGTGTCTTATCTGCACGCTCAGATTTGTTAGCACAGGACGCGAATCAAGACGGACAGAAAGCCGCGTATGTCTCTTTCACTCTTTCAATACTAACTAGATGGTCGCCAACTCCAACATAGAAGTCGGGTCTTTCGAACCGCGCGTTCGGGATGTCCGCAATTAGCAGCTCCGGCCTCGGGGGCGTATTGCTGATTTTCATCTCGTGTGTCGGCGCGGGAGATCACTGGGATGTAAGCGCGGGTCCGCTACTCGAAACATGTCTCGATGGCCTCATGCTTCCTTGTGGCGGCTAGGGGCAGGGCAAGTAAGCCGGCAGTTTGATTCTCGAGGATGTGGCTTGATCTGGAGACTTCACGACAGCTAGGTGTCATCCAAGTCGGCTATATCTCCAGACTGTAGGCCAAGGTAGGGTCTTAAAACAAGCAGGAATAGCTGCGTTTTGCTATATTATTACGAGTAGCCGATACACCGCTACTTTACACCAAATTCCTGAGACTAGAGACTGCGTAGAATAGATACCTATGGGGAGTATCTCGGCCCCCGTGCTCGACGTTGCGGGCGTGTCGCGGGCTACAACCATGGCATCAACCCGCTGGAGATGAAAGAAAGGTCCCAGTCAATAGCGTATGCGCCTACTTCGTCTTGTCTTGTTGTCTGAGTGTGGCTCCAGGAGATTTGTATGCGGGGATACTTGGACGTCTCTGTATGATGCCAATCCATAGAATCATTAGTTTCTCTCCTGAATTCCGAGAAGGTATTCGGCTGAATAGTGAATGTCACAGCTTCTACAACAAAGAGGGTGTTTGTACATAAGCAAAAAGGTTATCGCTTTAGTCGGTATCAGGCTCTTTGCGTAACAAGAAGTATTCATTACGCCCCCATACCCGGACTCTAACAGGAAGCTTGTTGATCATATGGACTGTTGTATGTGGCTATGAGCTTCTTTCCCACTTAGTGCTAGCTAGTCGCACTTTTGACGACAGTGTTATCTGCACTTACACTTAACTCACTCCTCTCTCTCCTGTCTTATTTTCTATTGAGTGAGATATTGTCGTCTAGTTTTTAGGCGCATACAGCAGGATAATAAGAGTTGTTAGGTCAAAAGCTAAACATGTTCCTATCTAAAAAACAATATCATATTGCGAATAGCTAAAGGGTGTTAATTATAGTCCGATGCTAGATATAATCAGTCGGTTGTGTCGTAATCCCACGATGCGAACAAAGAGAACTCCCCGTATATAGTAGTGACGTAGCTATAAGGGTATCCTAAGAGCCTCGCGCATCAACGAATGCCATATTCTTCCCCATACTAGCAGTCCTGACAGGTTGCCTAAGTATTATTTGCTTAGTCCACGTCAAATTGTAGAATCGCACCGGCGGATGGATAGAACGGTAGATTATTCTCGATTAAACTTTAATATATATATCTATCTAGTTGAACCCCCGCCTCGATTTTCTGGTATTGTGGAATTCAGTCGTGTGTTGAATTAGAAACTGGATGAGAATCGCCCCACATACTAGAATAACAGGCGAGGTCTTCGCAGACCATGTTGAAGACATGATTGGGAAAGGAATAGGCGGCGTGGTATAAAGAGTCCCCAATGCCGGCTCGGTCAAGTCTTTCAAGTTGTTGGTGCCGCCTTTCGACGATGTGGTGTGGGTTATGGCCGTTGGTCACAAGAGAATGGTCTTCGGCTCTTCTTGGACCGGTGGTTGTCTACGTACGGGCCGACCTCATAATTCCGCAAGTATGGCTTTATGATAAGGATGATAACCATTACTATATAGGCACCACAATATAGTTATCACCCCATAGTCAAGCCTGTCAACAACTGCTCTTTCTCTAATCCCCAAGACACAGAACTCTACGTCGTTCGGATAGTTGGCCCAAGTACGCCTCTTGTGCCGCTTTCGGTAACAGCGATCGTCCCTGCCAGCTATTTGTTGATTCATTCCTACGACACGATATTCCTTTCGACTAGACAACATAAGAACGAGGGGTTATGCTGGTATATGTTGACCCTTTAAGGAGTAGCTAAGGCCAAAATGGATCTCCACGACTAGTCCACGTGTGTTCATAGTAGAAACTTTGCACTAGATGATTATGCTACAAAATCCGCCAAGGCTCTTAATCCAGCGAGTTATTACAAAGCTAGGAAAGTGGAATAGGGGTATTACGCAATGGATAAATTCTACTGCACAAGAAACAGAATTCATTGTAGGTAGCTTCCGCCAACAATATACAATATGATTTGGTTGATTTAGAGCTAGTTGTGACACAGGTAGACATTGCATAGAAGCTGTACTTTCCTGGTAGCGTAATTATGAAATAGTAAAGAACTATGGAGGACTGGAGTGAGGAAATTTGCGAGCTCATGAATCGACTCTCGATTTTTAATTAGCGGTTTTGTGCAGAATACAGGGCTCAAGTAACATTCCTACGGAGAAGACGGCTTAACAAGACTTGTCCACTAATCTCACTGGTGTCAGGAGCCTATCTACTGAGTATGATGATTGTCCTCGTCACGCGAGAAGCCTAGACCCGCACTGGGTGATATTGTCAGGACTGCTAGTATAGGGGAGAATATGACACTTGTTGATGCACGAGGTTTTCGGAATACCCTCGTAGCTACGTTACTGCTATATACAGGGAATCTTCTCTGTTCCTAGATATCCTAGGTATCGTGAGATTGTGACAGATATTCTGCTATGGTTGTACAGTTCTGATTTGGTGGCCATGGTGTCACACCTTCTAGGCTGGAACAGAGGAGGCATTGTGTACATAGGCGTTCATATCAGTTGGTGTTGGATTAGACCCCTTGCGTAACAGCGGATGTTTATCACTTCCTATACTTGGGTCATGGCACATAGCGTCCTGACCTACGCAGGACGCATGAAGATTTTTCTTTCAAGGATATTCGAAGATTCTCCTTGTTGATTTGAGAAATTTCAGTTTCACAGAAGATTATAAGCCAATTTCCTTCGCATTAGCAGCATGTTTCCAACAGTGGCGTGTCAACTTATCCCTGGTTTCAGCTGGAAATCTCTTCTCAGGCCCCCTCGCAACCAGTATTAGCTATTCGATTTGCACCTCCTAAAACCTATTTGAGAACCTCAGTTCTTCGGAGACTAATGCACCAGTCACAATCTGGCAATCGGTCGAATAGATAATAGATGCACGGCGATTACTAAGATAGGGGGACTATGTATGGAATGTACGAGTCAAGCGTCTGTAAGGATTGAAAATATCTTTATGTAATATGTAGAGTAAATGAGTTACACGCTCTAACTCTTAAAACGGCGGCCAACCAGACGAACATTAGCGAGTTTAGTCAACCCAAGGCTGAAGGAAGCAGACTTACCTACCCGGGAATAGAAAATAAGGTGTCTCATATATTACATTTGAGAGTATATTCGGCTAAGATATTATTGAAAACCTGTCTCTGGTAATGGGTTCTTCCGTAATTCTCAGGACCAACTACCCCAAGTAGTTAGTCGTGAGAAGTCAAGAGAGACGGTACTGTAAAGCAACCAAGCACCCCGATCTAAGCCCTTATGCGAGCCATATGATATCGACGATATCATATCAACCTGTAACTCATGATGTTCACAGGGATTCTGCAGCCTAGACTAGATCGTCGTCGGTGATGCTTCTTTTGAATACCCTGGTGCATATGTATTTCCAAAATTAGCCAACGTTGAGAAATACGAGTGGCCTTAACACTGTGTGAGGCGCCCAATGATTTTTGCACCACTCGCCCGCTAGACTACCACCTTCGACATGGCACCAAAGAACAAACTTGGCCGCGTCCGGATCCCCCAGAATCAATGTGGCTCCTCAGGCTAGATTAAGTTGGCGCCATTAGTTGCCCTATACTGTATCTTGCGCGGTATTCTTGGCACGCTTACTCATTAGTTTCCACCTACGCTACACTACGTAGAGCATAGTGTAGAGTATCTTGTCACTGAGTAATGTCAATAGCACAACACTGTGTAGTGAACGGAACTTTCCCTCCACTGCTTTGCCCTCGTTGAAAGCCTTGCCTTGAGACACCCATGCACGCTAGGACCGGGTATGTTCGAAGCGAGAAGCCTCACGAGACCAACAATACACACCGTATGCCCATTGCCTAGCGTACAATTCTTACGCTTTCAACAATACTCTACTATTTCACGGCTGTGCCAAGCCTTTGGGATTGCGACAAAGGCACTTGTGTGTACACTAGCTCCAGGACGGTGGCACTTCGGGATATAGGCTATAACCGGGTCTACTAATAGGGAACACTTACTGTATATAGTGTAGACATACCCACACCACAAGCCGAGTCAATACACTGCATATAGTAGCACCAACAGTAACGATAGGTTTCGTAGCTCCCTGCATCTCCTGAACTACACTACACTATGTGACAAATTCACCCCATTAAATCTCGAAGTTATGTATGAACTACTAGTACACTAAATGCTAAATAATTTTTCATTTTCAAATCCATTCACATATAGCAAGCGTTGTTAAGTAATAGCGTTACGATGGTGTGTTATTTCATCGGCATATACGTACGTGATGACGAAGAATATGTATATATATATATACTAGTGTAGGTACTTACGATACATAGATAGAGAGCCACCTACGTAGGCCTCAAATGGTAGAAGTATATTTATAGTAGGATATAGCTGACAAAGGTGCCTATCCTGTCTCAACTCCTGTGCGTACGGTAAGTAACGACAATAGTCATCACGTGATAGATGGTATCAGGCATTTATGGCCTCTTACACTATGATCCTTTTGTTGGACCCGCTGTTCCAGGGTTTCGTAAGTAGTGTAATGCTGATGACCAGCTGCGAACCTAGCCTACCGTAGACAATTTAACCGTGGAACGATGACTAAACCAGGCAAGTGAATGGTTTATAATGTACCGAATGTGGTGCACTAGAGTAGTGCATTACTACAGCGTGTACCTAGTGTATAGGATCTGTTCAGCTCTGGATCGACAACACTACACTATTGTAAGGGATAGTGTAGATATTACAACCACAAGTGGTCAGTGCTATCACGAGGGGCGCGAGAAAGAGATAACCTTGAGGCGGGGAAACATTGTAACCAATATACGTCGCCATGCGATACATGATGATTTTTTTCCGTCTTGGCTCGTTGGAAGGAATTTCGGCGTCATCTTCAACAATTTCTCGAATGACGAACATACGTAGAGAGACTAGAGACAGACTCAATATAGCCAAGCCAACTGCAAAACCCTCCGATTAAAAAATTGTGACTTTGACACGAGTGCCGAGCAGGGCGACAATAACGACCTGCTACACTTGGACTAGGTCACCGGCTGCGAAACCGGGAACCGCAAGAAATGGACTACACTAAGGCGCCTAGCAGTAACGGAGAAACATGCAACTCGGAGAAATACGCGTTTGCGGAGAAGCACCTCCTTACCGTAGTACACTACATAGTAAGAGCTAACACCACTAAATGAGTAGGTGTAGCAATTGTGGGTGCTATTGATGTTGTGGAGGTAATGGTTATGTGACATGAGGAATCCACCTGGGAGGGGTTATGTAGGCACCCCATAGTGCCTGCCTAACATAGGACGAAAAACTTCTCGATCGGCTAGTGTAGTGTAGAAGCCGTTGTAAACCTTATTTGAAAGGCTATTTTAGAAAAGAATGAGAAATCGAATAGCGGATTTAGAAAGACAACTGGAACCTAGTTTATAGGAACATGCATTTGGGTATCTTCTACGGAGATGGTGTGAGGGTGAGGGTCAGTAACAGCATGAAAAAACGGCTTTTGTTACCCAACAACGGCAGGTAGTGATATGATGTCGCATTGGCAGGGTTTCCCGCGTGTTTTCTTGCACGTGGCAGATACTACGTTGATGGCAGGATAAATTTAGGGCTTATAATAATAATGCATCGTTACGACTAGTTGTTGAGATATATGTCCTACTATGGCCCCTTACACCTACTCCTATGTATGTACTGCTCATTCATTGGATATGATAGGTTACCCTTGGGCTTGGTGGATAGAAGGATGAGTTTCATTAAAAAGACTAAGGCTCAGGCAGCCTCTCTCTACAAGGCTTATACGACTTTGGCAGGTCTTCTACCCTCGAATCTATTGTTACCCAAAAAGCAAAACCGATGCTGTCTTCCCACTTGGCGCGCTAACAGCGAGATAAAGCAGGAAGGAAAAAGCTTGTACAGTAGCGTAATGCACTAGGTTAGTATCTATATTGGGCGTTGTATATTGCCAACAAATGCCAATTCCATACAAGCATGTTGCCTCAACTACCCCAAGGCTGTAATAGGAAACCCTTGCGAGGCCTCGACAATAGCTTTGCACCCATTGCAATCATCCTTCGCCTCAGCTTACTATATCAAGGAAGGCAAGAAAGAACTTTTGGTAAACGCATAGTTGTTGGCAAGGTAGACATGCTTTAGTCTGTGCGTTTGCATTTGTGTGATGGTTGAATACATGTTTCATATTATAGATATTTGACTAGGATACCGAGATTCCAATGGTGAATTTTGCCTTCCCTTTCTAAACTGTTGAAACTGGGTTAGCGCTTTGACGTTAACGGCCCTGAGAAGCCGGCGCGAGTAGGATAGTTACCTAAGCCAAGTCAGAATTCTGTTTTGGGTTGGATGTGTCGCATTTATCTGGGCATGGGGTAGTGCATCCATCTCCCAGGTCACAAGAAACGCCACAGAGATATGTGTCTGTCTGTCACACCGAGATCTAATTTAGTGGATTCGTAATCGGGACCTTAGGCTAGCCAACTCGAACAGGCCCACGAAAGCATATACATGACCGTTTTACACATAGCGCCGAGCCCCGAGATATATATACAAAATGCACGGTTGAATATTAATTTTCAATATCGTCATATGCCCGTTGTCGCGTGTATGGGGCATAACCGTCGATGTCGAATCGGTTCTCCCGACTCGCCCGATATTTTTGTTGGTGTTTTCCGTATTAGGTATTGCGCTTTTTTAACTCGATCGTCGACCTATGACGTCCATCTCGTACCCCATGCTGTCGTTATCGCTTCTGTCGTGATAGCTTAACCGTACTTCTTGGGTCTGCATGATCTTGCCCGGCGCGGCGGTGGCCTCGAGAATACTCTTGTCGCTGCTCGTGTCTCCATCGTTATCGTAGGGGTATCTGCTGCCCTGGCCGGTAACCGTTGTAACCGTTGTAACCATTCTGCTCGTGTGAAACGCTGAATCTCCCCTTTTCGACCCATTTCCTTTCGTCCCGCTTCGAGCGGTACCCTTAACTCCAGACGCCTCTATACGCCCTGAGGCATATTTCTCGCCACTGAAGTACTTAGCTCCTGATGTGTGGAGTTCTTTGATAAGAGCGCGTAAAACGGGAATCGATGCGGCTATAATCGTCGTAGCGGGCTCAGCTGTAAACCAGATAACAAGCGTTGTAGCTTTGGCTAAGGGACAGTGAGCAATTGGCAATCCAAGTGTTTCAACATAAATCGTGGAGTTGACTTACTTGAAAATGTAGGCGAGGCCAGCGACGGTAGGAATGCGGTTCTAATGACTGCGGTAATTCCAGCTCTATAATGCCGTTAGTGACTGGTGCGAGGTATTGTCCATGCAAATAACAAGATCCATACAAAGCACCAAAGCTCATGGCGATAGCCACACCAAGTTTCTCGGCCTTCTTCATATTCAAGTTCCTCACTAGGAACCACGGCACGAGGGCAAAGGCAAAATCGACAAAGGCCGAGTAGGCTATATAATGGTTAGCGATGCTTGCATCTACAGCATTGTTTATTATTGAATCGCCACACATACCTCCACCGAAAATAGCGAATTTGATATAGGTCCAGAGACTCCAGCAAGTATCCCTCGGTAGCCAGGAGTAGATTGCTGGCTGACATTTTAGGAATGTAAAGATGATCGTCAGGAAATATATGACGTTCAAGCTAACGATTAAAACAACGACTAGTTGTCTCATCCGTCCTTCAGTTACTCGTAGGAGTGTGAACCCAAACGATGTCTTGCTGAGATCACTGGCCAGAGAGAATAAGACGTTCTGAACACCTCCATGGATCTGCAACTCTCTTGTGGCCCATGCAGAGATAACTGCATCCGGGTTGGCGAACCCGAGCATAACACTGCTGGTGATGAAAGAGACGGCAACGAGTAAACTGACCTAATGTGTTAAAAGGCACGATTAGCAATGTTAGGTGAGCGTAAGGCATGACTTCACCCACAAAAGACGCTACTAAAATATAATCATCCCACCAAAGACCTCGACTTCGACTGAGCTTGCAGTATACTCGTAACCCCAAAAACACCGCCGACAGGGCGGTCAACGTCCAGTTGACGGCATTCAAAACCACCCCGAAATATGACATTGTCGCGACCGGCCTTCCTCGTTGAATATCTTTCCCAAGGCGAATAAGTTCATCGACGTGGCTCCCTGGCACAAAATCTGGAACAAAATGCGAGATCGTGAATAATAAAGAGAAACCCGCACTGATCAGGACCCAGTCCTCTACTGGGAGACCCGATAAATATATTGTGGTCTGTTCTGATGTTGATCCCTGGTTCGTCTCGCAAAATTTGGGCCGAACCCAAGACTTTTAGACTGAAGCGCAGATGCTGGGGTTATGAACTTTTGTTCGCCGGGGTTTGCTTCCTCAGACCTAGTGACAGCACTTAACCGACTATTACAGCATAGTATGCGTTATAAGTTCTGCGTGCAAGGGTTCTTCTTTGGTCTAAAGCTATAGTACGAGTGTCAACACTACGGGCCGTGTGGCATTTCACTACACCAGCCGAACCCACACAGTCTAATGACTGCCGTGAAGCTACCATAGTGTAGAGCCCAGCCTAAATTAAGCTTCTAACACTTTACTCTTAGTAGGTGTATATGACCACATTGTATAGGTCCTTAGGTAAGTATGTGTATCAACTTATATGTTCGCTACCACTGGAAAGTAACTACTAGCTAACGTATATGATATTAACGTCTACTCGGCGCTTGAAGACGTCAAATACACTAGATCTACGAATATAGGCACTTACCTATACATGGTGTCTATAGTGCACAGTACTACCTATACATATTATATTCCCTATAACGTACAAGCTGGAAAAAGCAGTTTAGACTAACCTGCCTAGTAGTACGGCGATATGGTACTGTACACTAGAAAGACAATCAAACTAAGTGGAGAGCAAACTAATCTAGGTTAGTGGAACGGACGAACCGATAGTTTTCAAATCAACTCCCCCGGACGGGTAAGATCAACACGGATCTTTTGCTTCAATGAAACGGGACTCCGTTGATACGAACAGGGAATAAAAGAGGGTCCCTTCACTCACAGCGACGCAACCTTTGACACCAATCGTCTCAGAGCCGAATTCGCCGAAGCTACTGTGTGCACTACTTCCTTCCCATCACTCATGTCAATGCAGATGGCACCGCCATAACAGCACCGGGGAAATGTCCGTAGTCTTTTTCGACGGGGAAGGATCTAGTGCACTCAAACTAGGTAGGTAGGTGTGGAGGCGAAAATTTCATGCATTGAACTAAGAGGGGCGAGACCTGCTGCATACTAGCAGTATGTGGTGTAGGCAGGGTAGTATCGGAATGGAACGTCGAAGAACAACTAACTCGTTTAGCGAGGTCTCCCGATATGAGCTAAATACGCAACTTACCTAATTATGTAGTGTAGACAACGTCAACTTTAGGTTATATAATCCAGCATGAGGAATCAAGAGCCCCCATATAGATTGTATAGTGTAAGTGGGTGTCAAGTTGGGAGCTCATCCCCTCTCAAAAATTTGAGTTATTCACGACTCCATCGGCCGAGACTCGATGAACGGGCAAGCATGATGGGCGCAAGGGGAATGGTTAATGTATTTGAGAGGCCTGTCGTTGCGAATAAATAGCAACTACTGTAAGGGCATTGATGGTAGATTTCACAGGTGTATCTGAAGTTTGGGATACCTTGTCTTTCTAAACTATCGCTTCCCACTTAGCAATCAGCGATGAGCAAATCACAATTCATAGACGAGGGATTTGCAGCAACTGAGCAACAAACGGCGCCGAGGATGCGGTACGTTTACAGCTTCCTTCTGCACCAAACATCGTGCTCAAATGATATCCTGTCGGAAGGAGTCTCTTAGTCACGATGTCACCACGATCTCTAGACTAGGATTAGTAAGGATGCCTGCTACACTTGGAGCACATACTGCGCTTGCATCTCCCGTTTGCTTACATACTGTATAGATGAGTATAGCCAATAGATGCTCTAGTGTGGTACACTACGCTATTTTACATGTTCGTCGAGACTGTCACTACTAGTGTAGCTGTGCGCGGATCTCAGATGATGATGCTAGCATGAAGCAGGACCATGTTGTTCGCCATGTTGATATCCGCCTCGCATTGGTGAGGTCGGCATATCGCAGCCGAACCTTGGTCCAATATGTACCATGTACGCTGATCAAAGCGTAGGCCCACCGAGATAACATGTGGCAGCGGGCGGTGGCATGTTTCTTGCATCTCACATGGTAGGCCGCTCTCTATCTAGACTCTATCTATTTCCCAACAGCTGCATGGAAAATCACTGGCATAACGCCTTGCCACGTTCCCATGATTTAGAAAACGAAACCTGGTCAGGGTAGCACCTAGACCGCCTTCAGAACAAAGTCGAGGCTTTTCTGGGAAACCCAGGCATGCGGGATTAAAAAAACGCCTTTCCGCGCTCAAGCCAGCACTTGGTACGTACGTAGTGTACACACGTTACGTTCCATCATGCTGCTGCCCTGTGCTCTGCTGACGTGCATGAGGACCTGGGTAGGTAATTGATCGCATTTTGAATCGAGTGACTCCCAGCGAAGCGATTGGGAAAATGCGGAGAATGGTACGATTTGACAGTACCTGTTAAAAAAAAAATCCACACCCTTGGCCACCGCATCTCTGGTACACGAAGATCACTTACATTACTCAGGGTACTGATGCCGCTCAGGGGTTGATCGGGAAATCGTGCATTACCACACTAATAAGAACGCCACATGGCCCCCAGAGAGAAAGAGCGATATTCGCATCTCGGGAAGAAAATAGACGTGGCGTGCTTCCGATGTACTGGGTAGTAGGCGTTCATCCTATTTTTCCGTTGGGCTTCTGAGCATGCCGTGTCGTGCTGCCTCTTGGTGGGTTGACGCGATCTATTAAAGCCTTGAATGACCCATGTAGTCCGGGCCACTCGATCTCGCAGGGTGGGCAAGAAAATATCTACACTATATGGAGCGGGGATTGAGACTGGACGAAACGTTCGATTCATGCAACCGTGAGTTGCGTCTGTTCTTTTACCAAAAAATGCAGGCTCTAGCGATCAAACCGCACTTGAAGCCTATGGCGAGCTTGATTGGCCGAGCTATGTAAGCTAGTGTGCCAATCGGAATTTACTGCAACCCTCATCGGGCGTCTCTTTGGCTAGATGGGTGGGTTTATATCGCTTCCTGATCGGCGCAATGTACCGGTGGGTGGGTTAGAAGCAAACCGCGTAGGCTAGAAAATATTCTGCACATATCTACAGTAAGGACTGCAAAGCGTTTGAAGGATACCAGAGCTTAGCCCCTTACTATATATATTACTGTCGAGCATGTGCATTAGCAACTCAAATTTACCTCGCTTAATTCCGAAGCATTACATCACCTCTTTTCGTGCCCAATAATGCCAAGAATAGAATATAGACGTCTGAGAGATCTGGTTCTATGTGGGACACTCGAGCAATGACTAAGCCGATCACGAAGAGTGGAGGCAACTGTGGGTTATGGGATTGAAACTGGTCTTTTCTATTTTATCAGACAAGTCCAATGGCTTGTTGGCTATGATACTTCTAGCTTGTTCTCAACCGTGACGCTTGGAAGCTGCCGTATATCTACATGCTCATTATTACCGAGATCAATGACCCGAACGGCATCTACGCCCACGATCCCTTCTTTGAGAGCGAGAAATTTAAGTTCAGCTGCATGACATGTCCCGGGTGCGAGAGGCCCGATTCTAACATCCGCACTCAGGCATATGAGCTCAGCATCATCAACAACGCTACTAGTTTGAATAGCATGAATCACGTTGTCATCTAGTACAGCTTCTGCCACATCTCGGTCATGGAGTGGTTTCGAATGTCTATGGGGACCATCTAGTGCCCGAGACATAGAGGGCGGTCTTGTCACGCGTGATTCGTTGCGCCTGCGCCGAGGGACGACCACCATTGTGAGTTTCCTAGCAGCAGTCGACTGGTTTCGTGACTGATTGACGACAAAGACTTCCCAGGAAAATTCATTGCCCACAAAGATTTTATGAGTGGGTGAAGGTGCACTGAATGTCACCGTAATCCCTAATTCCTGCACTGATGTCTCTGTCTGCGTAGTCGATGCTTCGAGAGAAGGTAGAGCATCTGGTCTCGAGACAGAGGGAGCTGTTAATGAAGTAGTACTCTCCCCGCCGATGGATAGCTGGCTTGGCCGGTGCGCGCGTTGTATTGGTTGCATTATAGATCCGTAGCCGGGATTTACCGGAACTGTGAAATCAACCGCTGTCGTCCAGGCTAAGCTGAGCTGAGGTTTGGTGTGAGGATTCACTAACGCGGTTGCTGAAATGGCGATATTCAAGTCTCGCATTAAGTTGTGTGAGGCAATATCCGTGTCGATTGGGATAATACGATATATGAACGTGACATGATCATGCGAGACACAGGACAGCGGCAAAGAGAGACTAGCTTGGGCTGTGAGATCTTCAACTGTAGCGTCCGGAATTGAGAGTGTAATGTCGTTAAGAATGATCTCGCAATCAAAAAAGGGAGTAAAATCAACCTCGAGCATCGCAATCACGGCTGCGGTTGCTGGGGTAGTGTTCGGGCGTGTAAACCTTATGCGCGAATGTATAGCTGGATATATACGTAGCGAAAGTTTCGACGATGACTTGATGGGGCGTACAAGGCCGCTATCTTGTTGCGTGAGAGGGGCTACACGAGACACTCTCAGAGCAGAGAGCCGCGGCTTGATCCCGTCCAGGGCCGGATCACTACCGAACGACTCTAAGAGGTTGAGAGTGGAAGCTGTACCACTCGCCATGTAATCATGTTGGGGTTCATCAGAAAGAGGGCCAGGGGTAGATCTTGAGCTCGCCGTTGCCACGAAAATAGCCGAGGGGCTTTGTAGACGCATTCTAGGTCGACCAAGGAACACGGATTTTCTCCATGCTAAGTAGGTGTAGCCCTCAGAATCCCCATCATCATCTTCATCATGGTCGAGGGAGCGGTGAAGTATTATGGGAGGGTCCTGGGATCCAACTAGAGTGCCATTGTATATGACTTCGGAAGCGGGCGAGGACTCGCGATCGGAAGCATTTCCATTCAAAATCTGGGCCTCTATAGAGATGGTGAGGCTGTTTATTGTGGCCTGAAGGTTATCGTCTTCAAGGGATGGGATCCTGAGTACAAGCACGATATCGACGGATTCATCTGGGGTCTGCATGAGCACGGTGAGAATGCGATAACACGGAGATTTAGAGATGGCTCACCAAAAAATAATGATTCTCGCGTTTCTATTGAATCTAAGAGCTGTTCAAAGGGTAGACTGCCATCCTTCAAGACTTGATCAGGTGCAAAATCAGTATCGCAAGGAATGAAGTATCTAAGCCTCGCGTCGTCAACGAAGTCCAGATCAGGCTGAGGCTTTGTGTGGGCAGACTGATCGCCCATCGCAACTGAACTTAGTGGAATGGCGCCGCCAGCGGCAACTCGTTTTTGTCTTGATAGCGTAACGAACCCTTCAGCCTGTATTAAGAGAGATTAAGATGACGGGGTAGATATGGTGCTTGTAGAGATTAAGGCTGAGGAAACGAACAAGGCTACCTACACTATGTATCTTGTTGACGTGCACCCTTTGGTATGTCGTAGGTACTTAGCTCAACGTACATGTGGGGTAGACAAGCTAACGCCATAGCCCCCAGCCACATATGCTAACTTGGGATACTTTTATCTATTGTGGCTTTGATTACTTATCTTTCTACTGAAAAATCGCCTGGAATGCTGCTGTCGCATTGTTACAAACCAATTCGATCAGGCCCAAGCAACATATCGTTGTATCTAACCATCCATTTCACCGCATCCTTTCTTCTATAGTACATAGTACCTTCCACGAATCTCTGCATTTGTTGCTATGAACGGAGTTAACGGCCACTATGGCCAGCCGAATCCGTGGCAAGAATTCAAAAGTCCCGATGGACGCGTCTATTACTACAACCCCATCACTAAAGTCACACAATGGACGAAGCCAGAAGAGATGATGACGCCCGCAGAGGTATGTATTTTATCCTATCGGCTATATATCGCCCAGTGCTAATCGGCTGCTCAGCGTGCCCTTGCGAACCAACCCTGGAAGGAATATACGGCTGAAGGTGGTCGCAAATACTGGTACAACACAGAAACCAAGCAGAGCTCTTGGGAGATGCCTGATGTCTACCGGAAAGCGTTAGGATACGACGCCCCACCTCCAACCCCAGCGTGAGTAGATTACTGCGTGATTCTCTGGAAACCTAGAATTTTAAACTAACTTTTCAGCCCTTCCACGCCATTCGGCGGTCCTGGAGGCTCCTTTTCGACTTCAGGGTACGATAATTCTCGTGAACACCGTGACCACCGCGACCACCGCGACCACCGCGACTACCGCGATACCTTTCCCGAGTCGCGCCAACTAACGTACGGCAACGACCCCCGTGCCCAAGCCTTTATACCTGCGAGCAATGAGCCCGAATATACCACAGCCGAGGAGGCCGAGGCTGCATTCACCAAACTCCTTCGCCGTAGTGGTGTACAGCCTGACTGGACCTGGGAACAAGCTCTGCGAGCAATGGTGAAGGATCCGCAATTTCGTGCTATTAAAGACCCCAAGGATAGGAAAGCTGCCTTCGAGAACTACTGCCATGACATGATTGTCCAAGACAAAGAGCGTGCGAAGGATAGGCTGGCGAAGTTACGCGCCGACTTCGCGACCATGCTAAAGAGCCATCCCGAGATAAAATGCTATACGCGCTGGAAGACAGCCCGTCCTATTATCGAGGGTGAGACAATCTTTCGCTCTACAAATGAAGAAGAAGAAAGACGAACGCTTTTTGAGGACTATGTTGCCGAATTGAGAAAAGCACATTTCGAAAGCCAAGCTAGTCTCCGAAAAAGTGCCATGGATGGGCTGATTGATTTGCTACCAAAACTGAACCTGGAGCCCTATACCCGTTGGTCGGAGGCCCAGGGTCTACTCAAGTCAACCGCACCTTTTCAAAATGATGAGAAGTATAAGACCCTTTCTGACTCTGATATCCTGACTGTGTTCCAAAATCACATCAAATCATTGGAGCGAACTTTCAACGAAACTCGACAGGCGCAGAAGAACAAGAGGTTCCGCGTTGAGCGAAAGAATCGAGATGCCTTTGTCGAGCTACTCCAGGAACTTCGCAAAGCCAGCAAGATTAAAGCTGGGACGAAATGGAGTCAAATATTCCCCTTGATTGAAAATGACGAGCGCTTTAGAGCAGTTTGCGGACAGCTAGGCTCGACCCCACTCGACTTATTCTGGGATGTAGTCGAGGAGGAGGAGCGTGCTCTACGTGGCACGAGGAACGATATCCTGGATGTTACGGATGTGAGTCTGATAATGCAACTACCGCTGACACCCTGACTAATGTGGCTGAAGGACAACCGTTTTGAGTTCACCCCCAAAACTACTTTTGAAGACTTTGCTGCAGTCTTGAAGAGTGACCCACGCAGTGCTAACATTGAGCATGATATACTAATGCTAATCTTTGAACGGGTGCGTATATTTGAGACTCGAGTACAGTATCAACGTATTGCTAACAATCCCGTAGCTTCAAGAGAAGAAGTCGAAGCGGTCAGATGAGGACAAACATTCCGAGCGTCAGCAGCGCAGAGCCATCGAGGATCTTCGCAGTTACATTAAACGCCTAGACCCTCCTGTAGTAGTTGATGATACATGGGAAAAGGTTCGACCTCGCCTCGCCCGCGCCGTCGAGTTCCAAGCTGTCACATCGGAAGAAGCTCGCAGAGGGGCTTTTGAAAAAATCCTTCGCCGAGTGAAAGATAGAGAAGATGAAGATCGTGATCGCCATAAACGCCGAGACCGATCGCCTGATCGTGGTACGTATCGTGATAAAGACAAAGGAGAACGACCTCACCGTAGTGATCGTGCACGCCCCTCTCGCCACAGCCGAAGTCCCGAACCTGATGCATATGAGGCCGATCGCCGTAAGGCTATCGCAGAGCGTGAGAAGAATTATCGTAAGTCAAGCATGGCTGAAAGCTTGCTGTCTGACCGTCGTCCATTGGATTCACATCGAGACCGCGAAATACGGGAACGTGATCGCGAACGTGAGCGTGATCGTGATAGAGACCGGGAACGCGAGAGAGAACGAGACCGCGAACGAGACCGCGACCGCGAGAGGGAACGAGATCGGGAACGCGAACGCGATAGGGAACGGGACAGAGAGTACGCACCTCGATCGAGGCGTGATGAGCCTCCTAGTCATTACGATCGAGAAAGGCGGGATCGCGAGGAAGAGCGTGAAAGGATGTACCGTCGCCGCGTTGAGAGGGGCCCGGTAGAGGAGCTACCTTATGGAGATGAACGACCGACTTCGTCGAGACGCCGGAGAGCGGACGATGAGGACGATAACGACCGCCGAGATTCGAGAGATTCTAAGGTGGGATAATCTACCTTCACCTTATTAAGGCTATTGCCAACTAACATTATTTACAGAGGCTAAGGAGAGAGAGAACCCCGCGTGAGCGCTCCCCCCACCGCGAAGTTCGTCATAAAACCAAAACGCCGCCCGCTCCTCGGCCGCCGTCCAAGGAAGACCATGGTGTGCATTCTGGTAGCGAAGAAGGTGAAATTGAGGAAGACTAGCCGATCTGTACGTCCAGGATTATATACTCGCCGAGCTCGCCGTCCAGAATGTAGATTCCGATTTACAAGGAAAATCGCGTGCGTTAGGTTGTTGTCATGGGGAAACGCCGTCTTTTCGGCTATGATTTCGAGGCCATTATGTTAGGCGGCTTCTATTCTTCGTCGGCCTAAAGGGATAGGTCTCCATTACAAGTACGTGTGTAATGTTCCGATAGCGCTCCTGGCACTTGGGAATATGATGACCTGGTTTCCACATTGCAGTTTTGGCGCTCTCCTCTCGTTCCCCACCGCGAATCAGAAACCATGCCTCGGTCTGTAGCACTCCAACACACCGAATAGTAGCTATGGGCCGCTTCCGTACGTCCAGAAAGTCATACAATTCTCACCTCCATAAGACTGAGCCATCTCACTCTTTTGCAGGCAATAAAAGGACGTCTCTGGACCTACCTACTTACCTACATCTCTCGGGTTGGTTTCTTTTCCATTAACCTACTTACTTCTACGAAGCGCGGGAGCCCCCTGGCGAAAACTAGTTTGCAGCCAATGACGCCTTTTCTTTTTTTTTTCTCAGGAATCCATAACTTTTGGTGTGTATCAACCCTCACCCCCTTGTTTCATTCATCCTTGGGAGGAAGTGGTAGTAGCAGTAGTAGTAGTATTTAAGTAGCGTGTTCATACAACGCTTCTAGATAAATATAATTTATTTAGTTTTTTTACAAAAAAGAGTTCCGCTGTCTTGTCTCATAACCTAGTGAGCTGTTCCGACGATAACTCTGTGTTTGAATTAGTAAGGGCTAGCTAGATCTAGTCTTGCTCACTATTTATTTAAATACAAGCCACTCTAGGATTCTATTCACAATTGTTAAAACCAAATCGGCATTTTAAGAAGATGTTTGCCCTCTGTCATTAGTTGCCATAAATATCTGATAGTGTTAGATGGTACGTCAAATAATGTATAAACACATTTTGAATGGTTATAGTGCTTCGTATAGTCACAATAGGACCGAAATCTTCTAACTTAAAATAAGCGCAGTATAGGTTCGGCCTAATCGCGTTTGTATAACCGGATACCTCTAGGCGCTTTAACCAATCTGCTTAATTTAACTTTTGGTAGGGTTGACTTATCCTACACATATTTGGCGACAGTCATCCACTTGACCCATTTGCCCTTCAATCTGTAAAGTCTGGCCACTCATGAAACCAAGAATCATTGCCAGTTATGGCTCTTTTGGCTTGCAGAGGTGAAAGAGGCCTTGTCACATAGGGAAAGGCCTTCGTAATGATAGCGTTGGGATCTCTACAGGACCAGGCATAACAGGGGATAGACTGTCGCCTCCGATATTAGCCGCCAGGCTCCTCACTATCCTCACCACTATCATCGTCTACACCTGACAGTTCATGAGCGCCATCACCATTCTGGCGTTTACCGTTTCGCTTTTGAATACCTAGAACGCCGTGAATCGACGCTTGAAGCATACGTTGATGGTGCCTAATTTTACGACCGTTTCTACGGCCGTGACGTTTGGGGATGTCCTCATGAGCTGTCTTCCTCGAGGAAGAACTATCATAGTTATTAGTAACTAGTATTCCTGTAAGTGTACAGAAGAACTCACGTAGTTCCCGCTCAACTTCTGTTCCTGATCTAGCTGACTGTTGAGTTTGTTGATACGAGGTCTGTAGTTTGTGGGATCACGTCGGAAGGTGACGTCTAGGTTTTTGAGGAATTTGTTGCAGCCGGTGAGCAATGATTCGGGTTTATTCGCATGGGCATCGATACCCGGCTTGCCGTCGAAAACAATGACGCGGTCCGCTAGATAGGCTAAGCAAAGCGTGCGTGGTTAGTCGACGGTAATTATCCCCTCATGTATTGCTTGGGCGTCTTACTAGCCATAAGGAAATCGTGTTCTACGATGAATGCTGTCTTCTTAACAGACATCTATTCCGCGTATTAGTAGAAGGGTTTCAAGGATGCAAACATTGATTAGTATAGGCAGCTACTTACGATAAATCGTTTGATGACACGAGCAGCGATGATACGTTCTGTGCCGATTTAGTTGGCATATGTTTCATTCTTTGTTCCGTAGTAGTTACTTACGTTCTGAATCCAGATATGCACTAGGTTCGTCAATCAAATATATATCGGCGGGAAGTCCTAGAGCCATGACGATAGCAACACGTTGTAATTCACCACTATATTTGTTAGTATTAGCATATCAATCATTCCTAAGGTATCGTGGAACTAATCACCCGGATAAATTCTTGACTTCCTGTATCTAGGTTAGTAATTGAGATAGATTGCTAAAACTAGTCACTTACCTGGTCGATGAAGTCATCTAGCTTCAATGGTTTGACTACGTCAGTTTGAAACTGGGGTGACAAGAAGGCTTGCTTGATACGTTTGAAGAACAGTTGACGGACGGTTCCTTTCATAAGAATAGTCAGTATCCGTTATCCTTGTAGGTTTCTAGGGATCCAACTTTGAGTCGCACAACTAGGCCGACTAGTATAGCGTTCTTGAATGGTTTGACAAAAGGCCACCATAGGTCACTTACCTTCAAACTTGGGCGTGATAGTCTGCGGCTTCAAGCTGACCCTCATATCTGGCACTTTCTTCGCACTATCGGGTTTCAAAGCGCCGGCAAGCAGTCGACAGAAACTCGTTTTTCCAGTTCCATCTGTAGAAAATTAAAAGTCAGTAACCGCCATTAATAACACCTTGTCGAGTGTTTCGAGGGGATGGGTAAGAATTGTTCTAGAAGGTGCCGGGGAAGTGGTAACAGATTTTTTAAAAATACGTACTTTCACCCATCATAACAAGAATTTCAGAATCGGTGAAATCTCCGGCGTCAATACGCAGCTTGAAGTTTCCAAGGGTTTTTTCCATCTATAACGTCCGAGAGTTAGCCGTATTTGTGTCTCAGAGGTGGTCGATTCAAATATGAAGTGGGTGTGCGAATGAGGGGAGCACAAGCCACCCGAATAGCAACCCCCCCCCGGCAATTACATAAAGATTGGCGATATGATCTGTAGATTATATACCTTAGGGTAGGAAAATCCACGGGCTTTGTCTGCCTGGAACTCGTCTGTGCCCTCCGAGATGCGGAAAGTCAAGGATTCATCTCGGAAACGAAGATTCTCTGTTGGGATGTGGCCGTCTAGGAAGATGTTGATACCTTCGCGCACGGAGTACGGGAGAGTGACGACACCATACACGGCGGGTTGTCCGTAGAGCACGCATATGTAGTCAGATAGATAATCAAGGACCGACAAGTCGTGTTCTACCACGATGACGTAGTTCTTCACATCTAGGAGGGAACGAATCATGCGGCCGGCCGACAAACGCTGCTTGACCTTTAAGGGTATGTGTTAGCAATTTTATTGATGGCCAAATTTGTAAAGATCATGTAGATGAACACTTCAAACTCACATCGAGATAGGAACTAGGCTCATCGAACATGTACCTAATATATAATTAGAAGCCACTCTGGGACGAACTCTGGATCGGCTTAAGGGATATGCAGAGGCACTTGATAGATGAAGCACAAGGCCGAAAATATTTCTGATAGGTATGACAAATAGAGGTCATGTATGACTTACACGTCTGCATTCTGTACGCAAACAGTACCTATAGCAAAACGCTGTGTGCAAATAAAGGGTTAGTTACTGCTGTTAACGTTAAGGTTCTAAGGAGCCTAGGCTATGCGTAAGGCCATGTGCACAATATACGAGTCCTGGCTCCTAGAAGATTTTAGAGGTGGAATTAACTAACTTGCAGCTCACCACCGGACAGTAAAGTCACATCGCCTATACTAATTGTTAGTAACCGACTAGCATCTTATATAACCCGGAGATAGACTTACGATCTAGAAGATGACGAAGTTCCAACGTATCTAGGACCTCATCCGCTGCGATTCGGGTCAATAGCTACTCTATCAAGGGGTTATGTGAAGCTCCTCACTGTTGTCCTTTGCAGACCCTCGCTCAAGGAGGTAGCGAACAGACTTATCCGGCGTTTTCACTGCACGTGGCAGTTGATCCACGTATCTGGAGTGGTTAGCAGCGAAGACGAGCTCAACTGAGAGGGATACACAAACTGTGGTTTGACAACGGCCTTAAGATCATCTTCGAGGAGTTTGGTGAAGTAGTCTAAAAAGGAACGGTATTAGATGGAGTAGATGCGGGGGGTCTAGGGATATCTTGCTTTGTAGTTCCGAACCACGGAAGTATTTGATGACATCCTCCCAGTCGGGAGGGTTATCGAATCTACCCAGGTTTGGCTTGAGTTTTCCACTGAGGATCTTCAAGGCTGTGCTTTTGCCAATACCGTTCGTGCCAACAAGACCGAGTACTTGGCCTGGCCGCGGCGTGGGCAGACGGTGAACCTTGAAGCTGTTGGCGGAGTATCGATGAGTGACCTGGCTCTCGAGGTTTGTGGGTAGGTTGATGATGGTGATGGCGCCGAAAGGACACTTTTTAGGACAGATACCGCAACCGATGCAGAGACTCTCGGAGATGAAGGCGAGCCGGGACTCGGGTGAGACCTCGATACAAAGCTTCCCGGTACGCACGACCTGTCATATTTCTAGTCAGCAGTAGCTCTATATTGCGAAGAGAAGCATCAGGGCACTCCTTACCGGGCAAGATTTCTTGCATTCCTGACGACACTCTGCGGTAGTAAGTTGTTAGTTGAGAGCAAATCTAGATTTCGCTTTAGCGATTATCCGTACTCTTTGGCTTGCACTGGAAAATAAAACTGCCGTTAGAGGATAACCAAATGACTCAGGGACAGATGTAGTAGGCTCCCACCTTATCGTCGCTGACGATTGCGATACTATAATCATGAAATTAGTATTCAATGTGGCGTGGCGTTGCGATTAATGGATTGCCCACCGTGTGAGTTTGGAAGCCATGGCTAGAAGGTTGGCGTAGGGGCAAAGAAGGGGATGTGAGGAACAGAAGAAATTGTGAATAAGTATTTCAAATATAGACGTAAAAGAAAAGAGTAAACCATGCAAGCGGCGGGTGGAGAGGGTCGAACAAAGAGAGTATCTCGTCGAAAGTCGTCGCAGCGAGCGCAGATATTGGTGGTTTGGTGGTGATAATATTGGCGACGGAATTTCGCATAGAGGGGTACTTAGAGCCAAATAAGTCACGACCCCATGGAGGGGCTGCGAATTGGCCCTGGCTGAGAATTGTGCGGCAAATGGGAGCCCGATAATGATGGTGCCCTGAGCAATCACCAATTTCTGATTGGTTCGATTCTACTGAGCTAGTACAGATCTGGTCAAGTTTGTCTCGGGGGAGAGGGGTGGAAATAGAGAGACTGTAGGGGTGTAATGAGCTGCCGTGGGCATAATCCTTCCCTCTTACCTCATTCTGTTCTTACATAGTACATGGTACGTAGTATTAAGCTTGTTTCGTATACCACCTACGTGTACAGAGTTAACTATTGCCGATAACATGAAGCCTTAGATACCTAGGTAGGTAAAGTTTTTACGTATGTGTACTCTCTTAGGCGACGACTTGTTTTGGGTCGATTTTAAGATTTGTAGGTATTAGGTCAATATTCGACGAAATAGCTGGGTATTTGGTAAATAAGGTGATCAAAATCGGTAGGCTTAAGGTCTAGTTGCTTACTCATGACAGGATATCGTTATATGACTTGAGTACCCTGGGTTAACATATTTCTCATGTATCGACATCCATTCATTTGTACACATACTACTTACCTAAGTATCCATATACCTTTGTATATACTTATTCATTTCTTGGCACAGGAGGGTTATAAAGTAGATAGCCTATGACGCTTATGTGACTGACTACATGTAGGTATAGGTACCTAGGTAGGTTACCTAAGATAAAAACGGAGGCACTACCAATGTGCGATTTGTTACTAGGCTGCATCGTGAGGATGTATTTCCGTAATTACTTTAATGACCGCAAGGCTCGAATTCTCTATATACCTAGCATGCATTTTGGATTATTGCTGGATTTGAGTACTTAAGTTCAATGTAAGTGAAATACTATTTGTACCTACATAGGTACGTACCAGGGTACGTAGGTACCTAATGTAGCTTTTGATATTAAACTTATGAATTTTAAGGTAATGGCTGGATCTAAGGTGATAGCTTCTTACCTTTAACTGAAGTCTCAGGTGCATTGAAGATTCTAGGTGGATTCATTCATATGGGCACCTATGCGATTAAGGGAGGAAACATCCATCCACCCGAGGCTGGCTGGCTGGCACCTTTTAAAACCGGGGCCATTTAGGTACTTAAGTAGCTACTTGTAGGTAGCTAGGTAAGCTAGGTGCCTGGGTGCCTACTTCCTACCTTACCTCCTTAGTCTAGCGATAAGCTGATAAGCCGTGGTTAGTTGCTGGAGCAAGCAACGTGGTGAATGGGTGTGTTTGTGTGTACTCCGGCACTAAACCTATTTGGTGGGGTTTTCTTCCCAGGACCACTCCCAGCTTGTCCCGTCCGCACTTCCACTCCCTCAATTATTCCACACAGCATTCTCAACCTGCACCACCAACTACTACACCCCGTCTACGCACCACTTCATCACCCACAATATCATCGCCCCCAGCAAGGCGTTTCCTTTCTTCTACCCTTTAATACTCGCTCGGCATAGTTGATGACTCGTAAGTACTCGTGTGGCCCTCCCAATCCCCTTTCGCTGCGTTGTTTACGCAAGGCTGGGCGACTTGTTACCGCTGCCTTCTGGACATAGAATCTATCCACTTGATGATCACATGTGACCTTGTTATCTCCTTGTATTCTGTATCTAGCTTCTTCGGATGGCGAATGATAGATGAAATTGCTTGTTTTCGATGCTCTTGACGCGTTGAAATCGCGCAACACGTCCTATCTGCCAGACTCCGGTGCCAATGCCCGTTCATCGCTCATCAGCCTCGTGTCCATCGATCCATCATCTAGCATGCGCCAGATGTGTTTCTGAACTCGGGCTTCGTCATTCTTGTCTGTGATCGGGTGTGTCTGGATCGCTGGTTTCTGCTCTCCTCGCCTATCTGATTCACGTAGCAATTCGTCTATTGGTTTTCTACTAACCTGTCCTAGGTGATCGCTGTATCAAGTGTCAACATGTCGAGCTCCCCCGAGTCGGCCTCTGCTGGCCCGGATTCCTCGCCGGTAGCCCCCGCTGCCGCCGATGTTGTGCTAAATGATCGTGGAAGTGAAAGCGATCTATCAGAAGTCAACGAAACCGTGGCTTTACCTACCCGTAACTCTACATCACCATCCCCGCCTCCAACGGGCCACGAATCCTCCGAAGATGCGGAAGCAGAGCTCGACCTAAATGATGCCGTTGAGTCTAGTGGCGATGAAGCGCAGGCTTCCGATGATGCCGACTATGACATGGAGGAGAGTGCGGCTGCCTCACAGAGCGACGAACATCGCGACGACCGCTCAACATCTCGCGAATCTCGACGCGTGCTGAAACGAAAAGCGGGCGCTGAAGAAGATGAATATATCCGAGAAAACCCAGAACTATATGGACTGAGGCGAAGTGTATGCTTGTTGGCTCACCCGTGAAAAATTTTCTCGCTAATGCCATATCTAGTCTCGCCCAACAAAACAGCCAAGAATCGTAAGTCATCATGACTTTGCCTCAGTATTTATGTTCATATTACCCTAACCTCTCCTAACAGATTGAGTCTGATGAAGACGAAGACTCGGATTCAGACATTGTTCCGACCAGCAGGCGGACCAAGAAACTACGAACAGAGCAGATTTCACAACAGTGTATGTACCCAAGTCTGTCGCCCAGAGAAAGCCGTTCCTAAATTGACCAATTCCAATACAGCATCTAAGCGAGGGACACCAGCACGTCAAACCCCGGCCGAAGATTCCGACTCAGACACATATGGAGGAGCTAAAGCCCGATCATTATTAAAAAAAGCTCGTCGCCAGCAAAGCCAGCCTCAGTCTGGGCAACTATATGTGGAAAAACGATGGTCGAACCGCCGAGCTGCACAAACAGTTCAGACTTACGAAGAGAGCGACATTGACGACGAGGACGAGTCAGAGCTCACACCTAACTATTGGGCTGGTGGTGACTTCCCTGAAGACACTGATTATATTGAGAAAGTTGTTGGTCATCGACTTAAAGATGGTGGTGAATTGGCACCTGACGCTAGTAGAGAGGACTTTGAATATAATATCAAGTGGCAGGGCAAGTCATACCTTCATAATACTTGGGACAGTCTCGAAGTACTTCGCGGATACCGTGGGGTTCGCAAACTGGAAAACTACTACAAGAGGACTGTCGAGTATGAGATAGATCTCAAGTATGCTGGTGACGAGATACCACCAGAAATTCGCGAGCAATACATGCTCGACAAAGAACGCGATCAAGATGCCCTAGAGGACTACACGAAAGTTGAGCGTGTTGTCGCACAACGAAGTGGTGACGAAGGCCGGGAGTATTTCATCAAATGGAAGGGCTTAACTTACGAATGCTGCACGTGGGAACTCGCCTCGACTATCAGCTCGCTTGCACAGGACAGAATCGACCAATTCCTTGACAGGCAATCACGATCATGGACGTCGGAGAAGAGCGAATCGAATCTTGCAACTCGGTCTAAGTTTCTCAAGCTTGAGAAGCAGCCTAATTACATCCAGGGAGGCGAACTTCGGAACTTCCAGCTGACAGGCCTAAACTTCTTATCTCTGAATTGGTGCCGAGGCAACAATGTCATTCTAGCCGATGAGATGGGTCTGGGAAAGACAGTTCAGACCGTCTCCTTTCTTAGTTGGTTGCGCAACGAGCGTAAACAAGAGGGGCCATTCCTTGTGGTAGCGCCGTTGAGTGTGATACCTGCCTGGTGTGATACATTCAACTTCTGGTCTCCAGATCTGAATTATGTTGTCTACTTGGGCAATGCCGAGGCCCGTAATACGATCCGGGAGCATGAACTTATGTTCAATAGGAATCCTAAGAAACATAAATTCAATGTCCTAGTCACCTCATACGAATACATCTTGATGGATGCGGAATTCCTAAGGACTATCAAGTGGCAGGCGCTTGCCGTTGATGAGGCACACAGGCTCAAGAACAAAGAGGCTAAGCTCTATGCGGAGTTGATGAGCTTCGGTGCTCCGGCTCGAGTCCTGATCACTGGCACTCCAATTCAAAACAACCTCGCCGAGCTGTCTTCACTCCTTGATTTTCTCAATCCCGGGAAGGTGCGCATTGACGAGGACCTGGACACTTTGGCCGCCGCAGATGCCCAGGCAAAGCTTCAGGACCTCCACGTAGCAATCGCTCCATTTATCCTACGGCGAACCAAAGAAACCGTCGAATCTGACCTTCCACCGAAGACTGAGAAAATCATTCGAGTTGAACTTTCCGATGTTCAACTTGAGTACTACAAGAACATTCTCACAAGAAATTATGCGGCTCTAAACGAACACAACACGGGTCAGAAGTCATCTCTATTGAACATCGTTATGGAGCTCAAGAAAGTTAGCAATCATCCATATATGTTTCCCGGTGCAGAGGAGAAGGTGTTAGCTGGAAGTACACGTCGTGAAGATCAAATCAAAGGTCTAATCGCCAGTAGTGGTAAGATGATGCTTCTCGATCAGCTGCTGGCCAAGCTCAAGCGGGACAATCATCGAGTTTTGATCTTCAGTCAAATGGTAAAAGTGTTGGATATTCTGGGCGACTATCTGCGCCTTCGGGGGTATCAATTTCAACGGCTTGATGGAACCATTGGGGCTGGTCCTAGACGCCTTGCCATCAATCACTTTAATGCTGAAGACAGCCAGGACTTTTGCTTTCTGCTCTCAACCCGAGCTGGAGGTTTAGGGATCAATCTGATGACTGCCGATACTGTCATCATATTTGATTCTGATTGGAATCCACAAGCAGATCTCCAAGCAATGGCGCGAGCCCACAGGATCGGACAGAAGAAACCGGTCACTGTCTATCGTCTTGTCTCGAAAGAAACCATTGAGGAGGAAGTTTTAGAACGTGCCCGCAATAAGCTTCTCCTTGAATATCTGGCAATCCAAGCTGGCGTGACGGACGATGGCAAGGCCTTCAAAGAAGAGTTTAGGCAGAAAGGTCTCAGACTAGATGAAGCAAAATCTGCGGATGACATCCAGTGGGTCTTGAAGATGCGATCTCAAAAGATGTTTGAACAGTCAGGGAACCAAGAGAGACTGGAACAACTGGATATCGATTCCATCCTCGAAAATGCCGAGGTTACCAAGACCAAGGTCGACGATAAGATGAACCTCAGTACTGGCGGTATCGACTGGGATAACTTCATGCAGTACACCGACGTCAAGGTTGACGATCTAAACCTGGATTGGGATCAAATTATACCCGCAGATCAACTCGCCGCTATAAAATCCGAAGAGGAGAAGAAGAAGGCGGATGATTACCTCGCACGGGAGCTAGAAGCTAATGCACCTCGTCGCGCTGCATTGAAGAACTTGAGGGTTAACGGCGACTCCGAGAGGGCCGAGCGAATTGCAAAGAAGCGAGAACGTGAGCAATTAAAACAGGAACGTCTCGAAGAACAGAGAGCCTTACTTTCTGATCCGCGAAGGCCCCTTAACGAGAAGGAGAAGCGCAATCTCATCAGAGCGTTTATGCGCTATGGCTTCATGGAGGACCGGCCGGATGAGCTATTGCGTGACGCACGTTTAAGCGATCGAGATCGAGATTTCGTCAACAGTGTTCTCGATGAACTTATTGAAACAGCCCGCGAAGCTATGGAGAAGAACCAAGATGAAATCCGTGCACAAGAACGTCAAGCTAATAAAAAGATGACAAAGAAAGACATCAAGGCTGTTATGTTTGATTTTGGAGATGTCAAGAAGATCAATGCAGAGACCATCCTCGAGCGCCCCCCACAATTACGACTACTTCGGAAAATTATCAAAGAACAGCCTGACTTTCGAGTCTTTCAGTTGCCTGAAGCTACGAAGACAGCACACTATAGCTGCGAATGGGCTTCTCGAGAAGATGGAATGCTGCTTGTTGGTATTGATAGGTATGGTTTCGGTGCTTGGACTCAAATTCGCGAGGACCGAGAGTTAGGCATGCAGGATAAGTTCTTTTTGGAAGAACATCGCATTGAGAAGAAACAAGAGCGGGAACATACCGAGACTAAAGGTGCGAAGGCTCCTGGAGCTGTTCATCTAGTTCGACGTGCCGAATATTTGCTTTCTGTCCTCATGTCGGTTCATTCGGATGATGCGAACGCCCAGAAGATCGTCGAGAATCATCATCGCAATAACAAGAAATCCTCTTTTGGAATAAATGGGCATCGTCGCCCAGAAAAGGGCAGCTCCGTCTCAGCTTCCCCAGCCCCCCAAGGCTCTAAGAAATTGTCTCACCGCGAGAGAGAGCGAGAGCGAGATCATGAATCCTACTCCCGCGATCATCACCGCTCACGAAGCAGTTTAGGCGAGAGTAGTTTACGGCCAGATGCGAAGAGAAAGCATAGTGGGGAAACGGATGAACGCCGCCATTTCAAGCATCGCCGCGTAGAAGAGCACCGACGCAGCGATACGAATGAATACCGACGGAGTGATCTCGGTCGACACGAGGATGGTGGAGAGGACGATGACGAAGAGAAGCGAGATGCCCCCGTTATCAAGAGACTGATGCATCCTGTGTGGAATCACATCGAAAAGGTCGAGTCCTGCACTAAAGCAAACATTCCTATTGCCAAAACGAGAGCCAAGGTTTTGAAATCGGAGATTACGGCTATTGGCGATTTTATTGAAAGCCTCAAAAGGACTTCAGGCTTACCTGCGAGGCAGTGGGAGGAGCTCAAGCCAAAGCTATGGTAAGTCAGCAGCATGATGTCGTCTTCGTTCTCCAAGCTAACATCTTGTTTAGGAAATTCATATCTAAGAGGATACCTGCCTCCGAGAAACAGTCCTCGGGCAAATCGGAAAAGAAGAGGGAAAAATCACCCTCGCATAAATCCCCTTCGGAGAAGCCTACATCATCGGGTGGCATGACCGGTCCACGGCTAGCCGCTCTGTATCAACAATTGAAACAACAAGCCGAGGATGGCAGAAATGGAGATAACTCGAGGACGGGGGGTTCAGGCTCTAAGATTCCTAATGGTACCATCTCCCATGGGCAGTCATCAAGATCTGCTGTTTAATGACTATTCTACACGCTCGACTTGGAAGGGAATGGTCACTATTCCTGGCTCTCACACCGACATTTTTATTCTATTTTATATTGCATGGGTCGGCGTTACGGTGCATCATCATAGACTCCAAGATGTCTCGACGGTCTCGGATCATGAATCATACCCAGCAAAAGCATTTTTTGCGTTATAGGCTAACCGGAGTTTACGTGGTCGGGCGCTTAAGCATTCTGCTCTCGTTTCTAGCAACCACTGCGGCACAGACATCAAGCAGACTGCGGGGAGAAATGCGGTCACGCAAAGTGAACTTGACTCATCAGCGATTTGTTTTATGCATGTGGATACTGCCTCAAGCATCTGGCAGAATGCCTTGTACTAATTAGTGAGAGAAGGCTCACTATGTCATTATACATAGTACAGGACGCAAAGACAGATTGGGCGCAGTGTAGATGCCCCGCAGTTGCTTGTTTATCCCTATCATGTTTTGGGACCACGTTCTGGACCCGATGAATAGTGTGGTAACTGTGCTACTGGGGACCATGGGGACAATAGTTGCGTGGCTATGCTAAAGTACGACGTTAACAGGGCATTTGGTGCTCTAGCCAGACCCCCTGCTCAGCTCATTTGCATAGGTAGCTACCAATGAAACAAATCTACTGTACGAAACATACCTGCCTTCAAGAGTCATATGTGCTATGTCAACGAATGTAGGCAGCTGATACCTACTTTGTGCCTTATCCACCCGCTGCGAAACACGTGATTCGACACGTGAGTGAGTGTAAATGGACTGGATATTGGGTATAGATCAACGCTGAAGTAACTCTTGTCATAGATACTACATTAAAGTATTCGATCTAATTAGTTATCAGATATGAATACCTAGCTCGATTTCTAGTCTTACCATGCACAGACTAGAGATGGGGCATACAGTTCCATTTTGTAGGCCCTGCACAACTCACACAATACTATACCGAGGCTGGTAGACAAGATATCGAACCATTCATCTCAGGATTCAGTCTACAGAGCGAGCGCTTCGCCGGTCTTTATACGAGCACATGGCAGAATATTCTCAAAGATGTGCTGAAGATGCTATTTATTTTATTTTATTTTATTTTATTACCGTCCTCTATTTGTCTATTAGTGGAGGCATGATGGCGGCCTCGTCTAGGCATAACAACCCGACTACTTCCTCGTCTAATACATACATATATACATAATACATGACCATAGCATAGCATGGCATACCTTCCGCTTTTTTAGCAATGCTATAGATAGACATGCTTCGCTATTACCACCTCGTTCGTTTCGTCGAGGGTTAGACAAAAAGGCATATGCGGACCCAAAAGGATTCCAGAACCGTTATCTGGAACGCGTCAGATCTGCCTTCTGCCTTCTGACCTATTGATGTCCGAGATATTTCCTCCGGAGTAATTTTGCATGCAGTCCAGGGTGTCATGCTCCTGAGAACACCCAAACTGCTAAATTTGCTATGCAAGGAGACTAAGCTGAATCTAAGCTGCCTTAACCATCCTTTTTGCTGTATAGTATCGAGTTTATATACAAGGTCTCAGGTAAATGATGTTGAGGAACATGAGTACGGGTCCTTTGGTAAGGTGTCGAGGCTAATGATACGAAAATATAGTGGGCGCTCAAGACTGCCAAGCGTGGCATTCAGTCGATCAAGGTCCCAAAGCCTCGAGGCTTGGAAGGTGGGGAGACTGTATCCTGTGACGAAGGGCGTTGTGCTTGCTGCTCAGGGGTACTTGGGCGTAAGCTATCGAGGCCTGGCTGCTGTGTTTGGGCCTGAATATTCTTTTGTGATATGCAAGAGTCGGTAGTATGCTTATTACTCCTAGGGCGGAGGGAGAAATCGGCTAAGAGGACGCTCCTGGCATTGTCCATGGGTGTAGGTTCAGTCTCACGCTCACGTTTTACAGGAATCTTTGCAGGAGCCACCACGTTCGACTTAGTAGCTTTAAAGGCTGCTTTAATTGTTGGTTTCGGTTTCGGCTTCAACTCAGGCTTCTTAGCCTGCCTCGGCTTTCGTTGGGTCGTCTTCCTCGGAGCTTTAGCTGTCGGTGTAGAACCGGCTTTACTAACACGCGAAGAGAAATTAAGTTTGGTCTGGTTTGCTTTGGGCATTGGCTTGGTTGGGAGGGCAGTCCGTATCTTGGGACTAGCAGAAGGGGTTGGAATGCCTTGGACCCGGTCGAGAGACTGTGGTTTAGCTTCAATGGGTGAAGTACCAGGTGTCTCCCCTTCGGCAGCAGCCGAGCCCCGAGGCTGACTGCTCCGGATCTCGACCTCCAGTTTAACATGGCGAACATCGTTCTCGTACTTGGCATTATCGACAATAGTTTCTTCTCCCTGTTCGATGCTTTCGTCAAAATGAGGTAAGTGAACGAGCGAAGCGACGTCATCGCATTTGCCGCGTACAACCAAATCCCAGCAGTTCTTGAGGTCTGTACCGCTAGGCTCCGAATCGAGATTAATCCACGCGGTGATACCATCGCGGCGGTCTCTTGTCACCTTGCACATATCCTTCACCATATTCCTGACCCCAGGAATCTTCATACTCGTACCGACCACGATAACGGCATCGGGTCGGGCCCGTAAATCGGCACGAAACACATTGGCGATAGCCTCTTCGTCGGGATTGTACTCATTATATAGTACCATTCTAGGCCGAAGCCTCCCAATCCCATGGCTTCGCTTGCCCGCATGAGAGGTGCGCACATTGTCCGTCTCTTCACATCCTTTACAGAGCGGGGCTTGGGGACCTTCAAAAAGGGAGGCGTCGAACTGGCTGATCTCGTTGCACTTCGAACACACCATCTTTTCGAGACCACCATGAAGTTGTATGGTTTTGGGCCAGGGGCCTTTGGACTGTAGAGGAACAACGGTACTAAGAGGCTCCATCGAAGTATCAAGCCCGTCGACATTCTGGGTGTAGAGTCGTAGCAGGCGACCTTCCTTCGAAAGGGAGGCGAGCAAGTGGTGGAACGGTGTGGGTTTCGCATTCTTGACGAGTTGGGATAAATCGCGGACCATTGAATGGAAGTACGAGGTGGTAGAGTCATGCTTGTAGACGGAAGCATCGAAAAGGTGTTTGCCTGAGCCTTTCAGGCCGTGTTCCTTGGGTAAAGTGGCAAAGAGGCCCGAGGAGGATCGGAAATCGGGAACTAGTATATGTTAGCTGTGTGTCTTAGTAGTAAGGTTTAGGCAAGTTAGCTAAGATGTACGTACTCCCTGCTGATACTGAGATTCCAGCACCTGCAATGACAACAATCTTCTTTTTTTTCCGTAGTGCATGTGTCAACTGTTGCAGTAATTCGGCGTCTTCTTCACTCTGCTCGGAAGCAGCAGCGCTGAGATCTAAGTATTCGGTAGTCCTGGGCTTGCGCTCGACGCGGCGGCGCTTAGGCGGAGGGGCGCCATCTGGATTGACAAGGATCTCGAGCTCAGCGGGGTCGGAAGACTTCATAGGCGATGCGCTGCCGGAGTAGACGGTAGAGGGAGGCGGAGAGGGAAGACGACTCGACCGGTAAGGCATGGATGCGCGCGGCGAGATGGTGGGCGATCTAGTGAGAACGGATAAGGGCGAGGAAGGGGGATTGGCAGACCGGGGTTCGGAGAAGTCGGGTGCCGATGACAACGAGGATGTGTCCATTGCGTGTGTTTAGAAACTTTACGTGGTATTGTGTCGTTCGTACGGTAGTGTAATGAGGAAAGAAAGGTTTTTGGTTGTTGTTGTCGTCAAATTATATACCATCGGCAGGAAATAGTAAGAAACAGAGTAAGAAATAGGGTAAGAAGGAGGAGGAGGAGGAATGCGCGGCGTAGGCGGCCCTCAATCCCTTGATATAGACGTTACAGTTGCGGGCTATTTCGTTGCTATCTTTAAGTTTGTTGTCTAGACCATAGCTCGGATGAAAAGAATATGTTTTAAAAGAAGTCAAAGGGAAGAAAACAAGAACAATAGAGCAAGAATGGCGTAAATGAATGACAGCTTGTCTGACTGAATAAGGGTGAGTAAGGATGGGGGGATAGACGTGTGCAGTACAGTTGACATTACATATGGCTCGCTGGCTGGCTGACTAGGCTGGCTGTTGGTGGTTGGTTCAAGTAAATAGTGAGGTGTAGTGAAGTGTAGCTGTGTAATGTACCTACTAAACATATGGCTAGCTAATATACGTTATGTTGTGCGAAATAATAAAGATAGAGATTTCGGGGGTTCAATGGGCGGAAACCACAATGTTTTTGCCGGCTCGATGTTGAATAGTGGATAAGGACTAGGAGGGAGAAGGGAGGGGATTGGGTGGATGATAGAAATGGAGAAGAAACTATATTAGGTCAGACAGACAGACAGACAGCAGACAGGTTCATCAACAATGCCATACACACCGGTATGGTACAGTAAATAAAACAAAAAAAAACGACACCAGCACTAACGTAGGTACCTACCCTACTTCTACGCTAGTATACTATAGGACCATAGGTCGTTGTCTAGGTGTATGGTGTGTTGTGTTGTCTCCCTCGCTTCTCGAGGCCTAGGCTACCTGAGCTGTGTGCTACCTACTTACCTCGGTTAGGTAGCCGTAGTGAACGTGTGGTATTCATTATGTGTATATGTGTGTACTACATACTAGGTATGTAGTAGGTAATGATCTGTACGGTATACCTATGTCATGTGTGTACACGACTATGATATCACTCAACTTCAGATGTTTACTACTTACAGTAGTAGCAAAGTTTAACGTCCATTAGTCTACCACTTGCCCTTCAAAGAAGATGTTTCAAATCTTGCTAGTGAATAAATAGGCTCTCATCGTCCGTTGGGCTTTGTCATCCAATAAAAGTTATCAAGACCAGTTCCCTTCGAACCACATAATCCGGGTAGTAGTATATGTAGCCGAGTACAGATTACAGCATACCATTACTTTGACAAAGTATCGGTATCCCGTTGCTTGGCCGTTGCATAGGGTTCGAGTAAGACAGGGTCAGGGGTGTACTAGTATATGAGGTATGTGCGTTGATTGGGAGTGTGGAGGAGCCGCTAGACCTAGCCATATTAGGTTAGTATATACAAAAGTATAGCTAAACTTAGTCGGGTTAGTCTGGTTTGGGGAAACAGAGAAACCGTGGTGACGGTACTACTAGTACTAGGATAGATACATGTTGATAGGTGCATCTACAAGCCACACTATCTAGCCACCTTCTTCAGCTCGCGCCAGCTTCACCAACATTTCTCATCACTACCTCTCGATAGAAATAGGTATCAGTATCTGAAACATCCAGGTACTGGCGGGCTAGTAATCCATAATATATCATTTCTTTCTCGGTTTGTTCATTGGTTCTTCGGCCTGTAGTACTATGGCCCATCTCCTCTATCCCTTGTTTGCTTAGTCTCAGCCTCCGACGGAAAACCCTATAACTACCGTCGACGTTTTTGCTTTCTTGGTTGCTTTTATAGGCCCCGTCATATCTCCCAACGTTTATTCCAGTTTGCACAAATGACGAACAACAGCATGCCTCTCCTCTTGGATAGTAGTATGTCAGGAATGGATCAACCCCCTATGCAAGTTGACTTGAACGGTGTCGATGATCTCTTTGGAGATACCGACCCTCTTTCTCTCCCTTCACGCCCACCAAGTAGGCGCCTGCGACGAAGGCTTGATGAGCTACGGGGCCGGGGTTGCTGCCAGTGAGTTACCCTCTGCACTTGAGAATCTCAACGTATTCGACGATTGTCTAATTAGTTGTTAGGGGGCTAGCCTGGTCTAAAGGTGGCACCATTGCTTCCATCACACAGGATGGTCAATCGCTAGAGCTCAGATACTTACGAGCCGACCGAAAAGACGCAAACTGGGAACTAAGCGATCCCAAGGTCGTCACGCCCTGGCAGAATCTCAATGGCGGCCCTATCGTTCACCTGTCATGGGGCCCAGCGAGCTCTGAACTTGCCGTCATCGATGCTGTTGGCAGAGTTCTCCTCTTGAACTTCAATTCAGATCTGAACCGCCCCCTCATCTCTCGGCGCTGGGATGGAGATACCATTGATGACTTGCAGACGATTGTCGGAACCTATTGGCTCAATCAGCTTCCAGCGAATTCAAGGGTTCGGTTCTCCCCGCTTGATCCCTATTGCATCCAGCCCTAACCAAGTGCTTAGTTCTATCCCACCTATTCCCCCGCTGTCAAAAGCGCCAAGGGGACTGATTATACATTTGAGAATTCTGGCGTTCCAAATATGGGACCAAATCATCCCAATCCCACCAAGTCCGCATTCATTTGCGTTACAACCAATGGTCTCCTCAAAATGTTCTGGAGCCAAAACAACAATAAGGCCGAGGAGACGACCCTGGAGTTAGAAAGTGCCACGTCTGCCGACGATCTCATTACGCATGCCGCTGCGTGTTCAGATAAAAGTAAGACATCCTCGCACTATCTGCTCAAATATATCAACTAGACTACTAAAGCCCCGTTGAATAGCTAAATCCATATACATCGCTATGGCCACAACTTCCAAGCAACTCAGGGTTGTTCAGGTCGCCATCTCTTTCAACGCTCCCAAATCAGACAACCCACAGAATGTGCCCCCGGGAGGATATATTCTAAGCCCATCCCTCGGAAAGAGACATGTCGCAGTGACAAGTTGGTTCCAGACAGGGATGTGCGAGTCTTCTTTGGACGCATCCATGTCAAAGATCTCTCATATAGAGATGCTTCCAGCCCATTTTGACTTCCAGACAAAACAATGGTCACCCATCGTGGTTATCACAGTGCGGTCGTTTGTGCCAGAACCAAATTCGCCCTACAGCCAAGAAGTGCAAAGTATCATTGATAGGTGGGAGCTTCTTACCGACCAAAAACAGACAGTCCATCCTGCTTTTGAACGCCTCGGCGCTAGGAGAAACAGTGTCGGCTCTACACCTCCAGTATGTACCGATTACCAACCCTCGTCAGACTCTATGCTTACTCGTCCCTCATAGGCTACAGCAAGGTTAAAGAAGCTTGACTCAGTCATTGTGAACAAAATCGTCATGGGCGTTAACGTACTTTCATTCGGAAAAATTTTGTCCTTTTACTACAACGATGGAACCGTCGAATACCGAGACCGATTCACCATGCAAGAGCTATACCGAGAAGTAAACCTTGATCGCATGCACTCCGTCCTAGAAGCAGGCTTTAGTCAAAGTGGAGAGTCTTCTTGTGAGTAATGTTGGTCACGAGATAGCCCCTAAGCTAAAGGTGCTTTTTTAGGCTTGCAAATGGCGTTTTCCCCTGCCAATTACTCACTCGTACAGACGTACGAGGACGGACAGGTTAAATGGCATAACATTGAATACACATTAGGGGATCCCGCCACAATCTCTGATGGTTAGTGATATCTAATCTAGCCCTTGGAACTTTGCTTGTCTAATCCAGTCTAATACATGTGCAGGGCACTTGAGTGCTGTCATCGCCGCTTGTGCTATGTCGACTGCCGCAGCTACAAATAATAATAGCAATATCGACGACATCCTCGCGGTGGCTAGGAAATTCCCCGATAGAAATCGTAAGCTTTTCATCATTACATCTTCTTTATTATCAATACTAATGATAGTGAATGGCAGAATTCGCTATCAAGTGGGTAATGGATTTGGTACAAATCATGCGAATAACTGTCGACTACTCGGATGATGTTCCACACGACCACCTCATAAGGAATCAGCATTTACAGTTTTGCTTCAGCATTTTTAATCATCTTGGCTGGAGCGGGGAATTCAACCCGCGTCACTTTCGGAGTAAGCTGTCTACGCTGGCTTTAAGCCTTCGCAACATCGTCATTCTTGTTAGCCTCGCGAGTAGTGCCCCAAGCGCAGTGAGGCAAGCGTCGAGTCCTCTCGATGAACCCGGTGAGTCCTTTAGAGCCTGTTGAATAGGTAACCCATTCAAACTAGTGGCAACATCTAATATCATTTAATAGAGGTAGTGCATTCCTTGGCTGGCTGCGCCAGATGGTCAATCGATTTCTTAGGTTGGCTTTGCGATGCACTCTTCTGCCTGCTCGACGATACCAAATTCATGAGTTTTCTAACCCAGACCAACCAATCCTCGCAACTCTTCAATATGACTCGATATCTCCACGCAAAGAATGAAATCGCGTTACATCTCATACTTTGTTCCTCTACACGCAACCTCATATCCGCCGTGTGCCGCCGCGTGGGGCTACTCGATAGCTACGCGACTCGTGCTCTGGCATGGTATTCAGGTCGACCGGAGGTAACAGACGCAACCAGTCCACGTCATGCAGCGCTGCATGCCGCCTACCGAAAGGTCCACCGATATACTTCATCAGCGCTTGTTAAGGCCGACGAATTCGATAAATTCCTTACGGCCCTAGCAATAGATATCCGGTCTGCGTATGCGACATCTCTTAGCCCACTAGCAGCAGAAAAAGAGGCGCAGAAAGCAGCAAAAAATCCACCGACGTCCAACCAAAACCCCAACGCTCCGAAACCGGATCGTGTTAAGGAAGCCCGCCAGCACTGCGAACTAAATATGCTCTTAATGCAACCACCACCACCTTCTTTCTTACCCGTCATCACAAAGCTATTCCGTCAAGATCTCACGGCATTCCGCGCAAATGTCGATATGGCGAAGTTGTATTTTGCAGATTACCATCTCCTCGAGATTATTGACACACCCGAGGCTTTGGAGGATCGGAAAAAGAGAGGTATGAATGTAGACATGTTCAGACGAGTCGAAATCAGTAAGCAAGCGCATGTTCCTTGGAGACGATGCTCTAGGTGCGGAAATGTCATGGAAGATCTCACGTCGGCGAACAACAAACCGGGAATGATATTTCTGCTTGCACAGCAACGGACATGTTGTTGCGGCGGACGCTTAGCTCTTCTCCCCTAGGAAAGATTGTAATGTGCTACGAAGCCGCTGATGTCAAATAACGTCACGAAACGGAAAATCAACGAAAAATCTTCGGATCAGCTAGAACTAAACTAGTTATGAATGAGGCTCAGCTAGATGAGTCTAAGACCTAACCTAGCCACTACGGGACGAACGGAAGCGGAAGCGGCCCGGTATCACCAGCATTTACCAACCCCTATGATAGGGAAGGGGCATGATTCGACGTCATATCAAACCAAGTAAGACATACATATTTATGTCTCTATAGACACATGAGCGATGTTTCGAGAGTTGCCCAATCAAAGGAGATTGCGGGCCTTTTCATAAATACCCCTTTAAGCGGTCAGAAATTGTCAAACCGGCGTGAAATTATGGGACAACAAGGCTGGAATACGCTGGTAAGACCAAGCACAGCACGGCACCTCACGAGAACTAGACTATCTACGTGTATCCGATAGGAGACTTGGCGTTATCATAACGAGGAACCCGCGATAGAGTGTCGAGGTCATGTCTCCTATTTTGAAGCTATTATGTAGAGCCATAGTAAACGTTGCCCGTGGAATATTCGTAACAAGCTGCGCTATTGATACCGTGCTAATGTCGCAACGCCCCAGATGTGGGCCAGGTTGCACAACTCAGCGCCGCTAAGCAGTGTTAGCACGCCTACTAGAAAGCGGATTGCCCTTTTGAGATGGTGCTACGACCAGATTCGAGCTGAAAACTACAGGTGTGCCCAATCTGTGAGAAGAATGTTTCCTCTTTGGTCAAGGGGACGTTGGGTTTAAGTATGAGGTAGCCATGTGATTATGCAGCGCTACATCAATACTCGCCATGCCGGTCATACGACGGCGTTGAAGATATAGGCTGATTAATAGACATAAATTCCCAGACCAGCCAATCCGGGGTGAAGGGAGGTTTCTTTTTTCTTCCTCTGATTGATGCCGAATACCCCGACAGCCAGTCTTTAGGCGTAAGTTCACTCGCAGGTCTCACTCGAGACTATGGAATGCTGAACGGTAGATTTGCCAATGAAACGTTGCGGAGCGCATGAGTTCAGCTTGAGATGTCCCAGTTTTCTACGCACGCCATATCAGTTGGGAGAAGGCGTTGCTGCTGCACCTGAGGGCTCGGCCAGGCCAGCCTGGATCATATACCCGAGTGAACGGGATGTGGTTTGCTGGTTAGTCTCACAGCGGCTAAGAGTATACATGATATGCTTGCAGAAAGAGAGCAAGGACTCTAGGTACTATACGTGCCGCCTTGTTAAATTTTATATATAAGGTCACGATAGACGTGTTATAGGAGTTGTTATTTCCACCGGTTTCTTGACATCCTCAGATCATCAAGTTTCACCGTGACCACCTCTCCCTCAACTACCTGAGTTGTTTTACTTTAAGATGCATGCAGTCAACCAGAGGATGCTACTGGCTCAAAGGCTGACAGGTCAGAAGCTTGTCATCCCAGACATGAGGCCGGTCCTGTCACATTGGCCCCGTGGACAGCACGAGGACTACGAAGTTGCTAAGAGCGCTGTTGACAAGCGGTTCTCCATGTGCGTTGTGAAAGCCCCGGATGGACCACCGTTTACATAATGATCCTAACCTCGAACTAGGCTTACAAGTAGGAAAAACCGAAAAGCTATCTCTGACGCTGATCCTGCTCTCCTAGCTGCCAGGTATAAACAGACATATAATATTGCCAGTCCCTATATCTTGAGCGCCGGCTAACTGATACGTAATAGGTGGTGGCCCACGGCATTGACAAGATCATATCGAGTCATGACAGACCTAGTTATATGGTTTGGCCTGTGGGACGACGTGATTGAGCAACTAGCTGATGATACAGCTGCCGAAAGCCTGCGGATATCGACCAAGGACTTCATTCGTAGCGCTTTAAGTCTCGCCGAGGACGGCAAGACCATTGTAACGGCGAACCCCCTAATACAAAGTTTCCAGCCGATCGCCGACGAAGCCCGCGCATTCTACAACGAGGGTATGTTATAATTTCCCTATGCTCTCTGCATAGTTAAGGATAATAACCGTTGATGTCGGCGGGTGAATAGACCAGCGAAGGATTCTACTCGAACATTTCGATCGGTATATCGACGCCACGAGGTTAGAGGCCGAGGCGGAGCGAAGCAGCGATATTCCCGACCTCAAGGAATACTGGGAAGTGAGGATCCTGACGAGCGGGATGGGGGCGTTACTGGGTCTCTCCGAGTGAGTATATAACGGAACACACACACACTCTCTCTCTGGGTCGAAGAACCTCGTAGCAAACACGATGATGCTAAATATCGCCCGTTTTACAGGTACGCGCTTCAAGTACAACTGCCGTCCAGTTTCGTGCAGTTGGAGGCATACAGCACGCTATGGGTTACGACGGTCGTGATAAATTCCATGTATGTTACGCGAAGTATCTCATCCTTAACGATTTAGTACTGATAAGGCCAAGTGTAAACGATCTCCTGTCGTTAAAGAAAGAGATGGTAAGAAACACACACATCCACTACCTACTAGGACGGGAAAAGCACAAAGATTAGACTAACCTCTATCCCAGAAGGCGCAAAGCGTCTTAAATTCCGTCGCGATACTCTTCAACCAATACAACGACCTCGACGTTGCCGTGGAGATGTCGCTGGACCACACGAGACAGCTCGTCGCTCTCTTCGACCGCACAGCCGACGACGTCCTGTCGTCGAGCGACGCCTTTGACGCCTCTGAGCTCGACGCCATAGCTAAGGTTATAGACCTCATGCGGACGGTCAACACGGGGAATCTCGAGTGGAGGTAGGACAGACGAAACCATCGCTAGCTTTGCCTTCCCTGTTTTGGATGATAGTTTTGCTGATTTTACGCCTTCTTAGTTTACAAGCTAAACGATATGGTGTTGCGCAACATATGAGGGAAGACGGTGCCATCGAGCTCGTCTTATAACGTGATTATGACGGTCGAGAGGATACAAGTACGGCCCTGGTTTGGCCGTGGATTTCTTGAAAACATGATGCTTTATATATATGTATATATATCTAAAGCAGAGTCGGCACCGGTCCCCGTGGGCTAGTTCGTAGATTGCGCATTGTGCGACAAGTGTTGCGTTTGCATTTACATTGATGATATAGATTTCTAGAGGACATATACAAACACACACGTAAGCCATGTTGAAGGTAATTGATTATTAAGACGCCAGAAATACATTTTCCATTCGACGAGGTATTCTTACTCATATTATCCTCCTCATCTACTTTTGAATTATATTGTGAATTCCGTGCCTTTTCTTACTAATACATGTTCGAGGTAGGCTTCGACGCATTCATAGCTCACGATCCCCATGCGAACGATTTCTGGTTATCATATCCCCTAAGTGGGTGTAAGGGTGCAATATTTCTGAAGCTTGGGGGATCGGCGAACATATCAGATCGTTTGCGTCATGGAAGCTTCATTTGCTACGCGGAACGGTTCAGGGGTGCCGTTATCGGCGAATTGGACTACTAGCGCATGGTTGGCAAAGGTACGGTTTGTCTCCATCAATACTAATTGTATAATGGTGTGATAAGCACTGTGGATATGGTACCTCCCTACATAAGGCGAGGTCTCGAAAATGCATGGATCGATGTGGTGTGTACCTATAATCTTGAGAATAAATACGAGACTGCCGTTACTCACTCCTGAGTAAGCGAATAAGAACAAAAGATTTCAGGACGCCATACGTCGCAAAGAACTTGAGGCCATGTCTTTGAGTCTAGAAGAAGCAAAGGCCCGCCGAGAGGCTCGAAAGCCGATCCCTAAGCCGAAGCCCGCCTACCTCCCAACTGCGGGATCACCATTGACCGTCGATGAGAACCTATATGCACAGATTCGAGACGCCCCGCGGTTGAAGAGCGAGGAGTTCGTGATCCCAATTAGGTCCGGGCGAGCGTGGAAAGCGGAGGCCGGATCCATCATTCGCATTAGCACCCCTGAGGGACCGCAGGTCGGTACGTCTAATTCACCATTCACTGCTTTCTCGCATCCTCTTTCTATCCCAACGGAATGATCGAGATTTTGATAATCATAACGAGGATGATAATCACACTCATCCGATGACGACTCAATTGATGCTGCTGCGGAGTTTAATCGGAAACGGGAAGCCGCAGAGAAACATGATTCAATATCATCGTTGCTAACATAGGGAACCTCCAAAAGGCGACCTCAACATCTGGAACGCACACAACCCGCGGGAGCGCTTCGTACGAACACACTTCGTCCCTCAAATGCGCTACGCTTGGCTGACTCGCGGGAACAGTGGGCATCACGAACGAAGCAGCTCCACTCATCTCACGTGTCGGTAGGCGACCGTCTGTGGTCCATCGCACCCTACATGCGGCCGCTCGTGACGATTTTATCAGACACGCTCTCTTGGTACGGAGAAGACGAGCACGGCGGGCGCGTGCACGATCTCCTCGGTACGGGCTGCGATCCTTACATCAACGCCGTGCTCACGAGCGGCGAGAGCAGCGGGGAGCAGACCAAGTACTACGACTTCCACTGCCGGTCGAACCTCACGCGCGCCGTGCTGCCCTACGGCCTGGCCGAACATGACATCCACGACGTCATCAATTTGTTCCAGGTCACTGGGCTTGATGAGAAGGGCCGTTATTTCATGAACCCTTGCCCCGCTAGCCCTGGGGATTACATCGAGTTTTTGGCTGAACAAGACGTGCTTATGGCCCTTAGTATGCCCTGCCTACCCCCTAACCTCCTTTTCTAAGTTTTCTTCTTCTTTTATTTTCAATTTTAAAATAAGTTTATTTGAACCGATGCTATTTCATCGATCGCACTCGGGTTATTATCAGTTCGCGTCGTTGTTACCCTTTTAAATCTTGGTCCCGGTAAAGATAGTGCTGACAAGAAACCTATTCTCACACAGGTACGTGCCCGGGCGGCGACCTATCACTTTGGGGCTTCGGTGCCGCCAGCGAGAAGGAAATGGTAGAGTGCTGTCGGCCCCTGAAGGTCGAAGTATTCCGGCTCCAAGACGCGGGCCTACTAGAGAAAGGCGGGTGGAAGCCTGCCAAGCCATCGCCGTATCGAGGCATGCATGGTATGATGATACCCGAGGGCGAACACCAATCTAAGCCTTGATACGACACAGGTGAAGCTACGTAGTAAATTATTGGATAATTCCTGGTACGAGCTCTTTCACGCGCTTTGAAACCATGGTATATTTAAAATTATAACGCTTCGTGCAATCAATTAGTAACATATATATCAAATCCCCGGCCCCAGAGTTTACGCCGCTCTCATTATCTAAAACCACGATACTGGAGACGTCAACATCTATTGCCCACCTAGCTTTTCAAATAAGTCCTCTAAATAATCCTTTAAAGACTCATTCGCTCCGTTAAAAGCTACCATGTTATTCGGGGACATAGCATTCGTGACGATGTCCTTGGTGGCGAGCTCCTGCATCCGCTTGCACAGGGCAATAGGATCACGATCACCCTCAAGGCCCAACAGGTAAGCGCCGAGGCCTGCAATATGCGGCGCAGCCATCGACGTGCCCGATAGCATGGCGGTGGAGCCGTTGTTGTAAGTCGATATGACATCGACGCCAGGGGCGAACAGGTCGATGCCGTTACCATAGTTGGAGAAGGACGCCCGTGCGTCGTCCTTCGCGCTCGCGGCTATGGAGCACACTGTTGGGTATTGAGCAGGCGAGAAAAACTCCACAGGCGTCTGGGAGTTGCCGGCGGCCGCGGCGATGAAAAGACCCTCCTCTACTGCGGCACCTGCGGCGAGACTCATAGTGGAGTTACCGATTGATATGGCTCCGAGGGATATGTTTGCAACAGATTTATTGAGGCCTGAGAATGGCGTTAGAAAGACACTATTTTTATAAAGTGACTATGATATATGAACAATTAGTTCGCTTACGGTTATTTGACTTGGCATCATTCACTACCCATTGTATGCCCGCGATAATCTGGCTGATCGGCCCCGAACCAGCCGCATTCAAGACCTTGACGGCGATGAGGTTGGTTTTCTTAGCCACGCCGTACGTTTTGGATCCGGCGATGCCCGCAACGTGCGTGCCGTGCCCGTTCTCGTCGACTGTAGGTTTGGCGTCATTCGCAACGAAGCTGGGACCCCAACTAGCGCGGCCCTCGAACTCCGGGTGGTCGACGAATATACCCGAGTCGATGATGTAGGTGTACGTCCCTTCACCCGCACTGTCGTCGTATATATAGTTGCTAGTATTCGGTTCTCTGCTCGAAATCCTGGCCAGGCCCCAAGGAGAGTTACTCTCCAATGCCGTCGATGCAGCTTCTACCATGATATCAGGCTCGATATAAGCAACCTAAGAAAGTCAGCCTCTATCACGACTCGCGAGCTTATCTTATGAAGTCCTCTGACGTGAATTTGAACTTACATCTTCTAACTGTGCAATCTTGTTTACCACCTTATCTGAAGTATCTATGGCGTAAGCGTTGAAACTGCCCATACTAAATGTATGCCGGGGAGCAACGAATGATTCGATCGTGAGATCCCTTTTCGTAATGGAGGCGTCATAGTTTTCTTTCATTACCACGATCCATTTCCCGGGGATTGCCTTTCCCTTTACCTCGAGTAGAGGGGCCGCTAGGACCAGAGGAGTGGCCAGGAGGAGACCGAATAACCTCATCTTAGCTTAGGAGGCACTTAAAGAACAAGACTCGACCTATGGGAAATGGATGAGATTGAAGGGCACCGGTAACACTAACTTAGAGTCATTAAAGCTAGACGAGGGAAACCGCTTTCTCTTGAACATCTCCAGCTGTGCCCTGGCTGCTCTATCATCACCTGGCTGGGCCAAAGCCCCTTGCTGTTCCCAATCACGCCCAGTCTCCACATCTAACATTTTCTCCTGTCGACTTATGTCAATTAGCCGATATGTATACTGTATAAGTCATTTGTCCATTCACGAGCAAGGCGGTCTACCGAGTATCTACACTATCTACAGTAGTGTACAAAGAACCACCTACTGTATTTGTCACAGTGGCGCCGCAAGAAATTCCGACCACTACCGACATTGCAGCCGCGAATCCAATGCTATGTACAGCATAGCACCACTCGAAACCCCCGTCGGCCAAGTTATGGGGAAAAGCTACGTAGAGAAATTGTAGGGCCCTGTGTAATGATGCCAAGATGCTAGGTTCCCCTCAATGCCGGGTGGCTACCAGGGGGCTTGTCGCGGTGATCTCAGCCTGAAGATAACTCTTTTGGGAATTCACAGGTGCTAAATTGCGAGTGATTCGTCGGTATCAAGCTATCTTTCCTGACGACCGTTTGCGCTTCCTTAGCTTCATCACGGGAGTGCGGCACGTCTCGTTAAGCAAGAGATAGACGGGCAGGGTCAGGCGATCTCGTTAGCCAATGTCTAGATGGGAAATGCAATGATCGTCAGGACACCCACCTCTCTGGAGGCACAGCATGATAGGTACCTACCCCAGCGATCAGGATTTTGCCGTTAAAGGCGCCGAGTTGTGAGTTGGATGCCGGCCGAATATCGAATCCTCCACACGATGATCACTCGTTCCTGGGGTTTTCTCTAATCCATCGTCGGAAAAAGCAACCGCCTCACATGTGAACAATCACGGCTCGGAGCATGTTGAACCGAGTGGAGTGTTTTGCAGTCATTAAAGCAAGAAGAGAGCTAGCGTGGGATAACTCTATATAGATTCAAGCACCTCGACTTTGGTAAATCATTCCCTCATAATTCAGATTTGACTTGTAACTAACTCGAGATTGATACAATACCACACCTAATCGCGCGCACGATGAAGGTAGATATGCCGGAAATCTAATCTGGTTAATTTTGTGTGAAGAGAATAGGTAGTACATGCCACCATCTGACGCCTTGGATGTTATCCCATGACCCACGCAATGCGGGTACACCCGCAACCCCTATCGAGATTGACCTCCGGCTACGAATCCATCGTCACCGTGGAGGATTCAAACAGTATCCGCAAGCTTATCAAACCATCGGCAACATGTACCGAGTGTAATAACGCCACATCCAGAATTGACGGTATTCGGCACACCAATGAGACATACCTAGGTTGCCCAACGCAGAGCGCGCTTTAGTTAGACCAAATTGGTTGGCATGATATTTATCTACTCTTATCTTACTCGGTCCTAGGGGAAGTGGGGAGGAAATGCCTGAGCCTCTAAGTGCATCATGAAGATGTGTTAGCTGTACAACGAAGCAAAACCTTGGCGGTTAAATAAAGTGCTTTCTCCCTTCTCGTGTTGGGCGTTGGTTCGAGTTGAGCTTGGCAATATCTAAAGATCTAATGGAAGCTATACGCTCTTTACACAACGTCGAGATACCCAAAAATAATTTCAAGGTAAGACTCAATCCCCTTGCTCTCTTGGTGGGGAATGTTCAATGTTACCTTTCTAACTGCACGTGAGCCCTCTCCTTGGTTCTAAGTCCCATTATCAGTGAATATTGTCTTGGCAGCCTCTGACATGCGTCATGGCGGGACCCTGGGAGACGATTTTTTATGAACAGAGCAAACCTGAACTCTCTCTTGATAGTCCAATCACCGAATAAAATTCATGTGACAGCCTAGGCGTTGTTGCATTCACGTCACAAAATTGTTTGCCCAGCTAGACCAAGAAATCTAAACCCTCCATAATCCCATCCCATACGAGCATGACATATAGCAACCAGTACTAATTGTATTAGTCTAAGTAAGAGAATGTTATCACAAGTGTTTGCTCATAACTGACCAACGTCAAGTATTGGCGACAAATGCATTACCACACCACGCGACGAACGCGACAAGACCTACCTGTTTATGTTGATCGGGCTTCGGTTGCTTTAGTTCGCCTCGCCTAATCGCGGGTTTTGGAGTCTTGAGCAGTCATTTCAACGACCCCTGCACCGATGGAGTAGACGACGGCGACAGAAGACTAGGCGACGTTACGTCTTATACGATTCCGTTTTCTCACTTTGGTCGCGTTTATGGTCACATTGCCCTCCAATTCAAAGGCGACATTCGCTCTGCTCTCCGATGCCTTATGGAACAAATAGACGAAGGCGATTTTAAAATAATGTTAGTATGGCTAGGGTGACGTTACGAAGGGCCGAATATATGAGCATGCCAGAACTAGAGTATTGGCCGGCTTCGATCGCGTGACCGGATGTCTAGGGTGAGTTAGACGTGAAGAGGACAACTGAAGCGACAAGACGCTCATATACCGAAATACTAGTGGTAGGTGTTGAGAGCTCGACATTTTGCTCTAGTTGTATGTTCTTCCAGCACCGCTGCGATTATTAGTTTTGCGTGACTATAGACTTGTAGATACCATAGCCATGCCATATAGCCCCTAACAACGCTCTCGGCTAGGGTCCTCGTTACCCTCCTAGATCGAAATCCTCTGGCGAGGCACAATGACTCAAGCCATACTTTCTCTATTAGATACAACATTTTGCCAACTTAGATAGTACCTATTAGGATTAGAGTTTCGGTGCAGAGTCAACAACGGGTACTTCCCGTGGCGGATTCGCCGATATACGAACATAGTGTACGGGATCTCGATACCATTAGCGAATATGATGGCACCATCACATATCGTATAGTAACCGCCATCACAACACTTCACCTCCACGAGTAACAAATATCATAAAATTCTTAGATCTGTGTAGCTCTGTCAACCAAAAAGGGGATGAAAGAGTAGTAGGTAGTGAAAAGGAGGCTCTCTTCCCAGTGAGAATCACAATTCCCCAATCGCGAGGAGGAAAGGAAATAGATGTCGATAGGCCTTGGATAAGTGGCTCGATGCTGATGCTACAATAGTTCCCAATCCTCACACTCAGCACTCACCATGCGCTACATGGTCATTCTCAATACCTCGTCTTGCAAAACGTTTCTACTTTCAGCGTCCTCGTCCCTATTATCACTACCCCATATGATATTCTTCTCGTTGAAACGATGACCGAATGTCATGTTTCCCTCTATAACACAAGCACTGCCCGCGGCCTCCATACCCTTACCACGCTCATAGCATGTACCGTCGTCACGGTCCTTAGTTCCTTGAGACAGGCATTGCAGTTGACGAATGCATTTTATTGCGCATTGCACTACAGTCGAGTTGGAGTAATAACGCTTAAGGGCATGTTTTGATATGCACAGCGCTTGCCATGTGCGCCGATCATGATATTCGATGCTAGACTAGTCTACCACCAAGATCGCATTTCCGGAAACCTGCGAGACAGAGGCGAAGTTGGGATACATTTAGATGCCCCACAGCTCGTAGACGTCGCTTGTCCCAACACGTACTCTTTTGCCGCATACACAGAATTTATTTTGAAAGTGAAAAATGCTCTGCTCTTACTATCGCGCGACAAGGAGATCGTGTACCGCATTGCCGAGGCACCTCCTCCACCGGGAACCGCCTCTTTAAGATCCCAAACTTTTCCCGGGACACTCTATACAAGCGCATCTTCGCTGATTTTGAGCCTTTCTAACATTGCAAAGATGAAATGCAGATGAGCCTCGCTGGGATTTGCAAAGTCGATTGTAGGCAGGATTATAGGGCATTATAAACAGGTGACAAATCATGTAACTTGGCACTATGGCGGAGTGGTTAACGCGCAGCCCTGCTAAGGCTGTTCCTTCGGGAGCAGGAGTTCGAATCTCCTTGGTGTCGTCTTTTTATCCTTTTTTTGGTTCTTGTTAAAAAGAAATTCAGTGTGTTATAGGATATATGACAAGCTCAATTTTATTGCCTACAGTTCACGTTTGGCGGCATTCTTCGGAGCAGAAAGCGGCACTGATCCGAGGCAGTTTGCCGCCTCACCACTGCGTCCTCAACCAGGCTAATCACTCTGTAACGCCATCGTTGCCTCAGAACGTCGGTCTCATGTAGCATTGATGTTTTTAAGAAGACGATGTTTAAATTACAGTTTTGTAGGCAATGGGAGTGACTGTCTCGGGAGTATTCCTAGCTGGTAAGAGGATTGTTGCGCTATAGCGCTAGGCTGGCTGTTACTTAACATTCCTCCCCAAATTTCTTCATTTGTAATGATTTCTAACAAAAATAAAAAAATGTTACTAAACATATACAACATCAAAAAGAAGAACCGACACCAAGGAGATTCGAACTCCTGCTCCCGAAGGAACAGCCTTAGCAGGGCTGCGCGTTAACCACTCCGCCATAGTGCCGTGTTGTGATAACTGCTATTGAGTTGTCAATGGGCATGGCTTTACGCCTTATCACGGCTCTGCACACTTGCCCGTGTGAAAGTACGACTCGCAGTAGCCTTGCAGCCTCATTATCGTGACAAGCTATCAATAAGTGGCAAACCGGGGCTCAGCTAACCTACCTAGACAGGCGGCCCGAAGTTTGCCCTGCCTCATTACAATGTCATGATGGTTACAGTAGATCTATTTCCGGGTCTCAAAGACCTCAAAGGCTCGAAGGCTTTTATGTAGTCTTCAACATTTGTATGAAAATGGAGTCATGGCGACAATAGATCCGAGTCTCTTTAATCGTGTCTATAGTTATTGTTTCCTAATTTTTAGGAACTACTAATTTCTGTATCTTTCGAAAGAGTGACTAGCTAGAACTTCTGGAGGAAAAAATCTGCCAACAAAACTCTACGTTTGTTGCTAGTAGCTGCATTCATGATCAAAATCACTCCCGTCCTTGCTATTCTTAGCGCCGCCGTGACGTAAACCAACGCTGCGACAATTCACAGTCTCGGATTCTAATATAGGAAACATTTCGATGTCTCAGTCGTTGCAATTTAGCCCTTGACGCAGTATGAGACATACTAACCGCAACCGACAGCAATGGGTAAGGCAAGTCGGTATTTCGCAGTCGCCGGCTTGCCGATAATATCTACGTTTATATATCTATAGACATAGAATTCCCTGTGTCATTCCCGAATGCCATTCAGAGGAAAAGCTAAAGGAACCTTGGCACCTAGAAGGATACTCATAATTCGAGTCCCCTAGTATACCAACTTTTGTTATTGTGTGTGTGTATAGACAACGGCCTCGCACCAAAAACACCATTATCATTTGTGAGGAACTCCGGTGAGGGCCACTTCAGCAAAAAAGAAAGCCCCCGTGTGCTACGGATTCAATTAGAATACACTGGGCAAGTGATATATATATGAACGGCGTAGAATTACCTGTGGCGGCTATATAACAACTGTTTGGGGGAAGGGGGGGGGGAAATAAGTAGTAGAGTTTTGCTGTAGCTTCTTCAGTAGTCTTACGGCGGCGTGCTATGGTAACCCTTATGAAAATTCAACACAACCACTGCCCACCAACTCAAGCCCTACATAACGATGTCTATCAAATCAACTCAATAACCTAGAGCGTACTCCGGGGCGTACCATATGACTCCGACTCCCGTCCCTTAAAAAGGCTGTCATCGCAATTCGTTTGAGTTAACAAGTTAAATGGGTGTGGTATTCTAGAGACACGTTAGACAAACTTGAATTAAGTCGCTATTAACGCTTCATCACCACCCTACCAAGCAAGTATCATTAGAATATACCTCTACTACATGTGATGCTATATCCCACATCATAGAATCATATCGCCTAAGCTGTTCATACACTCTTATACTATAAACTTTCCGGGGAACCTGAAAAGATACTCTTCAGATGTGACAGGGGTTAACAGCATAGTATAAAAGTTTAAGCTCAAGGTACGACTCATTCAAACGATACATAAAATATCACTGTTGTGAATAGTACTGGTATCACGTGAAGAAAATTAGGTCATCATTTGCACAAACTATGCGAATGCCTCTCATGTAGAATTTACGGAGGAAAAGGGTAGGGAGATCTAGTTTTCCGTATATCCATCAACCATCGGAATCTATTCCGATGCGGTGATATCCTCTTCCAACCATATTCCGACATTTTCATTTAATACCAGCTGAACATATCGAGACTGACTTGTCCAAGCAACTCATATCAAGCAATCAAGCGGATCGTAATACCCTCCCGCCGATTTTGTAAATCACGCGACTCCGAAAGACAATGGTATCTTGTGGTAACCGTAGGACCAAGAAACCAAACTGGATTTGCTAGGGATTGCACAGCCAACCCTAGGTGGGTATTATACGTCGAAAAAAAGGAAGCTTAGTATTCGGCCTCGGTCTCATCAGGCTCGAAGCTATCGGCCGCGACCTCCTCATAATCCTTCTCAAGAGCAGCAAGATCCTCACGGGCCTCAGAGAACTCGCCTTCCTCCATACCTTCACCCACGTACCAGTGAACGAAAGCTCGCTTGCTGTACATGAGATCAAACTTGTAGTCCAAGCGAGACCAAGCCTCGGCGATTGCCGTCGTGTTGGACAACATGGAAACGGAGCGGTCAACTGAAGCAAGGCCGCCATCGGCAGGGGAAGCTGTTGGCACAGCCATGGGCTTCTGGTAGTTGATGCCTAGTTTGAAACCAGTCGGGCACCACTCGACAAGGTTGAAGGAGGCCTTGGCCTTTAGAGCAGCAATGGCGGCGTTGCAGTCACGAGGAACAACATCACCACGGTATAGAAGAGCGACGGCCATGTACTTTCCTTTTCGAGGATCGCAGACAACCATCTGGTTGTTGGGCTCGAAGCCTGCAAGATATGTTAGAAAGACCAAAGTATTGGAAAGATTAAAAAGTAGGGGACTCACATTGGAAGGTAAGATCGTGGACCTTGAAGCTCTCGTGTGCACTCTTGGCGGCGGAAACAACAGGGGCGTAGCTGATGAGAGGGTAGTGAATACGTGGGTAGGGGACCAAATTGGTCTGGAATTCGTTGAGATCAACATTGAGGGCGCCGTCGAAACGCAGAGACGAGGTGATGGAGCTGACAACCTGAGCAATCAGACGGTTCAGGTGCTCGTAACTTGGACGGGGGATATCCAGGTTGCGCCGGCAGATATCGTATACAGCCTCGTTATCGACCAGGAAAGTACAATCAGAGTTCTCGATAGTGCTGTGAGTCGATAGAACAGCGTTGTAGGGCTCTACAACAGCAGTTGAGACCCGAGGAGCAGGGTACACGGCGAATTCAAGCTTGCACTTCTTGCCGTAGTCGGTCGACAGACGCTCAAGCAGAAGAGCGCCAAAACCAGAACCGGTACCACCACCGAAAGAGTGAAAGATCAAGAAACCTTGGAGAGAGTTGCAGTTGTCTGTTAAGATATGTTAGCAGATAAACAAGATAATTGTCTTTTGAGGAATTTATATAAATAAGCCTTACCAACAACGCGACGAATTCTGTCCACGGTGCTGTCCATCATCTCTTTGCCAATGGTGTAGTGACCGCGGGCGTAGTTGTTGGCAGCATCCTCCTTGCCGCTGACTAGAAGCTCGGGGTGGAAGAGCGAACGGTAGCCACCGGTTCGGATCTCGTCAATGGGTGAAGGGTCCAAATCGACGAAGAGGGAACGGGGCACGTATTTGCCGCCGCTAGTCTCGGTGAAGAAGGTTTCGTAGGAGCCGCCGTCAGGGACGTCCTTCGCATTGGGATCAGGGCGACCATCAGGCCCGAGACCATGCTCGAGAAGATACCTGGAGGATGCCAGTTAGGCGTGTATGGTCTTTGACGAGATGTTGCGTATGAGTGAGGCGGTGTAAGACTTACAGCTCCCAAGCGCTGTTTCCGAGCTGGGTACCAGCCTGGCCCAAGTGAAGATGGAGGATCTACGAAATAGAGTGTTAGATTCAGCTTCATCACTGGGAGTAGGCATAGTTTTGGGAGAGCAATGGCTAGGAATGATGGTAACGGTGCTGGTAACCTTGGCTCTTGAGATGCTCTCAGGAGCACCCTGGCACAATGAGACGGCTCCTTGTCGGTAGTAAAGATGCTAGATGGAGGCTGTTCAAAGGATGCTGGGTCGACAGATACTCACCTCGCCCTTCATTGTGAATTTTGTGTGCCGCAATGGCGAGGAATGGAAGTAGGATATAGGAGGACGGGAAAAGAAATGGAAAGGAAGTTGAAACTGGAGAAGAGGTGTAGGTTATCGGGGGAATGCGCACAGCGCCTCTAGTGTGGACTAGGCTAGGTAGGGAGTAGCTATCTAGTGGCGTACTAGGTTACTAGGTGAGTTACCCAGGAAGGAGGTAGGATAGACTAGGTGTTGGGGGAGTGAACAAAAGGAGGTGTGTGTGGTGGTGGTGCTGCAGTGCAGTCTTGGTGGGTTAGTTGTTCGTTTTATTGTGTGGATCTTGAATGAACTGGATTGGATATTCTTCAACACTCAACTGCACAAGAACTGCAACCCAGTAACGGTATACTACACTACACCATCTACCCCCCTTACCAGGTAAGTAGACAGTAAGGGCATTAAGTAAGGTACGGTACCTGGCTGTATACAAGGTGGTATATAAAGTGTGTAGTATACTATAGTATATACGCTTGACAACTGGCTGGCACTAATGCCTGCATGTGAGGGGAGATAGAGTGCACTATAACAGAGGGGCGGGGGAGCTGTGGTTCAGGGGTTGGGCATGATAGCCCATCTTGATTGGCCACTTACAGGGGCTTTCTAGATTGACGTGGTAGATGGGAGGGGGTGGGAGGGGCCGTGGGTAATGTTAGAGATGAAGTCGCACTTCGACCGCCATTACGCTCTGCTAGCTCTATTCACTCTCTTGCGTACTGTACATGTTGCTTCATCCTGCTACCGTTTTGCTGCATGGTACTTCAACCTAAACAAATGAAGCTGTCCAAGGGGCTCCATCTTCACACACCGCTTTACCAACCAACGCGTTGGCGCAACAGGGGTCTTGCCGCTTCCCACCACTAGCGTCACAGTCCACAAATCTACATCTGTAGATTGATGGATGGAACTAGCCATTTCAATCTTGCATCATCATGCCAGATGGGTGGCCATCGTGGTAGTGATGAGGTAAAATGGCCAAAATACTGAGATCTTGGAGTCTTGAGACATAATATTGAATTTTCATTGTCTTGGAGCAATATGAACATACGACAGTAGTAGGTAAACCTAAGTGGCCATGTACTAGTGTAATCTAAATAGGTAGCTTCAAGTCTAGTTTAGGAACTTTGGGTAAAAACCATCCCAAAAAGGCAATCTGCTCAAGGGTCCATCGCTTTTTTTTTTGAATTGCCTGGGTACTGTACACTATACATAGCACACCACGGTACTCCGTCCATCTCATCACCAAAAGACGCCAGAGGAACCGTCTCCGGACACCGCCATCGCCTCCTGCGGCGCTGCTTCACCAAAAAGCAAAGTTCTTTGGATGAGCGCGTTATGGAATCGCTCGCGGCAATGCCTCTCCCGAGGTAGCTTGTTTCCGCAACGAATTTCTCTCACAGCCCGACTGACACCACGGCAAGCACACCTGCAGCCTCATCTTCCGTCTCGCCAGACCCGACGCGAGCTCTTGACGCTGGCCATCGAGACATCCTGCGACGACACCTGCGTCGCCATCCTAGAGAAAAGCAAGACGGGCGCCGCCCGCCTTCATTTCAACGAGAAGATCACATCGGACAACCGAGCCTTCCGCGGCGTCCACCCGCTCACGGCCGTCGTCTCACATACCGAGAACCTAGCACCGCTGATTCAAAAAGCCCTGCGATCCCTGCCTGATGCAACATGCGCCGAAGAAGGCAACCGTGCCAAAGCCCTTTCAGTCGACGGGCACCCACGCTTGCGGCCCGACTTCGTGTCGGTGACGCGGGGCCCGGGCATGACGTCGAATCTCGCAACGGGGTTGAACCATGCAAAAGGGCTAGCAGTGGCGTGGGACGTGCCGCTGCTCGCGGTAAACCACATGCAAGCGCACGCCCTCACGCCACGACTCGTCCGAGCCCTCGAGAAGCAGGAAGCAAACCCACCCCAAGGCCCAACGACCGAGGCTGCCGGGAATCAGAACCTCTACAGCCCTCAGTTCCCATTCCTTTCGCTCCTCGTATCCGGCGGACACACGATGCTAGTGCATTCGCAGTCCCTCAACGAGCACGCTGTCCTCGCCAACGCGCTGAACATCGCCGTGGGCGACATGATGGACAAGTGCGCGCGGATGATCGTGCCCACAGAGGTGCTTTCTGCCGAGGACTCCGCGTCCGGTATGTACGGGCCCGTGTTCGAGGAGTTCGCCTTCCCCGGCTCCAGGGCATCAACACGCTACGAGTACAACTACGTGCCTCCCGCCCGTCGCGCAGACGAGATCAAAACCTTCGATTCGGGGCATGGCTGGATATTGACGCCGCCTCTTGCCCGCATGGGCAAGACCGCGGCAGCCACGTTCGAGTTCGCGGGCTTGAACGGGCAAATACAAAAATTAATGGCAGAGCGCCCGGATATGGATGTTGAGATGCGTAGGGTCTTAGCACGGGCGGCCATGACGCTAGTCTTCGAACACCTAACAGGTCGTCTCGTATTCGCCTTGCAGAGCGACAGTGAAAAGTCTACAGACAACGCGTCTAGCACGGAGACGGAAGGGCGGGGTGGAATCAAGACCATCGTCCTTTCAGGCGGTGTGGCGAGCAACAAGTTCCTCCGGCACGTCGTGCGCAAGATGCTCGATGCCCGGGGCTACGCGGATGTGGAGGTAGTGGCGCCGCCCGTGTCTCTGTGCACCGACAACGCGGCCATGATCGCGTGGACCGGGATGGAGATGTACGAGGACGGCTGGCGTAGCGATCTCAGCGTCCTGACCCTCCGCAAATGGCCGCTGGACCCTAACGCCGAAGGCGGAGGCATACTAGGTGCCGGTGGTTGGTATAAGGTACTCATGGCTAAGTCATAGATTTGTATATAAACATGTAGTAATAGTGTAGATATATGTATTTGGTATGAGACGTCATGATACCTAGGACTAGAATGGCATAGCTACGAATAAGCTCGGGAAAGAGAACATGGATAACGAGAATCAATGCCTTCCGAGTCCCCAGGTAGGACGAAGCCCCCCTGCGTCTTCTGTGGTGATTGTACACGTGCATAGTAAAATGTCACTGTCTATCAAGCTTCGATATCTTTCGTTTCCTTCCTTGCTACCTTGCTGCCCGCAATACCTGCCCGCTTCTGATATCGCAAACAGCACACACAAGCGGCCGATCTAAGTTCATATGAAACCGATGGCCCAGGTAGACTCCATAAAAGCTCAGTTCAACACGGAATCTAGACTTTTACTCCAGTGAACTCGTGACATTCGTGAACTCGCCCTTCTCGAGCTTCGTCTTCCAGAAGATGGGGTTCGTGTCGTTGAAGCCATGCTTGACCCAGCCATCCTCTTTAACATGGTACAGGTTGATATAACCACCCGAGTAGGCATCGCGGTGGGTGGCGGCGAGGATGGAGCGGCGGCCGAGCTCGAGGGCCTCCTCCTCGGAGAGGTCGTACCGGTACTCGGCGTCCAGGACACCGTAGGCGAAGGTCTGACCCGAGCCGACGCAGAACAGGTTCCCCGCGAGCCGCGTGCCGTCCGAGTCGATGTAGTAGAGTGCGGGGCCCTCCTCGGGCGTCACGCCGGCGCACATGGTGCCCATCGACAGGCCCATGCCCTTGTACTGGTAGACGAGGTTGGCGAGGATCTTGGACGCCGCGGCCACGCTGATGCGCCGCTTGTGCCGCAGCTCGTGCAGACGGCACTGCATGCCCAGCCACGCCAGCCAGTACTGGCAGTCGGCGGCGCCGCCGGCCATGGTGCCCAGCAGGCAGCTGTTGATCTCGATTACTTTCTTCACCGTCTGCGAGGCGATCCAGTTGCCCGCCGTGGCACGCGAGTCCGTCGCCACGATGATGCCGTCCTTGAATCGGAATGCTAGCGTCGTCGTGCCGTGAGCGATCTTGATTGGGCAGTTGGGGTTCGACCGGTCGTCTGTGGCGGCTCGGAGCCAGGCGGAGGGCTGATAGAGGGAGAAAGACATGGTTAGCTAGGGATCTACTTGTCTAATGGGCCTGTATAGTATAGAGCAACAGGAATGAATAGGTATGTAGAAGAAGTAAATGTAATGACTGTATGTATGCGGACTCAACCAACTACCCGGTTGGACTTACCTGTGCTACTGGAGGCATGGCAAACCTGACCGACAAGCTCGGCGTAACGTCATTCTGGAAGTCGTCGTATTGGTCGTCGGAAAGCGTCTCATTCTGGAAGGCCGCGGGACGGCTGTAGCGGGCGACGAGACTATCCATCTCAAACGGGCGGAAGGTGGGAGAGACGAGGCGGTGGAAAGGAGATGCAACGACGGTTGTATGCACTAACGATCTCTCAAATTACGTATGAGGAGATATTGTTCACTTGTTTGGGGCTTTTTTTCTCTGCACAAGAGAATGATGGGGGGTGGTTGTCATGGGTAGCTAGGAATGGACGGAGGTTGAGGATGATTGACGTTGCTATCTACGATGGCCAGGGCAGGCAGCTGGCCTCACGCGTCAGTACCTCAAGTACCTTGCCGTAGGTAGCAGCTTGTAGCAGCTTAGTGGAGAGAGCTTTGAGCCCCCGAGGTAGCTGCACAATTATGTAATCAATGTCTAATTGCATTACCAAGTTCTTGTCTAACTGCAGATTTATGCACACAGACAGGCATATCAATATATCTAGATACCCAGGCTAGGTACCTACCATAAATGTTTGTAGAGGTAATATTATTTCATCATTATCAGCTTTTCTCTTTCTCAATAAAACGTGCCAAAAATAAGATTGGAATGTTTAATACTTTATCTAAATTTAAGCATATATATACCATGTACTTATTCAAAATGTAACGTTTATTGGCATCGAAGCCTCCTCGCTAAGGTGTATATATACTTATAGATAAGGAACTTATTTATGTACAAGAGTATCATGGGCACGTTATAAGAGATGGTAGTTTTGGTTAATGCTGAAGCCGAATAATCAAACCCAGCAGTGTCTCTCTCTAATTAGGGCTTCTTTAATAGCTGTTATAGTACGGCGATGGCAAGATTAAAACACACTAGGACCCCGGTACTGCGTAGGAACCCCAAGGCCATATCTCCCCTGATATGGGCGGCTACCCCCAAAATCTCCCAGATTCGGTATCGTCGGCTCCCGGCTTATCGGGTCTGCATTAATGATGAGATTCTCCCGGCTTTGATTAGCGTTGAACGGGATGGTAGGCGTGAGCGATCTGCTCGGCGGTTGTACGTAACCGGAGCTCGTCCGCTCGGGTGACACACCCAGGTACCCGTCAGGCGATGAGCCGCGGGGGGAGACGCCACTAATCGGTCCATTGCTATCGCTGACCGTCACCCGTTTGGCAAACGGGAAAGCGGTATTGTCGTCAGCTTTAAGCCCTAGCAGCGAATTACGAGCATCGAGCGGTGTCAGGGTATCGCGCGACATCATCTTCTCTACAAAAGATGGGTGATTAGCATTGTGATTCGTTACGGTTCCGAGCAAGTTGGGGTGTTGCTGTTTCCATCAACTTACCCATTTCTTTTCTCCTCTTTTGATGAGGGTTTTGTTTGCAGAGGGAGATGATGGTGTTCCAGAGGATTAAAATGGCGAGTGTGACGGCAAGGGCGGATTGTACTGCGATTAGAACAACTCCGGCAACTGTCTGCGTCGTTTGCGCAATACCGAATTCCTCAACGAAGACCAGAATTAATACCACCGAGAGCACCCGAACAACCTGGATTGCGATGTTGATGACATTCCCAGACCTGCGCTCATAGGGACGGCTCCATAGCAACAAGATCAGGAAGAGTCCCTCAACAACGAGCGACGCGATACTTTGAGCCATCCCGTGGCCGTCTAGTACCGCTAGTACTGTACCCTTGGCAAACAGGTAGATAATAACCGGCATGAACACCCACCAGTATCCCTTCTTATACGACTCGTAAAAGAGAGAATACTTCCGCCAATATAGCTTGTCTTCGTAAAGGCTGGAGGTGTCTCCCTCTGCGTCCTTGAGCTTCCTCGCTGTGCTCCATATCTTCCACGAGAAGAAGACAAGAATACCAGTAAACAGGGCGAGTGTGACACCAGCGAGAACTTGAGCGGCCCACGAGTCTCCATTCGTGAACTGGAAAATGCAGTAAAGAACCCATACACCATAGAGCAGGAGGATCAGGGACGTGACAGCCCGCGCAATAGAACCCCAGTAGTGCTTGCGGAAGCCAGCCAGAGACTTGGGAAATCGTCCGAAAACAGCCCAAGCCTCCAAAATGACCTTTACTAAGAGAATGCTAACAATGATGGCTCCGATCACTATAGCGACAATCTCAAGAACCGTCATAAACGTATTCGACTCAGGGACCGCAAGTGTATTGACGAACCCCTGAATCCCAGAAACAGCAGTACGGATTGAGGATTCCGTCGGGCTGGCATCATCACCACCTGTAACCGTCGAGTTGACTTGAGTATCGATCTCTCGAAGTGCTAGAGATGCGAAATCTTTAAATGCACGTTTGAACAAGGTGCCATTAGCGCTCGACGTCGAGCCGTCTGGGAAGACGAGTGTTGTCTTTTCGAGAAGCTCTACGCTATCCCTTGTGAGGTTGCCGCCGGTTCTTGCACGGAAGTTGTCGATACCGATTTGCATCGCTTTCCAGGGGATGAGGCCCGTCGAGAAGGCGAAATTTTTCGAGAAGCTCCGGTATACCTGAGGGTACTGCACCGACATCATGCCATTCAAAGCAAACCCGTGGAAAACACCGAAGACCTCACCAAACGATGGGCTGACTGTACCGACTCCCCCTACACTTGATCCCGCACCGGCCGCAGCTCCCGAAATCGCGGCACTAACGGCCGAGGCACCTCCTAGCACTAGGGCACCGGCAGCTACTCCAGCCGCAATATAAGAAACAGCTGGCACGTTAACCGTCTTGCCATTTGTCACCTCGGATTGAACGCAGCCGATTGTAGAGTTGTCATCCAGAGATTTAAGCTCGAGCTTGGCTTGGGCTGCAACGTCAGGAAGCTGAAAAGCAATTGCTGGAATTTTGTCAACAAACTCGGCAGGAATGGCTTGAGACCCATTAGCACCGAAGTGGCCCGGAGGTACTATAAATCGTTAGTAAGAGACCCAAGCATACATTAGGGGACGTTCCAATAGATTTACATACCAGGACATAGTTGTTGGACGAATGTCGCTGGAGAACAGGGGTTAAACTCGTTGCGATAGAATTCTTGACCGAATGCTGTTACTGTTAACCAGGCCGTGACATTCTGCTCTTTAGCGCTTGTGCCAGCAACGTTAAATGTGACCGTCTTATCAGCGTTGTTATACTTGATATCAACGTTGTCCACCGTAATATCGCTATTGTTGTTGCAATTGTTAAATCCACTGGTAACCAAAATATCTTCGCCGAGTACCCCAGTAGTTACGAGTGCTATCGCCCATATCGCAGCTTTCCGTACCGACCACGAATGCGATCCCACCATTTTTATTCTCCGACTCTAACACCGTTTTCCCGTTCTCATGTAAGAAAATCTGCTGTTTTGCTTGATAATCGAGAGTTGAAATACTGAGAAAGGCTAAAAACGAATGCTTCGAAATCGCCGAATGTACCGTAAAATCGACCAGGATTCGTAAAGGCACCTCAAATTCTGGAAAGGAAAAAAAAAGGAATGATCGTAATAAAGTCCTATGTGTTTCGTGTGAATTTTGCTTTCCAATCGTCCAGTGGGTCGTTGATGGGCTCTATGTCTAAGATAAATGGATCGAATATCGCTCGCTATGATGTAGACACCACAATACACAAAGAGTCGAAGGCGAAGTGAAAGCTCTCGTCAAGAAAGGCGTAGGTAGGAACTAGTAAATTCGAAAAAAGGAAATGGGCCGAGGATCAACCTGGAAAGAATGGAAGATGACAACGGTTGCTGTATGAAAGAAACAATGTACGACAATGACAAGAGACAAGAGACAAAACGAAGGGCAAAGACAATAAACGCAGGTTTGCAATATGGTTGTTATGACCGAAACAACTACGTAGGGTTACCAGCTAGCGCCAGAATGGACGAGGAGGTCGACGATGTAGGTAGGCTTAGGCAGGCTAGTGTAGATACCCAAGGTAGGGGTCGTATGCATCAGCGCGTAAGGTGAAACGAGTGGATAATATAAGTCTACTGTGAACGAAGGTAGAGTCCAAAAACACTACAAAAAGATAGGCTGGCCAAAGAAAAGAAAGACCATGCGCCGGGTGATTTAGTAGAGGTGGAAGAGTACATGCCAACGGTACAAAAGCAGAGAATTGGTTGGTGAAGAAGCAAAGTTGACAAACTGCACATCAGAAGAACGGTCAGATAGCACCCCTGATTTACAACTCGCCAGCAAGACAGCTCGTACATTGTTGTCGATCATCTGTCAAAGCTAGCCGTGGTTTGAACTAGGGTCCCAGGTGTCAACCCCTTCGTTACCCCATGCCTCGTCTATCACGGCCGTAGTTGGGAAAGACTGGCGTCAAATTCATCGTTGAGGTTGGATGCTGGGCTGGAGAAGCAATGCCAAGTCTCCAGTTTGATGGTCTCACCTATCAACCATCTAATACGAAACCTGCCAGCAACGGACCCCCAAACATGATTGGCTCCCAGGGACTCTCTTGAAGAACCCTAGCAAGGGTCATGGCGGGCCAGCCGCCTACATGGGCGCAAATTTAGTGGGACTGAGGCTTCCGAAACATGAATTTGATAATCCAGCCAGGTACACCCTAACCTACCTCCCTAACTATATGTACCTGCTATGACGATGCTTGACTTCCTAAGGTTGGTACTCAAGATACCATGAATACCACGATGGAAAATGAAAAATCGGCTGGTAGATTCTTATGAATCCTCATTTATTATCGGCGTTAAATTGGTAAGAACTTGAAACTTCTAGTCAGAGTTATAAGTTATCCAGCCAGGTTAGGTAAGGTACATGTCCTCCAGGTGGCGTTTCACTGGTCTTGGGCCGTATCTTACTGTAGGTACCTAATGTATAGAGCGTCCCCACCCCCCAAGGTGTTACAGAAGTGGCCGTTCACTTCCGTCGGCACAAATCTCGTGATGAATAATCCAGCCAAGCTACTAACCTACTACTGTAGTATAATAGTATAAGATGTATTGAAGTATTTAATCCAATTTGCCGTCGCGGGAGCCCAAGCTTTGCGGCAAGAATCTTGCGTCAAAGGGTTGCAACAGCAGGGGTTAATAGCCACGCTTCGCCCGCCATGACTGCCCTACACACTACTCTACACCCCTACACACCTTGTGTAATCCTCCATGCCAACATAGCCTGTAGGCTGGGAATTCGCTTACAGTAGTGTAGTGTATAGACTTACACATTTTAACGAGAATCCTTCTCAGATCTCGAAATAAATACACAGTCGGACTATTGCACTTCTCACTTGTATATAAAATTTCCTTTTCTTCGGCATCGACGGATGCACGTCCTTAATGAATAACTTAACAACCGCCAACTGCCCGTTCGCACATACACTATTAGACTTATACAATGACCCTGATCTACCGCGGATCATTGGGCTTCAATTTTAATACGGGTGGTTCCCTTCTTCTTCCAGATAGCGCAGACCTCAGTAATTAAGAAAGGCGAGGGACGAGCAATTTATCGAGCCCACCCATCAATGCCCCTCCCCCCAACAGAACAGGCCGGATAAATACCCCGCCGTCCTGACCCTTCGATGTGACGATGATAGCTTAACTGTCAAGAGACCAAGGCCAACTGAAACGTCTTGGGTGTTGTGCTGGCCGTGAACAAAAAAAAGGCGAAATGTACTTGAAACACGGAGCCGGCTTGTTCGCACGTAACTATATAGCATGGCGATAATCCAATCCCATATCACACGACATCAAACGATGCGTTCTACACATCTCGAACTTCTTGGTAGATAGTAATATAGCTAACTGTATTGTATTGTCGTAAAGGTATCGGCAAAATTAAGGAGGTACACATTCGTCACTAGAAATGCGACATCAAATTCATGCTATTTATCAAAGTTTCCATAAGTACGGCCGAATTTCCAATTACGTGTCGAATAATCCCCAGGTTGTTATGCCCCCGTCGAGATTCTTATTATCGATGACATCGTCACATGCTATTACCCTCCACTCAGTGTGCCCTATCATCGAGCAGGAATACTCTTCGTCTAATAGCCGTGTACCTCCATGGCTGTGCAAGTGGCTTGAAGAGGCGGTGTACCCCCATACTTATGTTATAGCCATCTAATCACAAGCTTTTGGAAAAGGACGGTATCATTCATTCTAAGCAACCGAGGCGGCACAGTCTGGCAAATGCCGAAGGTTGGTCATCCACATGTGTTATAAAATAGGTGTGGTGCGTGCAACCCTCCTACTTGTCTGCCTCGAGTCACAGGTGGCTGAGTCCAGTCGTCTGGGAACCAAAGTGAGGGAAAGTATGGAAGATATTGTTCTTCAGTGGTGATGATACTACACGAGACGTGGGTAGGTGGAAGATAATGTGCACGCCGCACCACACGATCAATGACGTAGCGAAAAAAGCTTCTATTGGAGGACGCATATACTCGTAAGCAACGAAGAAAACAAACTGAACTCCTAAAGCACCTTGCAAATAGCCCCCACCCTCTTTCCACGTGGTGTTGTGTCCCTGTCTTTTCGAATTATGTTTCCCTCCGGATTCATCGGTTTGTGTTTCTCGTCATCAAAACCGCGGATAACTTCTACTAAGTGAATCATTTTCTAAAAACGAACTTCGTGAGCCATTATCCAACATGATAGGTATCCGTATCCAAAACCCTCACTTTCGAGTGTGACACAAAGTGTAGCATCGACTGCTGATCATTGAAGCGAGGCTCCACGAGTAGGAGGAAAAGTTATGCAGGGCACTGTTGCTGACTGCCTTCAGCATATCATATCCGTCGCCCATCTTTCTGTTTCGTGAATTCCATCTATATATAAAAACCAAGGCACCACAGGGCATTCAAATTATGCACCTGGCCTCACTAAAGAAATTTGTGTTCGGGTATCACATGTCAATAACTGCCAACTCAAGGGCTAACCTGGCTGGGGATTTGGATAGGCGGGCCCGAGAACAACTCTTTTTCTTGTCCAAAAAATTTGTGACTAATAAACATGATCATGAGTCTTGAGGAATCTATGTTTAGGTTCTCGTTATGTGGTGGACCGCTAATATATATATTTCAAAACAGTAACGGCATTATCAAATTTGGCGTTGTCATCAAGGGTTGTAGAATTGGCCATTGTGGCCTAAGTGGGGAGAATGAGAGTAGGGCGATACCGATCCCTGATTACTACCATACTGCTCAACGTTGTGTAGGGTTGGGTTCCCTAAGTTCTGATAGCCCATACCTCCAGTTGGGTCTTGGATGCCAAGAGAATCGAATGCCGGAAACGGTTCGGTGTCCACCATGCCCAAAGCATAGGTGGTACCGGGCTGTCCAAACGTAGTCGTGGTTACCGGTAGCCCATGATACTGGACTTGAGGGCCGTATTGTGATTGCATCATCCTGTTACTTGCTTGAGGGGGTATGTCGTGGTATGGCTGCCCTGTCCGTTGTTGGGTATAGTACGTGTTCCCCATGGGTGCTTGGGGTATTGATGGGAAACCTAATGTATTTGCGTTGTTATAGTTAATTATGCCAGCGCTTGTCTGGGGAACTTGCGGGCTGAGGTCTTGGGGATCTGGTTTGATTGAAGGTGTTGGTGGGGGAATGCCAAAATGGCGTGGTGGAGGATCTTGGACAGGGCTAATGATGGTGTCGGGATCGAGCTGTTTCTTCATAACAAGCTCTACTACAGGAAGGCTAATTTGCTCCATGTGCTTGGCAAGATGAACCGTGAGCTTCTTCCAAGTGGGAAAAACCTTTCCACAGAATCGGCAGGGCTCTTCCGTTGGCTTCTTCTTTGTCTCCTCATGGCACTGTTCAACTTTTTGCCATGTGTGGTCAACTCCACCGGCCTTTTTAATGGCGGCTTTGGTCTTAACCTTGGGCTCGGTAAACTTGTGTTCGCGGACTAAATGCTGCAAAAAGTTGTCCCTTCTATAGCAAATGTGGCGACAGTCATCCACGTCACACGTCCACCACTCGAGATGACGGTGACCCTCATTCTCATGACGGACCCAATCGGCCTTTCGCTTGAACATCTTTGGGTCACGGCATCGGTCCCAAGTGCAGGTAAATGGTTGTACATCTTCGTGCACGTGCTTCGTCCAGTCGGAAGGTTTTTGGAACTTTTTAACAGTGAAGCATAGCGGGCATTCAAATTCAGCTGGTAGGGAAGTCGCAGGAGGCGGAGTGATCCCTTGCGGGAAGCTCTCTGCGTTGATACCCCCTTCATGTGGCGTTGCTTCTTCATCCGACGAAAGAGCCCTGGCCGACGATGGATCGGCCCCGCGATCACCGGCGCGGCTGTCCCAATACCTTACGGCTCCGCCAAGGGATCGGCAGAAAGATGCAGAAGGGCAATCTCTTTGATTGACCTGGTTCATATGCTTCTGCTTTGCTGTTAGAAGCTGTTTATAACGATTATGCATCTGATAAGCAATGCGGTCGACTATATAGCTATTGGGGTTGTCAACTCCATCAGTAGTTGCGAGGCTAGGGTTTATATCTAGGATATGGGCTCTAAAACCGTTGAGCGTTGGTTCGACGCTCTTTGTTGCCCTTTGCTCAACTTTTAGGTCGGCTTCATCCATGCAGTCATCCTCGTCGTCCTCTTCGTCCTCTGGGTCGATTTGAGGCCGTGATTGAGCTAGTTGTGCTACCGGTGGACCGCCTTGTTGCCTTAACAAGTTTATCAGATTAGGGTGCGACAGTTCAGCGCCAGATGCCTTAGGAAGTTCCGACTTGCTTCGCCGCCTTCCCCGATTATGGGGCACACTCAACGATGGAAATGGGCTTTTCGGTGAAGTAATAGTCGTCGCACTAATTGAGCCGCTGCGCGCATGGTGAGCACCAATAGCCGCGGCACTCGCGCCCATCTCGAGCAGAGCAGTATTTAAACTAGGGGTAGGCTGCTTCTTGCTGATAGCTCCGAGTCCCCAACTTGATGTGCGAGAAGGTGGCGCAAGGCTGTCTTTGGTGTCTCGTCGACCAACTGGATCGATTTCTTCTGGTGGCAGCTCACTCGCATTACTTCCCTTGCGCTTGCGATAACCACTGATACTTGTTTTTCGACTAATGCTAGTAACCCTTTGGAGGATACTCGGCCGGCGTGAGTGGCCTGAGTGACCGCCGATAGAGAGCTTTTTGAGAAAGTTTCCGCTAGTTATCCCCTCCATATCTACGACACTAGGCAAGCTTCGTCGACGTGTCCCCCAGGTCGCCGCCTTGGACACAATAGAGGCATTATCGTGGCATTGACGCCAAAATCTGTCGATGGCGGCCTGTGACGTCTCCGGCTGATAACGTCTATCCTCAGATTGAATAGCATGGATAGTCGGCGCGTCTCCCCAGGTGCGAAGGCCTCGCATAAGATCAAAGTCCGTCTCGGTGATAGGCCCACCTTGACCGTTGACAATAAAGTAAGTTTGTCCTTCTATGGGCTTGTTCTCTGTTGTATGGCCGAGTGGAACCTCACCAGTTGGAATATTATCATGGTCGTCATCTAGCACAGTTGCGAATCTCGCGTCTGGTCCTTGCTCGCGGATACTGGGGATTTCGCCGATATTGCCAGTCGATTGGGATATCCAAGCGTCGACTTCCCGGTTTTTCTCCTCTCGCTCACGCCGTGCCGCTTGTTGATTAAGGCTGGGTACTTCTTCTGATGGCCGCTCCCCAGGGGCAAGGCCGCGATGTCCAGTATTTATATTAGGCATCCAGTCCCCACCAGTACCACGAGCTATAGGTACAAGGCTTTCGTAGGGTTGCTCACTAGCTAGGTCCCCGGCAATGCTGCGAGAAGGCCTTACTGTGCGGGGACTCTCCGCGCCTGCCGCAAACGATCTCTCTACGCCTTGAATCGGGGGACCATCTTCTTTACCCCACATGGAAACTGTCACTCGAGGGCTTTGAGTTGCCATCGCCAACGCAGCCTGTGCGGGGCTTTCGCTACTTGACCAGCTACCACGGTTTGTATTTGGCGTTAGTTGAGGATCCGATTGACTGGAATCGACTGAGTCGACCGAGTATTCTTGCTGCGACAGATAATGACTTTTCACATCAGGATCTTGCGTGCCATCAGTGGTTTTTTTGCTTGGTGGCTGGAAAGTTTGAGCCGGGATAGAGGGCGTTGGTTCAGGACTCGGTAAGTTAGTGTAGCAGCTACCATTGCCTGGCGGCTGGACGGGGACGAACCAGTCCTCACGAAGTATGTCCTCGCCGAGTACGTCGTCAAAGTTGGCACCAAAGTATGGGTCGCCGGCGTTCTCGCCGCTAGCAAAGAGATCGCTAGGTTGATAGCATTTGGCGGTCGATAGGGTATCGGCAGGCGTATTTGAATTTAGTGACGGCGAGGCTGAGTTACTATGAGCATGTGAAGAGTAAGGCGACAGCAAATTGGACTCGGGTGTGCTGGGGCCGTGGTGAGAGTGTTTGGGTTGACTGTCGACACGGCGAGGTGGTTGATTGTAGTTGCTGGAGTAGTCACTTAGGTCGTGAAGCGACGCGGGGGATATGGTATACATGGAAGACATGGCCGAGGCTCTTAGTGGGGTGAATAATTGACAGATATATGAATTGGATGGCACTACGATCGCCCAGGTCCTCTGATTGCGGTCAAGGGAAGATCATAGTCCGCCCAGGGCTCGGAGCGGCACAGGTAAATGGTAAAGCGCGCGCCAAAACTATTATGCGCGGACCTAGGAGATTGAGTCTAGAAAATGGATTTCGTGTCGTGAGGAAGTATGTGTATTGTCGCGAGTTTCTGGTAAATTTTGAAGCACAAGTCTTGATCTCAATCTGTTGTTGGAAGATTTCGACTGATCGATGAATGTAGTGGATGAAGCTGAGATGACCAACCTCAAAGTGAGAGGGGCTGCGCTGAACCTGGATCAAGGCTACGGGCGCTTATTGCCAGAGTGGAGTGAGTTGCTCGGTTCACGGGCTGAATGTGGAAATACTAACTAAACTAGAGAGGTATGAACCAATCTCTAGACGACAAGGAGACAAATCAATATGCGCATGGTAAGGGAACGAGGCCGTGCAAGATGCTTTGGTATGGAATTGGCAAGTGTGGCCTGGTTCTCGCAGCAGAATACCGGGTGGGAGAGACGCACAGAATGTGGCAGAGACGAGGAGGCTTGACGAGGTGTACTGAGAGGCAGACACGAAATAGAGGCTACACTAGGCGGGCGGATCACTTGGCAGCATGGCCTCGGTCATGGAATAGTGTTCGCGCACCACGATGGCCTTGGGACCGAGCAGAATCGATCACCCTAGACGCGGCGTTGATTGGTCTGTTAGCATGGCATCGCCAATCGTTGTAATCACCCACTCTGTCATAATAACCACTCGTTAGGCATTCTTGCTTCTTGCTCAGCCCCGGGAGAAGCGAGTCCCCACTCAGGAACACACGCTCACCATCATTACAACACTGGACTGGACTCCTGCACGGGCCTTCGTAAGGCATTCTCATACATCCATATGCTGTCGCCCATTTTATGTACCTCCCTATACATATACCAGATACAGTACCTACATAGTAGTGTAGTGTAGACTAATAAATGGCCCATGGGGATGGGATGACAATGCCTGTCTCTACACCACCGCAGATGTTGCATATTGCACGGGAGCGGGCTCTTCTCGTGGCAGTACTCGAACTTGATGTCACCGACGTCTCAAATAAGCAGGTTGATCATCCGGGAAAGTGGGAGGAATCCCTGACAATGCTCACGATTGAGTACACTACCCTGTGCAGTGCCCAGTGTACCTAGGTATGCGTGCTGGTATTAGGTACTGTGTATGAGGGTATGAGAGTATGAGAAGTTGGTACGGATTGAGAATTCTGTGTCTCGTCTTGCGCCGTTCTAAGTGGCTGGAATATGTAAACTGGTTGGTGTCCGATTGGACAAATTAGCCATCCTGTTCTGGTACCGTAGCACGAGCTGAAAACACCCCCGAGCGTCTCCAAAGATCAGCTTTCGTCACTCACAATAGTGTCTCAGGAACACGCACCCCTTGCTTGTTACTACAGTCGACCACCGGACGTTTTAACCTTGAGTCTCGAGATAAAATATAGGAATCCATACCTCGTCTCACGTCTATTATTCTACACTGGTGTAGGTATTCGGCGGCATTCACCGGAGCGCGAGCATCGGTTCCTTCGCAGAGACGCTTGGATGTAATGGAGAAATACTAACCCGACAAGCAACTATGTGTAAGACGCAGTGTATACATGGTACATAACTTCAAACAAGCTTAGTAGGCATTCGTACCTGCACGTCGCAACGATAGCCCTTCTAATAGTAGACTAGGAACCCAGAATAACATGGCTCCAATCAGTCCTTGTGACCACCTGTAGTGTAGATAGTAATGTATAGACGGTATGGTGCAGTTGGTTAGGATCCGAGGGATCAGAGGTCGTTGGCAAAATGACGCCGATTGGCTTCTAAGGTAGGTACCTAGGTAGGTTAGGAAAAGCTCGGGTCCAGTAGTCTGTTCCGTAGTACTCCGTAAAGTACCTACCTCACTCCCCGTGCGAGTTACCTACTATACCAACCCAGATAAATAAGTACTTACACAACACTACTACCTCTATATAATTTACCTAGGCAGTGTTGCGACATGCGTACTATTCAACATACTCATACCTTAGTAGTATTTTGCGGGTGGCACCGTGGTTGTAGCGCTGGTGTATTTATACATAGTATACTATACCTACTGTCTACATAAATAGTAGTAGACATAGCTTTGGTAGTAAGGAGTTGTACAATTCCTACTTACCTAACATACCTAGGTAGGTAGTATTTACTATGACCTACATGATGCTAGATTTACATAAGGCTTCTTACTCCCTGCTAGGGCAGATATTATTAGATCCCTTCATTTAACCCTATAAGATGCAGATAACTAGGTATCTACTATACACTACTACACATGTATTCTTTTCTTAGATGCAAAGTCTTGGCTACTTAGGTCTCTATTCTCTATTTATATGAACGCAGCTACATAGTATAATACCTGGCATAATAGGATCGTCACGCGGGTCGTGTTAGTCAAGTATCTATAGTATTTGGTGTCTGCTCGGTGCTATGTACCCTAAACCCACGTACGTGCCCTAGATTACAAGAACAGCATGTTCCCTTAGGTATGTTCTACCTAGGTAGTGTAGTGAAAGACGCCACGTCACGTCATATAAGTACATGTTTAGAATTACATCTAGTGTTCACGCAACATATCATCATATATCATAGTACTACCTACATAGACAGCTCAGGTACCTACTATTGTAAGACACTCACTGAAATGGACCATGTACAAGGTAGTATTGAAACCCCACCTATCGTTTTGCAAAACCCCCAATCTTTCTCCCCCAGGATTTCAAGTACTACTCATACTAGTATGTGCCTAGGTACATCCATAAGGTAGTGTTGGGGGCCGTGACGCTACTGGAATCTCCACTCACTTGGGTACCAAGGATACCTAACTACAGGTGTATGGACAGTACCTAGTACCTACCAACCAGTCTTGTGAAGACGTCATAATAGGTACACTAGACTACATTATCTAACGGTTATCACCTAACTTAAGTACCTACTTAGGTAATAAGGTATCCTCTACCCCCTTACCTCCCACCATCTCTCATTACGCCAAACGTCATCCACACTTATTCAAATATCGCACCAAGATTGGTAACAGACTCGCGTCGGATTGATAACCTCCATACCGGCCCAATTGAAGTTCTACATAGTATCGAGAGGCCATGTTTCAGGTTTGTTATCCTTTTCTTACTACCAGAAATGCCCCGAAGTTGAGGCAATTGAGAGAAGAAACAAACATCATAAAACAATAGAAAGGGAAGAGGGAACATAACTACCAGTATACAGTCCGGATAGGTTCTCACTCTCCGTGCGTCTCAGCCAGACCCCAAGGGTGATGGTACAAGTCTGGCCCCCTGAGACAAGCGAATCTGGCCTGCACGCACGCTGTCCGCATCAGTGTTTACTTACAGGTCCATCGGACAGCTGACTGATACGATCTCTCGTAGCCCCATCCCGAAGACCGCCTCCACCTACGATTACATCGTGCCCGGTCGGTGGTATTGACGGTCCAAGAGTAAGCGTTCTAGTACTTTTCGTATCCTTCCATTTGCGAAAATACCGCACACCTTTCTTTCGATGCGCTTAAGAGCCCGTCTATTCTCGGTCTTGGAATAATGTGACGCTTACGCTACTGCTGTAGGTTGGTTGAGATCCGGGCAGCACAAAGAACTTTCGAGGGGGCTTATATGCGAACGGCCCTCTCGCAGTTCAGCTTTGCACTAATTATTTTGAAAATCTTCACTTCTGAATTCTACGCCATCGGTGCGCTCTTCGCCGTTTATGGGGCGACCGTCATGGTGTGTGCCGTATACCGCCGCTATGAGGGCAACAGGCAGTTCTTTAGAACTACTGATAGCGACGGAAAGATCTCTAGCAAGTTCCGCACTTGCAATAATAGCGTCTTGCTTCTCACCGTGCTGAGCCTCGGCGCTTATATCGGCTTGCTCGTATTGACTTGGAATTTGGCGACTTAACACTTTGCTACCGGATTTCTAGTTTCAATCATGTAGCACCGTATAATCCAGGCTCTCAACGGCCAAAAAGTGAGCACTGCAATCTTCTCTACCTCTCCAAAGGCGCTCAGGCGCTGCCAGAGGACTTCCGAGAAACTAAGAGCTCCTTCAGTGCGAGATTACCATCATTTTCCATTTGCCTATCTAGACCCGCAAACCATCAGCAAATACGGACGAGAGCTATGGCATGATTGATTACAAGCAAGGGATTGGGAGAAGCTATCAATTTCAGGACAACTTCCAGAAGGGTAAGCGAACGGAGCTCACTCCGGTAAGCACCGAGTTCGTTGTACAATACAACAGAATAAGGTATACGATGGTCCGCCCATCCGATCGCCATTTTGCCAGCGAATACTGGCGTCGCTCGGCACGCCATGCACATGGTAGGAGTAGGTATAAATGAAGTGGGGGATAATTCATATATACGTATTCAATCTAATACACACACTTACAATACTAGCCATAGGAAATTAGACAAAACAGTGCCAAGTAACATCCCTCCCGCATTAAAGAATACTCAAACAGACCATGAAACAGCAAAACTTTTGTAGCCCCCTACCCCTACTTTTTCCCCCCAAGATAAATCGAAAAAAATCGAAGCAGACATGAGCCAGAACAAAAAGGGAAAAAAAAGTTCGAGAACATACTGGTAATAAGGAGGACTTAGCACAAATTAGTGATGGACATAAGATAGTAGAGTCATCCATCGCCCCCCACCCCTGTATTGGCCACAGTGAATATGCCGAGCCGTGCTTTTCCCATGGCCGCGACGGGCAATGACGGCCCATTGGTGCGTTGTGCCGGGCGCTGCGTACTAGGTAGGTAACATACCATGCGTTTCAGTGACGCTGACCACCATCAACCCCCCATGGCCATGGGTATCGTTGGCCGCGCGTGTGTGTGTCTGTGTCCTGCGTCGTGCGCTAACGGGCAGCAACGCGGCACGGAAACGGAAAACGGAAAACGGAGCAAAGCGGAACGGGACGAAACGAGGGCGGCACGGCACGCGAAAGGGGGGAAGAGACGCTCCCACGGGGATTAATAAATAGGTCGTAGTGTTCCAGCGATCGCCCGACACCCTGCTCATGGCGGCCGAGCCATCGGGTCGGAGAATTCTCGATGTATATGTAAGGGAGACTTGCCTTCCTCATCTTCTGGCCACTTGATACTCATCTAAGGCGCTCCGGTCCGGCCTGTTTTCGAGCCTCCGTGCCAGGGTGGCTTTATGATAGATTAGGGGATTAAGTCCTACTCTTGTCTTCGTAGTCGATCCAAATTTTCGTGTCTTCCTCCCTATTCTCACCAAGCTCAGATGCGCCGCGCAGCGCTAGGTGTCCTCTGTTTGATAACCCCGTAGCAACAGCACGTCGTCCCAGGTTAGCGAGACTCGACAGCAGCAGACTTATCTCCCGTAATACATCCCATCGATTTGAGCAGGGTTTTCGCCCGCCGACGAGACAGGCTGTCCCCCTTCCGCGTACCATGGCTGATACGGTTGCTGCCATGCCGTATAGGCGGTCGCGGGGACGGTCTCGATAGTCGTTTGATGGTAGATTTCCGAGGCAACCGACGCTTTCCTCTCGTATGTTCTACTTGGGGTCGCTGCGTATTGCACGGAGTGCTCCCCGCTGAACGACATCGACCTTGTTGGTTGCTGGTACGGGGACCACGCATCCTCGGATCGAGATGCACCCTCTGTTGCTTCAAGAGGGGACGTTACCCATGTCGCGGGCGCCTGTGATGCCGGTACTTGATATGCAGTGTAGCCGGGGGTTACGGGGGATTCAGCCGGATAGCCTCTCCACGAAGCATTGATGGCTTCCTGTTTCACTGTGGGACTTGCAGCCGTCGATGCCCAGTTCTCTATACTTTGACCGTAGTTGTACGGTCTAGCAGTTGCTGCCCCCGGAGCGACTAGAAAACAGTTAGCGAAAAGTAATCATCAATAGAAAGCTTGGATAGGTCCTACGCTTAGGGTCCTCGAGATAAGTGTCTGGCCTCATGCCCGGTGGTCTCATGTCATGACTCGCCGGCATCACTCTGCCATGGTAGGACTGGTTTGTTTGTATATTCCCGGGGTGGCTCGGTGCGATCGGAGGTGGCGAAGCCGCAGATGCTAGCATCGTCTTGGGGAGTGGTTTCGATCCAGCCCTTACCGCTGATGGTGGTGGTTGCTGGTCTACGGCATAGAACTGACAATCCTTCTTGAGTCTGATGCACTGGCTACAGCGTCCGTCGTCTTTCACGGGCTGACATCTAATCTTCCGCTTTCGACAGTTTCCTAACAAGTTATTTAGCATCGTCTAGGCTCTCCCTGAGTCCCGATACGCCGGCACTACATACCGCACGCCATATTAGTTCTTGCGTACCCAAGCCGGTTCCTCTTCTTCTCTCCGGAGAGACCAAGGGAGTCTATGTCGGGCTCGTTCATCCCCTGTGGTCTCACGTTAGGGGTCGAGTGGGATCTTCTCAGTTTGAAGGCTTTTGACAGAGATTCTCGTCGTTTGGCGGGGGGGATGTGAGTAGCCAGGGATGGGTATGTTGGCAGTGGAAGAAGAGGAGCTGGAAGCTGGGCTGGAAGAGATGATGCTGAAGGGACTGGTGGTTGCTGGAGTGGTCTTACCTCCATGATGGAGTTCGTCGGTGGCGGATAACTAGACATGTAGGCCGACTGTGACATGTCTATTGCAGCACTGCTATGCGGCGATGATGAATAGTGGAAAGACATTGTAGGTTGCGTGCAGCGGTTGGGTTCCAAGATAAGATACGGAAGAATTCACCGGTAATGTTAGTTAGTTCGATCTGCGGTACCCCAACGAGACTACCACGCTAACAAGGTGATGTCGACTGGATTCAGTCCCTCGATATATAAAGGCTTTGCATAGGCAAGTGGCTCGGTCGATGAGCGCGCAACGGTGCTCGGACGTTCGACCGTTAATCTCTTCGGTCGATGACTGAGTATTCCGGGAGGGTTCCGAACCTCTTTAGGAAAAGCACCGGCTGTTGTTGTCAAGATCGTAACACCGTTATAATGATCTAATACAGGGAGCGAAAGATGGTGGAGAGGCAGTCAAAGTGGACCAATGGACTTCGTAAACGACGCTGAGGCCCTGGAAATAAAGCTTTGCTGTAACTAGAAAAGCCGTCCTAGGTCTAATTCAAGTGCAGCGGCAAGGATTGTCTATCGGATACGCTCAAGCCTTTTGATACGGTGATGTATATGCTGGCCACAGATTAAAGGCCTCTTATTCTAGGGCTACCGCTAAGATCTGAACAACGGTGCTCGCACGGGATGGAAAACTCGTAACCAAGTCTGGCAAGTATAAGTAAGTCTTTGGTTCAACGTTCAAGGGATGTCAGCTCTGAAACCTAGAACGGAGATTCAAAGCGGTGTGAGCCAACATATAGCAGACTCGAGGGCAGACTAACTTAGGTGGGAACCTCGACTTAACGGTTTACTCGCCGTTGTCACCCGCGGGGCGTTACCGGCTGGATCTCGCTTGATCTAACTGTTGACAGGCCTTGACAGATAGGGTCTATAGTATCTCAGCGCAACCATTAACGCTATTGTAGGTTCAGGGATCTGAATAATGGTGGGAATTATTAGAGTGTTGCCCTGCCCAAGTCCAACAACGAGGAGATCCCCCGCAAGAATCGTCACTTGATAAACGGGATAGCAAACTCGATAACAAGAAAAAGCTAATAGCTGACCAGGTCATGGGAAGAAATCGTGGCAACTAGGTTGTTCTTATAATACCCAGGACAAGAGTAGTAGAAATATACACGTACAGTTTGATGATAAAGTAGAAGACGGACCGAGACCAGATCCTAGAGTCTTCTTTTCCAGGGTCAAAGTGAATTACCTAGAACTTCTACCCTTAATTCACTTTAATTTCTATAAGGAGTGTAATATCCAAAGCGCCGTGATGCTAACAAATAGAGCACTGACGGATATGGATGACCGGGGACTTGCGTTGCGAGCCTCAACCCTACCTAACAGGAACATGAATCTTCGACTATGGCATTCTGGCAAAAAAAAAAACTATCCAATATGAAACCCTGAGCCCGAGATTATTTTGCCTCAATATTAAGAACATGAGACAGATAGGGTCTACTATCAATGGGGCCCGTACCGGCTATCTGCTTCGATGGCGAGCCCTTGTTCAGGTCCAGCAAAACTCCGTTCAGGAGATAGGGTAACAAGTTACGCGGCTACACCCTTTGGGTGATCTTAAGTGCTGTTCCACAATTGATTCTCCGCAATGATCGGTGCGCAAATCTGTGCTTGGTCCGTAAACCTCGCAGATTCGGCGCACTCTTCACGACTTGGTCACTAACATCACGAAGGAATCAAGGGTTAGACCTATGTCAAAATTTATGCCCAGCGACCCCGAAGCTCCCATGACGTGTTGGTATGTCTGCCCGGAAGCTAGCGCTTCCTAAGCCGCTTGATTGTCATCCGAACTTCAGAGCTCGCGATGCGCCGGGATCTTGCATAAGAGTGGGTGGTTTAAGACGAGAAGTATTCATGGGTGCGAACAGTTAACCGGCCATTCGGAACTTGGCGAAAAGATACAGCCGCAGTCAGAGATTCAAAATCACGATAGAAGGGCCTAGCTTTCCCATCTTTCGCGAAACGTTTGCTCATTTGGCTCTTCTCATTTTTCCAGATGTCACTTTATGTCCGGCACTCTACACCTAGACCATCTCGTTGCATCTGTCGCTGCAGGTGCGGAGTATTCGATCGATGGCAGCCCAAATCCCTGCAACAAGCCTGTCGATCCCGGCTCCAGGTAGCGCCAGAGCATGCACATGGGCAAAGAGCCATAAACCCTTGCTGCAGTAAGGACCAATGTGATGGCTTAGTATGGCTGGGGTTTCTTTTGCCATCGCACTGCCGCCAAACAGATTGAGAATTCCGGGACTGACAAGCTACTTGTCAAGGAAAGGCTAAAAAAGCCAGGAAAACTATAAACCAGAATAGGCTGAACCGGATAGTGGAAAGAATGTTTGGCCAGCTTCATTCTCTCGTATTGCTCTGTTTTTGATATCTACCATACCAGGATCGGGCCGTCATCCTTCACGTCAGACCCTGTTGGGCGACAAAACCAGCTTGATAATAAAGGGAATACTTGGCGGCTCTAGTTCTCAGTTTCCCCTGGATATCTACTATAGACCACACACAATGCAGGGTCAAGCGTGGTGACCAAACTCACATACGTGTCCTACTCATATTCAATCGCCACAATGCGATTAAGGTATACATTGTCGCGCGATAGATCTTCACCTGACCTGCAAGGGAGGATCGAAAGGGCATCTGCTTCCCTTACAACTAATGCCAGGAAAATCCCGACCGTGACCTTTGCATGTAATGGCCCATGGCCCATGGCCCATAAACCTAGGACACTGCGGGATCCGCCATGTCGGTACCTATGAGAGATCTTGCCTTGCAGGCGGGTGTCAGGGTTCATTCACTTTGACCTGCATCGTGCAAGTCCAACCACGGTTACTCACATTGGCGTGCCATCGTCTACTCTCCAGACTACAACACACGTATATATCAAGCATAGTCATGGTTACTAGACGCTGGTATGATTTGCAGCGTCCTCGGCGGACGCGATGTTACATGATGCCGCTGCCTCGTCATCCGGGATGACATAGGACGAACGAGATCTATTCAATGTCATGCAAGGCCGGGCTAAGTCTGTGCGTTGCTTAATGTCTGCTTGGAACCCAACAACCCTAGCGCTGATCAGGAATGACGTTACGCCTTACCGGGCGCATTTCTATTCCGTGGACGAGCAACTCCACCAACACGCGACACGCTTCAAAATGCTCAAACCTCAAAATCTGACATCACTAGTAGTATTAACGCCGATGTCCGTACGTGGTGTCATGACATCGTTTTCGCCTC